>CM059042.1:13230548-14472333 GCA_030279155.1 Forsythia viridissima
TCCAAAAAATGCTAAATGTATAACAATCTGAAATTCATGTCAATCTTTTATGCACATTTCAAAACATCCAAGTAGTGTTTAGTGATGTCATGCTTACCATAAGAACAGCAAGCACAGCTGTCGAAAAGGAAATCACTCCAGGCAAGATAGTGTTTGGAACATATGGGACAAATGTTGACCACATAACCTAAAACTCCATCCAGAGTTGACAAAGATCAGAACAAGGAAAATTTATGCTGTTCTTAATCCAGTGAGTTCTATGCATTGGAATGAGAGAAATTTTACTTGTGGAAGGGCAGAGATTCCGGCAATAGTAATAAAATCTACCCAAACACGCCAGATTTCCAGATTTAGCAAATGAAAGTATTTCATAAAATTCACAATGAGACCAGAAGCAACCACAATGGAAGTAGCGATAAAATGAGGAAGAGGCATAGCTTCAGCCATGGCCAGCTGCAACATCACCACGTATATGGATACAACTCCTAGAGTCTGTACCACCACTGCTTCAGTCTCCCTCTTCTTGATAAAGTACGACATCAAAGACAGATTCCCAAGCAATCCAGTGAACATCCCCTGTAGCCAAGAATGATTGATTTAGAACTTCACATGTTTAGTTGTGCTCAAAAGTAAGTTTTGTTATTAAAAGAAGCAACTTTGAAAATTATGTTTGGCAAAATAAGTAACTTAAAAGTAAGTTTGACTTACTTTTAAGCACAACCATACATACTAAATCCAAACCTTAAGCAGTAATAAGGGCAAACAGAATATGGTACCAGCCATGGAACAGCTAAGAGTGCAGACTTGTTCCCTGATAGAAGATTCCGACCATTGAGTATGATCTGAGGAAGTTGCAACAACAGAAATGGTACATTTGCAGCTCCTGCAAACTTTGCTGTCATTGAATCCCATTGCTCAAAGTTGTTGCCTCTGCTTGATGTTGATGATTCCTGTGTTTGGTTTTCCTAGGAACGAGCCAGGAAAGATTTTTAGTGCCAGGGCAAAGAAACTTACGGGCAGGTTATTAGTAAAAAATGGAGAGGGGAAAGATATTCATTTGCTGCCTGAATAATTACATTGAACTGCATATTAACTAGAAGGTGGGTTTTCAAAGTTACTTTTGAGGGATTATTGGAGATAATTTAAATTGAGAGCTGATGATGTAGTATAACAGTACCTGATTAATGGGATGCATCTCTTCTGAGTTAAGCGCGGTAACTGGTTTGAGCCGATAATGGCATGCTGACAGTCCAAAGACCAGCGCCTCCTTCAAGTTGGGCTTTTCATGGATGGTTTGTTTTGAGTACGGTTGAGGACACAAAATGAACTCTAAACGACGGGGATGAGAGCAATAGGACGGTCGACAAATTTGCAGGGGTACCTTACCCAATGGTGGTAATGAACTCGCCATTTGACTTTTCAGGAAATAATAATCCACTTTTTGCACTTGCAATGATGGAATTTGGCCAAAGGCAATTCAAGATATAATCGGTGACAAAAGCCAAGTGAAATGCTGCACCCTGGCAAAGACAAATGCATTTTGTAGCAATAGTTATATCTTTATATACTATGTGATGACTATGTGCCCAGAAATGACCAATGAACTAGTGTGCTACGCAATCTCGTAATATCTATTGCATCTAAATAATCCTGCAATTCGTTCACCTAAATGAGAAAAAAAACGAAAATGAAACTGAATTGTGCATTAGAATGAACTTTTTCACTGTACTACGACGCCCCAACGCTAATTAACTATACGTGTGCATCAAAAAGCTATATACTTTCAGTAATGAGTTAAAAAATATCTATCAATCCGAGAAGTTGATGCATTTTTTGTTGGAACAAGTTTTTTGCTTAATACCAAGAGCATGTTTTAAAAAAAAAATGTAAATGCTTAACTTTTTTGTTGGATTTTTATTTCAAAAACTTACTTTTCTCATTATTTACTTTCCACGACATACCTCAATAGCAATTAAAACTAAAATATGTTCTCCATAATTTGTGATTGCTTATCATGAAATTATGTGAACCCAAAGCTCGTAATTCATTCAAAAAATTTATGCTCCATCAAAGCGATCAATAACCCATTCTAGTGATTTCAATTATCATGGTCCTCGAATACAAAGAATATTTCTCCTGGGCATTTCAACAAGCAGAAACAAGAAACCCCGGATTATTTCAACAGCTTAAGATTAACCGAAATACATATAAAAAAGCGGGTCAAATTACAAAATCTTAGCGACAAAGAAACTCCAATATAACGTACCAGTGTAAGAAGCAGCTGCAGAACGATAGTACACTGCACTTTAAGCTATGGAAGACTTGATTTGGCTTCCTTAATTTTCCAGAAGTTTTATACTAAACGTGTGCATAATGTATATATATCTATTGTGTGTATGTGTGCTTCCAGATGTACTGAACCTGATCCGCAGGAGGTGGTGTGTGCGGTTTGTGTTCTTGATATTTTTAGGAGGGAACAAACAGTTCGGTAATTTTTTTCCTACTTTTTGCTTATAAAATCTCACGGGGATTCTGTGTGGCTTATAAAATGGGTCGTTTTGTATTGTCTCGCTTGATCCAGCTTATTTGTTAAAAATAAATTATTATTTTTAAACATAAATGTGTCTATTTTCATTTTTACCAATTTTTATTTGTCATTAAATTTGTAAAAGTTAAAAACAGAGAGAGAAAATATATATCAACATAAGATGATTATTTTATTAATTTTGAAAGTTTGAGATTAATGTACATGTAGACATATGGTAAGTTACTAGTTGGACGAGTAGATAATAGACCATACAATTGGAATTGCGTAATGGATCGAAGTTGGATGGATTTTCAGTTCCTTCCAATGAATGACGTTAGCAATCCATAGAAGCTGTCTTTAACTTTTGCGATCTTTGAAACAAAAAATATAATGTTGCCAAATCTACACTAAGTATCAAGTCGATTGACTGATCGTCTAATTACTTTAATCTCTCGAGTAAAAGTTATTCTTCGCATTTTCATTCTTGTTCCTTCCTAACATGATTCACCCAATAAGATTATAGAATAGACTAATGAGAGATTGTCATCCCTACTAATAAAAGCAATATTATATCAATAGGGAAACAAAACTTTCTAGACTTAAAACAAGCAAAATTTATGCTAGTCGTCCTAACTTATAGAGGCGGTTGCAATGTCGTCTCTGATAAGTACATTTTATGCGCTTGTTTAGGCCTTTAAACTAAGTTTTTATCACGTAATTTTATAGATGTTCTTCTTAATTTATTGAGTTATTCTTTATATTTCAGTTTTGGACTTGTTTAATGGCAAATGGAGAAGAGTGGATGAAAAAACGATAAATTGGAAGATATTTCAAAAGTACGGGAACTCAATTGTACTCAATTGGAAACTTGAAGGATCAAATATGGAGATTACAGAAAGTTGGAGGATTGAAAAAAAGACAGTATTGAAGTTTGAGGACTAAAATGACAAAGACCTAAAGTTGAATGACCAAATAGAAGGATGTGGAGATTAAAAGAACCAAATTGCAAAAGAAGAAAAGTTACAAGCTGGGCAAGCGCCCAGACGCTGGAAACAGAAACAAGGACCAATTTGGCAAACCTGGGCGATCGCCTAGTGTTAAAATTTCTGCGAATTTTTTCTTTCCTTTTTGATTCCTAATCTAATTAGGTAACTTTTGGCTCGCGGATTTTGCAACTTTTTGGGATATTTTGGGCACAATTAGGGTAGTATAAATAGGAGTTATTAACTCATAACAGTGGTTGGATTTTTGAGAGCCGAACTTGGAAGAAGATGGAAGAAACAAGATAAGATAACTACCTAGTGATCAAGTTCTTCGAAGATTTCTACTCATTAAATCCATGACGGGTTCTATCGATTCTTTTCTTGTAATTTAATTATGTTCTTCTAATTTTCTTGAGCCAAGGTAGATGATGAAACATTGTTTAAATAAAGTGATTATTTTGTTATTTGTTTAATTTATTTTTAGAGCTTTAACGTTCATGGTTTGCTCTTGTTGAATTAATTAGATAAAATTTCTTTCATCTTAAATATCATGTATTCTTAATTGTTAAAAATTAATTTAATTAATTCGTGCTTGGTGCTTAAACATGTTCTATTAATTTCTTTTGATTTTTCGTTATCTTTTTTATCAATTTGGGATACATAGAATTGAGGTGTCAAGATGGGCGGGCCGGCCGAATGTCTCGACCCGGAACTGCGGGCTGGCCTGTGAACCGGACGGGCTGTTCATGGGCCGAGAAGGCCAACCCGCGGGTCGTTCACAGGCCGAAGAGGCCGAACAGCGAGCCGGCCCGTGAACCGGTTTGATTTTTTTTTAAAAAAAAAAATGGGCAGAAAATTCAAATTTTCATATTTGAAATGATATTTAAAAAAAATAAAAAAACAAATGGCAAAGAGTCGTTTAAAGTGAAAGATGTGACAGATGCATGATGTTTTAGTCTTTAAATATATAAATAAAAAATAGAAATTGAATTAAAAAATTAAAAAATGTCTATTTATCATTGTTATTTATTTTTTATTTAGTAATTTAACACATTTTTTGTTATATATGTAAACATTTTTTTAAAATTACAATAAGTAATTAAATTTTTTTAGTAATTTAAAAAAAATTAATTTTTTATTCATACGGGCCGAACCGGGCCGAACCGCGGCCGGCATGGGCTGGACCCGGATGGGCCAACGGGTGGGCCGGGCTCGTGTGTAATTTTTGTGGGCTGGGTTGACCCGACCCGCAACCCGTCGTAGCGCAGACTTTTTCCAATGCGGGCCGTCACTGGGCTTCATCAAAGACGGGTCGGGTGACCCGAATTGACACCTCTACATAGAATGCTTAGGAAATCTTTGATTTTTTGTTTTCTTTTAATTGAATTTGATACGGGGAACGCTTAAGTAATTTAAGTTTGAAGCATAAGGGGAGCCTATATTCGATTTTCTTCTTTTGGAATTAATTGATAAATATCTTGAGACGACAATTGATTGATTTCGAATTGTCGTTTGTGTTTGAGAATTAATCAATAACTCGATAATTGCTGAGTTAAACAATGGTGAATTCTGAAACCTTGGTACTTTAAACTTCTTGAATTTTCAATTCATCTTTTTAGCATATTTAATTAATCTTTCAGTTAAATTATTTCAACCAAACTCTTTTGGACTCAACTAACTTAGAATAATAGTTGATTCGGATTAAATTAGACATTACTCATTGCAGTCTCTGTGGGATCAACCTCGTTACTACTTTTCTATATTCCAATAGATTCGTACACCTGCAAGTTAATTAAAATTTGACATCAATCTCTAACTCCTTTTTTTTGTCAGTATGATCACCATCCTATAAGTTTAGGCGTGGATTTAGTCTTAGAGATGAATTCCATGATAGACCGTTAAAAGATAATTTTTTCTGTTATTTTAATTAAATAAATAAATAAGAAAACAAAAAAGATAAAAGATAAGAAGGAAACAAATAAATTTTCATCTTGAATCTTATTGAAAAGAATTATAGTGACATTTAAGTATAATTATTACACAACAATTACTCAAACATTAATTATCATTATTACATAAATCTGAAAATATCCTCAGATTTACCAATTTTGTTCCAGTCTCTGATGATCATTAACAGATTAAAGTATTATATGCATTCAAGCCTTCTGATTGGAGTTAGAAGAGGATTCTCCAGACTCAATATCTTTTGAATCAATCATTTCTGAAGATTTTGCATGCATGTTTTTCCCCAGTTTCTCATTTTTGATAATTTCTTCTTCAATATGCTTATCATCTTCGACTGATAAAACCACAGTTTGTGGCCCGCGAGGGCCTTCTACAATGGCCTCCTTGATTCTTCGATGTTCGTTGGCGTGTATGATATCGGTTTCTTGCACAGTCTTCTTTTTATACCTTTTCGAAATGAAGCACCAGAGGGCGAATAGGCAGAATGCGAGGAAGAAAAGGCAGCCAAATGAGATGAACACTACTATGATTACGGTGGTGCTGTGGTCTGGGGAGGATGGAGGCGGTGGGGTGGGGAAATGGGGAGACTTAACTGGGGAGGCCATTTTTGAGTTGAGTTTTTGAAGATGACGGGTTGTCACAGATTTGACTCTTTCAAACTCAAGTCAAGGTTGGAGAGGGTGATTGTGTTGGTTAGGAGGCAAATAGGAGGTGCTTATTTATAGTTCTGGTTTCCATTTTTTGTATTTACAATGCTTTCAAGATTTCAAAGACTTGACTCCTGTGCAAAGATTGTGAGTTTTGATTGCATTGGAAAACACTCTATTGTCCTTGTTTGTTTGGGTTCTTCCACAAGATATGGAAATTGCTTATAGAAGTATCTTCATCTGTCTATGCGCTGCATATTATAATCTTTATAATGTAGAAAAATTATTACTTTGATAAATAAAATTAACTTATCGATAATAAGACAATCTAGTAAGAGTTAATGTCATTGTAAGATTGATGTGAAGACAACAACCATTGCAAACAATTTTTGACATTGCAAGATTCGGTCAAATGAAGATGTTGTTTTTGAACCACAAGTTGATGAAGATGAAAGTATACATAGATTCCATGAATCTATTACTAGTCTACACTACAAAAATGCAATGAATGTCGAATATTTTTTGAATTATCCTAGTGAAAATGATATGATGATAGAATCGTCTATGATGAATAGATTATTCAAGTGGTACTGAATACACCTACTAAGGATGATGATCATCCAGGTGATAGCTATATTTTACTAAATGTTTATTCAAAAAAAGTATTTCAAGCAATCATTTAAATAATTATTTTCTACAAAATGAATAAAATATACCAATGTGGAATATGCATTGCAAAAATATACCAATGTGGAATATGCATTACAAAATGAATAAAATATACCAGTGATGAGGTTGAGTTAGGTTTGAGTAAAAAGAAAAAACAAACAAGTTCATATGCATATTTTGAGAAAAAAAAAATGAAGTTCTTAATAATAATTTACATATTTAATCAATCATTATTTTATATTTCTGTTGAGTCCTAAAAGATTTTAAATAAAATTATCATCTTATGCATTTAGTTTGACTCCAAATTAGTACATATGATTTTATATATAGTTGTATTATGATGTCAAAAATATTTGGAAATTGAATTAAAAATACGTTTAGAACATCCAACAGTTGGTTATACTCTTGAATTAATAGTGTCAAATTTCAATCAAAATAGTTCGACATTGAACAACGTATATAGTTGTTCAAAATGTATTTTTGTAACCTCAATTTAGTACATATGGCTTTTTAGCTGTTTTATGATGTCGAAAAAATTTAAAAATCAAATTCAAAATACGTTTCGGACATTCAATAGTGGATTTTATGCTTGAATATCGTACAATTTTGACAAAAACGATCGTTGATTCAACGTTGAACAGTCAATATAGTCGTTCAAAATGCATTTTCGTGACTCCAATATAGTGTATATAGTTGCATAAAAGTACTTTTATAATAAATACGTAATGAAATCAAATTAAAAATATGTTTATAACATCTATTTTTACTGTTGAATGATATGAAATTTGGACTAAAATAGTTTTACATTAAACAATCACTAGTGTCAAATTGTAATTCCAAATTAATATATATGACTTCGTAGGTGTGTGATGTGAAGAATTTTTTTTTAAATCGATTAAAATAATAAATTTAAAAATTTAAAAGAAGTCATTAGCCCTTTAGAGTGTTTTATATAGAATTATGAAGGAATTGTAAGAATTTTTTATAGTCAAAATTCTAGGAAGTTCTATCTAAAATATTTTAGATATTGTGGTGAAAAAGTCTAAAGAGCAATCTAGATCGTAAAATTATATCAATCTCTACCGTAAATTTTAATGAAGTGGAATTATAAATAGGAGCAAAGTGTTTTGATTTAGCTAAGCAAAATAAAAAAGGTATTACCAACTTATCTTGTTTTAGTGAAATGATATAAATATTTTATATATAATACTTCAATCAAAATGCAAACAATCATAACAAAAGCTAAGAAAAAAAGGTTCAATCCATAATAATGGAAACATTAAACAACTCGAAATGTTGCTTAATGGTTTGATGATTACTCCACTAGCCACTATTTTCAGACTTTTTGTTCTTCGCTAGCAAGAGGGCTTAGTTAATCAAAATAAATTAAATATATAGTGTGAATATATAAAAAGATCAAATCACTCTAGATTTTTCAATTTATATCATTCAAAATTTACTAAGATTCTTGTTGTTTATCATTTTAACCACCTACATTTATCTCGTAAAAGTTTGTTTTGAAAGTAAGATTATTGAATATTTTTCATTACCTATTTAGTAATTAACTTACTAATTTTGAAATGGATAAATACATTTTTAAATTATTCAATTAAGTATTAAAATATTTTCTTTTATTCAAATTAGGTCTGTGTTCTTTCATCTCCTATGCGGTGCTTATTCAAATTGGGTCTATAATCCTTCATCTCCCATAGTCTTTCAAATTGGCTTGTTTTATAAAATGAATTGGAAATTTTACAAAATACCTACCTTTGTATAAAAAACTGAGATGTTTAGTGTTTTCATTCGTAATAATAATTACCTATTTTAGTCAAATCTTTAATGAAATTTACCCAATTTCAATTAAAACCCACTTTTAAACTCCCTATTTTCCTCCACCATTACAAACACAATTCAAACACCACCCGACCCTAAATATTTCCTTCTTTTATTTGATCTTGTGATCATTATTCATGCACGCTCTTTGTAACTAACTTTTCCACGTGGAAACTCCCCACGTGCTCCAGGAGATGTTTTGTCGCCTACGATTAAGAGGCTAGGCATTCGTCCTTTTCCAACCTTCGACTTACGAAGCTTCAATAAGAACCTTTAGTTATTCTTGTCGCAAATCATGGGCTTCAATTGCGGACCAAATGGAGTTGTTAGAATGACAAATACTTAGCGAGATGCATACAATGAAGTCTACCATGTTTCTCTTGTCGACTAGTAGTTTGGTCAAGTTGTTTCGCATAAGGAGAAGTGTTACGCTTTTATTATAAAGTAACGATACTATATAAAAATTTAAACTTTTATTTTGTCGTTATAGTATTAAAAAAACAACTTTGTATGACAAACCTGATTCTCAAATACTTTTATTTAATTGAGTTATTCGTTAATTAACTACAAATATTATAGCTCCAACTGTATTATTTATATTTTAATTTTTCATTTTATTATTATTCGATAAAGAAAATAAAAACACATAAATCATAATTTAATTTTTATAAGCAAATTTATGTTAAATAACACAATAAAATTGGCTGAATGTCATCAAGTTATATACATCATTTTGTCATTTATTTATCTTAAATTCTTTTCCAGTTTTTCATTTCACAAAGTAATTACGTACACTTAAAGCATGATAATATTTAACTTTTGTTCATTGGCATGAACATTCTTAACCTATGTATTTTGATACGTTATTTTTTATGAAGAAGTCCAATATGATTTTAATTTTAATTAGAAAAAATTGTAAATGAGTTCTTAACTTTTGTAAAATGTACAAATGGGTCTCGTACCTTTATTTACTAGTATGTAATTTAACATATATAGTTGTGCTAATTAAATTTTATTGAACCCTAGAAAATTTTAAATAAAATTGTCATCTTATGCATTTACCGAATTCATTAATTACCACTCTCATAGGAGTTGAGACTAGAGAATTTTATTATTTAAGCGAGGAAATTAATTTGTCAAACATTCATTTATCCAAGTTTTAAGGTAGACAATGTTGTAAAATATTAATAAGTTTAGTATTTTTAATTATTGTTTATTTTTTTAATAAAAGAATGAGTGTATATAGTTATCATCTTTGTTTTATGAAACTAATTATTGTTTATTTGTACCTTATAGTGCATGTTTGACAAACAACACTATTAAATTGTATTGGAATGTAAAATATTAATATATTTTTCCTATTTAATGTTTTTCAATGTTGTATAATGCAGCCTGACGAATATGTCATGTATAATTAATATTTATGCATTGTCTAATTTAAGTTTCGATAAAAGCACAAATACATTTCCAGACATTATTTAAGAATAACAATAGTTTAAGTTCTTTAAAACATGTAACGTTTCAACATATTTACATCAACGTCTTCAGCATAACATAATTCAATTTCAATGGAACTGTCCGACATGTCCTGCTCATGTGGATCACTCTATCTGAACTCCCCAAAAGCGAGCCGAACCACGACATTTGTCTAATTGCCACGTTCAATTGCTCACGTGGATAATCCACATCTCCCTTTCCCTCTAGACTCAACCATGCAGTGCATTAGACACTTGTGTAATTCTTGATGTATTTTCTTTAAATACTTGTAATGTTTTCCAGAGAAAACGGTTGTATTTTGGTACAATTACCGTCTAAGTTAGAATAATAACAATTGCACGGATTGTCTAATAACATTGAAATTATTTTTTCAAATTTATAAACGAGTCAAACATTATTTTTATTACACATTTTGTAAAATTTACAATTTTTATCTACCAATTCAATAAGCACTAAATCTTTCTCTCAAAGAGAAAAGCTAAATCTATAGGCCCGTCCTTAACAACCAAATCATGGTCATTGAGGTATTGTTATTGGAGATAGAGTGATGGACATGGTGTTATTCGTTCCAATTTTGACAAGATTGTCGGTGAGAATATTACGAATGAAATCAAATGGCTTTATGTACACCGATTAAATTGAATCGGATACAACTATTGATTGTGGTTCAAGTTGGTCTCCATTTTATATAAATAGTAATATTAGTGTGAGCACGTGCGATGCACGTGATGTGTCGATAATTAAGAATACAATAGTATTTATTATATTTTTTTTTTTACGAATAGATTTGATCTTGACAATCTAAGTGAAAAAAAATTAAATATTAACAAATCAGACGATTGAAACTTAAATAGGATGCTTATAACTTAAAACCTAGTTTATTAAAATTCATTACAATAGATGATTCAAACATATGATAAAATTAAATTCAATTTACTTCATAAAAGCCATTATTCTTAAGAAGTTAAACTTTCTGAAATAATTAAAAAAAAATTACAAATTTAATAATCTAATAAATAGTAAAACTATATTTTTTTCTGAAATTCAAACTCCAAAACAACTAAAAATCAAAATCAGAACTCACACGTCGTCAAATTTAACCAAAAATTTGTTCAAAGCATTTCACAAAAACTTAGAATTTGTCAATTATCTTCCTCCATCTTATTGTCGTTTCACTATAAAATTCGAAAACATCTTACGTTTTGTTTTCCTTGAAACTAAATTTACGAAAAATGAATCCAAATTAATGACACCAATTCTAATTCTAATGCCAGACATCATTCATCAGAACTATTTGATTAGATAATGCCTTGAAAATTTGGAATAATCATAACTTAGTTTATTTAAAAATGATATAAAAGTAGTCAAAATTATGCTAAATATACCTTTTGCATATTTGTGGCCAGCAGTTGCAACACGACGCAGCAATTAACTGGTGTAAGCCTAAATAATCAGAATGAATTCAAATTCAAAGAAAAAACAAATTGATATATAGATATGGATTTAAAAACACCCAAGTTTCACTCTATGAAAAAAAATATAAAACCAAATATTTTGATTATATTACTATAGTAATCTTGGTCTACTAATCTCCCTTATAATTGTTCTACCTTATTGCATTACTCACAAGATACTTTCTTTCGGTCTATGCAAAACAAGCCACAATTATTTTGGAATTTGCATTCGAAATTGAAACACTTTTTGATAAAGTTCTACAACTTATACCCGGCGTAACAATACATATGAAGTTCCTCTAGGATATCATTTTACATAAGTTGGTTTGGATTTCAAAATGTATTTTAAATTCTATTCATTGACCGATTGACGTTACTTTGGAGAATATTACACGTACATATTTACGAAACACTTCCTAGTTCTTCGTATAAAGAGTGTAAATTACACTTCACATGCAATATTTTCAATAATTACATATATTTCACGTTCCGTTAAGTCTCTATAAAAATAATAAAAAACATTAAAATACTAAATTTTTTCACATAAACCTAATTTTTAAAATTACAATGTACATACCATTATTTCAGAAACGTGAACAAATATCATATTTAATTAAGATAAATTCATATTTGAATTTTTATAATTATTTTGCAAATTTTTTAAATCAAATAAATGGGAAATAACTTTGGTTGGCCATTTTAAATAGTAAACCAAATATCATTTAATCGAGTTACTATTAGAAAATAATTTTAGAATTGAATGAAAATTTAGTTATGAATTTAGAACTAGATGAAACCATTCAGTTTTTAATTTTAAGAACTAAAACCCGTTAAATTATAAATGAACAACCAGTTCTAGTCCAATTCAACAATAATCCCCACCGTTAGGCGTGAACACAACTCGGTATCGACGGGTTTTTTCTCCTTATTTTCAATCCAAACTATTTCACTTTCAAACAAAACTAAACCATATCATTTTGCGTGGTTCAATTTTTCAAGGGAAATTGGCGCAAATGGTCCTTAACGTATGATATTAGTGCACAAATGGTCTCTAACCTTTCATTTTTGACAAAATAGTCCCTAACATTCTCCTGTTGGTGCGCAATTGGTCCCTAAATTTTTTTTTGTCTTTATTAGTGGGGGTAAAATTGTCAAGTTACATTTTTTTCAAAAGAAATTTTTACAAATAAGCTATTTTATGTTATTATTTATAAAAAACTGTAACATGTTTTTTTATTCTAAAAAGACTGAGTTTCATCTAATTTTTAATTAATTATTTAATTAATTAAATATTGTAACAGAATCCTCAATTATCTTATTTACTATTTTGATTAAGATTTTATATATAACTAATTAAGATATTCTCTCTCATCAATCTAATCTCTCTCTTGTTTCTCTCTTTTTCATCATTTACAATCCTAATCATTTCAACATCTCTCTAACATTACAATAAACTGCAACTCGTCTCGGCCAACTGCAAAGCGTCTTCTTCATGCAAATCGTGTCTGATGATAACATCTCCATATTTATAACCGAAACAGATTTTTGTAACGTCGTTTGCAACATATTAATAACAGAGAGAACAAAACAGATTTTTGTAACATTGTTTGCAATAGATTAATAACAGAAACAACGAAACAGATTTTTGTAACATCGTCTGCAACAGATTAGTAACAGAGACAATACAAACTGATTTTGTAACAACGTTTGCAACACATTAATAACAGAGACAACGAAACAGATTTTTATAACATCGTCTGCAACAGATTAGTAACAGAGACAATGCAAACTGATTTTGTAACAATGTTTGCAACAGATTAAGAACATGGACAATGCAATTTGATTTTGTAACAACTTTTGCAACAGATTAGTAAGCACCTATTCGCCGGCGACTTCTTTTAATATGTGCATCCATGTGCGCTTCCTTTGTCCAACGACTTCCTTCAATATGTGCATCCAAATGACTTTCTGTTTGGAATGTAATGCATGCTTCTTCACATAGTCAGGCGACTCCTTCTTTGCCGCCGACCGAATCATTCTGCGAGTAGGCGAATCCATGTTGGGTATCTTTGTCCAGTGACTAAAATTTCTACAAATTGGGGGTTGGGCTTTCACATAGTGATGGAACCCTAGAGATTAGAGAGATAAGATTATATTGTTAGCGGCATTGTCAGCGATATGGATGTGCTGAAGAGGGATAGAGAAGATTAATATGGTATTCTCTCTCTCCAACATTTTTTTCTCTCTCTCTCCGCAAAATTAATTGGGATGTATATTATGTTTCCTTTTGTAAATATTATATTATTTAGAATAATACATAAATAACACCCAGTATTTTTAGAATAAAAACATTAGAAAAGTAAATTTAACAATATATTGTATATACATAGTAATTGATGTAATTTCCTCTTTTTTCAATCTTTCAATTGGCGCAAATGGTCCATAACATTAGTTTTAATTAAAGAAATTTACAATTGGATTCTTAACCTTTGCAAAAAGTAAAAATGGGTTCGATACTTTAATTTTTTATTAAAAAAAATTAAAAGAAACTAAATTTTTTTTGGACCGATAAATATTTTTTGGACCCAAATAACCCAACCAATTTATCTACCCCACCCCACCCACCCCACGCCGAAAACAAGGGGGAAATTCCCCCCTGTTTTTGCGACCGAAATCTCACTGGTTTCGACCAGAAAAGGGGGGGGGTGAAATCTCCCCCATTTTCTGGTTGACTTACGGTAGGGGTGGCGGTGGCGGTGGCGGTGGCGGTGGCGGTGTTGAAGATGGTGAAATGTTTGCTTTTTTTTTTAATAGAAAAATAAATTAAAATTTAAAATTGGCATCTTCAGTGTTTGCTTTTTTTCTTTTTTTTTTAAATAAAAAAATTAATTAAAATTTAAAATTGAGCTGTCCAGTAAACATGTGGCTCAAAACCAAGCTGAGTTGACCCAGTAAATATGAGACCGTATAAAATCGAGTTAGGTTGAACATAATTAAATTTTTTATTTGTGACAAATTTATTTTTCTTTTTATGTTGTAATGATAAAATTAAAATTTGAATTTTAAATAATATGATTACTTAGTAATAAAAAATAATTTAATAAAAAATTTAAAGTATCGGGCTTATTTTCACTTTTTGTAAAGATTGGAAATCCAATTGTAAATTTCTAAATTAAAACTAGGTTAGGGACTATTTGCGCCAATTGAATAATTGAAAAAAAATGTAACTTGACAATTTTACCTCTACTAATAAAGACAAAAAGAATTTTAGGGACCATTTGTGCACTTAAATGAAAAGTTTTTAACGAATTTCGTCAAAAATGACCAATTGCGCACCAACAGTAGAAGGTTAGGGACCATTCCACCAAAAATAAAAAATTATTGACCATTTACACACTAATATCATACGTTAGAGACCATTTGCGCCAATTTTTCATTTTTCAATCAACCATTTACACAACAAGTTAAAACATAAATATATATGTCTAAAATATCAAAACAACACTTAAATTGAAATTACATAATTAGATTCTTAAATATGATCGTAGGAAATTTTTTTCAATTTATCTGCTTACAAAATTATTTCTTTCAAAATTTACTGACCCCTTCAATCAATCGTCTTAATTCAATCACCACTCTCTACCGATCATTTTTAAAATCTGTTCACTTCTTCAATTCATCTCTTTTAATTGATTATCTCCAAAATCTGTTCACCATTCCAATTCATTATCATAATAAAGCATACGGTCAGATCACACCGCAAGAAGCGGTATACTAATTTTAATTGTGTAAATTGTTCAATTTATTTTTAAACGATTTCAAAAGTTCATAATCGAAAAGTTTTGGATGCACTGAAATCAAACCAACAATTTCAAGTTAAGGGGCTGTGACACTCTTTACATGCTACCGCTGGTAACTTAAAACATTGATTTCTCGAAGAAATTCTCAATACTGGAAGTTACCAACTGCCGAAGCAAATAATCAAAACATATATATACCGCACGAACGTAAAGCAATTTAATATTGTGAACAGTAATTGTTTATGCTCTGCACTTTCGTTCACCCCAGAAAGTAATTGATCTGAAGTTGGAGATTTTTTGTCAGTTTTCGACTGGAGAAGAGGTTTAGTTCTATCCTGAAAACTTCTGTAAATTTTATTTTTCGATCAATTCTGTTATAGGGTTTCACACGTTCGCTAATTTAATACACTGCTTTGATTTATATCAATTTTATTTTTCGATCAATTATGTTTTAGGGTTATACACGCTGGCCTTCAATTTATTCAGTGTGCGATTTCTGTATTCAGTCTTCACGGCACACTATTGTTTAGAATCATCTTCCTGGAATATGCCCGTAATGTATATTGTTTAGATGAACATTAATGATCTTGCTTGTTGGAAACGAAATTTAAATAAATAACTTAGTTCCTACTTAAGCTCCGTGGAGGTAGTTCAACACAGTAACACAATTTAAAAGTCTTGTGTGGATTCTCGTCAACTACGTATCAAAATTGTGCATTTGTTCAGCCTTGTGGTGAAAGGTGATTTTGGTCATCATTTGACAGAGCGCTGTAGAAATAAATATAAATAGATAAAAATTTCCTCCCAAATGGCTCGAGCTTTTGGATGAATTAAATGTAACAGATGTCCTGATTTCAAGGCTTGCCTCCTATCCATGAAAAAGTTGTACACATGACATGCTTTGGATGAAGGAATGAATATAGACTGCACGTGATGGTCGCATTGAAGGCAAAATTTAAACAAATAAATTTATTCCTTCTTTAACAACTCAAGTTATTTACATCTGGTGATTTTTTGCTTAAAATGGATATGCTATCTTATTGTTTTTATACTAGTATACCGCTTTATTGCGGTGGAATCCGACTATTGAAGCTTGTTCGTTGAAGAATACTGAGGAGGAAAAAGATTATGAAAGAAATTTGAGGTCAATTACCTCAAACGAGATTGAGGTGATTTTGATTAGATGGACCTTATCTAGAGTCACCTCGAGTTATCTTCCCGCCATGTCCCAGTCATTCGGAAAATTTGAAGAATGGTGGAGAGAATAATTTAGATTGAGAGATTTGAGAAGAGGGTGATTTTTTTTAGGAAGACAGACGTATATGCTGATTTTGTGTGAGTAGGGTGAAAACTTCCCTCACGGTCGGTGATTAGTCTAAAAGTACTTTTTGAACATTTTAATCACATGTTCAATTTTCTCTTTGGGATGTGGTCACAATGTTCGGCACTATGTTTTACGTTCTTACAGGTTTAGAGCACATTTGTTGTTTGGCTAAGTTTTTAAGTAACTTAAATTTACTTTTAAGTAAAATGCTGTTTAGATATTTTACTTTTAAGGAATTTTTTTTTACTTATTTTGTCAATAATGAGGGGGTTTCTTCTAAAATGAGTTACTTATTTCTAACATCGATCAACAAATTACATTATTTATTCAGAACGAGTTTATTTACTTATAAGTGAACTTTTTAAGCTTAGCCAATCATGCACTTATATGAGTATTTTTCTCTTCTTGTCGTCACCGTTTCATTTGGTTCAGTGTTCTTTAGTTTATACTTGACTCTGGAAAACAGGAGGGGATGCCATATACATATTGAGGGAGTATGTGTGGTAATCAAAATGAAACTTGTATTCAACATGGAATTTTTGGGGTAACAGAATGAATGTCACAATTCTAAAGGGGCAGCCTAAGGCAGCCTAAGGTTCCCAGTGACAAAGAAAACAAATTAAGGGTTACAAAGCTAAATTAAATAAGTCAATCTCCATCTTCCAGCTCACCCTGACTTAATTCAGCCTCAACTAATTTAGTGAATTGGGTTGCCAGAAAATTGTAGGTGTGTAACAAGTCCATTTTATGAGTCACGGGACTTCTGCAAATAGGTTTAGAAATTATGCTAATCTCATTGCCAGGTTTCTGTTATGGACATTGAGTTTGAGAGAAGGGGGAGGGGGCTCTTGCCTTAGGGTTTCTGTTAGTCATTTCTGTTCTATCTTACAAGGAATCAAAACGAGTTAGCTTACTAACAAGGTTTTGTTATTTTTAAATTGTACCATCTTACAGAAGTCTGCCATCATATGTGAAATTTTATTATTCTTTGGTAGATTACCCTTTTGTTTATAAACTCCTTCATTGACTGCACGGCAACTACTAAAGTAACAACATTAGAGCTCAGTTAAGATTGCATTCACCTTGGCCTTTATTTCCTCTCTCATGATACATTTTTCTGAATTCTTGGTAGGCCATTTCGTGCCAGCCTTTGAAGATTATTAATTTCCTATTGCACAGCAGTCATTTCTTGGTGAAATGCAGTGACTTAGACTGTTGCTGAGGTCGACTACACTGATTTATCAGTCACATTAAATTTCTTCAAAGGGATAAGTGGTTTATGCATCCAAAGCGGAATATCTTTACTGATTGTTGGGAAGCTGTCAATTCTAAGATTTGCAATGGGATGGAAGGGGATTCTGCTTTCATTATTATATCTTACCACTTTGGTTGAGTCGACAAGCAGACCAGGAAACTTTTGGTCCATTAATTTGAACACTGGGTCTTCATCACTCTACAGCTGGACAATTTGCAGTGCAGCCATATTTGTAGTCGTGGCTCTTGTTCTTTCCACTTACCTTATCTTTGAGCATTTAGCATCATACCATGAGCCTGAGGTCAGTGACATCCTTTATTTCTTCGTTTTTAGCCGCACCATCTGTTGTTTCTTTGCTCTATCTTTCTGATTGTTGCTTTTTGTTGCATTTGCCAATGGCTTCTGAATATGCAAAAACCAAAAGCAAATGTAACGACTGCTCTTTTTTCTCCTGTTTGGGATATTTAAATTTCTTCATTTTTCTTTTATCTCATGTTCCAGAACTGACAGAAATGAGATTTATTTCATTTCAGGAGCAGATGTTCTTGATTGGACTCGTTCTAATGGTTCCTGTTTATGCACTGGAATCGGTAATGCCAACTGGCTTGTATCTAATGCTTGCAATGTTTTGAACACTAGAGCATTTTAATGAATCCTGTGATGAGCTTCAGTCAAAGAATAACTTTCATGCATTTTACAGATAGAAAAATGTTTTAGGGAAATTTGGTTTATTCTTTCCCTTTTTATCCTTGCTTTCCTGATTCGGTTTTCTTCTTGTACTTTCTGGTGAAATTGTGGATCAAATTAAATTGGCCTTTTTACATAAACTATATAATGCACATATGCAGCATAAAAAGGTTTCAAAGTTAGAATTTTTTTAAGCGCCCAATTTCCTTTTGATATATCTTTTTATCATTGATATGGTAATTTTGGTTCAACTTTATCTGTAAATTCTTTACCCTATTTATCTGAGATGAAATTTGATTGAAGATTTAGGATAGTGAGTTATATGTCACCTGAGGGCCCTGGAGTTCAAAAAAAGATGGGATTCTGAAATTGCCTAAAAATGGTCCATAATAATCAGAAAACAGTAATGCCTGTTACTAACATGCAAGAAGTAGTACATTCTTGTTATAAGGAAGTTCCAAACTTTACAGAGATGTAGTGCATACTTTGTCACCAGTACTACATCCTTGTCACCAAGACCCATTTGTCGTATTCAGCAGTATTTTTTTTCGAAGATTTGTTCCTTTCATCTAGGATTTCTTATGTCTGTTTTTCTGTTTCATGGCAGTTCTTGTCACTATTAAAGTCGGATGCTGCTTTCTACTGTGAAATTATTCGGGATTGTTATGAAGCTTTTGCTTTGTATTGCTTTTGGAGATATCTTATTGCCTGTTTAGGTATGTCCCTTAAATTTGTTCTTCTTTATACATTTGCAGGGTGGCTTCTTGTGTTGATTTTATGTTTAATATCCTTGCTTTGAAGCCCTTTACATGTCCTAGTTTTTCTCATTTTGATCATGTGTGTATTAAGTAATATGAATCTTATTTGTGAGATAAAGAATTGTGTTTTGATTTGAATTTTCTTTCTAACCAAGGATTCTCAAGTCCTTTACTTTTTTGTAATCTTTGGAGTTCATAACTGAAGTATGGTAGGTTATATTATATTGACCTAGTGGTGCTTATAAGTGCGAATTTGTTATATTACAATCCACAAATTTCACGTGAACTATGGCTTATTTCACCAGTTCATGATCTTATGGTGGTCCTCCACCCTTGGAGGATGAATTTTGTGACTAAGCTCTGTACCAAAACCAAATCTGCAGAACGAACTCTAAAACATTTTTTCCTTTGTGCTTGGCCCCAGGACAGTAACTACTTTTTTGGGATTTGCCGAGTGCCATCACAATTTACATACAAATGATTTGAGACTCAAAAGTGATGCAAAAGCATGCATTCGGAACACATATTAGCTCTCTTTCCTTCTAAGAGATTCTTACTAAAACAACTATTGAGCATCATACTCCAAGTGAAAGCTATGACATAACTTTTGCTTGTCAAATTGAAGAGGTCAAATAAATTCTGAAGAATGGCTAGAATGATTGATGTATGAGGAAAAAAGACTTGCATGTGTGAACTCCTGAATTTTTTATGCGTGAGATATTTTTGTAACCTCCTTTAAAAAAAATTGTAAATTCTTTAAAATAGACTTAAGTCTAGAACTAGTAGGGCTCGTCATACTTTTCTTCCATGTTACTCATCCATCTTGAGGTTGGTCTTTCTATGCTTGTTTGACATTTCTTAGCAGTGGCTGTTGCCCAAAAGTGAGAAGAAGACTTTAAATCTGATAAATGTAGCATGTGTTGCAGGTGGAGAGAAAACTACCATTGAATTTATGGAAAGTCAAAGCTGGGTTACTTCTGATATATCTCTTCTGGATGAAGCATATGCTTATGGAGTTGTCGAACATCCTTTCCCATTGAATTGCTTTATCAGGGACTGGCAGCTTGGTTCTTACTTCTATCAGGCCGTAAAAATTGGCATTGTTCAATATGTATGCAATCCATTTTTCTGAGAGTGTTTGGTTGGTTGTTTTGTTATGGAATTAACTGAAGTGCCTACTTTTACAGATGATATTGAAAATGATGTGTGCTTTACTGGCGATGATTTTTGAATTTCTCGGTGTTTATGGGGAAGGGAAGTTTCAGTGGGGTTATGCGTAAGTTATTCTTTCCCATTCAGGCAGATTTTAAAGCTTTACAGATAGCTAAATGTGACAATTTTCTACTTTCCATTTGCTTTTTCTATGTAGCGGGTTACCCCAGTCTGACAGTATAAACTCTTTAGTTGTATTTACTAGTATTACTTCAATGTTCTTTAGGGATCTTATTTTGTTGTGTACTTTCAGTAAATAAAATAATGTTTGTTTCATTATGATCTGAAAGCTTGTCATTGGCTTGCAGTTACCCATATTTGGCAGTTGTTCTGAATTTTAGCCAGACCTGGGCATTATATTGCCTTGTCCAGTTCTACTCTGTCACCAAGAATAAATTGGCACCCATTAAACCTTTGGCCAAGTTTTTGACATTCAAGTCGATTGTGTTTCTGACATGGTGGCAAGGTGTTGCTGTTGCCTTTCTTTTCTCATTTGGAACTTTTAACGGGTCTTTGGCACGGGTTTTGAAAACACGCATACAAGACTACATCATCTGTATTGAGGTGCGCGGTAAAGTGTTATATTTTGTTTTAGTTTTGTCCATTGGTTTTTTGCGTAAATTGTGTTTAAGACGTATATGTTATCTGTTATATTATGCATGGGTGTGTAATATTGTACATGTGCATGCTTTATAAAGGCCTGATTACATATGGAAGGGAAAATGTGCTTTTGTTGGAAGGGTTTTGTTAACCTGTGCCCTAAGGGCACATGTTAAGCTGCATTAAATAGGGTTGTCTTCCGTGTAAATTAGGAAAACAACCCTATTTAAGCTGCGTTAAATAGGGTTGTAATTAATTTTTTAGGAAAACAACCCTATTTAATGCACAGCTTAACCTGTGCGCTTAGGGCACAGGTTAACTAGACCCTTGTTGGAAATATGAAAGCAAAACTTTTGGCTTATGCTTAAATGTCAGGGAGAGCAAGGGAATAATGCCATTTATTTCATTATCTGAATTTTTATTGTATTGTTCTGTGCTGCTTACCGTAATTGATGAGTGTGTATTAGTAAAGTACTAAAGTGTAATTTATCATTTGTTGCAATGATGCTTCCTTTGAATTATGTAATCAAAGTGTCCCAGTAGTTCTCCAACTGGTACTTATTGAATAAGGAGGAGGTGTGCAGAGTAATTCTAAGAGTTGCAGTATATAATTTTGTGCGTTTTCCTTTCCATGGTTTCTTGTTTTCTGTACTTTTTATAGGACCTAATCATGATTGATGAAAAACAATTGTATTCATGCATTGAACTTTCTTTTCTATCAAAATGTGCTCTGTTTTCATAATTGACTTTTATGTTCATTATGCATGTTTCTTAGAATTAATAGTTGTTGTATATCTTTAAAGTATATGACTGTATTTTGCAAGTTATGAATTTTAGACTTCTGAAACAGATGGGTATTGCTGCTGTGGTACACCTTTACGTTTTCCCTGCTGTACCTTACAAGCGTGGAGAGAGAGGTGTAAGAAATGTTGCTGTGTTGGCAGATTATGCATCTTTAGGATCTCCACCAGACCCCGAAGAGGTTAGAGACTGTGAAAGATCTACCAGGGTACGCATTGCTCGAGGTGATGAAAGAGAAAAACGTATGAAACTGCATCAGAGTGTTCGTGATGTGGTGATTGGAAGTGGTGAAATTGTGAGTTCAACATATCTTGCTAACTCATTTGTTGTTCATGTTGAACCACTTCATCTAAAAGCTTAAGCTTTTTAGGAAGAGGTTATATTTATTTTTTTAAAATTGGTTTTCAATATGCTCCTTCCGGCGTAGCAAGCCGTATTCTTTTTTCAGCAAAGGCCTAACATGGGACAATTTTCATAAATGGGTGATGGCAAGAACTTGAACCTAAATTTTAGCTGGCTTATACTATCTTAAAGCTAAAGCTTTTAGAGAAAGGACAAATTTACTTAACTAAATTCTGTTTTAAATAGTTTCCATAATTTTCACGTCCTAACTAAGGCTCTCTGATGTTCTAGATTGTCGATGATATGAAGTTCACAGTTTCACATGTTGCGGAACCAGTCGAAAGAGGAATCGCAAAAATAAATAGAACTTTCCGTCAGATTTCTGAAAATGTGAAGCGTATCGAGGAGGAGCGTAAGAAGAATTCCAAAGACGATAGCTATCTTGTCCCCTTGAACTCATGGACAAAAGAGTTCTCTGATGTGCATGATGATCATATTGAAGGGGGGAGTATCAGTGACAGTGGTTTGTCTGAAGGGAAGAGACCACATTATCAATCTAAAGGGACATCTTCTGTGTCAAGATACAGATAACATATCCTTTACCTGTTTCAGAAATAGATAGAAGTGACTAATGATGTTAGGTTCGATTTTACTGATTGTGTATGGAGTTTTCAGGGCGTAATGTACTTCAGAGACTCGATATTTTGATTATTTCTCGGAAGCTCAGTAACATAAAAGAAACTTAATGGAAGAGGTTGCTTCTGACTGAGGAAGTATATACAGAATCGACTTTGACTGACTGATGAAAAGGGAACATTTCTTCAAGGCTAACAGACAATGTACCATAGGTGACCTCTGATACAGGTTATTCTGGTCTCCAATGCAGAAAAGGTCGCATTTTTCATGGGATTTTAGCCTGAACCTGATTAAACTATTACATAATTCAATGAACTTTTCCAGTGTTAAAATAAGTTCCTTTTGAAATTGAACTTTTTATTATTATGGTTCTTTTATATCATGCTTGTCATTCATGTTCCAATCTCTTTCCATTTAATCTTCTTTTTATCCTTTACTCCCCCCCCCCCCCCCCCCCCCCCCCCCCCCCCCCCCCTCCAACCCCCAAAAGTAAAATCTTACGATTCTTGATCCTGTTATCTGAAATGGATTCATTTTGGATCCCCATTTTAACAACAATTAACGCTGTTATGGGAAAAAAAATATCTATCAAGTGTTCGTTGGTATAAGATGTGTAATAAACAAATATCTGATTTCAGGATGATTTGGTTTGCTTTAGTTTTTCCTACAAGACCTGCCCAACTTGCTACAATTATACACCCTTTATGGCATTGAATAGGCTCTTTGACTTGGCACAAATTGAGATAATTTTTAAGCAACTATCTTGAGTCCATATAAGAGAGTCCTAGATGGCAATTTACGGTGGTGCCAGTCCATGCACGTGTATATGTGTTAAACCATACAAATGACTATAATGCTAAAAACTAGTTACTTATTAGAAAATAATAATAAAATTTTTTTGAACTATAAATCTCTTCACCTTTTAAACTAAGATCGAATTTATGCTTTGGACTATCATTTCTTATGGGTCCGAGTCTCAAAAACTCGTTTCTTAACTAGACTAAACATACCTAAGTTAATAAATAAAATTTTGGAATACTACAACTCTGCTGTTTGAGCAGACAACACACAACAAATTCAGTGCATAACTGTTCGAGGCCTTACCTCCAATTGAGCGGATGGAAGGGTGATTTTCTTCTTCTTGGCTTCGCTCGAGCGAGGCCCTTTCTTGCTCGAACAAGACTTCTAATTTTTCATATTTTTTCATTCTTCATCCATCTCATTCGATCTTCATGACTCGGCTCTTCCTCTCTAACTCCCGACATATTCAAATATGCATCAATCATGTTTTCCTCACAGTTTGAGTGCCAATAAGCATCCCGTATAACTGATAAAGGTATCGAGAATGAATGGGTGTCTCCAAATTCCAATGCTCTACAAACTCGACTTGATCTTAAACACACACACACAAAAAAATCAATAGAAATTCAATTCTACACATTCAAAATAGTATCCAAAAACTTTTGCTGGCAGGCCGAAACAAGTGTACGAAGTACACTTATCAATAAGAGAAATTTTTCCATTTCGATTGTGTCTAATTTTATTCTTTTCTACTTATTCATTCATATATTATATTGTTTATTTGCATACTTGCTCACATATTTATACTCCTTGTTTATTGTTATCAGATTGTGGATAATTTTATTAGTTGGAAAAATGTCGATACGTGGTCGAGAATTATAAACATCAAATTCGTATATCATAATGCACTGTTATATGATAAGTTCGGTTGACTATGCTTTTCAACTCTTTTATAAAAAAGTATAAATTCTTTCGATTGTATATATAAAATATACAATACATGTACTGAAAACTAGTAGAAACAAAAAAGATGTATAGTAAGAATGAATATAATAATAGAAAGAAAAAATCAGTATATTCACGATTGAATCTCACTTCCACTCACTCAAAATAAATACTTACGTCTATCTTTACCTTTTCCAATTTTTTTTTTCATTTCATCAATTCTCTCATTCTCAATTCTCTCTCTTCATCATTCTTCTCCAAATCTTTCTTTCTTAACCTTCTTCTTCCTATCAATTTTCATTTATTTTTCTACAGTCGAATTCCACCGATAAACATTATACTAACAAGGAATGATTAATAACGACCAGAATTTCACTTCCATTCACTCAAAATAAATACTTACTTTTGTCTTCATCTTTTCGAAATTCAAATTTTTTAATTTTCTCAATTCTCTCATTTTTAATTCTATTTGTCTTCACCAAATATTTCATTTTCAATCTTGTTTCTCTTGTCAATCTCCATTCATTTTTCTCGAATCATTCCCCATTCATTTCTCTACTTAAGTAGCTGAAGAATTAAATATTAAATATTTTACCTAAAAGAAATAGATACCGTATTTATTGAACAAATTAATTTCCTTCCATGTCTACTTGTTATCTTGATCTCTTGGAACTCAACAACGTTAAGCAAAGGAAAGATGAATAATTAATACTAACAAATCAAGGGTTTCCACCGTTGTTATAGAGAGAGAAATAATTGCTGAATAGTAATTAGGATGGAAGGTGGAGGAGGGGCGAGCAATGGGGGGATGCTGTACCACGAGGTACAAGAGTCGAAGCTCTGTGCGGTGCATTGCGTCAACACGGTGCTGCAGGGTCCATTCTTCTCGGAGTTCGATTTGGGTGCACTGGCATCCGATCTAGACCGTACCGAGCGCCAGATGATGCTCGGTTCTGCTACTGGCGATTTCCTCCCTCACCTATCGCACAACGTTTCCCTTGATGGAGACTTTAGCATCCAGGTTTTACTCTTTCTTCTAGTTTAATTTCGTTTAGTGAATTTTTTATTCGGATAGTTTTGAGAATTTATGTGTGCTTGTGGAAAGAGGAATTTTTTGACAGGGGAATTTTGCCTTTTGGGGTGGTAAAGATTGAATTTTTGTCTGTTGATTTTTCACTGTGGTTGGATTTGAGTATTGATTCTTTGAAAAAGATGATGTTTTGATTGAAAGAAAAATTCTTACAAGTGAAAGGATAAAAATGGTTGTTCACCATTTGCTGGTTGTTTACTATTAGGTTGTGTTGTACTTAAGAATTTGGAATTTTGGCTGGATTTGTTTTGTTTTCTAGCAAGATAAGATTTTGATTCACATGAAATGGCTGAAAGTTGGAATTTTTAGGAGAAGAAAACTATCAAGACAGTATGGGCTTTTTCTAATTCTATTTATTTGAAGACAAGGATACGAGGTTTTGAATTTCAAATGGAACATTTTTTAGGTGCTCTAATGATTATGCTATGCGCACTCATGGTAATAAGGATACTCTTAGACCATGGACGTGGGCATGTGTATGTGATGTACCGTAACTATCACGAATGCTAGGCCATCACAAATTCACAATTACCATTGTGCGTGCAAGTGTAGAAATTAATTCCCTTTTTCTTAGGAACTGGATGTTGGTGTTTCTCTCTTGCATGATTAAGAAATGAAGATTTAAAGGTTGTGAAGTTCTTTGTATGTATATAGATCTATAAATTGAGTGAAAATTGGTACGGGCTTATCTTGGTTAATTGAATTTTCTATAGAAATGAAAACCATGCCCAGCACTATTCGTGGATATGTAGATATGGTTTGACTGGAGGATGTGTAGGAGGCTTATATAGAGCTTATGTTCCTTGAGGCTTTGGTTAAATTGATTACATGATATATGAATGTTATCACAACTCGCTTGGTGACCCAGATTTGAGATAATTCTGAAATAGGTGATCTACAGATCTCTTACTATGTTTTTTATTCCATCTGAGGCTTGGATATATCAAGTTTATGAGGTATTTTTAAATGGAGAACCAGTGAGTGATATCCTCTTTCTCACTTCTCCCTGGACAAATGGAAGTCGTTTACAAATGTTACTAGAAAGTTATGGAAAAACAAAATTGTCAGAGCACATAATGAAACATTTTCATGTCTGTAATTACGGGTGTTCTGGAATAAGGGTGCAGAGATCTTCCAAGATTAAAGAACTTATTTCCAATCTCTATGAGAATACTTGAGTTTCGTGGTTAATTATATATCAATTCTTGTAAGCTCATGAATTTCAGTATTTACTTTCCATAACGAATAATTTTTCTTGTTGTTTCTTGACTGAATTTCATATGTGATACTTGACAATCTTTTGAAGGAAAAATTGTTTAAATTGTGCTTATATGACAGTGACGAGCTGATTTTGCTCCTAGCAAGTCTGTATCTATATCTTAATTCTTAACCCTTTTAGTTTAGAAATGAAACTAAAAGTTATTTTGAGGTACACACTTAAATTTGGGCAATTCTTCCATAATTTCATGTCAACATGTGTAGTATACACAAAGTTATAGTAACATTAATTTTTATCCAGAAATCTGATATCTAGTATTAATTTGACAACTCTTAAGGAAAAAGATTGTTTACACAAGTAGTCCTACTAAATAAGGGTTTTGGCAAGAGTGAACTCGATGCAATGGTACTATGCGCCATTATTTTCAACCAGTTAAATTTTTGTGAATGCAGCCTTGCATTTCCAGCACGTTGCTGCTACTACAAATACTCTTAAACAAAAAAAATGTTTTTCACCTAGTTTTAGGCTTTCTTTCACTTTAAATCTGTATTTATCACTCAGGGTTAGGGGTGTGAAAGTGGGTCATACCGGGCCTTTCTTCCATGATCCATGCGAGCCATGTTAACAGGAAAAAAAATAGAGCAATTTGGACTCTCTTCAAACTTCAAATAGCCCATAAATGGCCATGAATTCCTCCCACAAACCCTCATACGACCCTTGACCTGCCACCTCCTACCACCCCATCCCTGAAAACCCCGTCTCATTCCTGTGGGCCACCCCAAGAATGTTTATGTTCCATTCCCTTTCGACTTTCATCTTTCTTCTTACTCCTTGATTCTTTTGATCATCGACCAAGGACAAGAGCCTCAAACTAAAGTCAACTGCAATCAAGTGAAGTCTGATGGTTTCTGCTACAGATCCTGATTGCAAGTTGTCCCCAAACACGGTCTTGTTTAAGTTTCTTTAAAGGGTAATCGGCAAATTAACAAAAGGATATAGTACATGTGCTAAGATTGCTAAATAATTTAAAAACGAGTCTACTTTAAATGCATCTTTTTTTTTTTTTTAAAGAAAACTGGTCAAATGTTTTTAAGATGTTCAGTTAAAAGGAGGGAGAAAAAAGTGAGGAAAACAGAGACGAGGAAGTGGTTCCACAAGGGAATCTTAAAAGTCATTTTCAAAGCATTAAGAAAATCTAAACAATTCAATAGCTTTCTAGTTTATCTATTGATTATATTTCTAGCATCTAACTGCTGAAGAATGAGCTTTGTTCTTTATGAGGGGGGCAAAATATGTTCTACATCTCTATCTGCAGCTTCTCTAACTCCTCTGCTTGGCCTTTGGCAATCATGAATCAGAGGACATGATTTTGTTTTAGTATAGAGTTAACTGCCAAGAAAGATGCAATAGTCTAAGTAGCTACTAAAAAATTTAGTCTTGTTTTATCATTTGAAAGCTAAATAAGACGTACTCAGTGAGAATAAGTAGGTTACTTGGTCGTAAAGGGTTGAATTATTCCTTTATATACAAAATAAACAATATGATTCATTAACAAGTACCACCACATTCTTTGGAGTTTATTGCGTAACTCATCCACAATTAGAGTGTAATGAAGCAAGGAAATATTTTCCTTTTGGGTATATATCCTTACAATAATATAAGAGCCTTAATTTTTTTACTGTAGCGTTTTTCGTCCAACACGACATCGTTTTGACAATGGAGCCAGCCGCAATTTTTTACTTTGTCCAACATTTCACCCAAAAAAATCTCTTCTCTCTCTCAATCAAAGCTGAGATGAACCCTGGAATTGCATTAATAAACGAAATCAATTAAAGCTCAGACTTTTTAAAAAATACAGTAAGAAGAATGAATCAATAACCAAAAATTAAAACTTTTTCCATGCTTCAATCATTTATACATACACCAGATGTACAGGCAAAATTACATACATATGTATGCATAAACACAGAAGCTGAGAATAGAACTCACGGGAGAAATTGGAAAAACGATTCAAATTTGCAACAGTGCGTCTCTCTGTATATATATGTGTGTGTGTATATGTATGATTTATACTAATAATCTGTTTGGTTTATTAATAAAATTTATCTTGTCTACAAAATATTTTAACTTATCTTGGTAATGAGTATCTCGGCAACCATTTTTGGTTGTCGAGCAACTTGGCAACCAGCTTGGTCTTGGTTGCCAAGCAATTTGGCAACCATCATTGGTTGTTAACATGTTTCATATTTTCTAAACTTGAACAACAATTTTAATTTAAGATCAAAGAACTGGACCTAAAAATTGTAATACTCTCAAAGGATATGAAAATCATACGGGAAGCTGAGCCAAATATATATTCCTTAGCCACCAGTATACAAAATGAGTGTTTATTCATTTTACTACATGGTTGCCGAGATTGCTCTAAGGAAAAAAAAAAAAAAAAAATTTTTTTAACTACAACTGGTTGCCGAGGTTGCTCGGCAACCAAAGAATGGTTGCCGAGGTTGCTCGGCAACCATTATTTGGTTGCCGAGGAACCTCGGCAACCATTCTTTGGTTGCCGAGCAACCTCGGCAACCAGTTGTTGGAGAGGCAAAGGAAGATTTGATTGAGGAGGAAATGGAAGGTATGCATGAAGAACCTGAGCCTCAGGAAGACAGCTTTTGAGAGATGATCCTCTGCATCTTTCTTATATTCTGGAAACACATCCAATATGTTTCCTCTCAAATACTCATAAGTTGCTCTTTGCATTGGCGATTTCCTCTTCTCTGCAACATTAATAAATAAATAAATCGATGCACATAAACACATTTAACAGCAAATAATCGTTTAATACTAAAAAAAAAAAAAAAAAAAAGTAAAATACTTGATTGCCGAGCCATCTCGGCAATCAATTATCTATGCATTTACACCAAAAAGAAAAAAACACAAACTTAATGTTTTTAACTTACAGCTTTTGAGAGATGATCCTCTGCATCTTTCTTATATTCTGGAAACACATCCAATATGTTTCCTCTCAAATACTCATAAATTGCTCTTTGCATTGGCGATTTCCTCCTCTGCAACATTAATAAATAAATAAATCGATGCACATAAACACATTTAACAGCAAATAATCGTTTAATACTTTAAAAAAAAAAGTAAAATACTTGATTGCCGAGCCATCTCGGCAATCAAATTGATTGCCGAGATGGCTCGGCAATCAAGTATGTGTGAGAAGATGATTCCCAGTTGTTTCCCTATTCTATTTGTGGAGATGAAATTAATGCTTTTGCATTTAAAATCTATTCATAGTGTCAGTTAAGGCAAATTTGACCCAATCTTGAAAATGGCACACACTTATATCTTTTAATGGATTTTCAACGTTTCGGTTTTTCAAGAAATGGATTGCTACACTTGGTTTATCAAACACTGATCATTTGACATTCAGTGGGCTAGATAGTCCATTGAGTTCAGTTTATCATTTTAATGTTCGTGTTCGTTTTATGCGTTCGACGTGGATAATTCAAAACCAGATCTTCATCTTGGTCATTGACAATCTATTTCTAGGTTTAGTGCACGCGGAGGTTAGTATATACACATATCTGATTATTAATAGAACACTTGGTGCCCAACATTTGCTTATCAAAATCTCGGCAATCAATTGATTGTCGAGATGGCACAATTAAAAAAGAAAAAAAAGAAAAAAAAGAAAAAATAAAATAATAAGTGCCCGGCTCGGCAATCAATTGCCGAGATGGCTCGGCAATCAATTGATTGCCAATTGGGCTCAATTGGCAATCAATTGCACAAAAGGTCCCTATTGTTTTAAAATAGTTGGAATATGCCATCAAGCATGCAAGTGTTTCATTTTTAAATTTTACTTTTGAGCAAGCTACTTACATTAAAATAAATAAGTAGATTTTAATATAAATAATTTGATAATAAACATGCATGTTACTTATTTTGTTTATATGTTTAACGATTTCCATATATTATCCTAAATGTATGTTCACCAAATTACGCTTAATTAGAGAAACATTATTCAATTAGAGTGGTGCAGTATGAGCAATGCCATATTATATATATTCAATGAAATTGGAATACATTTTTATTAATTGAATAATATAGCATAGACCTAATAGTAATATAAACTAATTATCACTTGAAGTACTATTATTGAACTTAACACACACGTTTCAAAAATATGAGGCATATTAATTAAAGTAATTAATTTTCTCAACTAAATCATCAATAAAATTTATCTGTCCAATAATGTCTACAAAACATTTTAACAATACAGTCTTTTTTCTTGTCCTTTCATGCAGTATCCACTTAACCTGCTAATGAGTATCTTTTTAAATCCATTTTCTTTGACACAATTTAAAAAAAAAAAAAAAAAAAAAAAGTTCCCATCTCGGCAATCAAATTGATTGCCGAGATGGCTCGGCAATCAATTTGATTGCCGAGATGGCTAATTGATTGCCGAGATGGCTCGGAGCCCAATTGGCAATCAAATGATTGCCAAATGAATAGTTATTTTTTTTTATTTTTATTTTTTTAAAGAATAATTGCACAAAAGGTCCCTATTGTTTTAAAATAGTTGGAATATGCCATCAAGCATGCAAGTGTTTCATTTTTAAATTTTACTTTTGAGCAAGCTACTTACATTAAAATAAATAAGTAGATTTTAATATAAATAATTTGATAATAAATATGCATGTTACTTATTTTGTTTATATGTTTAACGATTTCTATATATTATCCTAAATGTATGTTCACCAAATTACGCTTAATTAGAGAAATATTATTCAATTAGAGTGGTGCAGTATGAGCAATGCCATATTATATATATTCAATGAAATTGGAATACATTTTTATTAATTGAATAATGTAGCATAGACCTAATAGTAATATAAACTAATTATCACTTTAAGTACTATTATTGAGCTTAACACACACGTTTCAAAAATATGAGGCATATTAATTAAAGTAATTAATTTTCTCAACTAAATCATTAATAAAATTTACCTGTTCAATAATGTCTACAAAATATTTTAATAATACAATCTTTTTTCTTGTCCTTTCATGCAGTATCCACTTAACCTGGTAACGAGTATCTTTTTAAATCCATTTTCTTTGACAAAAAAAAAAAAAAAAAGTTCCCGGCAATCAAATTGATTGCCAATTGGGCTCAAATTGAGCCCAATTGGCAATCAATTGATTGCCAAATGAATAGTTTTTTTTTTTGTTTTTTTTTGTTTTTGTTTTTAAAAGAATAATTGCACAAAAGGTCCCTATTGTTTTAAAATAGTTGGAATATGCCATCAAGCATGCAAGTGTTTCATTTTTAAATTTTACTTTTGAGCAAGCTACTTACATTAAAATAAATAAGTAGATTTTAATATAAATAATTTGATAATAAATATGCATGTTACTTATTTTGTTTATATGTTTAACGATTTCTATATATTATCCTAAATGTATGTTCACCAAATTACGCTTAATTAGAGAAATATTATTCAATTAGAGTGGTGCAGTATGAGCAATGCCATATTATATATATTCAATGAAATTGGAATACATTTTTATTAATTGAATAATGTAGCATAGACCTAATAGTAATATAAACTAATTATCACTTTAAGTACTATTATTGAGCTTAACACACACGTTTCAAAAATATGAGGCATATTAATTAAAGTAATTAATTTTCTCAACTAAATCATCAATAAAATTTACCTGTCCAATAATGTCTACAAAACATTTTAATAATGCAGTCTTTTTTCTTGTCCTTTCATGCAGTATCCACTTAACCTGGTAATGAGTATCTTTTTAAATCCATTTTCTTTGACACAATTTAAAAAAAAAAAAAAAAAAAAAGTTCCCAGCTCGGCAATCAAATTGATTGCCGAGCCATCTCGGCGGCAATCATTTGATTGCCAATTGGGCTCAAATATGGGCTCAATTTGAGCCCAATTGGCAATCAAATGATTGCCAAATGAATAGTTTTTTTTTTTTTCTTTTTTTTTTTAAAGAATAATTACACAAAAGGTCCCTATTGTTTTGAAATAGTTGGAATATGCCATCAAGCATGCAAGTGTTTCATTTTTAAATTTTACTTTTGAGCAAGCTACTTACATTAAAATAAATAAGTAGATTTTAATATAAATAATGTGATAATAAATATGCATGTTACTTATTTTGTTTATATGTTTAACGATTTCTATATATTATCCTAAATGTATATTCACCAAATTACGCTTAATTAGAGAAACATTATTCAATTAGAGTGGTGCAGTATGAGCAATGCCATATTATATATATTCAATGAAATTGGAATACATTTTTATTAATTGAATAATATAGCATAGACCTAATAGTTCACTGCCGAGATGTCTCGGCAATGAATTTCATTCAATTTTTTTATTAATCTTTTTTATTTTATATTAAGCAAATTGAATGTTTTTATTTTTTATAATGTTGTCACATTATAAAAGAAAAAAAAACCTTGAACAGTAAAATTCTAGGCAATGAAATTTATTTTACTGTTCATCAATTTTTTTTTTAAAACTCATTTTCTTTTAAAAAAAAAAAAAAGAAAGCACAATTGTGAACAGTAAAATACTGTTCACTGCCGAGATGTCTCGGCAATGAAATTCATTGCCGAGACATCTTGACAATGAATTTCATGAACAGTATTTTACTGTTCTTTTTTTTTTTTAAGGAATAATTACATGAAAGGTCCTTATTGTTTTAAAATCGTTCGGATATGTCCACAACGTAAAAAAAAAAAAAAAAATTCTTTAATTTTTTTTATTTTTTATTTTTTGACAAATTTTTTTTTCTTTAATTTTTTTTTTTTAACAATGAACATTGAACATTGACCTATTTTTAATTTTTATTTTATTTTAGAAATAATTGTATAAAAGGTTGGTATCGTTTCAACCTAAAACTTTTCACTACATTTTTCACAAACGTGCAACGCACGTGGCCGAAACTAGTATATATATATGTATGATGTAGTAGTTGTTAGAAGAATGTTGATGCCATCGAAAGCATGTTCTTTTATGAAACACAAACACTTCTACTAGGACAGCATGTCTGACCGACACGTGTTTGCCTAACACCAACACTCTTGGGACACTCCAAGACATGTGACCCAAAAGTCACGTGTCATATCCTATTTTTTGTATATTTTTAAAATTTTCACTCAGGGGATACATTAGAAACACTCCTCGAGCAAATGACCTATATGTCATGCGTGATGTCTCATATTAACAATTATAGAAAATAATCATATAATATATAAATGTACAATTTTAAAGAATTTAAATCAATGTTGTCCTCCTTTTTTGACAAATCGCATGTCGGTGTTCCGAGTCGAGTCATGTCGTGTCCGAGTCATATGTCTGTATGTGCTTCTTAGATGTTCTTTTTGATTTTTTTTTTCTGGCGATGGATAACATGTAATGCCTTTCTGTAGAGGAAATGTAATGCCTTTGCGTCCCTCTATTTATCGATGCAGTCCAAAGTTCCAAAAATTTACTAAGGGAACTTTTAGGAAAACCTTTGTTACATATGGAAGGGATGTCTGGGATTCTAGAATCCCTTAATTTTTGTTTGAACCCATGCTTCTGAAGTTAGCAAATGCGTATATATTCTTTAAGATAAAAGCTGCTAGCCAGCATACTGTAAATGTGATTTAGGGTGCAAAGATTTCCTAAGAATGACATGAAGACACACTGTGCAAAAGTCAATTTGCAAAAATCATTGTTTTCCTCATAACAACTTTTTCTGATGCCATGATATGAATGTTTTGGTTGTAGGTTTTACAAAAAGCTTTGGAGGTGTGGGATCTGCAAGTCATTCCCCTGGACAGTCCTGTGGCCGAGCCTGCTCAGATCGACCCAGAATTAGAAAATGCATTTATTTGTCATTTGGAGGACCATTGGTTTTGCATCAGGAAAGTGAATGGAGAGTGGTACAATTTCGACAGTCTCTATGCGGCACCAGAGCACCTCTCTAAGTTTTACCTTTCAGCCTACCTTGATTCCTTGAAAGGCTTCGGTTGGAGCATTTTCCTTGTCCGGGGAAATTTTCCGAAGGAGTGTCCCATGACTTCTTCGGAAGCTTCCAATGGTTATGGGCAGTGGCTATCACCCGAAGATGCTGAGAGGATCATCAAATCTTGCAACTCGGCATCAAATCCCAGAGCCGGTCGTACGCGGCAACTTTCTGATCCCCGTGTCCAGTATGGTGATGAAGATGAGGATTTGAAAGCTGCAATAGCTGCCAGTTTGATGGATTCCACTCCGGAAATCAAAACAGAAGTTGGCACCTTGGAAAATGAAAATAAGAATGCCAATGCAGAAACGTCGTGAGAGAAATTTTTGTTTGAAGTCATACGGTGGTCAGTTGTGATTACCCCCAGCATGACTTATGGACTGTACATTCTTGTATTGTATGAGAAAGACGTTGCATTTGACTTCATACCATAAAGATTTTTATCGAAAAAATAATGGCCATATGCAGAAATTTTACATAGTTTTTTTGCCAAGATCATATCCCCCATCATTTTGATTTGTCTTTTTGGGTGTATGCCTTTTGGTGCATAAGATCTTCTTAGTTTGAACTAGATTATGCAATTATCAGTTCTAGTTCATGGTGGAAATCATAAGCACTACACATCATCATGAGCATCCTGTTGGGAAAACATTATTTTACTTATGACTGGTTCTTGACATCACAAGGCTGGCAGTCAATATGTTAGAACTATTTTGAGCTTCATTATATTCTGAGAAGCTATTCACGTGCAAGACACCAGAACAATAATTTGGTAATACCAATTACCACAAATTACATGTTAAAGAAAACATGATGATTTAGAAAAATTTCTTTCAGTGAATGTATTCAAATTGTTAAATTTGACGCTGTGTATCAAGCAAGGTTCAAATTGGAATTTGGTGTAACAATGAACTGATGGCTCATAAGCCGGGAACTATCAGCAGACTATTTAATGAAATAAGTAGATTAACTAATCTTGGCCACTTCCAAAGCCATCGCGTTTCTCTTGTTGCCAATCAAAGCCTGGTGGTGCGTCATGACTTCCAGTACCACAGAAGAGCCTGCCCTGTTGAAACTGTGATGAGGCTGGTGGAGGTAAAGGTTGTGGTGGCAGTATTCTATTGCCATCCCTCGGGTCCATAAAATTTCCAGCCTGCCTCTGTTCTACCTCGTTGGTGGCTGAAGGTGGAGGCAGGTTTAAAGGTAAAATGCCCATATTCTGTCCATAATCACCTTGAAAGAATGATCTTCCTTGAGGATCAGATGCATTCATGAAGCCATCTGCAGCAGGCCACATACTCCAGGGTCGAGGATAATTTTGTACAGGATTCAAAGCTCCAGCAGGACCTGGTGGGAAACCTAACAGTGAACCAAGTTCTGGTCGGACTTCTGGTGTTGAAACTGGCCTCGCCATGTCATACGGAGTGCCATAGAATTGTTGGGTTCCATCAGGCATAGAAGGGGCATAACCAAATTGCGAAGAAGTAAGGACTGGGTTTGGATTGATTGGCACTGCAAAGTTAGGAAGCTGATGGAAACTCATAATCTATACAGAGAAGTGAGATTCAGATATAATTGTTTATTTCTTGTCAAGAAACTTACCTGAATCTTGTTGTAGGCCACCCTGTGGATCAAAAGCTTGCTGAGGAAATTGGTTCTGGAGACCCACCCCGTCAAACACTTGGGATTGGTTACCATCAAGTCGCTGCCCTGGTGTATGACTTGGGACTGGTCCAGAAAATAGCGGCACGGGCCCTGAGTGCGAAACAGGCCCAGGAGACGGTTGGTCTCTGGCTTGGGGACGTTGACCTTTGTGCTCATGATCATGAACGTGGGAATTCGAACAAAGGGAAACAACTGGCTTAGGTGGTGCTTGAACCGCGGAATCTGAGGCAGAAGATTTTCTGGTACTGACAGCTTCTGACTCATTTCCTTCGTTTTCCCTATTGGGATGAAGGGCAGCATGACTCTCATCCATATGAGACAGAAATTCAATCTTCTTTACAAAGGACTTGAGACAACGAGGGGCTGCACAGACGAAGATTCCTTCCATCAGTTTGATTGTCTGAATCTTCTGAATGCGCTCATCACATCTGTACCAAGATGAAGTGGCTTTATCACTCATAATGTCATCCTAAGCAAACGATAAAGACAAAATACCAAATACCAATTTTGACAGTGCCGAGGGAAAGAAAGTGAATCACAATTATGACTTCTGTTCCCCTTCCCGGCTTTTCCTTCCCAAAAAAGGAAGAAAAGAAATGCAGGCACACAAGGATGATGATGAGGCCACAAAGGCACAAATATATTTAAGAAGCACCAGTAGAATATCACATACTATGTGGTCAAAAGAGATATTGCTTACAGGTAACAAAGAGAATCACTTCTAGCACAGTCCAAACAGAAGGCATGTTCACAAGGGCTCTGCAATGACATAAGATGGTCAACACATAATAAAAAGGTGAAAAATATAGAGCATATTAAGACCTTGTGGATTGCTTAAATTTGCATAAAACACCAACATTATAAAGCAAGCAAAAAATGCATCTCAGGAAAGAAAATGATCCTCACACCACAATGCAAAATATGTAAGCAGACTGCAGAACCCGTGATTAAAGAGTTGGCTGCTAATGGATATAAAGATCCAATTGAGAGCATCGGACTTCTTTGCTCAATGTGAGCTAATTTTATTCTCTGAATTTTGCTTTAAAGGTGATTATTTCTATAAATAATTGGGCACATAAAGTTTGTTATGGAAATCCATCTGAATTGTTGAATTCGGACTCTGAATGACTTATAGGAGGGAGTTAATTCCTCGAGTAAAAAGTTGCAACTTAGAAAGTGTCGTGCTTGTGATACAGAGAGAAATTTTTACTGAGATAACAAAACTGCCATGAATATCGATTGATTTGAGCAGTTAAAATGTTTGTATGGCCAGAATAAATACTCATCTCCAAAAATGAATCTACTTTAGCCGTGGACCAAGTGCAAAAATGTAATGTTTTTTTTATGACATACGTTTGGAAATTTGAAAATAACACCTACTTCCTTGTAGATTGGAAGCTAAGTTAAACTAAACCACCACTTGGCTGAAGGAATTGATATAATTGGTATAAAACCAAAGGGTCCATCAACTGTCCAAACTATCTCCTACATATATTTTCTCGAAAATCCCATGTTCTTATTTTCGTAAAGTAAAAAAGCACTCAAGTGGGAATAGGCTAAAGGCTTGCTGGTCAGTGGCTGCTAACATCTAAAACATGACATGGCTACAGGTACGTATACATTTCAAGATCTAAAACAACTTAAAAAGACATGCAGAAGAAAGAAATTAAACATAACACATACCAGACGCCCATAGATAGCAATAGGGAAGTCGCAGCGGACGCAAAAATGAACCCGCTCCCCAGGCTGGCGACGGGATCTGCGACCAGCAGTCTTGATGAGGTTAGTCTCACTTGCCGGACCAAGACTCTTGGCAACAGGAAGATCAGCTAAGACAAGATGATCAGGACATGCAACAGTAACAGTTTCCGCTGGCAAGGGCTTTCCAACCCCAATACTTTCGTTGGACGGCTTGCTAAGCCAAATCTGCAGCATCTTTTCCCAGATATTGTAGTATCTTTCACTCTCTGCCCTTCAACTCGTACAGCAACGTTAATTCTTTCCTCTTTCTGCAGATAATCAGGAGTAAGCATTCTTCAGGGCATGGAGAAATATAAAGCATGATGATAAAGTGACACAATCGAAAACGATATTACTGATCATTCAATTTCAATTAACAATTGTTAATACACACTTGCATATATGCACAAAATTTTGACTGCACACTTTTAATACAGAAATAACTTACAATCATTCTTGAAAACTGGAAATGGACTTGAAATATTGGGGCAATCAACAACATTAAAATGCTCCACACCCGAACATTGAACTTACAGAAATAATGCATGGATAAAATTTGAAGGCAACCCAGAAATCTGAGCCTAATAACTCAGGTCAAAGTACCCAAAGTTATCAAACAAAATCATCAGACAGTCTCTTGAGAATGAAAAGCAGAATTTCCCTGTTTCAAGAAGCAAAATTTTCCCCTACCCTCGTCAAAATTAAAAGAAATAAGAATAAGCTGCAATTAAGAAATGCTTAGTAGGAACCCCGTTTGAGAAAAGTTCACATATTAATGCTAAGCTTCAGTGTAAGAACCGAAAAACAACATTGGCCCGAGAGTGGATTCTATTGGATATGCATGTAAACGCCAAAATCAGCCCCAGTGTTTATATAGGCTCAATTGGATACAAGGGTGTTTTATTTCCGTGAAGCAATGTGTAAGACTCTAGGCTTTTTGAGGCATAAACCTCAACACAAAGTCACAGACCAATAAAATAATTCAAGCAAATTATAAAAAATACAAAAATACGCTCTCAAGCAGCAGACACTTTTTAAATCAGTGCTCTGACCTCAACACTTCTATGTATCTGTACTCCAGGAAATTACTGAATCAGCAAGAACAAGAGATATCACATTGCAGCATAATACTAGCAAAGAAACACATTTTTTCTGGAACCACACAAAATCCCACTTAGCAGGGACAAAATGAGGAAATTATCTGTATATAAGCGAAGTTGACAGAACCAGATATCGTAATCCAATTAATCACAGATACATCTAAAACGAACAAATGATTCAAAATCAGATAATACTACAATCCAATTTCTCAGTGTTATTAAAACTAACCAAAAAAAAAAAAAAACTCAGGCACCTGAAAAATTGATAATATGAAATTTTTCACAAATTAAAATCACAATTAAATCAAAGAGTTCCAATATATCAATTTACCAGAACTCGAGGCTTTGAATCGAGAATCAAATTATTGTATTCACCCGGTGGATCTTGGTAAATAACGCTTCAACCCTTGAGTTTGATAGCATCAGGTTGTTGCTACGTCCCCAGGTGTTCTTATTATTTCTCTTTTAGCCCGAAACTTCCAATTTTATTTTAGGGATAATTGCATATTTGGTCCCCTACCTTTCAAAAACATTGGGATATACCCATAATCTTTAAAACTAGCACCAGACATCTCAAACGTTTGACAAACTTGGCATTGTTTGTCTTTTATGACGAAATTGCGCTTCTATTTAAATAAACAAGAAAAAAGAAAAAATAATTGAAAACTAACCAAATGTACCCCAACAAATAAAAAATAAGAAATTTACCCAAAAAAATAAAAAGATACAAAGAGGTCATCTTTTTTTATCAAATTTCAAAATTCAAAATCCACCACCATCCCCCAAAACCCAAAATCCTCAATGGGCTTTCAATCAAGATTTGAATTGAAAATATATAGATGGTATAATTTAAAAAATCCAAGCTAAGTACAACAACCAAATTATCTGTCAATCTCAAATATTTACAACACTGGCCAAGTAAAACTGAAATTTCTGCAAAAAACAGGCATATTGCAAGCTCATACATAGAATTTCCTGGTCTGAATTTTCCATTCAATAGTTTTCTAATTCATTTCTCTTCCCAAAAAAACCTCCATAACAGTAAACAAAGAAATTGGAAGTTGCGCCGGAAGCTGTAGCGGAGTTCGGGGTCGATTTCGGTGAGTGAGTCTTCTGAAACATCCTCGTTTTTGTACTTCTTCTTTCCAGGGACGATGGCGTCGTCACTTTCAGCTTTGTGTCTTTGAATTTCTCTTCTTTTTCTTCAACCCTTCATGGGGTTGACGTCAGCAGCTCTTTCTTGTCCTTCGCCATTGTTATCTGAATTAATAGAATTACCACTATTGGTGGATTAAGATGATGAAACTATGGTTTGTTTGTCCATTTTTTTACAGCCTATAAAATTTTTCCCATTTCTTACAGAGTTGTTTTGTTTATTTTTCTGCAGCAAATTTTGGAAAAATTAATAGCCTCTTTGTTACTTTTTATTTTTTTGGGTATATTTGGTTAGTTTTCAATCATTTTTTTCTTTTTTCTTTTTTTGTTTATTTAAAGAGAAGGGTAATTTCGTCATAAATGACCTATCATGCCAAGTTTTTCAAACATTGAGGATTTCTGGTGCTATTTTTAAAAATTAAGGGTATATCTCCAATGTTTTTGAAAAGTTGATCACTAAATATGAAATTATCCATTTATTTTACTCAGATCTTCAGTTAGCAACTCCAATGCGACCGTCGATCACAATATCACATCATTTTTAAATATTGACATAGTAAAAAAAAGTTAATTACACTAATAGTTCATATTCTTTCGAATTTGTAACAATATTATATTCATTCAATTTTTTTTAGCAGCTATCATTCACATCTTTCTATTTATTTGTACAAATGGTCCCCAAATGATTTTTTTAACAATTTTGCTCCTGGCTTAAATAAATTAAAATGATAAAAAAAAAAAAAACAATGAAAAAAATTGCAATTGGGCCCATAACCTTTTTAAAAGTACAAATGAATTCTAAAACTTTTCAAAATTGCAATCGGACCCCAAATGATGCACCTAAAATATGATAATCGGGTATTCAGCATGAATTAATTAGGTATTTTAACAATTTTTTTTTGGGGAGTGGGGGGGTTGGGGGGAAATTTTGGGGGTGAGAATCGGATTTGAAGTGATGGAAAATTGGAGATCTTAAATTTATGTTCAGAAATTGCAGTTAGATCCTCATGTTTTAGATGCATATTTTTTTGTCTAAATTTATTGTTATTAGTACATTAAGTCCATGTAGCATCAATTTTAGTCAAATATCGACCAATTGTGTGCCACATGGACTTAACGGTGACACGTTATCAATTCACGCTGAGAATTTAACAGAGTGACCGTCGGTGAACACGTTAGTATTTTTCAGTGACCGGTGCTGAAACTTTGTAGGTGACCGTTTTGTAATTTTGCTAAAACTTCAATGACCACCAATGAGATTAACCCATTATCAACAACAATTTGCAAATATACAAATTATGGGGGGAAAAACCAGGTAGGGAAAAAAATATCAAAATTAAAATATGCAAAAACAATATAAATATTAAATATTATATAAATGCTAAATCATCAAATCAAGAACCAGGCAAGAAACAATGCACTTCTGACATGGTGCAATATTGAACCATAAAAAATTCAAATATTAATTTCAGTAAAAAATAAAAAAATAATTTTATTAAAATTTTAAATAATGAGCAGTTGGTGTTGTTGGTTGTCACGGATTCACGTTAATATTCATTTCTTTATATATTCATATTTCATGTTACCCAAAAATTATCAGACTTACAAAAAATATATTATCATCTCCATGACTTCGTCTGGACTGTCTCCTCCCTTCTCGTGCTCTATTCGACTATTTCTTAGTTAGTTAGTCTAAATATAAGAAGAATGAGAGAATAAATTACTTGGGTCTGGATTGATTTCTCTTTTCAGCTGCATGTTGTTCCCTTTGAAAGAATGATCATGAAGGGAGCAAACTAAATACTCATCTCATAGTTAGCTAGCTGGGTTAGTGGATTAATGATTGATTTTGGCTTATTGTAGCTTTAATTTGAAGAATTAGAGTGAAAATTACAATCAGATTAGAATCGTAGTTATTTACATAGAAGGGAATTGAATAAATGATATTCATTGGGTTTGGAGACTTGTCCGGTATACAAATTAAAATTTGAGGCTTGGGCCAATTTGGGCTGAAAATTGAATTAAAACAATTTGAATTGCAACTTTGGCTATTTTGGACTAATTTATATTTTTGAATGGGACTTGGGCAATTTTCAAAATCTTTGTGGGGTCAATTGACCCCTCTTATCCTTTGGTGGCTCCGTCCATGCATATCATCCACATTTGGACAGTGCGCTACACATCTTCTATTTTTTTTTTTATCATTTATGTCAATCGAAATATGTGTTAAGTTTCTTTTATTCAATTTTTTATAATTTATTTTTATCAAAATGTGTGTTAATCATCATTTATTTAATTTTTTATAATATATCTACATCCTCTCTCTTGTGCAATTGGACCATAATTTTCTCAATCCACGATCTCATTGCTCTTCTCTTCGTCTCCATTTTACTTGTCACGTGTAACACAATCCATATTGTTGCATTGAAGATGTTTTAAGTTAGTTTATCTTATAAAATAAAGAGAGACGATTTTCTAATCGATTGCGTATATTATTATAACTAGTATACCGCTTATCGATGAAATTCGACTGTAAAAAAATAAATAGATGTAAGTATCTATTTTTGGCTGAGTAGATGTAAAACTCCCTGCGTCGTGACAATGAATTTACATATATAACGAATTACAAATTTTCAAAGTGAGTAGGATAATTGTAAAGAATCAAATAGTTCTCTATCAATATTTTTTATTTTACCGTTTACTATATTTTTATGATTTAAAAACTTTTTTATTTTATTTGACAGAGATCGAGTGATTTTATTTTATTTTTTGGTTATACCCAACTATGAATCGAGTCTCAATTCTTAATTGTTTGTCAATTTTTTAAATTTCTTTATTCAACTCAACTACCTTGACCTTGGTCGAATGGGTTAGTTTTTTCAATTCCTTTTAATGTTATAGGGATCTAGTAACACTTAATTTTACTCAATCCTGATTCAAGTAAGTTAATTTTTCATTATTTTTTTTATTGAGAACTCAAACTTTAGTTTATAGAGTATATGATTTTTAGATTACATTAAAAAAAAAAAAAAAAGGCATTGTAGTATACATTTGGCCTTTTTATGTATAAAATCTAGAAAATATGTTGACTATTGGGTAAGAAATGTTTTGCTAGATAGTGGTTGGAAAATAGAAAATAAAGTAAATTAAAAATGTTTTTAAGACTTCGTTGTAGAAACACTTTCCATACTTTATTTTCAAGAAACGCAAAAATAATCAAGAAAAATAAGTTATCGACTTGTTTCAAATACGAGACATGAATACATCAATAATCTTCTTTTCTTGTTTTATTTTGTAAGCCAAGCACTTGAGTATGTAATTCATTTGATAATTACAAACAAAATATACAAAATTTAAAAGAATGAACCTTTCCAATTTATATGTTTGGGCATGCTAAAAAGTAGGTTGATATTTACTTTGTTCAACCCACAAAGTCACAATTGATGACTATATGTTATTTTCTATAATTCAAAATATAATTAAGTAAATAACAATTGAATGAAGGCATTCATATTTGTAACATGTCTTCAATAATTATCCTCTAGCAAGTTAACAACTTCCATTGTGAAAAATTAAAAACCAACAACTTAAGAGGGTTTTATTGTCCTCCATATGAAATCTCATGGAAGCAAGGTACCAAACATACCACAAATGCATTCACAAATTGATTTTGTACCTTGTTCTTCCACTTCAAGATGACTCTAAACTTCTAACAAACTTCTTAGCCTGTAATAAGAATTTGAGTTAATAAACCACACTAGGAATGGGAACGGCAAGTCGTCAACATTTTGTCGATTAATTGATGATGATGAATTGTTTGGTAAAGTTTTTTGCATATTATAAGTAGCGAGTCCTACGGAACGTGTGAATAAAAAGTGAATAAAAGTTGTAGGTCTACGGAAAGTGAGAATAAAAATAATATTTGACCAACTTTTAAATGCTTATAAGCACTTCCAAATATGCTATGGTCATATTTAACACAAACCTATTACAGACCATGTTCAAGAGCATGGCTATCACAATATGGTGACAAAATGTATTAGCTTGCTCACTTTTAAAACACGTATTAAGCATAGCTAACAAAATGTGATATCTAATTTGCACCATGATCACATTTAAATCAAGTGTATTATCAAACTATATGTGCTGTAATGTACAAATTCAATCTTTTCCATATCATGTGACCAAAACAAAGAAAACACAGGCTATATACATATATTACAGATTATAACATACAAGTGGTAAGGTAGAAACCACGCAAGATCAAGCCTCTTAACGTATAAAGAAATGTTGATAGGCCGTAAGTAGTAAAAGTTTGCCAAAGGTTACATGAAATCCATACCTGCTCGAGTGTTAGAAACATGATCGCATTCCAAGATCCTAGCCGTCCAAAGTTGGGGATAAAGCCTTTGTAGAAGGCTAAAGGTCCCTGCAAAACATGATAATCACCAATTTAGATGCATCTCAAAGCCAAGCACTGCAGCAGATCGGATTGAGTACCATTCAATTGTACATAGAGTGCTCATATGAAGACAAGTTCTGGTATATGTTAGCGGATACGAGCAACATGCACCAGAAGTATCTCGTACTTTAACAAAAAAAAAATCTTAATTTACCACTTATGTTAAAACATCCTTGACAAAAAGGAAAAAATAAGAACCCAAGAAAGGGTCAAAATTAACAAAGCTAGGGCAAGACGATGAACTCACATCATTCTTCAAAGTCTTGACGAAACAATCTAGTGTACTTTTATATGCAGAATCTCCCATCATTCTTGACTTAACCTGCCACGGAGAACCATTTTTGAGTTAGATTAACTGAAAGGGAGGACAACAGGTTTCACTTCACGTGCCCGATACCAAGTTATGGAAAAACCTTTAGAGGACTAACTTCCATATCTCCTCTACAATTTCTTCTCCCATTTCCCCTCAGAGATAAAAGAAAAACAGTTCGCCAAAATGGATAAAATTTATATAGGAACTGAATTTATTAAGCTGTGAATGAATAACATACCACGTCAACTGGGGAGCCTATGCAGACTGCAAAAAAACCAGCTCCTAAACCAGCTAAAAGATGCGTGAAAACATTGTCTGTGAATCCTGGGATTCTCAGAATTGTCTGCAAGGCAGTTTAGAAAGGAAACATAACAATTTCAAAAGAAAGTGAAACACTATACATTAGAAGACTAGAAAATGGAAAGGTGACGAAGTGTTCAAATGTGAACTTACCTGTTTCACTTGATCATAACTGGCTAATTCAGCAGCATTTATGATGGCATTACGTGCAACGTTAGGTCCAAGACCTGTCCACAAAGCTGCTATTCCTTCCTAAATTTCCAAAAAAAAAAAAAGATAATAATAATAAATTAATTTAGGGGAAATAATTCGATAGGATGCCCATTTTTTGAAGAGCGAGGAAGAGGCAAAGAATGACCTGTCTCGCTATTGTAGAGTAAGCATTTAGCGCTCCAGAATAACGCCTTGGCACACCCGGTGGCAGTTTACCCTCAGCTTGGAGTCGTACTTTGACAAGATCAGTAGGATTAGCCACCATAATGGCAACAGCACCTGCTTGATATAGAATTGAACAGTTAATATTGCAAAAATAGGGAGCTAAAAAAGATTAAAAGTTCAAGAACATGCATATCTTAACTATAAAAGATGTCGTAGAAGTACATATATACTTATTTTCAGACCTAAAAAGTAAGAGAAATAAAAAGCTAAAGCATCAAAATAGATGTTCTCACCCGTTGTGAGTGCAGCAAGTATCTTCTTTGACAATGGCACGTCTCCAACGTGATCTTTTCCCACATAGAAGGTTTTGAACTGTCATTTAGGAGAATGCTTTAAAGTTGAAAACCCAATGAAGCAAAAAGAACACACATATGATAGACTTTCACAAATTCATGTAAAACATACAGGTTCATATAACCCGATCCTTAAACCTCCATATAGGCATTGACGATGTAACCCTGGCACAATGCCCTTCCATAACGCGGATAAACCTTCTTCCCTCGCAATAGTGCCAACTGTACCCAACAATCCCTTATATTTTGTCAAAGCTACCGTGTCCCCTGCGACAGCTTTCTTCTGCAACTGAAGCCTAACCTTGGCAGTGTCCAATGGAATTGTACATATCTAATTGAAAATTTGCCCATTTCAACAAAAGCAGGTCACAAGCCAGAATATGCAGTAGTCAAGTTACTAATATGAGAAAATGACCACAACATGTACATAAGAAAACAAATACACTAGCTCCCTGATGTAACAAGGAGATTACGGCACTGCAACACCGGGCAGAACTCGTCAGGAGAGATAGGTAGACCAAAATTAAGACAACTTCAGAGAATTTGATTGGGCTGGGTTTTTAGACGCAGTATAACCATTATCCCCTATAGGTCCACATACTATTTTCCTACACCAGCGTTCCTTTGTTAACGACTGATTTTTAGGAAAGGACAGGGGCGTGTGTGTGCACTCGCTATACTAAGATGAAGACACGTCATCTATAACAGCTGCTATAAATAGAGCGTAGGTTATAGGTACCTGAGGATTACATTCAGTCATTTCATACCTTTACATAATAAAAAAAATTCCAAAGTGATCGAGGAGAAAAGACCCGCCACTTTTTGCAGGTTTTATGCCTGTCTATGCCACTGTCAATGGAGGAGAGACATCGCAAGTATCACTAGAAACTTTGACAAGAAATTTCGCTTTGTCGTGGGTTTTCTGGCGGGCTATGATGAAAATTAACTTAATTCCAAAATTCTAATAATAATTTACTTCTGATAAGGAAAGTCCTGAAGGCGAAGCCTCTACCTGTGTCAGAGGCTCTTTGACCAGGCGGGTTGTAAATCGAGAGATGTGCACAAGTGGCAGAGATGAGAGAGCCAGCAGGCCAACCCCAGAACAGACCCTCACAATATTTCAGTGAAAATCTACCCCATACGAGAATCGAACCTGCGTTATCGGAGAATTTCTCCCCACGTCACCTTATCAACTCGTTCCGGGGGCTTCTAATAATAATTTACTTAATTGCAGCTTTGCAGGCTGTATCCCAATTCCCAATTACTACTAAAGATTAACAGGTTATTAAAGCTTGAATTCATGTCAAAGAAATTTCTAAAACTAAATATTGAACTTATAAAATAAATTATAATATTATATGCTGCAGCATTTCCTGTCCTATCTTCACGTTACAACAGCTGAAATTTTCAAAATAAATCAATCTTGACTTATATTAGAGCCGATTTGACCCGCGTATACGAGTAAATTTTCAATAACAGTTCTCATACAAAAATTAAACGAAAATTGGCGTTCAATATAAAAAATTCAGTAATGAGTAGTCTTAACACGAATATAAGCAAATGATCTAAAGCAAAAAAAAAAAAAAAAGAAGAAGAAGAAGAAGCTGAAAAGCGAATTCGAAAAAGTGTTGAAAGAAGGGGTGGAAAAATGGAGTGTACCTCGGCGAAGCAAGCAGCGAAAGCACTGCTGGCAAAAGTTCCGGCAAATGAAATGTCCGATTTGTGCTTGCCGTGATCCGTCATCGTTAAAATGAAAAGTGTTGAATGAGAAGTTAAGCCAAGTTAAAACGGTATTATTGGGAAAAGTGAATAGGCAGCGAAACGATTCCGTGCTTCCAATTGTCAGCCATCACCTTCGTATATTTATTATGCCTCTTCAGCGCCAGCCATTGCCTTTCTGTTTGCTTTTTCTTAATTTTCTTTTCTAGTTTCAATTGTTGGATTGATTATTTTTTAAAAATATTCAACTCGCCAAATATATTTTTTATTCACATAATTTTATAATTTACAGTATATTTTTTATCTACATATTTATCCACAACTTATAATATAAAAACATTTTCAATGCATATAAAATATACTACGTCTATTGAATAGACAGTCAAATTAAAATTTCATTTTTAATAGATTCCGTTTAAAACTAATATTACCGTTTATGTATCATTAAATTTTTTAAAATTAACGAGTCTTCCATTTTTATTTCCTTCGTCCGACTTTTTTTTTTTTTTTTTTAATACAATGCTGAATTATATTTAAATTTGATGAGTGAATCCATTTAAAAGTTCGTTTAAATTTAGATGAGCGAATCCGTTTAAAAGTTCGTTTAAATTTAAATGAATTTCTAGACGAATTCTACTTTTAAGTGTGTCATGTCAGCTAGACAGAGTTTTCGTCAACATGTATTAGAAATAATTTTTTTATAATTTTGTCTATTTATGCTTATGTAGTTAGTCTAAAAGGTATAAAGAGAGTACATTAAAGATGCTCTAAACACTTAAAAAATAATTTTAGAAGTATGGAACATTTTTAACTTTACTTACTTTCTTGGCATTTTAACAAGGAGTTTCTATTATATGGAGTTAAGAAAAATCATATTTATTAACCTATTAATATAAATTTCCATAAGTTGACAAATGACAACTATACACGAGTCAACATTTGTCATTACAATAAAAAAATAATAAAACGCAATGAGTTTATTAAAGCATTTGTCAAAACGTTGTGCCACGAGAAATATGGATAATATTGTTGAAATTCTCTTATAATTATCCTTTCTTTGCTGGAGTCTGGTCATCTTGATTAGATCGACTCGCGTTTTTGCATAATTAACTTAATAAAGTTGTCTTTTTTAAATTATTTTTGGACTTTTAAATACTTTTACTCATTTTAGAGTCGTGTTATCCTATTTAATATATTTTTAGATAAACAAGGTTTTTATGTGCTTCTAGTTAATTGGGTTCAGTTTGACTTATTATTGAGTTAATAATTTCTCCTGATAATTAAGGGAGAAAAGAGTGACCCTCTTTTATTTTATTTTATTTTATTTATTTTTTTTTTTGATACCCAGGTATCCCAATTAGACTAGACTATGTCCTGGACCACCCATCCCCGGCCCCTCAGTGATGGGTGGAGGTAAATCGCGGGATATGCCCAAGTTGACCAGAGTTCGTGCACCCTTTTATACTCCTGGCCCCAAGGGAGCCTTCCTCCATGGATATTACATCACCAAGCTGCTCCACCCATAAATGAGTATTACATCACCCAGCTGCTCCTATTTTATTGCATTATTATCCACAATCCTTCATTAATTAACACATCTAGTTTATGCTAATGATTTATGTCCAAACATTATGTTGTACTTTCGTTAATTCAATACATTTTATACATGTTTCAATCACTTAGATTTGAAACATGGTAGTAATAGTTACGTACATATTATATATATGTGCCTCTCATAACTCTTTGAAAGAGAAATAGAAGAATAATGAAATAAATATTGTGTTACTCATTTTCTTTTAATTTGTACTACACAAATTTTAGTACAACTAAATCAAGTACTATATTGAACCAGAAGTTCAATGTCTTGAAAATTGTTATTAATTCGTAAGATCGGTTTGACCATTTTGGATCAATATGATACGAATAATTAATGAAAATATCTATTGAAAAATTAGAAGATTTTTCAATATAATAAATCTTCATGTGCTGCTTGTTCTCATGGTATATAAAGCAGTATACATTCACTAATTAAAATCGGGACTGAATTTTCTATATTTCTAAAAATTATATTAGGGTGATATACATGCCCCGTCACCTTCCATATTGACTATCTAGATATTATTTATATATAATATATACATCTATATGGTGTTATTATTCGCAACTTGAAGTTTGAGAGATTATTTGCTCAAATTTTAAATCATGAACATAATTTTCAAATTATATAATCAGTGTACGTTTCTTGTTAATGCTAGTAAGCCTAAATCTCAAACTTTTAATAAAAACTAGTTGAGATGATGGTAAATAGTTTAACAATGGGTAAATAGCACAAAACGTCCCTACCTATTGAAGTTATTGTGGAAAACGTCCATACCTTCTAAATTTTGGCATTTTCACCCTTACCTACTGGATTTCCTGCGCAAAACGTCCTTCAGTCCAAAAATCAGCCATTAACATAGGGGTAAATTAGTCCAACCACTTTTTCACATATATATTACTTCTTTTAAAATTGGGGAGCTTCCCATGCAATTTCCAAAATTGCACAGCAGCCCCCGTCCCCAAATCTGCCTACTCTCTCTTCCTGTTAACATTCTCTTCTTTATTTGTTATTTCAGCATTTTTTTTCTGTCTCATTATTACTAGATTATCTAACAACATAGGTTTTGCGAACAGCAACTCTTAGGACAAGATACCAGGAGTTGTCCAGCAGAGGAGAATGTTGAGGCCATATGTCAGTTCTTTGTTACCATTGGCAAACAGCTTGACGAGAAACAAAAATCAAAGCATATTAATGACGTGTATTTCAACAGATTGAAGGAATTGTCAACAAACTCTCAGCTAGCCGCACGACTGAAGTTTTTGATTCGTGGTGTTCTTGATTTGCGTGCAAATAATTGGATTCCCAGACGGGAAGAGGCAAGCCTCCTTTGTGGTCTTTTTATTTGCAAAGTTGGTCACGTGGTTTTCTACTCTTGTTTTGCAGGTGAAAGCCAAAACCATCACGGAGATTCACTCGGAAGCTGAGAAGAATCTGGGGTTACGTCCAGGTGCTACTGCTAGCATTAGAAATAGCCGACCCATTGCTTCCAGTGCTCAAGGGAGTATTAGCCCAGGTGGCTTCCCGATGAATCGGCCTGGTGCAGGTGGTATGATGCCCGGAATGCCTGGAACAAGAAAGATGCCCGGAATGGACAGGACAACTGGGAAGTTCCAAGGTCTCGGTCAATGCCAAGAGGTGATGGTTCAATAGCTCAACCTGCTGGACGTGTTCAACCAACACCATTTGGCAAGTCTCCACCATTGAACCAGCGATTTCTACCTCAAGGTAGTGGTGGTTTCATGAGCGGTAGAGCTAGTGTCCTATTGCAGGGCAGTGGTGCATCCCCTCCGTCTCGCCCAGCTAATTATGGAGGAGTTGGTACGGAACCTGGATCTCAAGCCCCTGCCCCATTTAGAAATTGCACGGCAGATTCATGTCAATTTCTTCTACTTGACATGAACGTTTTGGCAGATTTGGGGACGGGGGTCTGCCGTGCAATTTTAGAAATTGCATGGGAAGCCCCCCAATTTTAAAAGAAGTAATATATATGTGAAAAAAGTGGTTGGACTAGTTTACCCCTGTGTTAATGGCTGATTTTTGGACTGAAGGACGTTTTGCGCAGGAAATCCAGTAGGTAAGGGTGAAAATGCCAAAATTTAGAAGGTATGGACGTTTTCCACAATAACTTCAATAGGTAAGGACGTTTTGTGCTATTTACCCTTTAACAATATTATTTGTTAAACGCCTCAAATTAATTTTTATATCATTATTATTAAGAACAAAATACTCCCATTTTTTCGTATCATACCAACATCAAAGTTATCCCAACTATAGTTAGCTTATGGTCATAGAATAATATTATCCATCTCATAATTTTCGATAGTGCAATATAAGTACAATTGGTCCACCACAGTGCACTAAGATGGACATTGAAGAATGTTGATAATATATACATATTTATGTTTAGATCGAATCCTTATAAAATATCTTAATGTGTACAAATTCTTGGAGGATTTAACATGTCTGAAACATTTAGTTTAAGTTTTCTGAAAACTTATCATGGGAAGAGTAAATACGCAATGCGCTCTTATTTCTTTGACCGATGTTTTGTCATATCGAATTTTTCTGGTAAGGTTTTTAACGAGATAATTTTCATGACGTATTGTAATAATTATGTACTCTTTTTCATTCACTATGATTTTTCTACATGGTTTTTTCTAGTAAAGTTTTTTAAAAATGTATATTCTTTATGTAAAGGACCATGGGAAGTGTTATAAATGTTATATTTATGGATGTCCATAACTTATTTATTCTCAAGATAAATCTATGGCTATACTCTAGTGTTACGAATTGTATACGAGACCCCTAAAGAGAACAACAAATCTATTTTTTAACGTAATTGTATCAGACTATTATGTTGACAACAATCAACCAATGATATTGTATGAAGATGGTATTGTTGAGAAGCTATAACAAGATAACAACATGAACCATATTTTATTAGAATTGTTTTATACACGTTTTAAAAAGATGGTAGAATTGAGGATGCCGGCGCATGAGATATGGATGGCTCGATACAAGGATTTTCATTGATTGAAATCAGAAGGAGTAACTGTATTCTTTTTCCTTCACTCAGGTTTTGTCATATTGGATTTTTCTGACAAAGTTTTAACGAGGAAACTTTTGATAACTCTAAATTTTTTATAATTATTTTTTTCATTCATTTGGTATTTTTGTCTCCATTTGGGTTTTACCAAACAATATTTCTAATGAGTCAGTTATTATACTAATATCTAATGGTCATCAAACGGGGGAGTGTTGTAAAATTATGAAAAATAATATTGATGACTACATTTAGATATATTTTACTTACTTTACAAGTCTTTGGAATCATCTATACACAGGTCTATCATTATAATAAAATATACAATTTTTCTCTATTCTCTTCTATTATTCTTTCTATATAATAAAATAGTATTTTTTAAATTATTTAATTTTTGTAATTTATGGTAAAACTATCCCGAGTTAAGGGGGGTGTTGTTGAGAACAATTAATTGAGGTTGGAGCTTCCACCCCCCTTCCCGATAGTGAACTTGGCATGGCCGTGTCCTCAATCGAACTTGTCGAACTCAGCACGTCTTAAAAAATGATGGCCGGCATGTACTATTGGCCCAACATGTGGGCAGGCCATGCAGCATCGGGCCAGTTTGTCAGCCCAGTTCAATTTTTTTATTTTCTGGAAAAACACTTAAAAACGTTAAATTTCAATATGTTGAACAATTCTCTTGGTTTATAAAAGTTTTCTCACAAAGTTTGGCCTGAACCTTTAGGTGGCCAGCCTGCAGTACGGAAATGCCACGGCAAAGGGATCGGTTGCAGCCCAGTCCATCTGCTGCCCGTTTTCCCTCCACTCCACTCACCCACACACCACCGGCTATCTATAAATATAGGGAAAATTAGCACAAATGGTCCTTAACTTATGCCCTTAGTACGAAAATAGTTTCTAATATATTTTTTCGCACATAAATTCTTTATTTATGTGTTTTGATACACAATTAGTTATTATTTGATTAAAAAGACAAATATGACATTAGTTTTAATAAAAAAAAATTATAATTGAATTCTGAACATTTGCCAAAGGTATAAATGAGTCTAGTACATTTATTAAATAATATTTAATTTAGCATATTAAATATATCACCATAGTTGTGTCAATTAAATGTAAAATTATTGTAATTTAAGTATATGTAATTGTTATTTGATGTAAAAAAATTGGAATAAAAATTAAGTTCAATTAATAACGTATATAATTTTATGACGTTGAATCAATCTTATTATATTTTTTAACATAAAAATACTAATAAAAATTAATTTACACATTATGTGTTTTTTTATTTTTAAACGATAATAAAACGATAAATTAAAATATGAAGAATATAGTTGGAGCTCTAATATTTGTTTGTAGTTAATAAACGAATATTTCAATTAAATAAAAATATTAGAGCATTAAATTTGTGACAAAATTATTATTTTTTACGATAAAATAAAATTTTAAAATTTAAATAATATAATTACTTAATAATAAAAATTAAATAAATTATTTCATATGTTTGTTAGCAATTATGAGCTTAAAATTTAGTTATTTTATAATAGTTTGTAAAATATATAAAACAATTTATCATATTGTTAATTGGCTTATTTGCACAAATGGTCTCTGACTTTTGTACTTACTGCAGGTTGATGACTTATCTTTTTATTTTTGGCAGTTTAACCCCTATTTCAAATATTTTTGGCGTCAATGGTCATTTTCATGAATTTCCATCCAAATTACCGTGAAATTTGACGGTAGAAATTTTTTTATTTAAAAAGGTCTTATTTGCACAAATGGTCCCTGACTTTTGTAAAGGAAAATTTGCAGCAAAAGTCCCTAATTTTTCAAAAAGTGTTGAAAAGTCCCATAACTTTTTAATCCTAACACATATGACCCCAATTTTTTTTGACAATTTTACCCATAACTTAAATGAATTAAAAATAATCCATAAACCTTTTCAAAAATACAAATAAGTCCTAAATCTTTTTATTTTTTTTACAGATTTATACTTAAAATAATAAAAAGTGTGTCATCAAGTCCCAAAATTTTTAATTTTATTCACCAAAATGACATTTAAAATGTGTTTGATTAAAATCAGATTTTTTAGTAAAAATTGTTAAAATGTGTGGTTAAAAAGTTGTGGGACCATAAAATATATGGTTAAAATTAATTGTTGACTTTGACTTTAACTTTTTAACAAAATTAAAATTGAAAACAAACAGGCTCTTATAGTCTCTACAGTTTTGTCCAGTTGTCCATTAATTAACAAAAAATTATACCCATGATCAAAATTTGATCAATTTAAAATTTTAATTTATTTTTCATACTAATTTTAAAAAAGGTGGTAGTGGACTGAAGAATGTGAATAATTTTTTTTAATTATTATTTAGTAATTGATAGAGCTGACAAATGGGCTAGATGGACTGGCCCAACCTGAAATTAGATGGGTCACATAAATTTTTTAATTTTAATTTTATTTTTTTTGTTTTTTTTTACAAAATTATAAGTAATTATTTTGAAAAAATAAGTTAAAAATATAAGTTGGGCTGGTCCATTGGCCCTGTGCCCCAAAATCGGGTTGGGTTGGCCCAGCAAATACTTCAGGCTGGGTTGGCCCAGCAAATACCAGCCCATGTAAAATTGGGTCAGAATTAGTCCAGTCTAATCTTTTATGTGGCCCGTCTAATTTTAGATTGGGCTAGTCCATCTAGCCCATTTGCCAGATCTACCAATTACTAAATAATAATTTAAAAAAAATTCTTCACAATTTTCAGCTCACCACCACCTTTTTTTAAAATTGGTATGAAAAATAAATTAAAATTTTAAATTGGTCAAATTTTGATCATAGGTATAATTTTTTTGTTAATTAATGGACTACTGGACAAAATTTGTAGAGATTCTAAGAGCCCGTTTGTTTTCAATTTTGATTTTGCTAAAAAATTAAAGTCAAAGTCAACAATTAATTTTAACTACACATTTTATGGTCCCACAACTTTTCAACCACACATTTCAGTAACTTTTACTAAAAAAACTGATTTTAATCAAACACATTTTAAATGTTATTTTGGTGAACAAAATTTAAAATTTTAGGACATGATGATACACTTTTTATTATTTTAAGTGTAAATCTGTAAAAAAAAATAAAAAGATTTAGGACTTATTTGTATTTTTGAAAAGGTTTATGGGTTATTTTTAATTCATTTAAGTTAGGAGTAAAATTGTTAAAAATATTTGGAGTCATATGTGTTAGGATTAAAATGTTATGGGACTTTTCAACACTTTTTGAAAGATTAGAAATTTTTGCTGTAAATTTTTCTTTACAAAAGTCAGGGACCATTTGTGCAAATAAGACATTTTTAAATAAAAAAATTTCTACCATCAAATTTAGGAAATTCATGAAAAGGATCATTGACGCCAAAAATATTTGAAATAGGGACTAAACTGTCAAAAATAAAAAGATAGGTCTTCAACCCACAGTAAATACAAAAGTTAGGAACTATTTGTACAAATAAGCCATTGTTAATTTGCTCAATAAAATGTTAATTCAAAAAAAAAATTTGTTAGGTTCATTTAATTTCTTATAAAAAATAAAAGTATCACTTCCATTTCACATTTTGCAAATATTATGAATTCAATTATAATTTTTTCTAATTAAAAATATGAGTATATTTGAGTTTTCACCGAATAAAGATTAGTTATGCACCAAAAAAACAAATATTAGGACCATTTGTGCCAATTTCCCTAAATATAATAAACCCAAAACCAGCTAAGATCAAGAACATAATTGGCGTGTAGACCCCAGTTGAAATGGCACACGAAAACATGGTTAATTGTACATACGAATATTGAACTTTTACTCCAAGTACAATTAAGTCACTGAACTTTAATTTGTAATTGAAACCACTAACTTCAATTTAATTACAATTAGATCAATCTGTTCAAATTATGTCTTGTTTAATTGGCTGTTAAAATTAACTTATGCACTCGCGGTCATGGTCGTGAGCATACACACGAATTTGTCACGTTAGTCGACACATTTACTCTCTACTTTAAAAACAAAACAAAAAATAATAAAAAGAAATAATACATCGTGACAATGTCTTCCACTATCCCACTATCACCAACCAAACCCAACCATCGCTAACATTCCAACGTCACCGATGACCAGTCAATGTCGTCATCCTACCATCATTCACCTTCCACCCATCATCAAGAGTCCCACACCCCCAACAAATTTGGTTATCCACCCCAAACTCAAAAGCTAGCAATCGCCAACCGTTCCCAATTGGCAAAAAAATCAATATTACATCTCCCACAATCTGGTTTTGTAGTCTATATTGTTGATCACCTTAAATTTGCAAAAAATCCATGAAATATTCTCACATTACCCTCCCTTATCTTCCTGTATCGATCTTCTAAAATCCTATTTACAATCTAGTAGCCAATATGAAGAATTTGAATTTTGCAATTAATGAAAGCAAGATTTGGAATGTGGTCAATGATGCAGTAATGGAAACTATTGAAGCAAGATTTTGAATTTGAACTCTACAATTATTGAATCAAGATTTGAATTTTTTTTCATCATTTTAATTGGGCCTCATGGTGCTCGGGTCTTCAATGGTGGGAACTTGTTATGATGGAGATTATGTTGGTGGTTGACTTTAAGTGATTTTGAATTTGTGCTACTGACGGTGGGATTGTGGGGATAGGGATCGTAGCGGTGGGCTTGCAGTGGTTGAGGGCTATGGGGATGAGTAGGAGTGGGGGCTTCGGAGTGGTGGCAACGGCAGTATGTATGAGTGAGTTTTGAGTTCTTATTAATGATGAAGATAGTATGATTTTTTGTTTTTGATTTTTCTAGTATTCTTTTTCTTTTGCTTTTGTTTCCTTTTTGTATTCATTCTTAATAAGTGACGAGTCCACGTGGATATCCACATCCGCAAAAGTCAGTTTTAACAGCCATCTAAGCATTTTTTGGTAAGTAGAGATCTACTTGTTGTTAATTGAATTTCAGTGACTAAATTGCAGTTATAATGAAAGTTGGGTGACCGTATATGTAATTAACCCCGAAAACATGGTATTTCCTTCTCGATTAAGGCAAGTCTTCCCACATTAAAATCCCTGAATTTTGTTAGATTTTACATTTTCCAATTCATTTGATCGCTTGAAATTCAAATTACTGCCCTCTGTACTCTGTAGACAAGTAAAAGCAATGGAGGCTCCTTTGCTGTCATCAGGTAGACTTTCCAATTCATAAAGTTGCAAACTTTCTATGGATTATTTTGTTCTTCGCAATCTTATACTTTTTAGGGTATATAAATATATTTTGGAACAGAGAAAAGTGACAAAGGAAGTGAAAGATGGAGTACATATGAACACGTGGGCCGTGCCGGGTTGGCAATTCCAACGGCTTTCACGGCTGGAACAGAAGTGAGCGTCGATGAAATTCGATACGCCGCTGCTATTTCTGACCCGTACCCGCCTTCTTTACACGCCCCTTTGGTCGGGTCCTCCGAATCCCAGGACCTCTATCCTAATGGTAATTTCAAATATTGTGTAATTTTATAATTTTCTGTAACATTTATGTATCCACACCGTTTGGGCGTGTCTTGTGGCTTTATGCTTACCTTGGGCACTGTCTTTTTACGAGCTGGTTTTAAGGACCTCGAAAATGCGCTTACAAGCCCGCGAGAGAGAGAGAGAGAGAGAGAGAGAGAGAGAGAGAGAGAGAGAGAGAGAGAGAGAGAGAGAGAGAGAGAGAGAGAGAGAGAGAGAGAGAGAGAGATTCATAACCGATCGTTACAATTTTTACATTTATGAGTAATCAAGAGGCAGATCACGTGTATGTCTCCCTGGGTCATGCAAAATTCTTTCTGATTATAGTTTTTGAAATTGGTAATACGTGATATTTGCGTTGTCAATAGAAATTGGGATTCTGTAGCTGCTTAGACTATTAGATTTCTACAACAAGAATTTTAATTAAGCTTAAATTTATGTATTGTTTTCTAGTTATGGTCCATTCATTTGGCAGAAATTAGATTTGTGAGGAGAATGAATTACTAGAATATTTAAACTGTAATAATTTAAATGTATTTGCTTTTGAAAGGTAGAGTTGAGTTTGGAAGAGGATATATTTTTAAAGATCATCTCTATCAGCCTGAGGTTTGAACACGTGAGATATAAGAAGTGAATTAAGCTAGCAAATGAAGCCTGTATTTTCCACCCTGACTGTGCGAGTTTTTGCCTCAATTCCCATTTCCCTCCAAACTATCAAACTCTCAGTGATTTTATCTCCCTATTTTTTAATCTTTTTCTTTGTTCCAGTTTTTTATCTGTTAGCACACGCCACTTTGTAACCTCTGGTAATTCAATTTTCTCGGAACATGAATTATAGTTCTTGTGATGCAGCACAAGTGACTGGTTATCCTCAGGGTGGATATCATGGACATTTAGGGAAAACTGCCAATATGGGCAGGTAAGTATTGAATATACTCCTATCAGGCAGGATTAGTTTCGATTATGTACTTGAATATGATAGAATGTATTGTAATATTATCTGGCTTTGCATTTTTCTCTGAGGCATGAAATTTGGACGGACCTTGGGATCACACATAAGTTTTGAAAGGTTAATTTTGCTTCTTCTTTTTTTAATCCAATTCCAAATCAAACTTCATGCCGCCAATCATAGGATCGAGATTTACAGTGCCATATAGGTCTTTAATTTTCCACTCTGAATCATCATGTTCGCGTTAAGAATCTATTTGTTTGTTGTGAATGGTTTGAGACGTCATGAAATAGTTTATAGAGCTGGTTAAAGCATTGCTAAGATAGTCGGATCGCAAACAAAAATTAAGAGCTGATTTTTTATTATTGAACACAAAACAAGTTCTTATCTGTTTTTGTATTGAAAGAATGAAATTGCATGTATCCATCATTATGGAAAGAAAAACTGATGGAAGATGAATATTGGATTCGGAATCGTCAAGCACACCGTGCCTTAAACATCCATGAGGTGGAGTTATAGTTCATGCTCAAAAGGCACTGTAATACTAGAGCTCCAAATACTTCTAGCTGTGTGCCACGTGGCTCAGAAAGATTAAGATATTGAACTATTCGAAACGAAATTGAAATACAAGCTTGTGAAACCATTAACTCTCATATTTGATTGGTAATTCCTGCGTGGAAGCCTCCATCTCAGAGGCTTCCTATTCATATTATTTATGTGTTTAATACATGTGTTTTTTTTTTTTTTTTTTTGGATTGGCGTATCTCGAAGACACGCTGCAGATTCGTCCCTAGAGGGATGCTTGAAAGTCATAAAGAAGTGGATTAGTTACTCCATAACATCAGCTTTCTTATATGAAATTAAATAACTTGAAGGTCAATAGATAAAAATAAAATAAAATAGAAATAGAAAGAACTTGAAACTCAGTCAGCATGTCCTGTGTATATTTGATTTTTGCAATTGTTTATGGCTTACCTTGTGAAATAGTATTATATTAAAATTCATGTTGGATGTGTTGGATTTCTTTCAAAGATTAGGATTCTGCAATGGCTCATTACAGCCCTTTGTTAGCTATCTTACCACATTTGAGCATTATAATGTGGTAATCCATTGAAGTTTCAGTACAGGCAACTATTGGATGAGGTAGAAATACGAGAACTACTCATAGATCATGTTGGTCATCGTTGTTGTTGGGGAAGTCGTCCTGCTCGGACTTGGAATATACATGCAGTTGAAGATTGCAATGTTTATACGGGAACTCTGGAAACTTTTATTGAAGAAAGGGAAACAATAACAGAGAAGGGACCATACTTTGGTGGCAATATTGATGGAAAGAACGAGGGACCTGAACTTGGAATATGGGAATTGGATTTAAGGTCTGAGTTTCCTGTACTATTTATACCTCATAAAGAGTCACGGACCAAGATTCCTCATTCAGAAGTCATTGAGAAATGCTCAGGTACTGGCTATAAGGAATGTCAGTCTGGTTTTATAATTACATTTTTTTGGATAATATCAGGATCCCTTTTGGTAATTTTATCTGCTCCTCATCCACTCATGCCTCATGGTTTATTGGTTATGATCTTTAATTTGCTCGTATGGATTTTCAAATATAAAAGCATAACACTATTGTTTTATTGTAATTATGTAGGTTGTGTGGGACGTGGAAATTTTGTTTGTCCCACTTGCAATAAAGATCAAGAGCCTGGTTTATACGAGGAGAATCAGATGTTTCCATGCCCGGCTTGTCATGGGAGAGGTTTGATTGCTCATAGAGATGGATCAGATACAATGTGAGAATGTTGTTTCATAATCATGTATGTTAACTTCATTGATTTCATTAATTATGCATATTGCATTTAGCAATTCATTTGAAAATTTTGCTTGTGCAGATGTCTGAAATGTAACGGTAAGGGAACGATTCCTTGTGCCACCTGTGGATCCCGTGGTTTAATAAAATGTGAGACGTGTCAAGGTGGTGGCTCTCTTCTAACACGCCAAGTGGCTGTCATTAGATGGTATGCGTGTAAAGTGTGAAAGTGTACTAGATTTAAATGCTGCTTCAACCACACAGACAACATACAAAATTTTCTGAAAAGAAGAAAATAGAGAAAAAAATAACAGAATAACGAGTCAGAGAAATGAAGTTCCATGGGTTCTAAATGTGTAGTGCCACAATTCCCGTTGTTTCTATAGCATGATGATATTTCCCCATACTTCTGTACATATTTATGTCATTTAAGCTTGAAAAAATATCTTACTTGGGAAGTATTATAATTTTAATTCTAAGCCATTGTAAAGTTCAAATGTGGAATTATATGTACCAGTCGTACTTCTTTTGGGATGAGCTATGAAGTAAGCAGCAATTCACCTTCACATGAGTCTAATAATATTGCTGACTTAGGAATGAACATATGCATCTTCTACTTGTTGTTTTTTCTTATTTCTTTCGTCTTATTAGAAGTTCTACACTTAAAAGTGTCCTTATAACTCGTGTTATCGAGTCAAGAGCGTGATTATGTAGTTAAATCTATGGCCACATTGTAAGACACGTGTCTGGCTAAGCTTAAAGAGTTTAGTTATAAATTCTATACTTAGTTGGACAGTAAGTTAAAACTTACTAGTAACTTTATTTTTTGGCTTAGTTGTTATAAAGAATATCTTATGCTAACAAAAGTTACTTCACTTTTACTTTAAGCTTAGCAAAACATGCTCACTTGATTTCTGCTTCTGTAAATTGTGCCATGGTGTTCTGCATTTGCAGGAAGACGCTTTCAGCTAGAAAAGTAAGTGCAACTAGTGGAGCAGCTTCAGTTCCAGACGATGTATTCCACCGAGCAAAAGGAGTGCAGTTGTGCAATAACCAAGCCTACCAGTGTACGCCTGCATTTTTTGCCGATTCATACTTCCTCAACCAGTTTTCTTCTGAAGTAATTGCAGAGAGGGCATCCGTACTTCCAACCGCAAGGGTCATATGCGAGAGACATACAATCTCCGTAGTCCCGGTGACTCGTGTAACCATGACTCATCACAATCGTTCCTTCAGTTTCTATCTTATCGGAACTGGACGAGATGTGTATTTAAAAGAGTCCTATCCTTCGAGATTCTGCTGGGGGCTTTGCCCTTGCTTGGAATGGTTGAAGTTATAGTTTATCCTTTGATGACGTTGAGTCCTGTTGCTATTTCACCTCTTTACTTTCGGACGAGAATGCAAGGGACAATACGGATAAAATTACAAGGCAGACAGTAAATTTATAGTATTTATCTGTGTGAGATGTAACCATACAATTCAATATGATTTCATTCGCTTGGAGAGTGTAATTTCTGATGTAATAAGGTTGAAATAGGGAATTGGTTATTGTAATATTTGCTTGTAGGCTTCCTACATCTTTGTAATTCTCCTCTGTATACCAATAATGTTTTCCCTTGAGCTAAAGAAGTTCAAATATTGGTTCTGTGAGCCTGGCTTAGGGGCATTAAAATGTACTGAGCTGCCTAGGCCAGGATGGCTGCACACTTTAAGCCCTGGCCGGTCCAACCTGGCCAAGGTCAGGCTATCTCAAAATCGAGGCTCGCTGACTCCATACAATCCAAGCACGTCCCTGCACGGTACAGTTTACACCTCTTTGGCTGGTCTGGCAATTGTCACTCCTGTAACTCATGAAAGATTTCGCCCTACATTGGGGCACCTCACTTTGTGAGGGGCTATGGTTTATACCATCCCAATCTAAACAGCTTCACCCAAGACAACTATTTTGTTTTACTCTGACTCAATAGTCAATACAATCCAAGCACGTCCCTGCACGATCCAGTTTACACTTTAGGCTGGTCTGGCAATCGTCACTCCTGTTACTCATGAAAGATTTCGCCCTACATTGGGGCACCTCACTTTGTGATGGGCTATAGTTTATACCATCCCAATCTAAACAGCTTCACCCAATACAACTATTTTGTTTTACTATAATTTTTGGGAAATTAGCACAAATGGTCTCTAATGTATGTCTATAGTGCGCAAATGATCCTTAAATCTTTCATTTTTGGCAGAGTGGTTCATAACTTATCCATTTAGGTGCGCAATTAGTCATTTTGGACAGATTTTGTTAAAAAAGTCCGTTAGTTTCGCGAGTGGGTTAAACTCTCGTTTTATTTGTCTTTATTGGAGAAGCTAAAATCATCAATTGTTATTTTTTTTTTCTTTCTTTCATTTTCTGGAAGGGATAAAGATGAACAATTTTACTGGCTTCCACAAGATAAGGATGTTAACCAAAGGAGTCTCTCTCTTCCAGCAGCCGGATTACTACATGAATGTTTTACCCTTCGGAAGCTTTTTATACATGGGATGGCTCACGAACATTTCATGATGTTTCTACTGAGAATCTCAGGCCTAAGAGATGTCCAATTGAGAGAAGACTATTATCCAGCACTAGAGAATGATATGAGCACATATATGAGGGCAGACTCATGCAACCGCTTTGAGGCTACTGTGATGCAATGGACAATCGGAAAACCCGACATCCAGGTCTCGTAACTATGTTCCAGTTTTCGTTATTTTGCTCTACTCGCATTTTACAACTTTGAGAAGTAAATTTTGTTACATTCCAATTTTGACAATACGATTCGTGTAATATGTTTGACAATTCTGATTCTGCTACTAATTCCAACACAGGATAGCAGAAAGTCCATTTTCTTTGATTTCACAAAAAGGATTAACGTTTTTCCCCCACATTGATACTGAAGGGAGAATAGAAAATATTCTTTAGAACTGGAAAATCACGCAAAGGTTTACAATTTAAGCCGAAAATATTGTTCTTAAACTTCAACTATGTTATTATTCTATACAAATGAACAAGCTGCATTAGCAAAGTAGAGTTTGAGATTTTTCCGGAAGATGAAATAATACTTGACGATTTTATCCACTCCACTAAAGACAAATAAAAGGGAGTTTAACCCACTCGAAAAACTAACAGACCTTTTTAACAGAATATGTCTAAAAAGACCAATTGCGCACCTAAATGGATTAGTTATGGACCACTTTGCAAAAAATGAAAGATTAGGGACCATTTGCGCAATATAGGCATACATTAGGGACCATTTACGTCAATTTCCCATAACTTTTTGGAGCATTTAACTTGTTACCACTTGCATTTGGCGAAAGCTCCACATCAACAAGAGGATCTCAGTGAAGGCCACCTTGGCAATCGCGCATGCCATGCGAAGCAATTGCGTGCGCAATTTGCACCTATGGTCCTCGCTCTTCATCTTTGTGCCAAGCAAGTCCCTAGAAGTGTTTTGCCACTTCATTAAACTCTAGTCCTTTGTTTAAGGCCTTTACGCCCCGCAGGTCTTGTAACGACCACAGACTTTTTCCTACGAGGCTACGACCATTTCGTCTAAGAGTTATTCTGTGCACCGTTAGCTTACGTATTGTCCACTGGAGGTTGGACTCCAAACTAGATTTATGTCGCGTCTACAATGATTCGAACCCTTGACCTCCCCCTTAAGAGGAGCTTAAGTGGACATAAATCTAATTTGGAGCCCAAACTCCAGTGGACAATACGTAAGCTAACGGTGCACGGAATAACCTATAGACGAGAGGGACGTAGGAGAAAGTCCGTAGTCGTTACATGAAAAAACGAGTATTTTTTTGTAACGTCCGAGATTCTTCTTCTCAGGATCTTGCCCAACTGTACTCATACATACTGTTCGTTTTGGGAGAGCATTATAACGATCAAAAAATTTTGTTGGCGGTTAAAATTTCACAAAAAAAAAAATTTTAATTTCCGGCATCGTTGCGAACTTCCTAGTACATTTTAAATACTTTAGTCGCTTTAGATTTTTTTTTTCACGTGCTTGCCTTATCTTTTATGTCAAACAAAAAAGATTTTTGTCAATCACCAAAACCATTTTTTTAATGCTAATTAAATACCCAAACTACCCCTAATCTCATGCCAAAAATGAACACCCAAACAGCCCCTAATCTCCTACCAAAATTAGCCCCCAAACAACCCAAAAAATCCAAATGCTTAACCACTCATGATCTCTCTCAATTCAGTCCATTACCTATCCATTTTCTCCACATCTTCCACCCTCCATTTCAGCTGAACTACCTGCCATTTATCCTCCAGAAAAATGTCCCAAGCCCCCCCCCCCCTCAGCTGCAAAAACCGTGCCCAAGGAGCTTCCCCAAACATGCTGAACTTTTCCTCTAAAAATCAAATGAAAACTGCCCATTCATGTTCTCTAAAACTACCCATTATTCAGCACAAAATAGTCCCACTTCCACTTCATAACCTAATCATTTTCACCCCTTTTGATGAAGAAAAACGGTCCCTTAAGCCTCCACTATCAGCCCCAACAGTTCCTCCATTTCTCTCCCATTTTCGGTCACTCCTTAAGTGCATTTCCTCCATTTATTTTTCCCATCCTACACCTGCATTTTCACTCTATATTTTATGACCTTAAGTTCCTTTAATTTTTCTCTTTACAAACACCAAAAAATACCCCAGCAATAGGCTTAGAGTTCCGGTTTTTATCAAGCAAAAATCAGTTCATTCCCCCATAATCATTTTCAGTCCCAAACTCCAAATACAAGTTCCACTTTTCTTTATTTTTTCCTCATATTTTCCTGCCCAAAACTCGGCCTTGCAGTGTACTCTTCTTTCCAAATAAATTTAGCATACAACTTAAAGAAGAACATCTCTTTTTCCTCTTCAAAAATCGGGCCCAACAGAAAGACTATTGCTGTGTTTTTATTCGCAATTCCAATCATTTTCTTCTCCAAATTTCAGCCAGTATTCTCCTTCATTTTTTAATCCACACTACAACACACGGATGTTGGTAAATCAACAAGGCAATTGTGGAGTTAATATAAGGAAATGGACAACTAATTCAACTCAACAAAACTTTTAAATTGCAAGGTAGTTTTATTTACTACTCAAACTATGATTTATAAATGATTTTGGAAAATTTATTATGTGATATAAATACCATGTAAACTTATTTATGAAGAAACTTTACGATTGTGATTGAAGGTAATCACATATGCATGATAGTGATTGAAGGAAATCACATTTAAGTTTATGGGTGCCGGTTACCAATTTATGTTATTCCTATGTATGTTTGAAATGATGACATGTGCATTTATGTTTCCATATAATGTTTCCAAAATGTTAGTAAATTTCATACTGAGTGTTTCTTATGAAATACTCACCCTAAAATGAAAAAATTTTCAGATTAAAATGGTTGGCGTTGGCGCGATGACGTAGAATAGCGAACATGAAGTGGACTTCTTTTTTTTAAATTAAGTTTTGGCGTCGAGAAGATCGAGTCAATCATGATGTAAATACTATAATTTAGATGTTGGTTTTTCAGTATTTAATTATGTAAAGTACATGGAAAACAAGACGTTGGTTTAATTGTCATTTAAATTTTTAAGATAGAAATTGCCTCGTTTTACATTTTGAAATTTCAGTTTTCTGCTCCTACTTTGAAAAATCACAACTCTCTGTACGTTTGAATTTTTTGTATGAAATCAGTGGCTATAAAAATATTTATATGTAGTCTAATGGTAGCAATTGGAGTCACTCAAAAATTTCATCATATGAATTTATTATGAAAGTTTTAGCGGGCTGCCTTAAGGCAACATGGACAGTTTTTCAAGCAACTCTGGCTAATATTTTCACATACCAAACGATGTAGCTAAGTTCTGAAATTTTAACATGACCTAGTCCAAGGTCCTAAGTATCTACAGTTCAAATTTTGTAATTTTTCGAGTTTGTTTGTATGTTCAAATAAATTATGGCGACACCTATCACGTTATAGGTAAAAATCTTTAAAATTTAGAAATAAATTTCTTTTCCCTTGTACGCTTGTTATCTTATGCAATAGTTACATTTTTAAAACCATTCAAGGGCACAGAAAACTTATTTGAAGTCGTCAAAAATTATTTAATTTTATTTTAGTGACCCTCTGGATTTATTGAGAAAATCCGGGACATTACAGGTCCTGGCAATATGATATTTTGGGTAACCAAAGAGTTGATTTGGAGAAATATTGTATCTAATTGAGAAGATGACCCTTACAAGGAAACTCTATATCAATCTCCTAAAGATCAAGTAACGTAATAACTGAAATTGATACAAATTAGAACTGAAATCTAGGAAATTACACCATTATTGGATTCTGTCTGATCTGATAAGTAATGTTGATTGCTCCCCTAAATTAATGAGAACCCCTTCCTTAGAAATACTGATTCATTGTTCATTCTAAGGTACGCATTATTCTTAATTCTAAACTATGGTCAAATTTCTGTCCGTTTGTTTCTCCTACACCCATATTCTCTATACACTTTTATACCGGCAGTTGACTTGATTGTCGGAATGCCAACGGTTACCTGTCCCCTTTTTCAGTGATCTTGGCGCCTAATGATTGTACAAGTAACATACATGATGACAAATGATTAATTGGCGATCTTTTGATACGCAGATAGTGCAGTTTCGAGATCAACAGAACTAATTCGAAATACGATAATTAGATGATTTTTTTAGTGATAAGTGCATTTTGTGCACTTATTCGGACTTTAATACTAAACTTGTTTTCCGTTATTTTATAGATTTTCTACTTAATTTATTATATTTTATTTTCTATTTCAATTTCGGACCTGTTTATAAGCAATTGGGAAAGAATAGATGAAAAGAGCAACAAATTAGAAGATGATTCGGAACTACTAGGATCAAATTTCACTCAATTGAAGCTTGAAGACTAAAATGACAAAATTCCCTAACTCAATTCACATTGGTGAAATCGACGAGTAAATGAAAAGAAATTGAGTTTTTAAAGTGAATATCAAGAGCCAAATATTGGAAGATGAGGAAGAAGATAAAATCAATAAGTTTAAGGCGTGTTTGAGTGACAATGAAGAGTTGAAGCAAATGATCAAACACCAGAAAGCCAAAGAACCGAATTGAGAAACTACCTACCGAAAGCCAAAGAATTAGAGCACAATGAAGAGTTGAAGGTGTGTTTGAGTGACAATGAAGAGTTGAAGCAAATGATCAAACACCAGAAAGCCAAAGAACCGAATTGAGAAACTACCTACCGAAGCATGTGAAAAAATTAGAGCACAAATTTTGGTATTAAAATCTTCACGAGGCAAATGATATACAATTAAAAAGGTAATTAAATTACGAGTCCAACGTTTTTTACGGATCTCAATTTGGAGTTTTTTAAAAGAGGTTATGGCCGTTTGAAAAAGAGCCACATATTGAAAAAATAAGTTGGGCGATCACCAAGTGTATTTTTTGGCCAGCGGGATTTTGTTACCTTTTGAGTTCGACTCCAATTAAGAAATTTTTTAGGACACGATTTTAATGATTTTTGGGATCTTTTGGGACACAATGAGGATACTATATGTGTGTGTTATTAACTCATAATGGAGGAGTCGAATTATTGGAAGAATTCAAGAAGAGAAACAAGAATGAAGATTGAACGAAAATCAATCTACTCCTTTGAATTTTCTTCCTATCCGGGTGATGGCTTTTATATTTTCCTTTTGTTTTCTTCTTCTTAATATGTTAGGCTAAATTCCTTTAGTGATATGATCATGATGAAACTTGTATCATGAATCTTTAATTATTTGAACTGAGTTTTTTATATTCAAGCATGTTTTTAATTTTGAATAATTGATATTGATTTCTTTTTCTCTATAACTATATGCATAATGGTTGTATGAGTTTTGTGGCTTATTTTACTATCGAGAGATTAAATAAGTTAAACATAGTATCAATTGTCGTAGAGTCCGATAGATAATAGAGATATACCGCTATGATTTACGTGATCTTTAAATATTCACAAATTTTAATGCATTCTTGTATGTTCGCATCCGTCATAGAGATATAGTCGGATCACATATAGGGATAAGTTTAATTCTACTCGATGAAAATTGTTAAACAAATTAGGAATATTGATCTTCATAATTACATCATGTTATCAAATTTAACGGTTCAGGTTAAAGGGAATTGATATAAGTGAATTCGAGATCCTAGTACGTTTTTCTTTCTTATATTCAAAGTAATTCGGCATAAACTCAATATTTTATTTGTTTAAATTATAATTAGTTAATATTTTAATTAGTTATTAGGCAACAAAACTTCAAAAGTTAAATTGATTCGGTTAAAGTTAATTTAATTGTGTTGAACTATTTAAATCCCGGTGAGTACGATACTTGGATTCTAAATCTATTTTATTATTTGTCTGATCCGTGCACTTATGGTACAAAATAAATTCGCTAACAATTAGCAAAGCTTCTCTCAACACAAGTTCGTGCGACAAGTCTATAAGGATAGCTTATTCGAGCTTCTCCTTTGTTCGGGAATCACCTCGTCTATTAATGCTAATAGTACATTTGAGTCATGGTATTCATCACTTACAGTACAAAATATAAAATTTAATTTGATTTTTTAGTATTGTTTTATATTGTAGCGTTATTGATGGATTAATTTATACAGTGGATTTTTGCACCTATTTTTCTCTTATTCTATTCCATGCAATGATTGGGCACGAACATGACGTTCCATCCGATTCTAAATCATAGTAATATATTTTGGCCACTCTTAAATTTTTAATTCAATTTGGTCCTACAAAGGATTTTGTTGGACCCTCTAAGAATTTTCCAACAACCAAAAACGATATCTAGGAATTGACTTGGAAGTTGGAATATTGAGATGAGTGTGGGTCCCATATCTTTATTAGTTACATAGACATCACGGCAAGAGTTCATGGATCATGTTGGGAGTGCTTTTTTTAATTTGATCAAATATTATTTTAATTTACACGTTTAGTAAGTCTTACAAATTTTATATATTTTGTATTTACATATTTCTTATGATCTACTCTTTATAATCTAATTTTTTTTTACCAAACAAGCATTAAGCATAAGACAAAAAAATAGCATCCATTTCTTAAAAACCTCTTAACAGATATTTTGTTAGGATGTCGTTTTAAGCGGTGGTATACTAAAAAAAGGTTGAACCTCAACCTTGAGGGCCCCCACCAACTCTGTTCTGGGGCTTTGGTAAAAGATGTAAATTGCAGGATGTGCTTTAATAGAGCATGGTTGAGAACTTGCTTTTTAATTACACTTGCAATGAGCATCTTCCATACAAAAATTAGGAATCGAATCCCCACCCTGCAGCTGTCAGCGAAGTTGAAATTATGTCACTCTCGCCTTTCAACCAACTGAGCTATATCTTGGGAGCTTTAAGCGGTGGTATACTGTTTGGCATTTTGTCCTTGCTTGTAACGAATAAATAAGTAAATTTTGTTAAATAAATAAAGTTAACATGAAATTAGAACAAGATAATTTACGATGATAATTAAGCTTGAAACTTAGATAAAATTCAAATTTAAGTTAATGCTGCTTTAAGTTTTTCTCTAACGATTCACTTAAATTCGTGTCTCAAACATTCTTAAGAGGGCTCATATTAAACATATCTCTTATAATACGTAATTATCATATTATATAAGATAAGATTGAACATGATAACTAATAAATTTTATTAATTAATTAATTAATTTTTTAATACTATGGAGTATAAAATACCGAAAATACACAATCATAATGTGTATAAATCGGTCTATAGAAAAAATAAAAAAGTGAAATTGTAAATTAGAATAGAATATTGAAGTTGAAGTACAGTTAGTTATAATAATTGAAGAAAGCAATAAATAATAATTCGGAACAAGAAAACGTGAAAAGATTCTCCGTGTTGAATCTTTTCTTTTGTCGCTCATTTTATACTGGCATACAACTTGGCACGACAAAATGCGACTCTTACCAAATTCAATATTACCCAATGTGGCCAATAACGTTCAACTAGGTGGTATTGTCTCCCAACAAATAGAATTTAGAAAATGGGTCGAGAGTTGAATGAAAGTATTATTTATTCATTATCGATTTAATTTCAATTCGATTACTTATATTTTTGAGTCAATATTCAAATTTAGTTTTTAAAAGAAAAAAAAAAAACAATTGTCAATAAGTCATTTCCACATAATTTATTTTAAATTAGGTCAAAACCTTTTTTAAAATTGTGATTAAGTCATACTTTACATCACTATATTAAATTAATTCCAAAATCACCATTTTTAACCATATTTTCCATTGGCACAATCTTCCAACTCCACAAACCTCCTCCACCTCCGGCGACAACCTTCTACACGTCCGGCGACGTCCTCCTCCACCTCCGGCGACTTCCAGCGAGTGCTTCTACGGCGCAGTGTCACTTTTTAATTCTCTATAGTAAAATCTGGGCCATCTACAGTCGTTTATATCCGATATTGCAGTTGTTTATACCCGATAGAGTGGATAATGATTGAGTTGAGATATTTCTTAATTGTTCTTGGAAACTATTGGATTTAAATGTTGCAATCAAGATGTTGGAAGACAAGTCAAAATCTGAGGCAACTAATTTTCAGAAACTTTATTTTGCGCCTGTTATGAGAACAACAATGTCGTGCTTGATTCAGATGCATTACTATCCTGGATATATATTGGAGAACAATTGGCATCCTGGATATTTACTAGTAAAGAGAAAGCACAACAAGGTAAGGAAATTATTCAGTTACATAACCATCATGGACATTTGCTAGTGAATGATTTCTGTTGCAAAGAGAGAATTAAAAGAGAGCACGATGTCCCCTAAAGTTATGACTCTGTGCTGAAGAAGTGGCAAGAAGATCTCATTGTTAAAAGAGAGCATGATGTTTGATACTGTATTATAGAAAAACAATATCACAGAAAACATCGTTAGTCATGTGTGTTGTTTGATACTGTATTATAAAAAACAGTATCACAGATATTGTTTGATACTGTTTTAATCCATGATATTGTTTGAATTTATGTGGAATGAGTTTTATTTATGATACCGTACTTTTATCTTTGATACTGTTTAATTATGGCAAGGTTTGAACCTGTGATACTGTTTGAATGTCTTAGTTTTGTCTGTGATACTGTTTTAATTCATGATAATGTTTTGTTTAGGTAATGTGCATTAATATAATTTGATACTGTTTTAATCCATGATACTGTTTTAATCCTATGATACTGTTTAAATGTCTTAGTTTTAATATATGATACTGTTTTATTTAGGTAATGTGCATCAGTATATTTTGATACTGTTTTAATCCTGTGATACTGTTTGAATGTCTTAATTTTAATCCATGATACTATTTTATTTAGGTAATGTGCATTAGTATATTTTGATGCTGTTTTAATCTATGATGCTGTTTTATTTCATGATACTGTTTGAATCTATGTGGAATGAGTTTTATTTATGATACTGTGCTTTTATCTTTGATACTGTTTAATTATGGCAATGTTTGAACATGTGATACTGTTTGAATGTCTTAGTTTTGTCTATAATACTGTTTTAATCCATGATACTGTTTTATTTAGGTAATGTGCATTAGTATATTTTGATACTGTTTTAATCAATGATAATATTTTAATCCTATGATATCGTTTGAATGTCTTAGTTTTAATCCATGATACTGTTTTATTTAGGTAATGTACATTAGTATATTTTGATACTGTTTTAATCCATGATACTATTTTATTTAGGTAATGTGCATTAGTAATTTTGATACTATTTTAATTCATATTTTAATCCATGATAATATTTTGTATAATACAGTATCAAACAACACACATGACTAATTAAATAGTATCAAAGATAAAAACATGATATCATAGTCATGTGTATTGTTTGATACCGTATTTTGCAAAACAATATCATAGAAAACAGTATCACAATGAACATAGAATTCGCACACGTGCTCAGAATTTTTATTATAATATGCTTTCGGAATGGTCTTGACGAGACGGTCAAGACCAGTCGCTTTGCCACTGCGTATGATAGATTTTACCTGTTTGAAATCGTCTATTTAGCTTAAAATGGTAGTCTGTAATTTTTTTGTCAAAATAATATCACAAATCCTCTAAAACTGTATCACGGATAAATGTATCTTTATTGAAGTCACCCTTCATCTTTCTCTTGTTGAACATCTTTTGAACTTGATCATTTTTCATTAACATTCCCAGTTCTTGACTAAACAAAGTTCACTACAAGAATCATAAACTTGTACTTGACTATTCATAACACCAAAACCTTATGAATAGTCACCACAAAACTGGTGTTTGAATGTATTTTATGTAGAAAACATGGTCATATCGAAAACTCCAACATAGTCATATCGAAAACTCCAAGGTTTTAAGCTGATTCATGAATCTCAAGGTAAGCTATGAATTAGATATTGTTAAAATTTCAACTTGTTAGAGAGATCTGTCGAGGCTATGAACACGTTTGAGATTCAATTAGGATATAGATTCTCGTTGGATAGATAAGTATAAATATATAGGGTGTTTAATAGTAGACGAATTAATTAGTAAAGAATAAACAAGAGAATAATATTTTTCTTAAAATGTTCTATTAATAATACAAAATCATAAGTTTAACAGTATCACAACAAAACAGTATTACAAAAAAACAGTATCACAACAAAACAATATCACAATTAGCATTTTTTACAATTAAGGGTATGTTGGTCTTTTAGCTCTAAAATATGACTTTAATTGAATTAAGTTTTGAACATATGACTTTAGAGCCCATAAGTGCCAAAACAGTGACCGACCCTGAATTTACCCAAAGAAAAATTGTATATTTGGTCTCCAATTTTTCAAAAAATTTGAAAATATACTCATAACCTTTAAAAATAGCACTAGACATTCACAACGTTTGAAAAAATAGGAATAGTATCTCCTTTATGACAAAATTGCCATTTCTTTTAAATAAACAAAAAAAATAATTAAAAAATAACCAAATGTACTCAAAAAAAATAAAAAGTAACAAATATGTCATCTTTTTTTTTTTTTTTTTTTTATCAAACCTCAAAAAATGAGAGGAAAATCTTCTTCAAAGAAAATCTCTGTGTATCTTCTTTCTTTTTATTTCCCCAATCGATGCAGCAGCAAAGCCAAATCAGAAGCCAAAACCAAAAGCAAAGCCAGTTCTACCATACAAAATTACCATTGATTTTTGCCTCCACAAAAAATTGAATGTTGAACGTGTATTCTATCTAAAGGTTTTGAAATCGAGTCCCAAAGCTGCTAAAGCAAAAGATACCACAACCCTTTTACAAGTTGCAGTAGATGCAATGTGTGATTGATTTTGATTAAAATTAGATTTTTTGTAAAAGTTGATGAAATGTATGGTTGAAAAGTTGTAAAAAATTGTGGGTCCACGAAATGAGTTATTAAAATTAATTGTTGACTTTGACTTTAACTTTTTAACAAAATTTTAAGTAAAACAAACAAGCTCTCAACAATTGATTTTTCCAATAAAACCAACGTGTTCTTCAAAGTCATCTTAAAAGACAAGAAAACGAAGCCCATTTTGAGGCCAATTATTAAGGAATGTATTTCAACATATGAAGGTGCAATTGCACAGTTCAAGTTGATGCCGAATGATGTGAAAGAGGAAGTCATATTAGCAAGTTTTGATATTCAAATGGCTGGCGATGAAATTGATGCTAGTAGAAACAAGATCATTCTGAAACACGTTAAACTTTCCAAAAATATTGCAGATAGTATTAAGTTGGTTGAGTTGACAGTGGAAGTGAATAGTGAGAGTGAAATGAGAGAAATTAGAAGATTAAAGAAAAATAGAACTTTTGTTTTCCATGAATTAGTTAGCACAATTCTCTTGATACATTTTGTATTCTGTTTCTCTTCCAATAATAGTGTGCGGTTGGCGGTCGATGGAAGGAATGGTGGATGGTGGTTGTGGGGTTTTGGGGGATGTAGAGAATGGTTTTCTAATGTTTCGGTGGCGGTGGCGGCCGGAGATTTGTGTGGTGGCGGCGTCGACCGATGATGTGGGTTTCTTGATTTTCTAATTCATTTCCATCATTTTTAGTACTGATGAAGAAGATTTTCCTCTCATTTTTTGAGGTTTGATAAATGATATGACATATTTGTTATTTATTTATTTTTTGGTACATTTGGTTATTTTTCAATTATTATTTTTCTTATTTTTTGTTTATTTAAATGGAATGGCAATTTTGTCATAAATGACCTACCATGTTTATTTTTTCAAATATTAGGAATGTCTAACGCTATTTTGAAAGGTTATTCTCAACTATTTTAAAAGGTTTGGGACTAAATATGCAATTTTTCCTTTTCTTAAAATAATGAATATGACTAGCTATAAGTACATATTTTAAAGTTAAATTCTCTTTGACAGTGATTTAATTAATTGAATTGAAAAGTGTAATACATCAAATATGAGACGTTTTCGCGAGGATTTAATTATGAAACAAAATTAACATACTCAATGTACCCTTTTAGAATTTTGAGGTTCTTTATGCTCGATAAAAATTAAAACTAACAAGTAAAGGGTAAATATATGGTTTTGAAAGAATTACACTTGTATACACTTTATTTTTATACATCTTGGCATTCGTAAGTTGCAAATTCATGAACACCAATCGGCAGAAAAATTGCATGTCTATTCCCTTTTTATGAGATCATTAAATATTAGCAAAGATTTATAATTGTTAATTAAGTTTTATGTCAACTATATTAAGGTTCAACTACGTGATTCTTTTTCATAATTTTGATTGATCCAGCCCCCAACGACAGAGCTCAGTGGTTGAAAGGATGGAAGTGAGGTAGTCTCAGCTTCGCTGACAGCTGCAGTGTGGGGGTTCGAGTCCTGCATTTGGTATGGATTTGGTCCATTATAAGCGCAGTTAAAAAGCAGCTTTCAACTCTGCTCTACTGAGGTACATTACATCCTCCACCAAAACTCCAGGATAAGGACGGTGGGAGCCCTCAAAGTTGGAGTTCAACTTTTTTTTTTTTTTTTTGGATTGATCCAGTAAATATAGAAACATTAAAACATCCAATCATAAGAAATAAGTTCACAATAAACTCTTTTCTAAGTAGATTTAATCTAAAAATTCTGTCACAGATCTCTAATCACTTTCTTCATTCACTTATGTATTACATGTACACTAGGACTCCGTTAAAATGCAAGACGTCATACAAAAGATTGTTTGGTGACAGACAGTCTCTGACGATCAAATCAAATACGTGAATGTTAGGCATGTGAAAAATAAGTAGACAGAATTTTGGTTAAGGTTTATGATTTTGCATATATTTTATTTGTGCAAGTAGGGAGTATTTATAGGGAATTTCAGTCAGGTATTCCTATCATTTTGACATTTGAAGGCGCCCTGTACTTGAAAGTGCTCCCTTTGCTTAGTTGCTTGGAAACGTCATTTGTAGGCGGGGGCGCCCTCCCTGTCATTATCATATTTTCGATCTTGTACTGCTTGTACTTGAAAGTGCTCCCTTTGCTTAGTTGCTAGGAAACGTTAGGCTGTCCCTGGACCTTTCTAGTTGGCGAAAGGCTTGTGGCAAAGTAATGGGGTCAAGGATTTTTACCTTTAGGAAAATTTTGTGGGTCCCCCACTGTTGTCGCTATGATGGTTGTCAGAGACAGATAGAGAGAAAATATTTTCAAGACAAAGAGTTCGTCACTTATTTCTGATAAAGGAAAAGTCCCGAATGCGAAACCTCTAATCTGTGTCAGAGGCTCCTTGACCAAGCGAGTTGTAAATCAAAGGAGGTGCACGAGTGGCAGGGACCTGAGGAAGAGAACCAACATGCCGACCCCCAGGACAGACTCCAACAATATTTCAATAAAAATCTGCCCCACACGAAAATCGTCACTTACTTCTTTGGCTGTGAGATGAGATTAGTAGGGATGGCCATTTGCCCGACTCCCGCTCCGACTCACGCCCCATTTAGAATTTCTCCGTCCCAAATAATCGGGTATTCAGTGCGGGTAAAGAGTGGGGATAATTACCTCGAGTCGACTCCGCCCCGGACCTGCCTCGATTTTTTTTAAAAAATTTGAAATTTAAAAAAATATTTTGATGAAATGGGTATTGAAAGAGTCGAACCCGAGTTCAACATTGATTTACAATTCCTAATCACTCCACCAAAATCTATTGATTTATATTTTTTCATTTTGTTTAATAAACATATTATAAACTATTTATTTTTTAAATTCTAAACATACCATTTAGAATTAACTTTAACTCTACATTTCATAATTCATAATTTCATATATTGCCCTCAATGAAAATCACGTTTAAAAAAAATAATAATAATAAACGGGGCAGCTATTGCCCGGCCCCGCTTTAAGCAGAGAATGAGACGGGTATGGAGATGAAAAATCTCAGGCGGGGCGCCGACCCGCTCCGTTGCCATGCCTAAATTGGAGAGCTCTACCATCACCGTGTGTCGAACCTTTCCGACGAATCTTGTCAAGTATTCTTACGGGGCGGACAAATGGCATATCTCAATAACTTAATAAATATGTGAAATTTAGTGAAATTCCATTAATGCTTATCCTTGTAAATCAATCACTAGAGAAAATCAATATGCTCATAAACTAACCCTTTTAACTTTATTTCATCTATAATTCAATACACATTTAATAAGAAGTATTAAATATAAATAAATAGTTCATTCATCCTATCCAACAAGCGAAACAAAAAAACAAAAAGTTCCCTTTATGCATAATTCTCATCCTCACTTGTTTAATGCACACTCTTTATTCGCCATAAGTGAAGTGGAAAAAAAAGTTCAATTCTTGTGAATTCACCTACATACATTAATTAATCATATTATTTTTTTCTAAAAAAAAAAAACGCCACGTTTCATTCTTCCATCTTATTAAATGTTTCTCTAATTAATTAAATTGTAATCCAACCTCCCAAAATCACCGCAACAAAACATTCCTGCCAGACTAAGAGCATCTCCATTGCTACACCTTCTAAAAAAATCTATGTGGCAAGAGAGAAAAAATAAATGAGGAGAGAGAGTGTGTGGAAAAAAGGAAAGAGAATAAAAAAATAGAAGAATGATATACACAATTTAATGAAAAAATTGGTGGAAGCTGTCTAATAGTATTTCTAAAACTAGACGGTCTGTTGGACGACCTTATACAATAAATGCTGCCACATCAATTTTGTCACCTCCACCTCATCGCCACATCAGTTGGACATTGTTGCATTGAAGATGCTCTAAACATGCAATCCCAAAATTATTATATCTTGTCACAGCTATAGGATTGGTAATTTTCCATAAAATTTATTTTAAATTTTACGTGAATTTTGCCCCCGCGTGTTATATATGTATTAGATCGTTGGCCATTACAATATAGGTTAATTTATATATTATATTAAGACATATCAAATTCATTTTAAAACTAAATTTTTAACGATGTGCATTTAAAATGGAGGGAATTGTTTTAAGTTGACTAAGTTGGGCGAGAAAAAATGACAAAAAAAGAAAAAGAAAAAGCTTAGACGTCTCATGAAGTAGTAGAATGTGAATGGGTGACGTCGAAAGGAAAAGAATATTGTGAATACCACAATTTTTTAATAATGATAAACTAGACATGTAGATGTAGGCCAGAAAAAAATGTTTATGAAACATTAAAAAAAAAAAAAAAGGTTAAATTCGGCAATGGTCACATAAATTTGTTAAAAATTTTAAAATAGTCATTAAAGTAATTTTCTTAAATTAATAGTCACTCAAGTTTCTAATGGTTAGACTAACTGTGACTCGACTAGAAAAATTAACATAAATTTCTATGTGTCATTGTTAAATTCTAACGTGGACACAAATATCATTAACTAGTATGCTACATGAAATGTCCTACTTTGAAAAAATCGTCAACAAAAATACAAAGTTTTCATCAACAAATTGCTTATTAAAGTCGAACAAATATGAGAAAACTATGTTTGACAATTACGTTTTTAGTTGCACTCAATGCGTATTTGTCTTATTAATGTAGTAGTTAACGTTGATTGTATCTATGTTGAAATTTAATAGTGACACATTGTGTTTTATGTTAAAGATTATTGTGACTATTAGTGTAACTATTAGAAATTTGAGTTACTACTACAAAAAAAAATTACTTTAATAGTCATTTTAAATTTTTTAACATACTTTAATGACTGTTGCTGAAGTGAACCCAAACAAAATTAGGCCGTTATTTTCCATTTTAATGATAAAGAACTTCATAAAAAAACAGTTGTACAAAATATTTATAAATAGATAATTATTATTTCTACCATGGACCACACCACCTATAAAGGGAAGGAAGAATAATGACAACAAATTAGAGGTGAAGTATCCAATCACATGAAACCCTGTGAGTGTTTGCTCCTTAGATTAAGGTTTCCTTCTTTCAACGAAAAACAAAAATAAGCTCTTTTTGAATTATTTGAAATTAGAGACCCACAAATCCTAAACACAACACACATTTCTCCACACACAAATACATACATACCAAAACAAAGCAACGTACAATTGACCTTTTTGATTAAAACCCCAGTCACCATTCATGCCATCGCCTCTTTTCTGTCCTCCTTCTCATAAATTTCTTTCTGAATTTTGACCCCTTTTCGACTTTTTTTAAAGGAAAATTATCGTTTGTATATGCATTTGTATGTTTTTTCAGAAATGACAAACGGTGGCACCACCACCAATTCAGCCAGCGGGAGCCCCATATACGGTGGTGCTCACCGCCGCCGCGTCGCGGACTCTGTGAATGAACAGGAAAAATCGTCAAATATTTTGCCGATTGGTTTTGATCATTCTATGAATGATATGGATTCAGAAACAGTTCATAATAGTAATGGTGTAGGGTATCAATATAACAGTGGGGGTGCCAGCCACCACCACCACCCGTCGATACGGTATTTATTGATACGTAAAAGGGTGCCGGAGAATTGGGTTTTGCTTGTTGGAGAATTGTGGGTTGTCATGCATTCTTTGGGATCAAGGAAGAATATGGGTCGTACGATATTAGGTTTGCTGTTGTTGATGATGCTAGTATCTGTGTTTCTGAAATTCTCTTTCACGGTCGTCGGCGGAGGTATGAAGTTTGGCGGCGGCGGCGGAAGAACAGTGGTAATAGAGAATGGAATTTTAATTGTTCAGAATTTCAAGAATGATTGGTCTAATGCTCAGAAAGTCATGCTTGATTCTGTAGCCTCTTCCGCCGGAGCTGTGCAAAAACGGCAGATGAAAGAATTTCCGGTGAGTGTAATCGTAATAATTAATTAACCATTAATTATTTGAATAACTAATTATTAAAGTAATAAAGATGGACATTAATTAAAACTGAATTTTTCAATAATGTCTTGAATAGATGTATCTTCTTCGATTTTTCTTCTTGTTGTTGTGTTGTGCTTAAAAGTGTATCGATAAAAATTTGAAAAATATTTTACTATTAAACAAGGGTCGTATTTTTATTGAAATTAATCACATTAATTGAAGTCATGAATTATTTAATTCTCTTAAGTTTTCCATTTGATCTTCTGATATTAAACATAGGAAAGTGTTTCGTGGTCATAAATTATGTGAAATATTTTCTATTGGCATTCCTTCCATTCCATTTAGCACCAAGAGATTTTAGTAGGCGGCTAATGAGCATTGAAATTTCCTCCGTTGGCTTTGACCCGATTATTATCCAGGTGGCTTCTAATGATTGGCAATCATTTGTTTTTGTTTTTTTCTTTATATTTTATCCTTGTGTTTTATTGAATTTCCATGACTTTTTTTTTTTATTTTTTTTCAAGCTTTTCACTTTTCAGAGATTTTTTCTCCGTGCAATTGCTAATATTCTTAATGTTTAGTTTGCGGTACTGAGAGTGAATAATTTTATGTTTAAATCTAGTTAATAGTAGTGTCATTACTGTTGAGCTTTTTCTTTGTGTAATTGCTAATACTCTTAATACATATTTGGTTAACGGTACAAAACATGATTGTATAGTTTTATATTAAAATCTTGTTGATAGTAGTGTAATCGCCGTCTAGTACTTCTTACCGAACATGTTGTCAGGTTGTAATGAAGCTTTAATACTTAAAATTCACTCGTAAAGTGGGCTTTATCAAAGAAATGTTTCTTTTTGTCCCTTCAAATAATTCTCCATCAATTTAGATGTATAGCATTTGAAAGTTATAAAAAATAATTTAATTTTTGCAACTTTTTATGATTGTGAGCATTAGAGCATGCAAATATGATAGCAAAGTACCCCTTTTTTTAAAACCATTTTTACATTTTGTCTGATGGGTGGTTTCTTATTGAATGTTAATGTAGCAATCATGTCCAGTGAGATTAGAACTTATTTTCAGATTCTTTTTTGACAGATCCCAGAAATATGGATGAAACCAAACAGTGAGAACTATTACCAATGCATTGCTCGACCAAGAAATCGCATAAGTATGTCTAAGATTTATGCTTCCTCAATCTGAGAGTTGCTACTGGACATAATTTTGTTTGATACACGTTAATGTTTTGAAATCTTTTAGGGTCAGGAGCTCCTACCAATGGTTATATCCTAGTTCATGCGAATGGGGGATTGAATCAAATGAGAACTGGAGTGAGTGATCCTATGCACTATTTATATCATTTTCTTCATTTCAAGTCATCAAATTCATAATATTTTTCGTGAAATTGATTTATGGATTCAATTAGATATGTGACATGGTTGCTGTTGCGAAAATTATGAATGCCACTCTTGTCCTTCCTTCGCTCGATCATGAGTCCTTTTGGACTGATCCTAGGTACAGTTATTCTGTATTAATGTTGATTGACACGGTATTTCTTTTTCATTTTGGTTTTTCTTGAGCTTATCCTATTTTCGCAGTGATTTTAAAGATATTTTTGACTGGAGGCATTTCATTGAAGTTTTAAGAGATGATATTGAGATAGTTCAATCTTTGCCACGAGAATATGCAGCAGTGAATCCCCTCATTAAGGCCCCAGTCTCTTGGTCGAAGGTCAAGACAATAAGAACCATCATATACCACAAGTTACTTCAGTTGGAAATGGTCCTAACTTTATATGCTTTATTTACAGGCTAGTTACTACAGAGGAGAGATTCTCTCTTTGTTGAAGAAGCATAAAGTAGTCAAGTTTACCCATACTGACTCACGGCTTGTTAATAATGGCCTCGCGTCGTCTATTCAGAAACTCAGGTGTCGAGCAAATTATGAGGCTCTCCGTTATACACCTGAGATTGAAAAGCTCGGAAAGAAATTGATAGATCGACTTAGAGACAACGGCGAACCATATATTGCTTTGCACTTGAGGTAATTATTGTTGATTAAAACACTCAAAAGAAGACTATTTTATTTATATAACTTACTTACACAATTTAGATACACACTAAATATTATTTTATAGCAGGTCATTTTAGTTGATCTAACTCATTACACTTTCTCACACTACACTCAAATACAACACACCCATACCCTATTTATACTTGGTTACAACATTTCTAGAGACATCTATTAATGGAAGTTAACAAAAAATAAAAAGTTCTAGTGCTAATTAAAATAGTGAAAGCACCCTCATTGTTCTATATCTTTCTTCATCTATATGGCACAAGGGAAAGTTCTAGAGAATGTATTTTAAAAGAAAAACAATGAGAAAAATCTACAACCTTCAAATAAGTTGGTGATAACCTTCAATTATTTTAAGTCAAATATCAAAATAGTACATACAAGCAGGGGCGGATCTGCCGCATGGCGAGATCACGCGTCCACACGTGCTGGAATTTCGAGAAAAAATGGTGTTGGTTTAGGGGCGGACCTACTGAATTTCATCAATTTTTTTTTTCTTCATGTGGTAATGACTGCCTGCGTGTATGTATATATGTATATAAAGGTTGTTGGATTGAAAGAAGGAAGCAATGAAGGTGGCAGGTGAGTCACGTGGGGGTGTGTGTGTGTGTGTGTGAGAGAGAGAGAGGGAGACAGGAGTATTTTAAATTCAAAATTACATTTATGGTCCTCAATTTTGAGAAATTAAAAAATAAAGTAATTGCATGAATAAATCTTCAAGTAAGAATTTATTATTTCCCTTTAATATGATAATTGCATAATTTGAAAAGTGGGTCAAAATTGAAGAATATAAAAAGTATTTATCAGTTCTTCTGCTCTTTTTTTTTTTTTATTTGCCATAGATTTAGTTTTATTTTAAACTTTTCAACAAATGAAAAATCGTAAAGAACAACCATAAAAAATTTACTACATTTTGAATTATCGTTATTGTCTTATTTTAAATTTTTTTTTTACGTAAATATTTATCGCCCCCACTGAACTTTTGCTCTTTTTTTTTTTTTTTGGCCATAAATTTGACTTTATTTTAAATTTTTTCTTATGCTAGTGTTGGAAGCGAATCAAATGTGTGGCTGATACTTATATTTCTAACAAGCATCGGCCGTTGACTGGTCAACGGTCAATATTTGACCGTTGACCAGTCAACGTCCGTCCTATCTGAACTTCAACCCTAGATCCGCCCCTGCATACAAGTATTTGACCGTTGACCAGTCAACGTCCGTCCTATCTGAACTTCAACCCTAGATCCGCCCCTGCATACAAGTCTCTCATTTTATCTTTGTTTCATCAGGTATGAGAAAGACATGCTTGCGTTCACCGGCTGCAGCCATAACTTGAACTCGGACGAGGCTGAGGAACTTCGAATCTTGAGGTGCAACGTTAAGCACTGGAAAGAGAAAGAGATAGACAGCAAAGAAAAGCGACTGCAAGGATTGTGCCCGATGTCACCCCGGGAGGCAGCCCTATTTCTCCGGGCCATGGGTTATCCTACCTCGACAAGAATATACATTGTCGCAGGGGAAATTTATGGTAACAATAGCATGGACGCATTCAGATCAGAATATCAAAATGTTTACAGTCACTCAACGCTTGCAACAGAAGAAGAACTTGAAATGTTTAAGCATTATCAGAACCGACTTGCTGCCATAGATTATATTGTAGCCTTAGAAAGTGATTTGTTCATTTACACATATGACGGGAATATGGCAAAGGCTGTGCAGGGACATAGGAGGTTTGAAGGATTCCGGAGGACAATAAATCCTGACAGGTTTCTTTTATTTTCTCTGTCTCTTAGTCCTTTCCCAGGTTATTCTTAATTCTGACAAAACTAAATTCATTGCATTATTTCGTGTTACAGGTTAAATTTTGTCCGATTGATAGATTTGTTGGATAAAGGTTCCATTTCTTGGGAGAGTTTCACCTCAGAGGTCAAGAACTTACACTCCAAGAGGATTGGAGAACCATATGTTCGACAAAGAGGCGAATCCCCACGACTAGAGGAGAACTTTTATGCAAATCCTTTTCCGGGCTGTGTTTGTAACAGATCTCAGGAACAATTGACGCGTAAACAACTTGACACAAAACCGAGTCTAAGAATCGCTTCACAACGGTAGTTTTTTTCTTTTAGTTGGTGCAGGTCAAATAATGGATCGGTCGATTACACAATCCAATGCACAATGCTTCAGTGATAGCTGATATCAGATGTTGCAAGAAACTGGATTTTCAGGTTTATATGTTAGCAGAAAACAAGGAATGAAAAGGCAGATTTCATTGCTAACATGATAGAGTAAGAGAAACTGGGTCGCGTACATATTTTGCTGTTAATAGACGGGTACAGATTCTTTTATTCATTCTTCTTTAATTGGATTGTAGTATATAATGTGGGCTTGGCTCATTACAGAGTGCATATTTTGCGGTGCTGAAATAGAGTTTATAAATTGCAGGTATTTTGAAATGCGAGGATGATAAGTAAGTAATAAATTGTACGACTTACAAAATATGTTGATCAGCTTAAATTTTAACTAAATAGGTGCAGAATGTACTAATTTGCTAAAAACCAGAATATATAAATTCTCTCCTTATTTTGCCAAGAATTCTTCTCATACTTGTTTTAAGGATAAAATTGTTGGCAAAATGTTGTGGAGGTGTAAAATTAGTCGAGCTCACATCAATTCGTCTAAGGGCCTGCTTGAGAGTATTTTTCCACCGGTTTTGGGTGGTATTTTTTATAGGAAGTTGAAAGAATTGATGTTTGTTATTTTTTGGAGCACTGATTTTGAGTGGTTTAAAAACCACCAAAAACCAGTGTAGTGCAGTGTAATTTTAGGATGTATTTCTCAACTTCCAAATTGGTTGTTTTTTGTCGTTTTTCAAATTATCTTCTAATTTTTTTCTCTCTAAAACAATTATTTCTAAATCTACCCTAAACCTAAAATACACACTTCCTTCTTCCTCTTATCTCCAAACACACATTTTGCATTCTCTCTCCAAACAATAATTTTTTATGTGCTATTGAATTAATTTTAAAAAAATTTACAATTGAATATAAATTTCATTGCTAGATCTTGATGTTCCATGTCTGAGCTTTTTAATAAACTTTAGTGTAAGTAATTAATGAGCAAACTAAGAAAAATAAAATAAAAAATATTACTTCAAATGTTAGTCCATACACAATAGAAAATAATATCATATTAAATTATAAGTAGTGACATATGTATCTCTTTACTTCATGAGAATTGATCTCTTAAATGACCGTTGCTTAACTTATGCTAAGCAATGCAGACTTGACAGATTAATAAATGAAGATTAAAAAGACCTAGGGCAAGGTTGGTGGGGGCCCTCAAGGTTGGAGTTCAACCTTTTTTTTTTAATAAATGAAGATTAAATATATTAAATTGTATGGGACTCTCCATTCTCCCATTATCCCATATTCCCATTCAATCAAATTCAAGCACGTGAAATGGAGATAATTCATGTAATTTTATATTGTCTTTTTACTGCAGTAATAAGCCACATTTTATTGTGGGCCCTCTATTATCCCACATTTTTCAATCTGTTGACATAAACCACATTTTACTGCTTCATTAAACTGTTAATGCAAGGAAGATGAAAGATCTCTAGATCACAAGAAGATTAAACAAATTTTATTGTTTTTTTTACTGTTAATTCAAGTATTTTATATTTTACTCTCTCAATCAACATCACGAAGATGAAAGAACTCTAGTCCGTCCGCATAAGTTGTAGTTACCAGAAATTATACATCCTTCCAAGTAATGTTATATAAATTTACAATAATTTTAAATTTACTAGTATAGCGTTTTTTTTTGCGATGGGTTCCGACCGTAGAAGATTTTAATGAATTGAGCAGTTGAGAAGAATGTTGAAGATTGAGAGGGAGAAAGAGTTTTGTTTGAAGGGGGTTTGATTTTGAAGAATGTGGAGAAGAAATGGATGAGTTGAGAGAGAGATGTGGGTTTTGGTTTGAGAAGATGAAGACGTAGTGACAAATAAAGAAGTACTTTTTTATGCTTGTAGTGGAGTAAACCTCCCTACGGTCGGTGATTAATATATATTTAATTTGATTATTTTAATTGGTAGTGAATACAATTGCAATTTAAAAAATTCGACATTGTCATGATTAAGATTTGATTTGGTTACTAAAATTCTCATAAACTTTGATTGAAACATTCTACTTTGTCGTGGCTAGCAGGTTTCCAAACTTTTGTGAATTTTGATTTGGTTACTAAACTTTGATTAAAAAATTCTCAGTAAGATTTGATTTGATTTGGTTACTAAAATTCATTCTTGACTGATATTACGTACTTGAATTTAATTTTTATTTATTGATTTAATTTTGATCTTATTAGCATGAAAGAAGAGACTTCAATTCAAACATTCACAACCCAAGTAGCAGAAAAAAACGAGCCTAAAGTTGGTTAAGAATTTGAAACAATTGGAGCTGCATATGAGTTTTATAACACATATGCAAGAGAAGTTGGATTTATTGCTAGAATGTCTAATAACGAGCAGAGGCCAGGCGCGAATGAACTCGTTTGGAAACAATTTGTTTGCTACAAAGAAGGAGAATCGGATGACAATTATCAAAAAATAGTTTAAACATGCAATTCAACAAAGTGGCGAAAGAAATTGGGGAATCATTCGTGTGGGTTGCAAGGCTAAATTGAATGTGGTTAGACGAATATCATCTCCAAATTGGATTGTTAGTAGCTTCGTAGAGTCTCATAAACATGCACTCACAACTCCTACGAGAGCTCACTTATTACAATCCTATCGGCATATTTCAAATGCGAAGAAGACATTGATACAACAATTATCTGAAACAAATGTATCGACTAGTCAACAAATAAGTTTGATGGAGATATATGAGTGTCCTCAAAATATCAAATATACATAGAGAGACGTTAGAAATTATGAAAGAGATTTGAGAAAAGAAATGAAGGGAATTGATGTTGAGTCATTGATTGAGTTATTTACCTTAGAGAAGGAAAAAAAATCATGATTTTTACTTTGATTTTGATAGAGACGAAGAAGGCAGATTGGTTAGGTGTTTTTGAGCTTATTCTTTTTCAAGACGAGCATATAACTTTTTTGGTGATGTAGTTGTTTTTGATACTATGTATAACACAAATAGATATGAGATGATTTTTGCTCCATTGACAAGAATTAATCATCATGGTCAGACAATGATATTTGGTTGTGAGTTTTTGAGTGATGAGACAATATAGTCATTTGTTTGGTTATTCTATCATTGGATGCATGCTATGCCTAAGGTTGGGGCCCCAAATGATCATCACAGATCAAGATCCTGCAATGACAAGAGCAATTGCCCAAATTCTTCTAGATACTTTTCATTGCTATTGTATATGGCATATTCAGAATAATTTTTTTGAAAAGCTTAATACAATAATTTATCGGGACGACTACCATATGATAAGGGGCATTATATTGAGATCAGAGAATAGTGAAAAGTTTGAAACAAGTTGGATGAATATGTTGCAGTCAACTAAATTGGAAGATAATGCTTGACTTCTCCAAATATATGAAATGCATGATAGATGAGTCCATGCATTTGTTAAGCATATTTTTGTTGCAAGAATGTCAAGCAATCAAATAGCAGAAAGTTTTTAATCATTTCTTAAAAAGTACATTTCGAAGAAGAATTCATTGATGGATTTTATTATACTCTTTAAAAGAGCTCTTGGACACCAAAGGTATTGAGAGTTGGTGACTAACCATTGTTGTATTAATGAACAACCAAGGTGAAATCCTTATGGCCAATGGAGGCACAAATGGCAAAGAATTATACTAGAAATATTTTTCAAACTTTTCAAAATGAGATATTTGAGAGTCAAACTTATATCATAAATATCTTATGTGAAGATGAAGCAAGTCACACATATACAATTGACAAGGTTGATTGATCTTCTTCATCAAGATCTCGAAAACTTATTTATAACAAGTTTTTAGAAATTGTAAATTGTAGTTGTCAACATTTGAATGTGAAGGAATTCCATGTAGACGCATGTTGGCATATTTTAGGATCAAACAAATTTTGCAATTGCCGACTCAATATATTCTTCAAATGTGGACCAAAAGTGCAAAGATTCGTCAAGTTTGGGACAAGGATGATGGGGAATTAATTGACATTCCTAATCAATCATTGATGTCAAGGCATTCAAAATTATCTCAATTGTCCTCAATTGTGGTTGATGATGCATCTCTCACCAAAGATTGAGCTAATCTCTTACAAAATGGGTTGGAGGATCTTCATAATAAAATAAAAGAGATTAATTCGGTGGTGGTGTTGAGCGGATTTTAAGGGGACAAACAAGGAATGAGGAGCACATAAGCATCAACAAACCACCACAAGTAAGAGCAAAAGGGTGTGAGAAAAGATTAAAAAATCAAAATACAAAGTAGTGAACAAAGAGAGGTTTTGTCATGGATGTGGACTTCATAGCCAATCACACGATAAGCGAAATTGTCCAAAATGACTTGGAAGGTATTTTATAATTTATCAATTCCTTTACATGCTTTTGTTATTTTCATTATGAATAATAACGTCATTATTTTTCATTAGCATACTAATATTTGATTTCCTGTTATTTTAGGTTTTAGGACTTATATGACAAGAATACAACTTCATATGCTGAGATTCATAATGATTTTGATTCTCATGCAGATATATTTTAAGAGCTTGTTCTGTGTTTTTTTTTTTTTTTCAAAAAATGGGTTTTTTTGTCAATTTTTTTGACTTTTCAAATTTTTTTGTAGTGTAAAAAGTTTGAAAAGTCAAAAAAAGTAGGTAAAAAATGGGTTTTTTTGGAAAAAAATAGAACCAAACAAGCTCTAAGTTTATATGAAATAGATACTATTTTCTTTTTTCATTTAATATTCCTAATTTTCTTGTTTTTTTTTTCAGATTGCAGTATGATCCAATACGCTTAGGCTAGACGAGGTTATTTGATGCTTCAAATCTTGTGATTGTAGACTATAGTTGGTATGTTTTGTGGTCATGTAATTTGAATTCGAATTAATTATTGTGGGTGGCATTATGAAGCTACAATTTTTTCTTGATTCAAATCTTGTTTGACTGTATGCTTGCGTACATTTGTAGTTATTTGAACTACAGAAGGTAGTCTAGTTAAATTGATTTAAGTTGATAGCAAGCTGATGTTCTCGGCTCTGTCTTCTATTTCCTTGTATCTGCTATTATAAAATTTTCATATTTGACTTGGAAGAAAATTTAAAATTTCTTTAAGATTCTGGGGATTTTCTGTCCAAATGCCGTGTGGGCGTTGTTACTTTTATAGTGTGTCCTTACATTTCATGCTAATTATGCTCAAGCACTGATTAGTACTGCCGTGAATATTATGCACAACTCCCTTTGCAGCATTTAACAAACCATTTCCTATGCTAAAGAAGTGCGAATGCAACAAATTGCAAAAAAAAAAAAAAAAAAAAAAAAAAAAAAAAAAAAAAATCTCTCATTCCCCATTTCATGAACGCAATTGTTGACTAAAAAATGTATTATAAGGACAAAAATGCCCTTGATATGATGACTAAAAAAGCAATTGCAGGGGTAGTTACGTAATTTGAAAGAAAAATATTGAATGGCTCCAACTGAGTAAAATTCTGCTATGTAGATTAAGTGGAACATACGTTCACCAAATAGTCAACATGAAAATAACAAAATCTGATTTTTTCTAGTCATTCCAGACAAGGGGAAATGATCTCCTCCAAACAAGACCTGATGATTAAAATATTATACTTGTGATTTGGCTCATCAAAATCAAAAATCTTCATTTGTATTTTACAATGGCTTGATTAAATGTTTCACCGGACCATAAATCAATTCACCGCATAAATATCATGCATGAATTCATGGACTACCACCTCAACGGTAGGAGAACATCCCCTCCTACTACCATACCTCACTGTCAACAGATTGAAAAATGTGGAATAATGGAGGGGCGACAATATGCGGTTTATTGTAGCAGTAAAAAAAAATATAAAATTACATTAATTAATTTGAATTTGATTGAATGAGAATTTGGATAATGGGAGAATGGAGAGTCATATACAGTTTAATATGTTTAATCTTCATTTATTAATCTGTAAGATAAGCAACTGTTGCTTAAGAAATCAATTCTCATACATGGAAAGAAAAAAAAAACCTCAAACCCAATAAACAAAACTAGTTTTTGAATAAAGACTGGATTAATCTCAAATTCTTACAAATTAACTCACTCAATTGGAATAAAAACCTCATTAGTCCTGAATGGAGGCAGAGTCCAAGGAGGATTATACCTAGCCAAAACAAAATCTCCATTCACCTTGTACCCATCTCTTGCCAACCATTTCTTCAAATTCTCCACCTTCTCCGTCACCACCTTATCATTAGCCACCCCACTAAACCGCACCACTCCGTATTTCCTCTCTCCTTCCTCCCTTATCACCACCTGTTCATCCACCGGCCGCGGCGCCTCCTCTGCTGTGGTGTACTTTGACGGTAATATAAACTGCATAGTCACCAATTTGTTATTTCCGGCGGTTTTGGTCACAACTGGGGTGGTCATGGCTATTTTTTCTGATTCCTTGGTTATAACCGGAGTGGTCATGGCGATTTTTTCGGGTTTGGTGTTCTTCGGGTTGCCGAATGCTCCTATGTAATTGGCTAATACAGTGAAACCGCCATCTTTGTCGCCCTTGAACTGGGTCGGGTCGTATGTCACTTCTGCTATTACAGACGGTGAATATTTGCGGATTTCGTAGTCATTTGTGGACTGAATTACTTGGTATTTCGGCGTTTCGACACAGATTTTTCCTAACATCATACCCATGTTGAGAAGCTTTGAAATATATCGAAAAATAAGCTACGTAAAATGGAGATTTGGGTAAACAGTGAGTTGTATGGATTGATAATAAGGTAAAGATGGAATTGGGAATTTAATTTATAAGCAATAAGGGATGATGGATTGCTTGAGGAAGGAGAAATTGCAATTGGATTGTTGGCATCGTGGAATGACTTCTTTGTGCTGGTTTATCAAACGAATGGCGAGGAAACAAGGGAGAAGCTCGTGGAGTTTGTTATGCCACGATTTTGCTTAATTAACCGTCAATTATTTGTTTCCTTTATGAGAAATTTCGTTCTTTGAAAATTATTCTGCTTACTCTTCTCCGTTTCAATATAGCATCATATTTCTAATTTTATTTTTAACGTATAGAGTTTAATACAAACCTTGTATACCTATTATGGTCGCTAGTTTAATAGCATATGTTCGGTCCCTTTTTTTTTTCTGGGCCAAAAAAACCATTTTTCTAGTTTGATATGGTTGATTTTTCAATTTTTTTGAAAGTGATATAACTATATTGCCCTTACTATTATGAAATGGAAATGTGTTGATTAAAGGCAAAATAGTCATTTCACCTTCACAAACTTTGACAAGTTAACATTGTCAAGCTTAAAAAATAGTTTTTTTGCCAAAAAAAAAAAACTACCGAACAAGCCCTAAATTTTATTCTTCTCAAAGTAAAATTTGACTTTAGATTTATCGTAGTAATTTGGATACAAATTTTTGACTGTTACTTAGTATCGGTAATAGGTCTAAAAAGTATCTAAAAATATCAAGCTGATTTTTGCTATGATTAATGTGTCGAGACCCAAGGATAGGATAACTGGTTGAGGTCAGGCCGTGGGGATCTTGTGCCTTTTATACCTAGTCCTGCGCCGGTAAGACTTGCTGTCGAGTGATTGGTCTGAGGTTATTGACAAAAAAAATTTGTTAATTTTTAAGCAAAGTAGAGTGTAAGAAGCTCATTATAATTTTAAGCAAAAATGTTCAACTACAAAAATTCAAATTACATAGTGTGTGATCTTTGAAATTAAAAAGTTCCAAAACATTTCACTTTCTAATCCAACACTTTAATTCATATTCAAGACAAAAAAAAAGTGATATAGCAATGTGCGATCATCCTCAATGATGCATGTCATTTAATAATGCATAAAAATATCAATTAAAAAATAGCTAACAATTCAAAATTCTACTGAAATTCAAAATATTTTTGATTAATTTCTATTCTAGCTCAAATGAAAGTTTGCAAACGAAAGAGAACTGTGTTAATGCAGAAACATGAAACTTGCAACATTTATTATTCAAACTAAAATTTAAAATTTAACATAGAGAAATATGAAATCCAACATTTAGATCACCTACTTTGATTGAAAAACAATCCATTACAACAACAACAAAAGAAATGAGTAAAATCTAGATGTCAGTTAAATAGTTTTTATAAGTTCATTGTAAGCTTAAGCAAAAATGTTATATTAAAAAAGTCATATTACAGTGTGTGATAGTGTGTGATCTTTTTAAGTAAAAAATGTCACAATATGTTATTTTCTAGGGATAATTGCATATTTGGTTCTCAACTTTTCAAAATCGTTAGAAATATGTCCTTAACCTAAAAAAATAGTACCACATCCCCAATGTATGAAAAATTTGGTGTGGTAGGTCTTTTATGACTAAATTGCCTTTCTCTTTAAATAAACAAAAAAACAAGAAAAAAGAAAAATATAATTGAAAACTCACCATATGTACTCCAAAAAATAAAAGTAAAAAATGTACTCCAAAAGAATAAAAAGTGACAAATGTCATCTTCTTTAAAAAGTCCTAAAATTTTATTTGTACTAAATTCGTCGAAAAACACTAAAAACTCATGTTTTTGCATCTATAATAAGAGAATCTCAACGACAAAAAAAAAAAAGATATATAATATTCATCGCGATTTAACTTACATTTTTTCATCTTCCTCAAAGTATATATTGCAAAACATAGACACACACAAATACACATGTATGCGAAGGAGGAAGAAGAAGAATCTGGACTCACAAGTTGCTGATCAAAAGGCCCAGACAGAATCTGAAAGAATTGGACTGTTTGAAAACGAGACCAGTAAATATCTTTCTCTCTGCACCGGCAATCCATGCAATCATCCCCCATTTTCCAGCAAATTTGAAATTCATAAGAAAATCAAGAGTTAAAAAGAGTTCCAAACTGATGTAGAAAAAAGAAAAAGAAGACTAGTTTCAGAACTTCAGAATTTTAGAAGAATTGAAGTTCTTACTGGTACGTAGAACTTCAAGTATTGGAGCTTGTCAATAATTGAAAGGAATGGGTCTGATAGGAGGTTGAAGAACTTCACGAATCACGAGGCAGGCAGCTTGAGAGTCGGTCCTAACAATTACAAGTGCTTGTTTGGTAAATTTTTTTACAGATTATAGAGGTCGCCGGTCTGCTGCCAATGATTTTTTTTCTAGTTGGAATTTGAGAAAATGTGTGGTTTTTTTGGTGAGTTTGTGATGTTTTCTGGCGAATTTGGTACAAATAAAATATTATGACTTTTTGGAGAAGATGACCTATTTGTTACTTTTTTTTTTTTGAGGTACATTTTTTTACTTTTTATTTTTTGGGTACATATGGTTAGTTTTCAATTATGTTTTTTTTTCTTGTTTTTTGTTTTTTTTTTTTGTTTATTTAAAAGGAATGACAATTTGGTCATAAAGGACCTGCCATGCTAAGTTTTTCATATGCTGGGGATGTGTTATGCTATTGTTTTAGGTTATGGGCATATCTCTAATAATTTTAAAAAATTAGGGACCATATATGCAATTATCCCTATTTTCTAATACAAAATTTTAGTTCTTATTCATATATATATTTTCACAGACATCTCGTGTGCATCTCTTTGATTGATTTTCATACACAACTTATAAAGTCAAAAGTTGTGGCCACCGTGGTCACAAAACCACACTCACCACCTTGGGTAGTTAACACGTTCGTTCTTATCTTTTGAGTCTATTGTGCAAATCGTCCATATCGTTTGAATTTTCGCATTTGGGTCCTTAAATCCACCATTCTTTGCACAAAAGGTCTCTATCGTCCAAAACTGTCAACTTTTACCGTTAAATTAACGCGTACAGTACACTCTCTCAATATTTGAAGGGCAATTTCGTCAAATCATAAATTATATTGTTCCTTCAACACACACACATACAGAGTTACGGCCTATTCTTCTTCATCCACATCTCTCTCTCTAAGTAATTACTCTCTAAAAAGCTCAAATTCCACAAATCCATGGCGCTTTGTCACCTTCTCCGTCAGGTCCAGGTCATCATGCCCGACCCAAATCGAGCTCGCGTTGCCAGATCTATGTCCCAATTCCTCACCCAAGCCCACGAAACCCTACTTCCGTCTCCACCACCCTCAGACCGCATGATCTATGATCAGTTAGCTGAATCCCTAAAATCAAAGCTTGAATGGCTCAAAAATCCAAACTTACGTGGAAATCAACTTCTAATGGCGATTGGAGAATGAATATGGAGTATGAGATGAAATTATTACTAAAATCTTGCACTTGAAAATTATTATATGATAAATAAAAATATGAAGAATAGATAAACTTTATTATAATACCTGAAATAGGAAAGCAACTTATGAAAGAGTCTTGATCTCTTACCCAATTATAATGCCCACGCTGAAGCGGCATCACATGGTTGGTAGTTCATGGCCTCAAACTTATGATTTCTACCAATCATGTTTAACCACCTCACTGGTGGACATTATATTTTATTTTCACTGTGAGTATGATATCATGCTACATTTGGGAAAATTGAAGAATAAAATTATAGAATTGAATTAATTTCGGATTTGACTGGAGATTTGAAGAAGAATAATGTCGCTGGTGTTGGGGTATTAAGTTTTGGGGGTTGTAATTTGTATTTACATTGTGAACCCATCTTTATTGTGATTTTGCAAAAAGTCTATACTTTTTAGTGTATTTGTCTAATGGGAAAATTAAGCATTGTAACTTCTATTTGAAATATACTAATTAATTTTTTCATAAATATATATTTATTTGCACAAATACCATTAATTTATATTTTTTAATTTAAAATTATTTGCTTAATCATACATACTTGTAATAGAATTTTTCACTTTTCAATTGAGTAAAATAAATCTTTCTATAATAGAAAGAGAAAATCATACTACTATTAAAGTTATCTTTTGAGTTCTACACCATCTCTAGAAGCTCGAGCCCTTCTTTTCTTTTTCATCAACAAAACTTTTAAAAAAAATTCAATTCGATCTTATAAAATAATAATAATAATAATAATTCATGATCCATCTAACTTTCTATTCCTCCAAATTAAGATGAGTATTATTTTCGACAATCCTTTTTGTTCAAACTTTTAATTTTTGATTGGAAAAGTTCTCTATTGAAGAAGAAACGTACTATTTTTGTACCGAAACAAACGAAAGTACATTTTTTTTGAAGCATTTATGAGTTTTATCTTTTTTCGACTGCTAGTCATTTTTACTGGTTCTGATTTTTTTAGATTTTCTTTACTTTTTATGTTGTATTCATCTTGTTAATATTTAAATCTTCAAAACATAAATTTATCAACTCGTTCTTTTTTACTAGTTTTTTCATATTTATGGCCACTACAATTATACATTTCTAATTATATCTTCAATTCACATAAAATTATTAATTGTTATTTTTCATAAAACATATATGTTAAGTAGCTTTTATAAAATTGATATGTAATGGTTATATAAAGAGCAATCCAATTTTATTATTATTTAAAGGTATTCGACAAATATATTCACGTATGTGCTTGTTACGCCATCTTATAACGAATTTAATACTATTACTCTAATTTGTTAAATTATGTTGGTATTCAATGACTGTAATTTAATATCGTCTCGATTGTAATTTAACATTGTTTTCTAATGTTGTTAACCTATATTGTGAAGTGATTGATGCATATATATAAATTTCTTAGTTGTTACCGCAATTTGTTAATAAAGACTATCTCATGTGTTTGAAACTCTTATAAATATTTATTGATACAATAGACTTGTTACTGAATATTGCATGTCTAAGATTATGAGAAAATTAAACATATACACTACTATATAAATAGAAATTGAAATATATTAGTTTTTTTTATATAAATCGAGATATATTAATATAATGTTAGTTTCGTTGAAAAATATTGAAAAGTCAAAGAAGATGTTTTTATAGAATCTTTATATCAAATAATAAATGCATCCGTTTTATTTCATAAATCTAATCTCAAAATATACTCTCAATTACAAATTCAAAATTCAAAAGTGCTAAAGACACCACCAATTTAAGCGAAGGAAAAATCAATCTTCAAAGTGAAATAAACAAAACTTCACCTAATCTATTGTATAATCAATCCCCATTTCAGCAAAATGAGAAAACAAAACATAGTGTAAAATAGTTGACAAATTGTGACTATGAATATATGCATTATACATTCAAGTATCAAATACAAAAATCCAAAACCAATTCTTAAAAATTCACATAATGCACACAATAATTTTACATATATACACTACTTTTAAATTACATTATGAAATGTATTGACCGAAATTACTAATTAGAGTAATACTAGATTGTTACTACAATGCATTGAAAAATATTGAGCCTTATTTAAAGTTAAATGGGGTTGATTTTTATGGGAATGTTCAATTAGAAATCAATTCGACTGTTATTTTTTTCAAACAATATTCCACAAAATCAGCTCAAATTCAAAAACACCAAAAAGACTTTCATCCTAATAAAAGATATCTGATTTCCAACAAACAAAAAATTTAATTTGCATGAATTCACATAAAATTTACAATCTACACATAATTATCTTAAAACAATATAGAAACACAAGCTGCGAATGCAACATTCTCATGTAACACAAAACGTAAAATTTTTTTGATATCCAAAAAAATATCAAATGCATTTTTTTTATTTAAAAATATAAAAAAAACAGTTAGTGAAAATACATACACTTCACACACAAGTTTACCATTTTAATTTACCTATTGTTTAGTAACAATCTACATTAGCAAATTGAAGCAATAATATATAACAGTAACTTGAATGATCCGTAACATGTATTTCTGTTTGGTAATAACATAGACTAATAATCTACATTAATGGATTGTTAGTAATATATATGAATAACAACACGAAAATGATGAACAATTAAACAAAAATAAAAAACTTGATGAATCGAATGTCGTTCTCGCCATTGCGATTAAACGCTTGCAAGAAAAATTTACCAACCAAAGTATATTTGTTGGGGTATGAAAGTTTGTGGGTTTCATTATCTAAAAAAATTAAATATGGTTGTTCTTTGTACAATGTAATTCTATGAAGATGAATGAAATGAGTTGAAAATTCAACAAGAACTAAAGAAATAGACATACTTGAAGCACGAGAAAGTGGGTTTGGTGGCTTTGCGGGTTGACAACCATGTATTTCTTCATTATCGTCGGAAAAGGATAGATGATTAGTTACGATTGAATCTTCAGCTGTTTTATGATACAAATATTTGATTTTGATTCTAATTAATTTTCTTTTTCATAATAAATTTTCATATATTTGGAGTCCTAAATTTGTGGGTTTATGTTTGTGAGTGCTTAATTTGAGAGATAAAATTTATACGTTTTGGTCCCTGAAATTTAGCACCTATCGAATTATATGTTTTTAAAATTATATAATAAATGAAATAATTAATTATAAAAATGTAGTAAATGTGAATGAAAATAGATATTAATGAATAAAATAAAGAAGACCAGTATATTTTAAAATATAATGTAAAAAAAAAAGTAGAAGTCTTAATTTTCACAATAATCATAATCTAAAATCCAAATAACCCAACTCAAAATTACGGAGTCCAAGTTTCCCATTCAAATTATTTTTTTAGAGATAATTTCACCATATACTACAAAATATAAAATAATTATTATCCAACTTTTTTTATTCTAAATATACTGTTTTTTCTTTATTTTTGTAACATTTGTTGTTACATTTGTTAGGTTAGTTAATAACAAATGTAACATATTTATTATAACTAAAAAGACAAATGTAACAAAAAATATTATAAAAATAAAAAATAGTATTTTTAGAATAAAAAAAAAAGTATGGTAGTATTTTAAGAAATATTTTATTTATTGTAGTTATTTGTAAAAAAATCTTCTTTTTTTTTAACATTGGCCAAGAAGCCCAAAGCCCAACCCAAATTGCATTAATTCAATTAAGATTTGATATAATTAAAGTCAGCCCAAATTCATCTAACCCATTTAATTTTGAGCGAACATAAAACTGACCCGAAATTGATAAGTTAAGCCTAAATCCGATTGCAATGTTTGTTACCACTTTATCAGATGTTTTTTTTTTGGAAAACTCTAAACCCTAGAAAGAGTAGACTGATCAATAACCTCTCAAGAAACAATAATGAACACAACAATGGCGAATCGACGCTGTGTTCAAAACCTAAATCGTTATCTCCAGTTCATTAAAACCTTAACTCCTCACCCCATTCCCCAATTCCCTACCTCGAAATACACTCTCCACTCCGGCTTGACCCCTAAACGCCTCCATCGCGTTGTCATCAGTAATTTTATTAATGAACAGCCCAGTGTAAGTTTCCGGAATTTCTGTTCCAATAATCGAAACGATGATACTGACGAAGATGATGAAGATGGTGAAGACGATGATGAAAGTGAAGGAGATGACATGGAGAGTGTGGATGATGAGAGGGAAAATGAGAGAATTATATTGTCCGCCGAGGATAAAGATAAAGAAGCAGCTGAAATCGGGTACAAAGTCATCAGTCCGCTTCAGAGGTCCGACCGAGTCTTCAAACCGTACGAACCGGCTTTTGCCGTCGTTCAGGTTCATTAGATCATCCCACCCAATTTTACATTTCTGTCTTGTTTTCTTTGATCTTAATTGAATTTCGGAACGATTATTTAAATTTCAATTGAGTTTTTGGGAAGTGTGGTATGCAGCATTGCAGCCAAGGCCTCAGAGCATGTTTGGCCAATCTTAAAGGGTTTACTTATAAGTAAATAACGAAGTTTGAAAACAAATAACTCATTTTATTAGCGAAATTTGGAAATAAGCAAATCACAACAACAATTACTTTAAAAGAAGTAACTTTTTTAGTTGTAAGAAAAATCAAGTTATCGTGTTTGGACACAAAAAGATATGAAAATCAACTTTTACTTTAAGCTTGGCCAAACATGCTCTAAGTACAGCTGCTGGAACATAATTTACAAATACCAATTATTTTTGTTTGCCATGCTTAAAAAGGGGTTGTACTTTTACCTTCCTTTAGCAGAATAATTGTGTTCTTGTAAAGATTGTACTTTGTACATATGTGTGAAACAGTGTTTGCTCAAATCAATTTTTTGCTGCTGTTGTTGTGGATTGTTTAGATTGGGTCACATCAGTTTAAGGTGAGCAATGGGGATTGCATATACACAGAGAGATTGAAGTACTGCGACGTCAATGACAAGGTTATTGAACTCCCATTAGTTTGCATCGATTCTCTTTTTCTAATCCTGTCATTTATCAGAATTGTAGAAAAAATTATCTTGTTGCTTATAAGATGACTTCTGGCCATTTTCGCTACTTTATAGCTTATTTGGGTTGGCTTATAAGCTTTTAGTTATAAGAAGGAGAGAGAAAAAGTATCTCAAACATGCTCTAAATTTGTAAAGGGTTGAATCTTGAGATATTCCTTTCATCTCATCACAGATTGGCAGGGTAGCTGAAAGTGAAATTGTAGTTTGCTTATCCGCAGATATCAAATGGAAAATTTTGATAGTTTGAACTTTGTGCAGTTTATAATTCACCAAGTTTCATATTTTCCTACAGCATCATGCCGTTAATCATTAAAAGTTAAAATTCTGATAATGCCTTCTGATTGAAGATATAGGTAGTATGTCCTATATTTGATATCTGCTATTCGATGCACATTGCTTTTGGACTAAAATGAACTTCTCTGTCTTTCTTTCCTAGGCTTCTGGTAGAATCTAATTCATATATAGCTATAGCCTATAGTCTAACTTGTTTCCGTCAAAAACACGGCATGTGCAGTAACGGTATTCCATCCTATGTAACTGTCATTCATTTTGATCTGAAAAGCATTTTGAAGAAAATCTATTATTGTGTTTATTCTCTTCTCTTTTCCTTTTTTTTAATTACACATTGTTAGCCAAAAATATAAATAAATGAATGAAACGAGGAGTTCTTTTTCTTGTGACGGAATATCTCCCACGTCTGCATTTATCTCCTTGCAAAAGCTTTATCATGTAACAAGTGCACGTTCACTTTAACTCAGTCTCAGATTAATGTTTTTGTAAATAAAGATCCACCATCTACATCACCATATATTTTGTTTGGAGCTAGTTGGATACCTCATAATCTCTCCCAATGATGTTCTTTTGGAAACCAACTTCATGTTTTTTTTTATGTTTTTGTGTTCATATTCCTAATGCAAAAATTGGTTTGGCAGTTGACATTCATATACATACTACCATGTCCAATATTTTTTCAAGTTGAATTTGTTTAATTATCTATTTGTTGGTGTTTACTATTTATATCAAGTTGGAGTAACTCTGTTAGGAATGTCAACTGATGCAATCATTGACCTTTCTGTTGCAGTTGATCCTCAATAAGGTTCTTATGTTGGGATCAAAAACTCAAACAATCATTGGTCGACCAATTTTGCCTGATGCAGCTGTTCATGCTGTTGTTGAGGAGCATGTAAGATAGTTCTAGATTGAATTGTACATTTGTTTGCAACCTGTGTGAGATCTGACCATGTTTCATGTATAACACACATTTCACAATTGAATTGAATCTATTGCTCTCAACTCCTTCCAAAGTATATATAAAATCAATATATAAACAAGATTCTGGTGAGTCAAAGCTTTACCAATTATTAGATCATCCTCTGATCTCCTTTACAAACTAGGTCATCTTATATCTCAAGTTCTTTTTCGGAGGAAATTCCAAAGATGATTGTAGAACTAGGTGAGCTATGCAGAGAATTATGGCAGCTATAAGCTTAGTGACACTTGTCATTTTGTTTTCTTCTATGATGTTGGTTCGTAAATAGATGGAGATAATGTTATGATTAATTTAAGCTTAGTGATGATGAACTTAAATGTATGCCAAAAAAATAAAAAAATAAAAAAATAATGATAAATTGTGATCCTATATTCCTATGGACTGGATGAAGGTGTTTGTATGAGGCGAAGCTGCTCAAACGTGCCCTAAAAGTTTTAAATGCATTGATGATATATGTGATTGTGAAATTTAACAATCCTGCAAGTATTGATTGGTAAGTAATTGCTTATTGACGCGGGGTAAACACTATCACGGTTTATCTCCCTTCCCTTACTCTGTAATCCCAAGCAAGTCGGGCTTAACAATAAGAACACGCTGTGAGCAGGCATCTTTATCCCTTGCGCAAAAGACATAGATTAGGGGCTACTTGCATCTTCTTTGATAGGCATCATTTCATCTTGCAGGCCTTAGATGCAAAAGTGATCATATTCAAGAAAAAGAGAAGGAAGAATTATAGAAGAACAAAAGGGCATCGACAGGTAATTGAAATTTCTATCAATTAGAATTTTACGGTATCAATATTGCTTATTTCTGTTTCTTTCTTATGCATGCTCTTGCTCTTTCTTCTATATGTCCAAGAAATAGATAGGTTATTCTCTAATTAAAACCTTAAAATTGATTCCCCTCCTCTCTGTTTCAGGAATTGACAAAATTGAGGATAACAGACATATCGGGGATTGAAAAGCCCGAAAATACGCCATCTTTGAAGACAGAGAAGAAAGAAAAGATGCCATCTTTGAAGACGGAGAAGAAAGAAAAGCCAGAAAAGATACCAGTTGAAGCTTAATAGGGACCTGTGTTCATAGGGTTGGCTCTTTCGGACTGATGTTTTTATCAGCTTCACCACAGCCCATGACCCCAGGGATTGGGTACAGGCAAGCTGTATTTTCGTTTTATTATCTTCTCTATTTTACCGTGTCTTCCTTCTCTCCATTTTCCCAACTGATATCTGACGTAGTTATTTGAAATTAGTCATAGATGCCGCCTGAGACGGCATTGCTTCTTCGTTCCATTGCCTGAGACGGCATTGCTTCCTCATTCCGTTTTCTCACTAAATAAGCAGGGAATGTTATATGAGCAAAAGCCCCGGGAAAACAGCATCGCTGTAGGATTGACATACTGAAGCTTCAGTCCTTTTGTATTAGTGGTGGAAAATATATGAATTTTCAGGAGCAAATTTTTGCCTAATATCAGTACATTGCAATGCTAAATATAATTTTCATTATCCTTTCTTCGTTTTCTATTTTTCCTTTTTTGCATGCTGTGGTAGAAGCGCATGGTTGTGGATGGGACGGTTTATTATTTTTCGCAAATAAATTTAAGTTCAAGTGTTATTGTTTAGAAAAATAAATTATTCAAAAACGTACCCTTTAATATATCTGGTTTTGTACAAGATGAGTTTTATTTTTAGTATAGTAATTTAAAATTCCATGCAACATTTTTCGGATTCAACAGTATTAACCTAGTGTCCTTCAAAATGACATCTATACAATTGCAATGAATTTCTGTATTACCTTCAATAAAATAAGTCGAAAAGGCCACTTGCATGTATAACTAATAGACATCTCTTTATGGAATGGATTTTGTAGGATTCAATTTAGAGATTCCACTTTGAGTGCCACCATTTTTGATTAATAGTTGAAGTAGATTCCAAGATGAGACGAAACTGGAGATATTTTGAAGATTTGATTGAAGAATTATGGATGAAATAGACTCTAATTTTGGTATGAAATCCATCTTTTTTCTTCGCTTGCGTGTTGTAAAATGGAAAATTATAAATTTGAAACTCTTGCCTGAATATATGGCAAGAAAGATGATATAACACTCATGGTGGATAATAATTATGGTACTCACTTGACACGTGGCATCACCATATTGGTTACTTTTTAAAAAGTGACCAATGTAGGTACTATAATTATTACTCAACATGGGTGCTATATCAATACTCTATATGTCAATAGGACATAATTACATTATTGCCCCTAAATTAGATTTTAATTTTCAAAAATTTGAAGTAAACAGTATATATCAGTTCTTAAAGCAAAACCAAGTAATTAGCGCAATTTCCACTAAAATTAGAATAACAAAGCAATGAGTTGCTGAAGCCCAAAACTTTGAATGCCTGAATTTGGGCTATCAACTTACGTCTCAACTCATTCAGGGCCCACAAATGAGCATTTTGAAGAGCGACGTCGTTATATCATGATCAGGAAAGCTAGGGTTTCATCCTCGCCTCCTTTTAAAATCCACGAACATAAGCATGTTCAACACAATCACGGCAGTATATTAACACTGAATCTGTTAATACTTTTCAATTCACAAAACTCTCATCTCTGCCTTCATAAGCAATAATTATTTAAATATCCCAAAATTGTATGATTATTTTTCATTTATGCGATCTTCACTCAAGATTCATTTGTTCGATTTCTATTTTTACTTTCGACTTCACTGTTTTTTTTTTCTTCCTCTGGATCGATGATGTACTTATAAAAAACTGCGTTATCTATCTGAAAATTCCAAAATGGAACTGAAGATAACATTTACCTGGCTGAGATCTAGTCAGTACTCAATGGCTGGTTTATTATCTGAAATATTACTAGTTTTATTTAATTACAAATTACTTATTTCGTTTTTTGTAGTTTGAGACAAGAGAATAAGCATCGATGACGAACTTTAATTGAATTGTTATCCTTGCACTTTGATTGTCAGTGAAGAAAACCCATGGGGATTCATCAATCTGAGATGCTTATTGCTCTTTCTTAATTTTCTTCAATTTTTTGGTGTCCTTTTGTTTTGAATCCAACCACATGATTTTCTACTAATCTGCAGGGATGGTTACTACGTGATTTGGATCGGTGATGATGCTAAGAAACACGCTATCTATCTGCAACTTCCTTCAAGGAATTGATGAGCAAAAAATACATTCTGAGATCCGAAATCTCTTTTTTCTATGAGGTTTTTTAAAACATTTTTGAAATAAGTTTCAAAATTTCTATTTAAGTTTTTTAACATGTTTGAATTCTTGAATCGATATCTTGTTGTTTTCAAGACTAGAAAAGAATTTTTTTTATAAAAATTGACTCTAATGAGTAATGAATGAAGGATCCGTTCTTTAATTTTCTTTTGATTCGTATTCAGATATGATGATTCACTTTGTGAAGTTTTGAGGGGTTGAACATTGGGTTTTTGGGGAGTGCAAAATGATAAAGGAACATTTATTGGGTATACAATATGGAGTAGAGTGAAATGATCTTCAGTCCATGGTAGACAAGACATCAATTGTTCACACACAGTGAACAACATATTTCATGTCCATCATTCCTCGAGTCTAATATTGTGTATGAAATGTAAACTTATTTTTTTAATGAAGTTCAAAGTTGTATGAATTGTCACATACCAGAGAATTAATACATATATAGCCAATTAGCTTGTTACCATCCACCAATCAAATCATTCTAACTTGGGAAAAATTAATGATTTAAACATTATAATCTCAATTAGCTCTACACAGATACGTGCGAGTTTATCTTTGTTAGTAAAAAACTTTTGAACTAAATTTCCACATTCAAAAATCAACTAGCCTTTCGAAAACACATTTGATGAATAAAAATATTTCTCAGTTTTATTGGATAATATGACAATAACATAAAAAATAGAATGTATATAATATGGATCCATATAGAGGTGTCAATTCGGGTCAGGCCCGTCTCTGATGAAGCCCGGTAACGGCCTGCATTAGAAAAAACCTGCGCCACAACGGGTTGCGAGCCGGGTCAACCCAGCCCACAAAAATTGAACACAAGCCCGGCCCACCTGTTGGCCCATCCGGGTCGAGCCCATGTGGGCCGCGGTTCGACCCGGTTCGGCCCGTATGAATAAAAAATTAATTTTTTTTGAAATTACTAAAAAAATTTAGTTACTTATTGTAATTCAAAAAAAAAATGTTTACATATATAACAAAAAATGTGTTAAATTACTAAATAAAAAATAAATAACAATGATAAATTCACATTTGTTAATTTTTTAATTCAATTTCTATTTTTTATTTATATATTTAAAAACTAAAACGTGAATGCATCTGTCACATCTTTCACTTTAAACGGCTTTCTGCCATTTGTTTTTTTTATTTTTTTTAAATATCATTTCAAATATGAAAGTTTGAATTTTCTGCCCATTTTTTTTTTAAAAAAAAATCAAAGCGGTTCACAGGCCGACCCGCGGGTTGGCCTCCTCGGCCCGTGAACAGCCTTTCCGGTTCACGGGCCGGCCCGCGGTTCCGGGTCGAGGCGGGTGGGCCGATACCGGTTCGATCGGCCCGCCCGTCTTGACACCTCTAGATCCATAACGTATTTATCTAAAATCTGTGCATGTGGCAGTAGATGCGATTAGGTTCGTTAGCATGTGTAATATGGATCCATGACATATTTATCTAAAATGTGTCTCTCATAATGTAGGTGGCCTAATTATAATGTGGATCAAGACCGCTGTCCATGAATGTAACATTTTAGCAACATCTCGAGATTAACGTGCAGGCCATGTTATGAGATTACAAGTTTTTACTCCTCCTTGGTAATAAGAAATTAAGAAAAATTTATATAAAAACAACATAATTCAATAATAAATTAATAGGAATAAGATCAAGTCTACGAAAAAGATGTGTAAGTGTACGAAAATTAGTCTACGAAAATTCTAGAGTGTTTTCTTCTTTATGCAAGTGTTTATGCTTTGTAGGACTACGGTAAAGCATAGATCTTTATGAAATTTTGATTGTTGGTGAAAATGGTTTCCGGTGGGGTGATGATGGGCTGCAGCGATTGTTGGTGAAGATGAGGTTGAATTGGAGGTTAGTTGCATTTTTTTTTTGTTGGTTGGGGTTTAATTGCAATTTTTGTTTTTTCTTTTTCTTTTTGTTTTTTTATTCTTTTTCATCATTCAATTTAAGGGTAAAATTATCCGTTTAACAATTTTTTGACTATTTAACGATCAAACTGACGATTTTTGTTAAAAAAATGATTTCGGGCGATAACGTTTCATATGTTAGAGACTTGGGTGCTAGAAATTAAAGATTCAGGACTCTATCGTGACAAGATTAAAATGTTTGAAACCCCCAGTGCTATTTACCCTAAAATGTATTAATGCATAATAGGAGTGTATTTCACTTTTTGGAGTAGTAGAAAATTATTTTCTTCAACCTCTTTTTATAGCAAACAAAATGTAACTCCTATATTAAGCTCCACATGTAGTGGTGGAGCATGAATTTTTTTTTGGAGGGGGAGAGAGGGGGGTGTTTCAAAAAATTTCGCTAACGCAATTCATCTTTCATATTGAAAAAAGGTTAAACGGTGAGTTCTAAAAAATAAATCAAAGATGACTATTTGTAATGAATTTAATAATCTTATTTTTTATCTTCTAATTCTCATTTTAATGTTACCTCTTTTGGCTTATATTTGAATTATATTCTTCACTCATCGAGATAAGTTCTTGATATCGTTACGAAATATTCATGGCAAACTTTATAAGATATCTTTTGGATTGATATTTGTTAAATAGAGAATTCAAAATAATAAACCAAAAATGACTGCTAGAATATATATAATAATTCGATTTTTATCTTCTAATTGACATCACTTCTTTTGACTTATTTTTTGGTTATGTTTTTTCACTCGTCGAAATAAGTTCTTTATACCATTTGAAAGCATCCAGAACAAATTTCGTAATGTATTTTTCGTATTAAAAAATCATTAAATGAAAAATTCAAGATAAAAAACAAAAGATGAATACTAGAATTGAATTTAATAATCTCATTTTTTACTTTTCGTTTCTATTTTGAAGTCGTCTTTTTCGTCTTATTTTTAGGCTATATTACTTTGCTCGTCGGTGTAAGTTATTATTACTATTTTAAAGTATTCATGACAAACATCATAACACATTTAACAAGTGAGAGCACATCCAACATAATTCAGTCGAATTATTAAAATTTGTTACCACTTCATCTAACTTTCGTGTTTGTCCATAAATGGAAACCCTCCTAAAAAAACCCTCAGAATTCCAGAGATACGCATAATCAAAAGATCAAAGTTCTCTCCAAAACATATTCTAGCAATCAATCAAATTTGTTATAATTATTTATATACAAATTCATTACGAGAAAAACGACCAGCTTTCTTATGTTAAAAAAAGTTCCCGAAAGGAATGTTGTTGTGACATAGAGCTACTTAAATTCTTTAAATAAATCCAGCCCAAAATAATCCCCAACCCAGTCATCTATTGTGTGTTTTGGCTTTCTTTTTGCCCTCGATATTCCCATTGTACTCAGCCTACCATACCAAAACTATTGGATGTGCAAATAGAGCTAATCAGTACTCTAGCAAATCTAGAAGAATATATCTATTTTGCTGATTGAAGAAGGTAGTCAACTTCAGTTCACTTGGTAAGCAAGTAGGGTCGATATTATTCTTAACCAATCATCCCCTCATGTTTTTAGGAGGTGCACTCGATCTATTTAAAGTAACTCCCACTTCGTTGTCGATTAGGTATTGGAGGAAGATACTGATGCTTACACCGCCTCAAAAAGGAAAAGAAATTACAACATGTAGGGACATATGCCCAAAATATTTTCTTCTCCTCTGAAAACGAACATAGGCACAAGCGCGCACGGCTGATACACACTGAAAAACAGGTGCAAGAAACAATAAGCAAAACCAAGTAATATTGTCCCTAGAAAGCTAAATTTCCTGATTGCTCACAAGTAAGTACAATGAAATATCAATGAAACATTAATCTCGACCAGCCTTTTGTATATGCATGTAGAATGTGTTATTTTGCATAGTGGAAGCAGTTATTCTATAGTTATCCCTGAAGGTACTATATTTTGCTATAAAAAAAGAGCCTGCACATCCATGTTTACCTGCTTACGAGCAAACTATTTGTTCCGATGAGAAATAGATTTACCATCTAAGAAATCTGCATTTGATATACATCAACTTGTTTCAGCAAGAACTTCACTGGCATCAATATCTGCCAAAGTTTCCTTCCCGAACAGCGTAAATCCAACAGTCACCTGCAAGAATTTTTTTCCAAACAAATGAGAAATTGATCCAAGGAAGCCAGTGAAAATGCCAACCTCAAGAAAAGTCTTGCTCTGTTGAAAAGACTTCGACTGGAGTCTTCATCATTATGAATGAAGTCTACAGTAACATGATTCATAGAAGGCAGAAAATTGGGAGAACAGCTACTAAAGGGTTTAACACAGATTTTACATATTTCTTCGGCTAACTTTTTCTTTTGAAGGATTAATTTTTTTGGATAATTTTGTATCCTCCCTCTATTTATGTCCTTATGAAGGGTGTGTTCACAGGATGAGTTTCATTGTTTTTATTATTTTTATTTCTCATGTTTTTTATTATTTTCTGTTTTTTGGATTTTTTTAGTGCATGTGGAGTTGGAGGGAGGGGGTAGCAGGGACTCCATATCCCATGGACACGCTTCATAACATTGAATACAGATGGAGCAAGAAGACATACCAGCCCCCTTTTGTGATCGAGCTTTTTAAGGATGCCTGAAAATCCTGCGAAGGACCCCGATGCAACTTGGACGGGTAAACCTGGTACTAGACTTGCATTATCCTTTCCCGTTAATGGCGCTTCGGCGGCTTTTCTAGATCGGCCTCTCCTCTTCGTTGATGTATTTGATTGTGTGACATCTTCAGAGATGACCAAAGGAGAGTTTACACCCAACTTCAAGGAATCCAGGGCTCCTGCTTGCTGCTCTTCTTCAAACGCTTGATCGGCTTTTTCCTGTTCTTCCTTTGCTTGTTTGAATATTTCTTCCATGTCACCCTCATCTACAGGTCTAGGTTTGTTAATCTGACGCTTTCTGCAATTGTCCCCAGGATTTACCCAAGTTAAGAAGAGACGTGTTTGATACTTGCACATTATATCAGAGAGATGCCAAATTTATCAAGGAATAATGAAACAAGTAGATCTACCAAACAAAGGTGAAAGTTACAACTGAGACTCTTACGTATTTCCGACCTTGGATCCAACAAATCCTCCAATCCCATCACATTCTCGTATGAAGTCGTGTAACTCCTTGTTCATTATACATTTCAAAAACACACATCCAGGGAAGAGTGGTTTTGGTTTAACAGAGAGCGATCCATTCTTTAATTTTCTTTTGATTTGTATAGATGGAATATAAACCTGCAGATCACAATTACAAGATACTATGAAGTATAAACGAAAACTCAAGTTTTAGCTCCACTTAATTTCCTGCCTTGAAATTTACTCCGGTCATAGCTCGGAAAAAGTTCAAACACTTCCAGTAAATAGGTAGTTCTGACTTCCTTAAAACTCACATATATTGATTTTTTCTGCTGGACTTGGATGATAGTTTTCAATTAAAAATATTCTATTTCCTTCTAGTTTTCTACACTTTGATTTATGTTAACCATGAAATTTGCAGTAAAACGTGCAAACCATACACACGATTAAATTATAACACACTGACAAGCTTGCTTTCTTTAATTAGTAATGATGAAATGACATTCCATACAACTACAAACTTTTGAGTGGTGGGAGCATTTAGAAGAAGGATTGAAGGATTGTCTTACGGAAAAAAAATGTTTGCAAGCAGAAGCAAATGCAAATGCAAATGTAAGTCTTTTGGTGCTTATACATCATATCTACACTTAATGGGAACAGGGCATGTGACAGAATCATTATATCTTCATCAAACCATTTATTCTAATTAGCACAAATTCGAGTAGCATTGAACTCGAAGTTGTAAATAAAGCTGAATATTTCTCAAAATCAGTTAACTAAGAAGCTAGTAAACTAATGTAAAATGCTTGGATGCCGATTAATTACTGAACTTTTAACATCAAAGTATATTGCAACAGCTTTATTGTCTTAACGAATTTCTCAATTAGCTTGGTATAACATTTCATACGAAACCATTCTAAATCTGGAAAAATTATTCCAAAAACCATCACCAACTAGCTCAATTCTACACAAATCCCAGCCAGCTTATCTTTGTTAGCACAAAATTTGGAACTAAAATTCCACATACAAAAATCTTCAAGCTCGTTTATATGAATAATGAATGAAAAATATAAGAAGTTTCCACCAAAACCCACAACCCAAAATTGGAATAAAAAGCCTCAAAAACCAGAATTACCTTGAAATCAACATTGGGGAAATTCCGGGCCAGGGACCGGGCCATTCGTTCGGCAGTTTCTTGGCCCGAAACTCTGGAAACTCTAACCACCCACCATTGAGGGCCAAGCAAAGCGAGGTTATCAAGATTGAGTTCTTCAGTCCAAGAAGCGTACCGCTTTTTGGGCTTCTTGATAAGCCTTTCTTCGACCTCTTCTCTCCAGTTGTAACCGGGCTTACTCTCTCTCCTCTCCTTTCTCAGCTGCCTTCTCTCCCTGGCCGTGAGGGAGCTTTCATTGACTGATTCAATAGTTGAAGTGATTGTGGATAATATAGGTTTATGAGTGTGAGTTTTGAGAGTGGTGGGTGAGGGTAGAGAGAGAAAGCGCCATGAGAGAAGACCTTCCTTCATCTTCTTCAATTACTGTTGTTACTGTAGGAGTGTGGAATAAGAAGTCACGTGTTATTCCAATCTCGATTGTGGATAGCGTATGATTTTTTTCTGAGAAAATTATAACATCTTTGCCTGAATTGCCTAGTAGGTAAATGCTGTTGGCGGAATTATGTGAAAAGTGACTTGAAACAATAATTTAGAACCGAAATATGGAAGAAATAATTTAACTGAGGTAAGAGTTGAATTCTTTGTCCTTAAGTCAAAATTGCCCTGCAAATGTGCTTTCGGTCTTTGGCAAATGACACCCAAGATACAACGGTTTCGCTTGAGTTTGGTAGCACTACAAAAACTCAAGTACAACGAACCAAGATTGGTTTTGTACTCCAACGGATGAATGAAATGGAAAACCAGATTTTGTGCAACTTAAATGCAATAATCGGTTCAAAAGATGATGAAAATGAATTCTTTTTGTTTGCTTATCTTTTTGTATCAAAAATCTGTCAAAATGGACGTCCACAGGTCCTATTTAACACTGAAGATCGGTTGAAAAACGAAAAGGAATGAACCAAAACGTGCAACCCTTTAAAAGGACATGTCTGTTCACGCAAACCTATGCGATCCCATGGTTTAACCAAGCTGCGATCGCATAGCACAAAAAATAGAACAAGACTTCGCCCAGATTAACCATGCGATCGCATGGAAGGACCAAAATACATTCTGCTAAAATTTTAGCCATATTGCGATCGCAGGTTTACATACCTGTGCGATCGCATGGTCAAATATTTGACCCGATTTTGTCCTTTTTCGTAATTTCTCATTCATTCGATATTGGTTTCAAGATGCCAAATATACCCTTTAAACATGCAGATAAATCTGAATTTTTTGTCCGGGGGCGTTGCCCCCGAGCCCCCACGAGGGGCGCTGCCCCCTCGACCCCCACGACCTGACCGGGCAGGTCGATCCCCGTTCCGGGGGCGTTGCCCCCGAAGCGTGCGTCGAAGTGGCAAACAAATTTGCCTAAACGGATTGGGTCGGGTCATGTATATTTGACCAAGTTGACACGGAGTCACTTAGTTAATTTCTCGACATTTTAAACCAATTTCCAACAATCCCCCACATGAATGGAAATTCCTTGATACGCAAAACACGATGCAAATGAAATGCAATGATATGCAGACTCTAACAATGGAGTACAAACGACAAGTCATAGCATCAAGATAGGTAGCTTGTGGCTTTGAACCTTCTTTAGTTGAATACAATCGGATTTACTAAGCTAGTTGGTGAACACGATGTTTTTGAACCATCCAGCCGTTCGTGTAAACCCAAACAATTGTACCAACACCATAACCCATCTAACCAAATCGGTTCTCATGGTTGTGTCCATTTTGGCCCTGGACAACTCTTGGTTTCATAAGTGCTCTAAGAGAATTAAGCCTCGAATTCTCGTAGAAGCGGCCCCACTTCACACTTATATAGGTGATCTCTTACCTTTCCACTTCAAGGTTTTGAATCATTAAAAGTATGTATACTTATCCTTATACATATAGCACTTTAAAAGTTAGGAATGGGAATAAGTGCTTTATTCTGAATCTTTTATAACTTAGTTGTCCCATTGAACCAAGATTTTGGGATCTCCAATCTACAAGGTTGGGTGTCTGTTATAAAAATTCTATTCAATAGGCTTTAGGCCCATTCCCCTCGAAAGATGGTATACTTGATCTCTTGCAAGTCCTTTCGTCAAAGGATCAGCCAAGTTCTCTTTTGACTTCACATAGTTAATAGAGATTATACCATTCGATATTAACTGTTTAATGGTGTTATGTCTCCGACGGATATGTCGAGACTTACCATTATACATACTGTTTTGTGCCCTTACTATTGCCGACTGATTATCGCAATGTATGTTAATTGCAGAAACCGGCTTTTCCCAACATGGAATTTCTTCAAGGAAATTACGAAGCCATTCTGCTTCTTCTCCGGCTTTGTCTAAAGCAATAAACTCAGATTCCATTGTGGATCGAGCTATACATGTTTGCTTAGACGATTTCTAGGACACGGCTCCACCTCCAATGGTAAATACAAAACCACTTGTGGATTTTGAATCCTTAGTGTCAGATATCCAATTTGCATCGGCATATCCTTCTAACACCGCGGGATATCTTGAGTAGTGTAATCCATATTCAACCGTGTGTCTTAAGTATCTAAGAACTCGATTTAATGCCTTCCAATGTTCAACATTTGGATTACTAGTGAATCTACTCAACTTGTTGACTATGTATGCTATATCCGGTCTTGTGCAGTTGGTAATGTACATCAAACTGCCAATGACACGCGAATATTCCAATTGAGATACGGGCTTACCAGTATTCTTGGCTAAGTGTATACTTAGGTCAACTAGTGACTTAACTGGTTTATCGTCATACGCCTTAAATTTCTTAAGTATAGTCTCAACATAATGAGATTGAGATAATGACAAACCATCGGATGTTTTAGAGATTTTAATCCCTAATATCACATCCGCCACTCCCATGTCCTTCATGTCAAAATGTTTTGTTAACATTTTCTTAGTCGAGGAAATGACTTTTGAGTTATTTCCCATAATTAGCATATCGTCAACGTATAGGCATACGATCACATATTCATCGGGTGTGTTTTTAATGTAGACACACTTGTCACATTCATTGATTTTGAAACCATTTGACAACATAGTTTTATCAAACTTTTCATGCCATTGCTTCGGTGCTTGTTTTAATCCATACAAGGATTTTACAAGTTTACACACCTTCTTTTCATTTCCCGATGCAACAAACCCTTCGGGTTGTTCCATATAGATTTCTTCTTCTAATTCACCGTTTAGAAACGCAGTTTTAACATCCATTTGATGTATTTCAAGATTATGCAATGCCGCGATTGCAATCAAGACACGTATAGACGTAATTCTAGTCACCGGTGAATAAGTATCAAAGAAATCAAGTCATTCCTTTTGTCTATACCCTTTGGCTACTAATCTAGCCTTGTATTTATCAATTGATCCATCCGATTTCAATTTTTTTTTGAATATCCATTTACAGCCTAAAGCTTTGTTTCCCGGAGGGAGTTCAACTAATTCCCAAGTATGGTTACTCATGATGGATTCAATTTCATTACGTACAGCTTCTTTCCAAAAAGGAGCTTCGGGAGTGGACATTGCTTCATCAAATGTCCTCGGATCATTTTCAAGTAAATTGGTTACGAATTCTGGACCAAATGTCTTAAGAATTCGTTGCCTTTTACTACGTCTCGGTTCTTCATTTATTTGAAGATTATCGTCATTTCTATGTAAATTATCATAAGTTCGTTTAACTGAACTTGCTTCATTTTCTTTACACGGAAAATTGTCTTCAAAGAAGACCGCATTTCTTGATTCAATAATTGTACCTTCATGTACATCAAGTACTTCAGATTTATGAACCAAGAAACGATATGCACTACTATTGATTGCATATCCAATAAAGACACAATCAATTGTCTTTGGTCCAATCCTAACTTGTTTAGGTTTGGGTATTTGTACTTTTGCTAAGCACCCCCACACTTTGAGATATTTGTAGGAAGGTTTCCGACCTTTCCATAACTCGTAAGGTGATTCAACTTTACTCTTGTGTGGTATCTTATTTAGGATATGATTTGCAGAAAGTATGGCTTCTCCCCACAAGTTTTGAGGTAAGCCCGAACTTATTAACATTGCATTCATCATTTCCTTTAGTGTTCGATTCTTACGTTCAGCTATCCCATTCGATTGAGGTGAATAAGGTGCAGTAGTTTGATGAATGATTCCAAATTCTGCACAAAATTCCTCAAATGGTGCAACGTATTCTCCACCTCTATCACTACGAATCATTTTTATTCGTTTTCCAAGTTGATTTTCAACTTCGATTTTGTAGTGTTTGAACACTTCCAAAGCTTCATCTTTGCTTTTCAACAAGTATACGTAACAGTACCTTGTACAATCATCTATGAACGTGATGAAATACTTTTTACCACCTCTTGTTTGTACAAATTTTAAATCACACACATCCGTGTGAATTAATTCTAGAGGTGTTGTGGTTCGTTCAACCGAATGAAAAGGTGCCTTGGCCGCTTTTGCCTCTACACATGTTTCGCATTTTCCATTATTAAAATGCATATTCGGAAGTAAACTTAAATTCATCAACTTACGTATTGAATTAAAGTTTGCATGTCCTAATCTATGGTGCCATAAATTAGATAACTCAAGAATATAAACGGAAGATGGCGTTTTATTCATAACTTTTGGTACAATAGTTAAGACATTCATTTTGAATAGTCCATCTTTTACATAGCCTTTGCCAACATACATATTGTTCTTGGTAAGTACAAACTTATACGAAACAAATACTAACTTAAAGCCATTCTTGCTTAACAAAGAACCTGACACAAGGTTCTTGCGAATATCCGGTACATGAAGAACATTGTTGAGGCTAAGTTCCTTTCCCGATGTCATCTTCAATGTCACTTTGCATTGTCCTTCAACTTTGGATGATACGGAGTTCCCCATGAATAGCTTTTCTCCCTCGGTTGGAATGTAGGATGTGAACATATCCTTATCAGCACATATGTGACAGGTTGCACCCGTATCAACCCACCATTCCATGGGATTTCCAACATTGTTGCATTCTGAAACAACCGGCGATAAATTCATGTCAGATATACCATTTGATATGGAATCAGATTCGGCTATGTTTGCTTGGGCTTGGTTCTTTGGTTTGCGACAATCAACGGAGCGATGTCCAGCCTTTCCACAATTATAGCAATTGCCCTTGAACTTCTTTGCATTCTTCTTGGAAGATTCAACGGAATGCTTTCTCTTCTTTCCTTTGTTGTTGTTGTTGGATTCCACAACATTAGCCATTGATTGTGGTATATTATTTCCAACACGCCGGTCCGAACTTCGATTGTCTTCTTCAATCCTTAGTCGGACCACAAGCTCTTCAATATTCATCTCCTTGCGCTTATGCTTGAGATAATTCTTGAAGTCCCTCCACATGGGTGGAAGTTTTTCGATGATTGCATCCACTTGAAATGATTCACTTAGAGACATATTCTCCGCGTGAATGTCATGAAGTATGATCTGCAACTCTTGCACTTGACTGATCACCGGCTTTGAATCTACCATCTTGTAGTCCAAAAACCTTCCCACGATGAACTTCTTTGTTCCCGCATCTTCAGTCTTGTATTTCTTTTCCAAAGAATCCCATAGGTCCTTTGCCGATTGCTTGGAACAATACACATTGTACAAAGTATTGTCCAAGCCATTCAGAATATAATTCTTGCACAAGAAATCTGAATGTTTCCAAGCATCCAACGCTATCAACGATGCCCGATTGTTTTCCCCATCTTGAATAGCGGGAGGATCCTCTTTCAAGAATTTTGCCAAGTTGAGGGTCGTGAGATAGAAGAGCATTTTCTGATGCCATCTCTTAAACTCAACCCCAATGAACTTCTCCGGTTTTTCCCCATGTGGAACGGAGCTTGAATGAACGGTAGTAGGGGTAGCCACAACAGGAGTCACAACCAGATGAATCACACCGGTAGGGATACTTCCTTCAGAAGTTCCCTCATTCGAATTATCATTCGAATTCATTTCTGTTTACGTAAAACAGAAGATCAACCAAACCAATTACTTACCACAAAATACTGCAACGAAAATTTTGACTTAAGATTGTTGGCGGAATTATGTGAAAAGTGACTTCAAACAATAATCTAGAACCGAAATATGGAAGAAATAATTTAACCGAGGCAAGAGTTGAACTCTTTGTCCTTAAGTCAAAATTGCCCCGCAAATGTGCTTTCGGTCTTTGGCAAATGACTCCCAAGATACAACGGTTTCGCTTGAGTTTGGTAGCACTACAAAAACTCAAGTACAGCGAACCAAGATTGGTTTTGTACTCCAACGGATGAATGAAATGGAAAACCAGATTTTGTGCAACTTAAATGCAATAATCGGTTCAAAAGATGATGAAAACCCCGCGACCTGACCGGGCAGGTCGATCCCCGTTCCGGGAGCGTTGCCCCCGAAGCGTGCGTCGAAGTGGCAAACAAATTTGCCTAAACGGATTGGGTCGGGTCTTGTATATTTGGCAAGTTGACACGGAGTCACTTAGTTAATTTCTCGACATTTTAAACCAATTTCCAACAAATGTTTCTATGTTCTAACATTTAGTCGCCTCTACTCATTGAACTTTCAAATGTTGCTATCTACTCACTGAATTTTAAAAGTTACGCTCCGTTAATCACTCATCACAATATCATAACTACTAATTGACAGAGATATACATGTAGCTGACAGAATACCCACGTAGCTGACGGAATGTCGACATGGCAATAGTTAAATATTTTAATAATCATTGAACTTTTATTCTCGTTTTGATCACTCACTGAACTTTTATTCCCGTATTTGATCACTCACTGAACTATCAAATGTTGCTGCGTGCTCAATGAACTTTAAAAAGAAACGATTCATTAATCATTTCTCATAATTTCATAACTACCAATAGACGGGAGTGCACACATGGCTGACGAAACACCTACATGGCACACATTTAAGGATAATTCTGCTAATTAATTAAAGCTGTCCATCCATGTTATCAAATTGCTTTTTCAAAATACGATTTATACATGAGAAACATATATTTTCCCTATATTGAAATCCCTCGAGTTCAATTATCTCAAAAATCTATCTATATGGAGTTCTTGTCTGGAAAACCTAACCCTAAACGGGAAAAAGTATATATTTTTTTTATTTTTTTATGATGAATTTCATGTTACATGCCATACATGCCATATGTTAGAACATGTATTTCACGTCAAAATAAAAAATGTATTTTGACCATGTATTTTATCAGCTACAGTTAGTTGCTAAAAGAGATCAAATATGGTCAAAATACATATTTTTTGACGTGAAATATATGCTTTTAACACATGGCATGCAACATTAAATTCATCACAACAAAATTAAAAAATATATATATACTTTTCACATTTAGGATTATGTTTCCTAAAAAAGAACTCCATACAAATAGATTTTTGGGTGCATAATAAAATAAAATAAAATCTAATTGACAAAACCTTCATGTGCGACATTATTGATTTCTAAACGGAATGGTGGTTCTCAATTAGGCTGGTTTGTAAGGTAGCACTGTCATTTTGTTGCGGGTTATAATGGATTAGGGTTAGGAATAGAATTTGGGAGAATTGAACTTGATGGAATAGACTCTGAGATATTTTAATTTAGAGAAAAAATATACGTTTCTCATTTATAAATCGTATTTTGAAAAATCGCTTTGATGACATAGATGAACTGCAGAATTTATCCTCAAATGTGTGCCATGTAGGTGTTTTGTCAGCCACGTGTGCGCTTCCGTCTATTGGTAGTTACGAAATCATGATGAATGATTAACGAATCGTTACTTTCTGAATCCGTTAATCACTTTTCATGATTCCGTAATTATCAAATGACGGAAGCATACATGTGGCTGACGGAATGCCCACGTAACTGACGGAATGCCTACGTGGCACGAGTTAAATATTTCGATAATCATTGAATTTTTAGCCATGTCTTCGATCACTGCACTTTCAAATGTTGTTGTGTGCTCACATGAACTTTATCACTCCTCACATTTCAATAACTGCCAATGGACAGAAGCGCACGCGTGGCTGACAGAACCCCCACGTGGTACACATTTGAGGTTAATTTCGTCAACCAATTGAAGCTGTCAATCCATGTTATCAAATCATTTTTTTTAAAATACGATTTATACATGAGAAACGTATGTATTTTTTCCATATTGGAATCCCTCAAAGTCTATTCCTCCAAATTTAATTCTCTAACCCCAACCCATTTTCTCCCGTAACAAAACAACAATGCTACCCCCACAAACCAACATAATCAAGGATCACTACTCCGTTTAGAAATCAACTTCATCATCAAATGCATAATCAGTCAGTAATTCTTCAAAACATGGATACTATAAGTCATCTACTACATTGTCAACATCTCCGACCCATTCAAGTACTCTATCTTCAACTCACGTTTCGATGCCTTCAAAATTTTGTTCATATAGTAAATCATCATCATCCTTAGATTCATTCTCAGAATCAATAAAGTATAAATCCTCTTCCAAATTTGGCAGCACAAAAAAAGCAGTTAGTGACTAAAAGAGATTCAATATGGCCAAAATACATATTTTTCGACATGAAATACAAGTTCTAACAGACGGCATGTAACATGAAATTTGTCATAAAAAATAAAAAATATATAATTTTCATGTTTAGGGTTAGGTTTTGCAGGGAAGAACTCCGTACAGGCAGATTTTTAAGTACATAATACAACAAATGAAAAAAAAAAACCTAATAGACTTTCACCTTACCTCCATATGGTCCTTCAATGTGCGATATTATTAATTTTTAAATGAAATTATGGTCTTCGATTAGGCTAATTTGTGGAGTAGTGCTGTCATTTTGTTGCTGGTGATAAATGTTAAGGTTAAGAATCGAATTTGAGAGAATTGAACTTGGGAGAATAGACTTTGAGGGATTTCTATTAGGAGAAATTATATATATTTGTCATGTATAAAATCGTATTTTGAAAAAGTATTTTGATGACATGGATGGACAATTTCAATTAGTTGGCAGAATTTAACCTCAAATGTGTGCCATGTGGGCGTTCCGTCAGCCACGTGTGCACTTCAGTCCATTGGCAGTTACAAAATTGTAAAGAGTGGTTAACAAAGCGTAACTTTCTAAAGTTCACTGAGCATGCAGCAACATTTGAAAATTTAATGAGTGATTGAAAATGCGATTAAAAGTTCAGTAATTATTGAAATATTTAACTCATGTCAAGTGGGCATTTCGTTAGCCACGAGTATGCTTCCATCACTTGGCAGTTATGGAATTGCGAGGATGATTAACGGAGCGTGATTTTTCAAAGTTCAGTGAGTAACAGCTACATTTGAAAGTTAGTGAGTGATCGAAGACGATACTAAAAGTTCAGTTTTTATTAAAATATTTAACTCTCCAATCCGTGACTGGAAGAAAAACATTTTTTTGGCTACTAAAAGCAAAATTGTAAACCGAGTTTTTCAACAGCATAATTGAAGAAACCAGCCACAAAATGAACAAGAAATCAGCTACTGGAAGGAACTTGAAGAAATTTGGATGATGTTTTCTAGTGTCACGTTCAAAGAAAATCGAAAGGCATTATCACTCTTGGTGTGAAGCATCCAAAAGGGGGGAACATTTTCAAAAAATGAATCAAGGGCGAAAGGCTCAAAGCTTACCTAGATGCACAAAAAATGGAGCAAAAGAGAGCTACTAGAAGAGAAGATATGCTTTGGACAACTGAAGAACAACTTTAATGGAGAAAGAAGGCATACAATGATGACAAAAAACAATCAAAATAAAAAATGGAACTTCATTCCCAAAATTTCCTTCCTACAACATATTTTGTCTTTTGTAAACACAAAAGGCATAAAACAAAATTGACCATCATACGACAAGAACCTTCCCCAAAAACATCCTAGTTTTGAGTCACATTCCATCTTCTGCTACCCAATAATAAATTCTTTTTAAAGAGTTTGAGGGGTTCGTTCCATTCAACATAAAGATCCAATTGCAAAGTTTTAACTGTATACTGTTGGAAAGTGGTGTTGTTTTAGCATAATTTTTTAGTGGGATCCGTTTCTTGTTTTTCGAAGATTAAAGTATATTCGTCTTTTCCTTTATGAGAACATCGAAAATATCAAAATCATTTATTTATTTGTCCTAAATGATGCTCGGGGTGAATGAGAAATTGGATCTCAAAGTGTACATATTCGAAGTGGTTTAGGTATTGGACGAAAAACAATAGAAGCCTCTCCTATATTGAAAAAAATGATAAAGCGGTGACTACATTATAAATGGTCACATTTTATGAATGTATAATCTTGTGTAGCATATATACTCTATCTTACGTGCACACGCAAGAGATGCAAATCATGAACCAGATTAGCACTTCGGACTATTAACTCGTATGTTAGCGCAACTTGCAAATACAAATGTCGAGCCAAAAATTTTATCTTATGAAAATTTCATGAACTAGATTAATGAAAATTTCATCAATGCCGCACTAGCCAGATCTGGCTATGGTTGTCGATTCATTTGGTCTTGGAAAATTGGACAATTTTCATTTAGAGCCAAAAGTGGAGAATGAGTCTTATTAAAATGTCTAAAGTAACACCAGTTGTTTGATGAGGTGCCTCAATCAGATTTTTCTCATTTAATGTTGAGGCAACTATTGTGCGCTAGAAAACTTGATTTACAGATTTACTTCCAGTAGCCAAAAAAAATATTTTTCTCCAATCAGGGATTGCTCGTGATCAGCCGTGGTTAGGACTGAGCAAAATAACCGCCAAATCGACCTGACTCGACCCGAATCAACTCGGGTCGGTGTGAGCGGTTTTCAGGTCGGGAAAACACAACCCCAAATCGACTATGTTTTTTTTAAAAAAAAAATTTTTTTTAGCTATACTGGGCCCAAAATCGAAAACCCGAGTCGGTTCGGGTCAGTTTCGGGCCAAAAAAAAAAAATTTGGTTTGGTTTCGATTTGGCTTTTTGCCAAACCGAATTTTACTCGCTTTGGGTCGGGTTGGGTCGAAAACCGACCCACGCCCACTCCTAGTCGTGGCTGGCGATTTTGTTGCATTAGGGGTGCTGTGGGAAGATTTGTTTTTTTTACTTTTTTTTTTCCTCTTCTTTTGGGAGGAAAATGATATTTAAAGTTGGGGACTTATGTGCAATTTTATCTTGTTTTAATTAATATTAATTAAGGACATATTATTCTTTTTAAACAAAATTTTGACCTTTTAACTGAATGGAAACTAGGGATGGCAAAAGAGTCGAGTCGAGCCTCTCCCGTAGGCCTGTGAAAGCCCGGCCCGATGGAGGAAAAAAGGGTCGAGCTAGGCTCGGCTAGTGAAAACCACGTGCCGGTCCAACGGACCGGCACGTGGACCGGCTTATAGATTGGTGAATAAATATTTTCTTTAACTCGTAAAACTTTAAAAAAAAAAAATCACGTGGGCCTGTGGACTGGCCTGTGTGGCCCACAAGCCACGGGCCAGTTCGGGCCCATTATTTTGGACTGGCCGAGCCTGCCCATCTTGGCAAGGGCCGAGCCGTTGCCATGCCTAATGGAAACATCCAAAAGGACCATTTATGTAGTTAATTGGTAGGTTAGGGATTAGTTGCACATGGGTCTTATAAGTTAAGACTAAACACGCCAACTTCTTATCTTCTAATGTCAACTCAATGTGGAAATTACATTCAGTACTTTATTTTTCATCTAAATTACCGAACATTTTTATAATTCCCAAAATATTGTGCATAATTAAACTGAAAATGCTTCCATTTTTATAATTAATTCACTGTAGGCCAATGACTCAACCCGACACCGCGGTACCAAAGACAAAAGTTCAACTGTCCAAGACCCAAACCAACAGCCCAAAACTCACCACTTCTAAACCAAAACTCAATTGACCCAATTCAAAATATCCAAATCCCAAATTCTCAATCACTATTTGCTCAAATACATAATACAAACAACGTCGTATATCTCGCCCTCTCCTCCATTTTTCTCTCGCTTAACACAGTGAGGCAGCGAAGGCAAAGCTCCTCTGTAATTGAAACGAATTCCCGATTTTGAGAGGAAATTTCTCTTTTTTAAATCCTAATTTATATGTTTGCAATTTTGGTGTATATTCTTCCAGTTAATGTTTATATGTTTAAGAAGTTTTAATATCTAACGTATTTTAATGTTAACGAATTTGCAACTTTTAATATTTTTTTATAACATGTTGTCAACTCACGATTTTAAAAGAAAATATTATGGGTAGAACCGAATCGGAATCGGAACAGACGGTTTCGGTTCGGGTTTAGTTTCAACAATTACATGGACCCGAATGGTTCCATTTACGGAATACACGAAGTGTAATAGGTGGTTCCAAATATTGAAATATTCGGACCGACTCACCTGACGTCAAGACCTAATTATCAGTAAGTTGAAGGATCGATGCAAGTGATTATATATATAATTAAGTTCATGCATTTCAAAATAAGTGATTATATATTTAAGTAAGTTGAAGAATCAAAGTAAATACACTTTTTCTTATTTCCTTTTGAATGAAAATGATTATAGATAAAAAGATATGTATCGTCATCTTAAATATAATCGACACGTTTTAAACTTTGAGCAAGTTGATTAAAATAACTCCAATTTCAACTCATGCTTTTAAACCTACTATTTAGCAATTAAATCTTATATTTTCAACTTCATTAATTAACATTTATGCGTTGATTAAATAAAACTTATTTACTCTAGTTGTATCTTACCTTGCCAAACACGGTATCAGGCTAATAGCCATCTTTATAAGACTATATATCAGAAACCCTAAACGCAGCCTACACCAAATTTGAAATTACTCTAATGTCCTTAAATCTTAATTTGATGTGATTAATGACATATATGCAAGTTCGTGGAATTTGTTGGTTTAAAGAGTCAATGGAAAGTTAATTGTTGACTCCTTCAGTTTCTTGAAATTGGAGGTACTTTAGGAGGGGGAAAAAAATGAAAGTTCAAAGAATTTATTGTAGTGATGAAGCTTGAGTTGTTAGGTTATTGAGTTAAATTTAAATATATATGAAAATTTATAAACAAATGAATACAACTATAATTCAACTCCATCACAAAGTAAACTTCTAGCATGATATTTATTCTAAATGTGCCAAACTTTCAGACTTTAATTTTTTTTCTTTTAAATCAAATCTCGACAGATCATTGGTCATCACTTCTAAGTTGAGTGGTTGACAGACTTGGATCTAAAGGCCGAGTCGCTGAAGTTGGACAATTTGACACATTTTGATCCCTTTTAAGTAAAAGATGATCTACAAATTTGATTTCAATTTGAATTTAAGGGGGATTAATACCATAGTGTCGTATCAGGTAAAATCTCACTATTGCAGGTATTTTCTATTTATGAACAAGAAAAATTAGAATACTGAAATAAGTATCTATTATTGAATTAATTCAAAAATGTTAAATTTGTATTAACAAATAAGTGAATAAATCGTCTTTCAAAATAAAATAAATTAAATTAAAAGGTAAATAAATCAAACCTAAACACTTAAAACTTGACTTGTTCTTCTTTTTTTCTTTTTTCTTTTTTTTTTTGAGGGCCCTCGACTTGTTCCCTTACTTACAACAAAATGAGAAAATAATACATACCATAATATTTACGTGCCTAATAGCCTTTTAATATAGCCGTGTACAAGTTGAGACCATATGGCAAAGCCTTACTTCCAAGTGTTTGAAAACTTCAACACGCCTGCAAGAAATTACATACCAATTCCAAAAGAAATTAAAAAACCAATGAAATTTAAAAAAAAAAAAAAAAAAAATAGCAAAATTAGTACGTGGCCTCCATTTATGTGTACAATCCCTATAAGCTACCTACCGTCCAGTTGTTAATTATTAGCAGCCAAACGCGTCCCTAAATCTAGAATACGTCAAATTATACATATTACATAATACATCCACTTTTGTCTACTCTTTTTTCGCAAACAATTTAATTCATTCATTCATCTCTCTCTTCCCACCTTATATAAATGCTAATCCACCATTGAAACTTTCTTAATTAAGAACCCATTAGATATCACATTGATTTGTGCACTCCAAACACAATCAAAAGCAAAAGCCAAAACAAAGCATCAAGAAAGCATGGCTTCTTCAATGAAATTGTCATTTATTCTCTTCTTTGCATGCTCTCTCTTCCTACAAACAACATTAGGTACACCACTCTCTTCCCTTATCAAAGTATTTGTGCATCAAACATTTTTACACATATATCTAATGCCATGTTATTCTCGTTCGTTATATTATTTATTTACATTCAATATTACGTATCAAATTTGTTTTACATTTTTTTTATAAAACAAAAAATTGTTTGAATCACTCTGCGTGTAAATGAGTTGTCAATGAGTCAAATGTTACATTTCTCACACTTATCTTAGATGGAGAAAATGCACTGGCACTCGTATGCCAACTCTCACCGAATTTCTTAGCTTACAATCCAGCTGTGGTAACTAGTTTTGCGCAAATTTATGTAGTTGAAAAACACCATGAACGGATCTTTTCGTTGAAAAATTCGTCAGTAAAATTTGGTCGGTGATGTTTAACGACCAATTAACTAGTTTTGTATTAAATCTTGAAATTTCACCTTAGTTCAGTCGATTAAGATGAATAGTCTAAATTCTTGTATGATTTACTCGTGAAGAATAATTAATACCTAAGATTTAAAAATCTACAGCTGAGGTGATTTGTGAAACATTGCCCACCAATCTTTGTTCCTTCGCAATTGCATCATCTGGGAAGAGGTGCGTGTTGGAGAACTACCAAAACGGCGACGGAAAACTGAAATACACCTGCAAGACATCAGAAGTGGTTGTTTCGACGATGGTTGGACACATAGAGAATGATCAGTGTGTGAGTGCGTGTGGGGTTGACAGAAGCTTCGTCGGAATATCCTCCGACGCCTTCCTTGCGCCACAATTCGCCGCCAGCCTTTGCTCGCCGGCGTGTCGTCGGAACTGCCCCAACATTGTTGACCTTTACTTCAATTTGGCCGCCGGAGAAGGTAAGAAAATATATAAATATGTTTTACAATTTATTTATTTCAGGCTTTTAACAGGGGAAAAAAAATGACGAAAGGGTGGAAATTAGAGAAAAAAGAAAAATGTTAAAATATGTTTAATTACAGTTATACCGTGTTAATTTAATTTATTGATGACCAATCAATTGATCATATTGATAAAAGGTTATAGGTTGAGATTTCATCGGCTAATATGAATATTGTGTGCATCAAATAATAAAATATTTTTGGAATATATACGAAGTACGTCCAAAACAAATAAATTAATTTTTTGTATATCAGTTATATTTCTTGTTAGAAATGTTAAATCGGACAAACTAGTCCAAACTTGTTAGATTAGTTAGGTGGCAGTCGGTCATAGTCGTGTTATTCTATTTTATTTTTTTAAAGATTTAAATGTAATATATGGAAAGATGCATATTCATATACATGACATTAATTAAAAAGCTAATTAGTAATGAATTATTATTCCTTACTTGCAATTCAATTACTTGAAGTTTAATCAATGCATATAGTCTTCCTCAAAAAAGAACATCTACCACTCAATTTTGCCTTCATTTGAACTGAAATTATGAAGTTAATTATGCTGCCTAAAATGATGTGTTGAACTGTGCAGGAGTATATCTGCCTGCCCTTTGTGAGAAACAAAAGTCCCGACCTCATCGTGCCATGATGGAGATTTTGAGCAGTGGTGGCGCCGCCCCTGGTCCGGTGGCCGAAATATCTTCTGATTTGGTTGCTGATGCCCCTGCCCCTATTCCTGTACCTTTCTGATTTACTTCCATAATACTTTAAATTATTGTGAATGATATGCGGAATAATTAAACTATACTAAATATATTTGAGAGAATCAAATTTCCTATAATATTACATTTAATTTAATTTTGAAAAGATTGTATCTTTGTCCTCCAACTTGGGACTTAATATATGAGTCGAGATCTCTAACCTTTTGAAAGTTAAAACAATACAATTTAGTTCTAATTTAATTATCAATATTTCGCTTTCGTTATCATAACAAAACTAATTCTAGTGACTACGTTGACTCAATACAACAACAAAAATTAACATTATCACTATAATCTTTTACATCAAGGTGTCATTTACATTCTTAGCCGTGGTCAAATGGTGTCAACTTGACCCATTCGTCCAGATTGAGTTGATCCTATTCAACACTAAAAAGGTGCAATTTCCAATTTTTCATATTTTATCTTCAATCTGTCTAATGATAATCGAGTAGATAAAAAAGTGCAACAAAACAAATCCTGCTTGAGCAACGGGCTTAAGAACTCGGGCCTGACTAGTATTTCAAGCGGACCAGGCTGGACCCAATTTGCACCTCTGTCGGGTATGACCCCTCTTTCAACTGGACTATGCTGGACCTAATTCGTACCTCCGTTGTACGGTAGGGATATTGGACGGTTAAGAGTCCAAGTAGTCTCTTGGTTCAGTATTCATGTCAAACCTTTGTTCATACAAATTGTTTTTGGGCCGCGTCTTAAACTCTCCTTCACTTGGACTTCGACACCTAAGTTTGGCATAAAATGTCTACACTTGAGATTCCTTGCGTGATGATTTCAATAAGAGATATATGGAAAAAAAACGTAGAAAGGTCAATAGACCAAAAAAAAAAAAAAAAAATTGTTAAGTTGTGGAGTTTAAGTAGGTCTTGTTTGATAGATATTAAAAACAAAAAGTAGTTTATTTTAGTCGTGTTTTTTGATTTTTCAAACTAATTTTAACATGAAATATCTATATTACCCTTAAACAACAAAATGTCATTTTCAATGTAAAAAAGACAATTTTATCAATTTACATTAAAGTGATTTGAAAACTCAACAATTTCAACTTAAATAAACTAATATTAGTTTATAATCTTTATCAAACGAGTGCTTATTATCTTTTGTTGTTTCGTATGTAGGTTGAATTTGTAATTTTGGCGGGGCTTATTTGCACAAATGGTTTCTGACTTTTGTACTTACTGTGGGTTGATGACCTCCGTCCAAATTCCAGTGGAAAATTTTTTATTTAAAAAGTAAATAAAAATTTGCAGCAAAAGTCTCTAATCTTTCAAAAAGTATTGAAAAGTCTCATAACTTTCTAATCCTAACACATATGACCCCAAACTTTTTTGACAATTTAACCCCCAACTTAAATAAATTAAAAATAACTCATAAACCTTTTAAAAAATACAAATAAGTCTTAAATATTTTTACTTTTTTACAGATTTACACTTAAAATAATAAAAAGTGTGTCATCAAGTCCCAAAATTTTTAATTTTGTTCACCAAAATGACATTTAAATTGTGTTTGATTAAAATCATATTTTTTAGTAAAAGTTGTTGAAATGTGTGGTTGAAAAGTTGTGGGACCATAAAATGTGTGGTTAAAATTAATTGTTGACTTTGACCTTAGCTTTTTATCAAAATCAAAATTGAAAACAAACGGGCTCTTAGAATCTCTACAGATTTTGTCCAGTGGTCTATTAATTAACAAAAAAATTATACTCATGATCAAAATTTGGCCAATTTAAAATTTTAATTGGTAGAGCTGGCAAATAGGCCAGATGAACTGGCACAACTCGAAATTGGACGGACCACATAAAAATTGGATTGGACTAGTCCTGACCCAATTTTACGTGGGCTGGTATTTGCTGGATCAACCCAGCTCGATTTTGGGCCAATGGGCCAGCACAACTTACATTTTTAACTTATTTTTTCAAAATAATTACTTATAATTAAAAAAATCAAAATTCACCATCTTCCTCCACTACCTCACCCCTGACCCCCACCCACCAATCCCTAAAAATCTGGCCGCAAAAAGGGGGGATTTCTCCCCCCTTGCTGAAATCCCGCCTCCCCGTCGCAACAAATAGGGGAGAATTCTCCCTGGTTTCGCAACCAACGGGGAGGAGATTTCTCCCCTCCGGTCGCCGGAAATCCCCCCTCCCCGTCGCAACAAATAGGGGGGGGGATTTCTTCTCCCTTTCGCGGCAAAACCAAGGAGAAATCTCCCTCGTTTCGCGACCAGCGTGGAGGAGATTTCTCCCTCCCTGGTCGCCGGAAAAATCCGACGACCAGGGGGAGAAAAATCTCCTCCCCTCTTGTCGGGTGGGGTTGGATGGGGTGGGGGTCTGGGTGGGGTCGTGGAGGAAGATGGTGAATTTTGATTTTTTTTTATTATAAGTAATTATTTTGAAAAAATAAGTTAAAAATGTAAGTTGGACTGGCCCATTGGCCCAAAATCGAGCTGGGTTGGCAAAACAAATACCAACTCATATAAAATTGGATCAGAGCTAGTCCAATCTAATTTTTATGTGGTCCGTCCAATTTTGGGTTGGACCAGTTCATCTGGCCTATTTGCCAGCTCTACCAATTAAAATTTTAAATTGGTCAAATTTTGATCATGAGTATAATTTTTTTATTAATTTATGGACCACTGGACAAAATCTGTAGAGATTCTAAGAGCTCGTTTGTTTTCAATTTTGATTTTGATAAAAAAACCAAGGTCAAAGTCAACAATTAATTTTAACCACAAATTTCAACAACTTTTACTAAAAAATCTGATTTTAATCAAACACAATTTAAATGTCATTTTGGTGAACAAAATTAAAAATTTTGGGATTTGATGACACACTTTTTATTATTTTAAGTGTAAATCTGTAAAAAATAAAAAGATTTAAGAATTATTTGTATTTTTTAAAAGGTTTATGAGTTATTTTTAATTTATTTAAGTTGGGGGTTAAATTGTCAAAAATGTTTGGGGTCATATGTGTTAGGATTAGAAAGTTATGGGACTTTTCAATAATTTCTGAAAGATTAGGGACTTTTGCTGCAAATTTTTATTTACTTTTTAAATAAAAAATTTTCCACCGTTACAAATTTGGACGGAAAATGATGAAAATGACCATTGTTGCCAAAAACATTTGAAATAGGGGTCAAACTGTCAAAAATGAAACGATAGATCTTCAACTCGCAGTAAGTGCAAAAGTGAGGGACCATTTGTGTAAATAAGCCATTTTGGCTGTCCTATTTTTTCTTATAATAGGAAGCAATAATTAGGGTTTATTTTATCATCAAGCAAATGACAGAGAGGAGAGAGTTTTTGAGGAATTGATTTATCTTGCAGACTACTCTCATTGTAGTAATTTTTTTGTAGTGGTCGAAAAAGGGCGTAGTCTCTTATTGAGGCGAATTTCTATAAAATATGTGTGCCTTATTTTTTATTTTTTAATAATATTTTATTTTTGGTGATATAAAATTAAGATCTCTAATTTTCAACAGAAGAAAACAAAGAAAAAAAGGAAAAAAAATATGCATCTCCAGTTAAATTTTCTTTTGACAAATGCCTAACCTTTAAAGCAAGTAGACAGCCGATTTATAATTTATAGCAAGCGACTTTCTAACCTTTTAATTCTGTATGAACAAATGTTAATATGTCATGGCATCTTCGTGGGCCTGAAAAATATTTGAAAAATACTATTCGTAATGTCTTTTAGAATATTGAATTTAATGTAATAAGCAATAAGAATATTTGAAAAATAATAATTGTTATGATGTAAAGAATAAATAGTATATGTATACATACTACTTTTATGATGAATAGGTTTGGTATGTGTAGTTTTGTTTCGACATATAGCGTGTAAAGATAGAAAATTTAGTTTTGTCTCTTCTTTCCCCCGACTTGCAAGCCGAATCCCTTGAATCGCACCCTTTCGATGTTCCTTTCTATTTGTAGTCAATGAGTATGAATAGAAAAGTAGGTTTTAGTGAGTTATAACTGTGTGGTACCACTACTGTATCCCATCTCATTGATATATACAATCACCTTATGAACTACGTAGTATCACTATTGTACCCCAACTCTTGTTGAATTGGTTACATGAGATCAGTCTTATGACTAGCAAAGAATGTGATAATTTAGGTAATTATCGTGATGATTGATATGTTGGTTGTTGGAAAATTTAGAATTTTATGTCATGTTTTGACATAATTTTGTGTGTGACCCGACCCATAATTAAAATTAAATTTGTTGAATAAGTGCCAACACTTTATAAATGCACGACTCCTTAATTTAAAATTTAAAAAGGCTAAAAAGTGCCAACACATTTTAAGAGGGTATGATACCAGCAGAAATGTTCTTGTTATTGAAGAAGAAATATTATGTATTAATTAAATGGGTTGATTAAGTAGTTTTGTAATAAAGTAGGATTAGACATTATTTATATTACACAAGCACAAATTAAAATAATAAAAGTGGAATTTAATTTTTATAAAAAGGAAAAAGAAGAAACTTTTGGCAGTACAATATATAGAAGCAGTTAAATAAAATAACAGCAGATTTATAAATAAATAAATAAAAAATAAGTGAACTAAAATAATAGAGACTATCTATTTCAAATACATCAAGAAATGTAGTAGTTGGTAATTATTCATTATTTGTAATAGAAATTGAAGTTAACGACAAAGATGAAAAAAACAAGGGATTAGTTTGAAGAAAACTGTGACATGACATCTGTGTGTAGTGTCGAATCCGAAGAAAACCACAAAACGCGGACCAATCATGTTCCGTGAGTGTGGAGCTGGCTCTAAATGGACCTACCTCTATTTTGTAGTTATTAGCACCCCATGTGGATGCCCAAGCATCAGATAAAACTCTTAATATCTTCGTGAATAATGATCTCCACGGAGAGGAGTTATAAAATCCACATGACACATGTCATGTAGGTATTGAACAAGTGACTGATAAAATGTTAATCATTTTTCCTTCTCTCCAATGCCCACATGACATGTGTCATGTGGGGGGGGGGGGTTTATATCTCCTCCCCACCATGGGGAAGAGATTACCCTCTTCGTGAATTCTATAAAATGTATAGATAAAAAATATATGTGACAAATTTATTATGATCAAACAAGTTATAAGTAAAAACGTCTTATAGTGTCGTAAGAATTTTACATATTTTTTGAAAAAATTACACTGCAGTCCACACTCTTTGAAGAATATAGCATTTGAACATTCTTTTTTAATTTTTGAAGCGTGTAGATTCTGGATTTTTCATAATTGGGTATATAGGCCATCACTTGGATAAAATCCATTAATTATTCTACCGAGAAGGCACATAGATTGTAGTTTGCATCTTTTTGTGGTGTATGTTAATCAATCCACCAAAATTCGTTATTTTTTATTTTCTTTATCCGCTCTCAATCGTATAATTGTTAATGATATCTACTCACAATATACATATCAATAAAGAGAATGAAGATTCAGTTTTCATTCATGTTTTTCTTTTTTCTTTTCAATAAAATTCCTAAATTTTTTGTGGAAGTCCAAAAAATATTTTTATAATTTTTTTAAGAACATTTTAAAACCCAAAAATAGTGTCTCTAGAGTCTAGACCATCATCTCAATAATTTATTCCATTTTTTTTTTTTTTAAATAATGTTTTGGATGGTGGTACTTGACCTTTTTATGTTGATCACGCAAAGGCCAATGAAATCAATAGATTAGGGTGGTCCACCTAGAGGCTAGAGTCCAAGGGCAGCAGGTCCTTCAGAACCTAAGTCACGCCCAAATTTACTACTGCATGTGGTCCCATCAGTTACAATATATTAGTGTTATGAATATATGGGACGAATACCATGGTAATTGGTAATCTGGTAATTTATGATACATGGAATTCAATAAGGGTCTGCCACGTGGTGGTAGTCAGTTACATTTCCTTTTTACAATTTGTTGTGGTCGTTAAAATATTTTTTTGACGAAATTCAATATAATCTATTGACTATTGTATAATTAAAAACACGAATGAACTAATTGGATAAATTGGTGTTGCTTCAATAATTTTTTAGCAGTTTGATCAGCTGAAATCAATGTTTTAAAAAACGTAAAACGTAGTTACGCGTAAAAGTCGAGTTTCAAATTTTTTTGAATCTAGATGAAGTCTAATCGAGAGTGAGATAAAGACAAGACGATGACAAGACTTGAGGCATGGTCGCTACGCTTAGGTGAAACGTAGATAAAGCTTAGACAGACTATGAGTTAAACATTCCCAAACATAGACTATTCGATTAGAAAGCCAACTTAAGAATTCTAAGTGTCAATTTGACTAACAGACATAGAGATGCTCATGATTCTACTACGACTATCTACATTTTCGAAAACTCTATTAGTTTATATTTACGATTTTTCCACGAATTTGAATTTATTCATATAAGAAAATTACCATATGAGCAATTGAGCATATCCATTTGTTGCCTAGTCATGAATACTTACTTTTTGTTCTCTTACTAAAGTAGTAAAAATATAAATTCACTTTATACTTGTTGGTTTATAGCTTTCCTATAAATATGATTTTATTTTATTTTCTTAAGAGAAATTGGAAAATGAGAGAAAGTGGAGAAGAATTGATTCATTGAATATTTTTTGAGCACATCATTGTTAACAATATTCAAATATTTAATTCCATCTCATTTCTGTATTTTTATCTTCTATGGATGAAATAATTTTTCATCCATTTTTATATTACTCCCATATTTACCCCAAAATTTAATGTTTGGTTATAAATTGGGAGAATATAATTGCTATTTATAGTAAAAGTTCAAATTTAGTATCTATAGAAAAAGAAACGAACGTATAGCAATCTTTCACAACAGCGTGATTGCATAATTAATACATTTAAGTCGTAATTAAGTTAAAAAAATGGTTCATATACGATCTTGTTTTGTTTAATAACTTAAAAAATAATTACTTATTTTGAAATTACAAGAAAAAAACTAACGTGCTACTAGAATATTGATACAAGCTGCACATATAGAAAATAGAGAAATTACTGCAAATGGTCTCTAATATTTGCTCTCAGTGTGAAAATGGTATCTAACGTTTATTTTTTGATACAAAAAGCTTTAACCTATGTGTTTTGGTGTGTAATTCATCATTATTTGATGAAAAAGACAAATATTTTTTAGTTTTAATTAGAAAAAACAATCAAATTCCTCACCTTTGCAAATAGTACAGTGGATATGATACTTTTATTTTATATAAAAAATGAAAGGAAACTAACGACGTTTTTTCTTTTTTAATTAACACTTTATTGACCAAATTGATAATATACTAGAGTGTTGTGTATATTTTACGAATTATTATAAAATAACTAAAATTTAAGCTCACAATTATTAACAAACATGTTAAATAAAATTATTAATTTATTATTATGTAATTATATTATTTAAAAATTAAAATTTTATTTTATCGTTACAACATAGAAAGAAAAATAACTTCACAAACTTAATGTTCAAATACTTTTATTTAATTGAACTATTCGTTTATTAGCTATAGATATTAGAACTCTAATTGTATTCTTCATATTTTAATCTATCGTTTTATTATTATTCAAAAATAACGAACATATAATGTGTAAATTAATTTTTATTAGTATTTTTATGTTTTAAAAAAAAAAAAAGATTAGTTCAATGTCAAAAAACTATACACGACATTTTTTATTTATTTAACTTAATTTTTATTCAATTTTTTTCACACCACATAGCAATTACATATACTTAAAGCGCAATAATTTTACATTTTTCTCTTATGAAAAATTTAATTGACACGACTATATTGATATATTTAATATGTTAAATTAAATATTATTTAATAAATGTACATTACTTATTTGTACTTTTTACAAATGTTAAGAATACAATTAAAATTTTCACTAATTAAAAATAATGGCATATTTGTCTTTTTCATCAAATAAAAATAAATTACAAACCAAAACACATAGATTAAAGATTTATGTGCCAAAAAACAAGGACCATTTTTACATAGAGGACAAAGGTCAGAGAAGATTTGCAACAATTTTCCTAAAAAATGGAATATCAAAAGATTGGTCAATAATTAACAAAATGCATGTGAGCGTAGCGAAGCACATGTTCATGGACATAAAAGGAGCATTTGGTTAGTTAAATACACATTTCATAGCGATTCCATTTACTTTTTGAAAATGAAATTTAAGTTACTTTTTATTATTTTATATTTTAAATTTCTTTTAAAACTTAGTCGTGTAGGCTGCGTAAACATAACAAAATTACTTATGAAGAGCAAAACGATGATTTGTTAATGAAGTGTAAAGCTAAAGTTTAATTATTAGATTAATTAAAGTCTTATTAGTTATTGTAATTAATAATTTATATATCATAAAAGTTCACTTAATATAAAGAGAATAAATGTTTACCAAGCATCTCATCCTTAATAAATTGCCATAATCAAAATATAACATGAATACAAATTCTATGACATATCTGTTACTCGGTTTAATGAATTTGGTGATTTGTTCGATGACGAGAGTTATGTAGCAAAGGAAAATAAGAAATATGAATTGACGTGATCGATATTTCTATTGACTAGCCAATTTGAAAAAATTTAGCGTCAAAAGTGCCTACTCTATCATGAATCTATTGGTCTATGGGGGAGGAAATCATTATCCTTGGTCTACGTTAACAGTTTTTTTATAAATTTTTCAAACAGTGTGGAGGAGATCAGTTCGGATATCTTCATTGCGACATTGCCCAATCAAAACTTTCTTTTTGTTATCTTACTAAATTGAAAAAAATAAAAATAAAAATCTTCCTTATAAATAGGATTTAGGCTTGGTTTGGTATTGCTGTGCTTTTAAGAGAATCAGCTTCTGCTGTGCTGTAGAAAGAATCAGCTGTGGGAAGAATCAGATAAGTGTTTGGTAAACTCTTGTTTCAAAACTGTTGTATGTTTCAAAAGCAGCATTTGAGCGTTTGGTAAATAAAAATGATTTATTGCTGTTACGGTATTAAACTGCTAAAAAGGACATTGATTATAATAATGTTATTTTGTATTATTATTATTATCACGAGTGGTAAAATTCATTTTTTTTCCTATTCAAATATTTTTTAACAAGACAATGCATTCATTATTATTCTTTTAAAATAAAAATAATAAAAACCTAATAAATTTCAAATTTTATAAAATTACAAAATAAAAATATAGTCATATAGTACAAAAATTAATTAAATTTATATTATTTTTTATTATCCAACTTGCATCAATTCGGTTTCTCAAATGGTTATTAAAGGAATTAGTTTAATTAATTAGGGGTAAAAGGGGTATTTTAATAATATATAAATGAAAAAGCTAAAAACAGAATCTGAAAAGCTGCCCTTTTGCTGCTTCTCAAAATCTGATGTCAGGTGAGTCAGATTATTTTATAATCACTTTTAAAATTTTTACTAAACGTCTAAATCAACTTCTGATTGTCTGAGAATCAGAAGTTGGGTTTCAAAATCAATCACAAACGTTTACATGGATGAAAGTATTTTTCATCTACTCTTATATTCCTCTCATATTTACCACAAAATTTAATAATTCGTAATCAATTGGGAGAATATTTTCTTAATTTACGTTTATTATTTTAATTTATATTTAGAAATTATTTTACAACTTGACGTGTAAGCTGCGTAAATGTAACGAAAGTTATGCATGAAGAGCAAAAATATGATTTGTTAATGAAGCGTGAAGCTAAAGTTTAATTATTAGATTAAAGTCTTATTATTGTAATTAATTGTTAATTTATCATAAAAGTTCACTTAAAATAAATAAAATAAATGGTTATAAAGCATCTCATCCTTAAATCTCCATGATTATGGCTAAATCAAAAAACAAACTCTTGTCAAATGTTCCCTTAAGAACAAATTCATCTGTGTAACGTTATCAATCTTAAAATAAAGCAATTTGACTGTCTAAATTTTTGTTAAGTATTACATCCAGGGCCGGTTTTGATATTTTCGGGGCCCGAGGCGAGGTCCAAAATTTAGGCCCCCAAATCAAGAAATCAAGAAGTCATAGTCGGCTATTGGTGGGCTGGATTTCAAAATTTTTTTTTAAAAAAAATAGGCCCCTTCAATTTTGGGTCATTACTTAATAATATAGAATGCGGCTTACTTTGCTTTGTTGGACTTCAAACTTTTGTACAAATATTTTTTTATTAGGCAACTTTAGTTAAAAAAAAAAAAAAAAAAAAATTTTTTTTTTTTTTTTTTTTTACGAAAATGGGCCCCCTCCGGTTTTGGGCCCGAAGCGGTCGCCTCACTCGCCTCGGCCCAAAACCGGGCCTGATTACATCTCCTCATGAAAATTGATTTCACTTCAAAATTTTCGCCATCGACCAAATTCAAAAGTAAAATTTGACACCTGAACTTCTCGTTCTTCATGCTATACTATAGTTTAAATAGTTTGTGTCATTCGACTAGTTGAAAAAACTTGTAGGCGAGCAAACTTTCAAAACGTGTCATTTTAGTCATTATTATTACTTTTTTAGCATAGATAGTCGCCGAAACTTACAAATTGTTTTAATTAAATCACTGATCATATAACCATTACTTGGTTGGTTATTTGGTTATTTGTGTGATGGCGACTAAGTCTCCGTTTGGTAGAGATTATAAACTAATTTATTTGACAAAAACAGTTTATTTGACCAAGAATGGTAAAAAATGACGGCTACCAAGGCAAATTTTTTTGTCAAATAAATTATTTTTGGTCAAATAAACTAGTTTATAAACTCTACCAAACGGGCTCTAAACTTATGTTGCTAAGGGAAATGACGATATGACTTAGCTCATGTTTGAGAATACTTAATTATAATTTTAATTAGTCAAACATATTTTTTATCTACACATTTTATAAGACTTATAATTTACAATCCACTTTTTATCCACACATTCACCCACAACTTATAACAAGGGTGATCTCCTCCCCACAAGTGGGGAGCATAAGCTCCCCACTTGTGGGGAGTAGATCACTCCTGCAACTTATAATATAAACACTTTAAAAAAAATAATTTCAGTACCATTAAACAAAGGCTTGTACATGTTTGGGAATGCTTAAATTATAATTACAGTTGGTCAAACTGGTCAAACATATTTTTTATCCACACATTTGATAGGATCCACAACTTACAATCCACTTTTTATTTACATATTTACCAACAATTTATAATATAAGTAATTAAAAAATAATTTCAATACTACCAAATAAATCAAATTAATATTCAAAATCATGTTAGTAAATAAATCGATGAGTTAAAATGAAAAAAAAAAAAACAATTCAGTAACTAAACTGATACAATTTGAAAATTTAGTTGCCAATATAATTATAAATGGGACTGATTGTGTAATTATAATAAAAAATTGAAGGCGAAACTATTACTCGAGTGGAGTAGTGACATTTTACCATTACTAATAGTAATAGGCAATAGCAGTGAAATTTACATAATTGATAATTCCTTCTCCAATCGCCCAACTCTCCGTGTGTCTTCTCTCTCTTGCATAATTCTTGTTCTTTGCTTTCTTAAAACACATCTCACTTCTAGGCATAACACTCGAAATTTCCTCTGCTCTCTCTCTCTCTTTCTCATAATTCTTGTTCTTTGCTTTCTTAAAACACATCTCACTTCTAGGCGTAACACTCGAAATTGCCTCTGTTCTCTCTCTCTCTCTCTATGTGTGAGAGAGAGTGTAAAATTATGACACACAAGGGGAGTTGAAAGGGTCACCAATCCAATGCTGACTGCTTAATTTTCACATTATACTCTGAGAACTCATAAATACACACAATACAAAGCAGATGTTAAGCTGCTGAATATAACTCATTGGGGGCTCTCTAAAAGATTCAATCTTGAAGCCTTTAATGCACTGTTTCCTCTTTGAATCACACCTTTTCGCTTCTGGGTCTACAAAATGGCGACTACAGAAATAACCCAGGTAGACTTAGAATGCGGCGGCGGCGGCGGCGGAGACGGAGAGGAGGAGGAGGGTAACGTTTTTTTCTCCGACGCGGATGAAGGCTCTTGTTACTCTCAGTTTTACTCAACGGTTGATGGGGATGGCTCTTATGATGATTACAGCATTGCCTGTGGCTCTGAGTGCGGTGAGATTTTGGAGGTGGAGGTTGTGGATTCTAGGAGGGCTTCATCAGTGGCTGATTCTGATTCTTCTGATTGTTCGGTGGATATAGAAAATGGTGGGTTTGGAGAAACTAAGGTGCATTTGGAGAGGGTTGAGAGAGATTGTAGGATTTGCCATTTGAGTTTGGTTAGTAGTAGCCCCGAATCTGGGGTTGCCATTGAGTTGGGGTGTTCTTGTAAGGATGATTTGGCTGCTGCACACAAACATTGTGCTGAGACTTGGTTCAAAATTAAAGGGAACAAGTGAGTAATCCAAAACCTTGAGTTTTTTTCCCCCTCTTTCATTCTTCATAACTGTTGTGATCATGCGAATTTTGTTTTGCATTTTAACGTTTGTATGTATAATACTAGACTCCATGTCAGTGCCTCTTAGATTTCTGCCGTGCCTAATCATAGTGTACACTTACCCGCAAATGCAAATCCACCTAATATTCTTTCGACATACATATGGAGGACTTTTAGGGGACATTTACCATTTACCATTGTAATCTTCTTAGTCGTACTGAAAACCTGATGGTGTAGTGTAGGTAGCTCTTACATTCACAATGAAACACAATAAACCTGTGTGTTTTGATTGTTTTTCGTTTAGTTTACTGCTCTCGTAAATTGGGATTAGGACTTAATCCATAAATATTACTAGTTTCCATGGCTTGCATTTACTTGACTTTTGTTCTTTCCATTGTTTCCTGTTTAATTTCCTCTTCTCTTTTGGAGTTATTGGGATGATTATTTCACTTGGGAGGGCATTTCACTTGTGACAATGATGAGTATTTTATGGGTACTGTACAAGGTTTCTCTGTTTTGATAATGCAGATACCAAAAATTAGTTTAGTGAAAAGGAAAGGTAAAGAAGACTGTGTTATTGAGGTGAGGGGAAAAGATAAAGCAAAAGAATAAAGCAGTTGGAAGGATTGCTTAAATTTCTAATTACACCGACGATTCCTTTCTATTATGTCCTTTTATGAATTTTATCTGCTAGCTCATTCTTGAGATTCTCTTTCTTTCTTTATCTAAGTGGAGATTTGATATATTCAGTTCCTTTTCAGGGAAAAAGATTATTGTTCTCTGGTCCTGCTCTTTGATTATTTTATTTTTATGGATTTTATGAGAAATATCTGTTCATAAGTTTGTCATGGAACTTTTTCGGTTTGAATTGATGCTGAATCTACTTGGTAATATTCGTATAACTATGGAAGTATGTGATAGTATCATCACTTGGTATGCACACGGTGTTCGACAATATCTGTGAATTAAGTACAGGAATTTGATTTTTTTCTGGTATATTAATTGTACTCTAGAAATCTATTAATCTTGTGGTACATCAGCTATTTTTATTTCCCTTCCTATGACATCGTCTGTGTTGGCACATGGTTTAATTAGTATTTACTCTCGGTACCTTCATATACCAAAGTTATTTGTACAAGTGCCAATGTAGTTAATGATAAGAAGCTCGAAAATGTAATGATAAAAATTGCTGACCTTGTCAAGGAAACTCACACCTTCTTGGGATCCCTATCAATATATAGCTGGATGAGATCCTCTAAGATGATAAAAATTAGTTGTCTAACCTGGTTATGGTCAATATAGAGTTCATCTATTCGAGAAGGGGAAGAAGGAGAGGGAGGGGGGAGCTATGGAGTTCGGTATCTTCATTAGCGATAATCTTGCCTGCTACAGGTCACCATTATTTAATCTTATGCATTTATGATGTCATGGTGTTTCGGTTGGATGTTTAGCCTCCATTATTTTATCTTATGCATTTGATTGTGTGGTAATGTGCATATAAATATGATGTCAAGGCATTTTGGTTGGATGTTTAGCGTTTGTGATAATAGACAAAATACGTTTTCGTGTAATGCAGTTAATTATGTTGAACTAGGAACCGTTTTCTTTAAAACTTGATCAAGATTAACTTCACCGAGGACACATGAACCTCAACAAGAAGTTAAGGCATTAATGTTTTCATGAAAGACGATAACTTTTCTATGCTAACTTTGTTTAAGAGTATCATTTCATTGTTTCTTCTGCTCAAATTTCTTACTGATACTTGTCTTTACCAGAACTTGTGAAATATGTAATTCAATTGCATGCAATGTTGTTGGCCCGAGCAGTACTGACGGAGCACAACAAACAAATGAAACCAATGCTGTTGGAACAAATACACCATCAGCTCCAGCATCGCTCTCTACAGACAGTCGAAGTTGCTTAAATGGTCATCGGTTTTTGAATTTTCTTCTTGCTTGCATGGTATTTGCTTTTGTCATATCCTGGCTCTTTCACTTTAATATCCCATCGTGAATAAATATTGTAAACAGTTCACAAGACGGTGGGAAGCCTCTGAAGATGATTGCAGACTTGCAAAAATACACTTACAAGTTGGTAGGTACCAGTTGAATTATCACTTGTATACACTTCCTGAGTCATATCTGTACTTTCGAATTTCACAAAAATTTGTGATTAATATGCAATATGCATATTCATTGGTTAGCTGTGACATTTCTATACAACGTCTTTGAATATATGGATTTTCTTCTTGTTCTTGAATGTATTCTGCTCATATTACAACTCCCTCTAGATAAAAAATTGATTCAAAAGAAACGAGCAAGAAGAAGATGAATAGAGTTTTTGTTGGGGGCATGTGAAAAGGGAAAAAATCTCTTCTTTCTGTTTTTTAACAAATTGTTGCAGGATTTTTTTTTTGGCTGGAATGATTTCAGATTTCCATTCCTTGATTCTAATAACCTCTCTGAAAAGCTGCTTGGAGAACTTCACTGAAATGCTTGAATTAGGCATACATTAGTGATTAGACCGTCTATCAACTTGGTTTTGCTAATGGCTAATGATATACCAGCGGTTGGTAAGGTGGGGCATCCACTTCTAAGTACTGAGTGTCAGACTATTTGAGCTCTTAAAGATCGGTCCAACTTGGTATAAGTCGTGCTGTGGGCAAGCTTGTCCCTACACCATTGCCGGGATCTGGAGGCCACTGCCCCATGTGGATTGACTTTTGAAAGAAAAAGAATAAAAGCTGTGCAAAAAAATGAAAATTGTACGCGTCATCGACGAGAAATGCCTGAAAAAGGAGGTCATGAAGGCCTTGCACCTCCATTCTAGAGAGGTGCATTGCATATGCCTGGTTTCTTTTGTATCGTGTTGAAAATAATTTTTTCCTTTCGAGATGAATTTCATGCGCTTGGAAGAGAACTGAATGGAGAAAACAAGAAATACAACACAAATAGAGAGCTGAAGATACACAAAGATGGCAATCAATTTTAAATAACCCTTTGACGTTTGACATGGGAAGTTTAGAGAAGACTAAATACATGATCATTCATCATTCAGATTATGAAAAGGACAAATCTCTACAAATTCTAATATTTGTTACTTTTAGCTTCCAAGTTGGTGGCTTCATTGAGTGACTGTTGGGCCTCATTTTCCATCCCAAGAGCAAAGAGGGAAGCTGCTTGAAGGTAAAAGGCAGTAGGCCAATCGGATGATACCACCAGTGCTTGCATAGCATCTGCTAGAGCTTCATTAGGCATGTCACTCATCAAATAAGATAAGCAACGACGAGCATAGACAGTTGGCGACACCATAGTCCCACCATCGATAAACTACACGAAACACCACAATTGTTAGGCCATTTTCTATAACCATATAAAAGTTCTTGAAGTGCAATATAAGTGTTGGAATGTGTGATACTATACTGTGGATCAACCTAATATATTGGATGTTTCATACACATATTAGGTCACTTTAATATTCCTACTACATCAGGGAATTTAAAGAACCAGTTTTCAAAGTGTGATAGGCGCAAGAAAAACCTATATTCCTCTTCTCTCAAGACTTAGAAGCAACAATAACTCTCACTAAACCAACATAAATCTGTGTGTTTGTTTTGGTTGTTTTCAATTTCCATTTTGTTTAGAATGGATTAGGGTTTAATTCTTAACAATGATCCCTAAACAAATGTCTGACACAACTTCGATTCAAGTATAGATTGGGGGAGCTCAGATGCCCTTTTCCCTTTCGATAACTGCAAAGCAATTTTCGGCATATCGAGCCTTTTCAGAATGGAGTGTACAAAGATTTTGATTTCTTGTCATCATACGAGCTCAGATGCCCTTTCCCCTTTCGATAACTGCAAAGCAATTTTCAGCATCTCGAGCCTTTTCAGAATGGAGTGTACAAAGATTTTGATTTCTTGTCATCATACAATTGACATAAAGATACTAGGTCTGAATTTACTGAGGCTGCCTGAAATTGATGCTAAATTGATGCTCCAGATTACTAGTGACGTGAATAGTTCATATACGGGAAATGTGAACAGAGGACAGACCTGTGTGTAGCAATCAATGGCAGTTGTGAAATCCTTGGCTAGAAAAGCAGCATCCCCTTGCTTCTTGTAATTCAAGGTCTCCTGCATCTGATTTGTCCACATTTGAAAAGATAGCTGCCAAGAGAGAGAATTCAAAAAGATAAGAGCTGGATTGTTGATGAAACTATTGAGTTTTACAAAAGGCACCATATATATCGATTTTGATCTAATGCCCCGGTGGTTATTGTTATAGTCTCCACCGGGACAAGTGTCCCACACTCATTGGATGAGTGTAAAGTCCCACTTTACAGTCATCCAATGGCATTTGGCATTTGCTAAAGTGTTCTGTCAATAATACTTCCACACCAGACTTGCATTCGCTTAGTTAGTAATAAATCTTTTGCTGAGAAAAGTAGAAGCAAGAACTCGGGATGTATCTTTCAGTTTTGAGAGATTTTCATTACTTATACATAATAATATAACTAGACCTGCATAATATCTGCTCAGAGGACCCCCTAAGTTCTAGTTAAAGGCCAGTAAACTAGAATCTAGATAGAAATGGGATGTCTTCCATAAATGGACATCCTCTAAGGCTTTAAAATGATCAGCCTGTCCCATAGCTTTTGGTCTGCTATTCTGATCCTGGATTTCCTACTCGAGAGGAAAACTACATTTCCATTTTGTTTTGTTTGTCCGCGCAGGGATTCAAACCCCCAACACTATGGTTCATAGTCACATGCTGTAATCCTCTAAGATTTAGGCTTACACCCTCCAAAAGGCATGGAAAAAAAGTGAATACATGTAAAAGACAAACTCAGTGACAAAAAAGAACAAGGAACTGAAAATTGTATACAAGCAAATACAAGACTGCTTGTGTAGATGTTTACATAGATGATGGAGGTTCCTTAAAGAGGTTTCACATCATATTAGTAAGAATTTAATAGGCACAAAAATAAGGCAAAACAAGAACTTTGGAAGATCACACAATGTATTCCTGAGATTGCCATGGATTTAGAAGAGGAAGATGTAAACCTCATTGGAAATTCCTTCATCATCCTTGTACCCAGCATTTTCCAGAAATTCATGTATGGCAGTAAGATCCATTCTCAGGCATGCTTCACCGATGGGCATCAATAATGGTAGCATCGATTTAGCATTTCCATGATGAATGCCCAGTAAAACATAAGAGGGAACCTGATCGTTACATCAATAAGAAAAATACTTATTTTCGGACCCACATTATAAAACTGCATTGGAAAGGGGATACTATTCATTAATATCTCCAAAATTTGCAAACACTAAAGCCTAAAGAGAATTTTCCTGATTTGTTACCTCAGTTTCTTTCTGAAGAGACATCAGAGAAGTGACAAGAGACTTAGCATTTGGTCTTTCTCGTGCTTCATATTGCAAACAACGGGTAGCTAATCGTACCAACTCAGTTCCATCGTCATTTGAAAAATGACCCTCCAAACAAGAATCCATGAGCATCATAAAATTTTTGCCGTGAATGAGATCAAGTGCCTGAAAGTAGACAGAGAGGCACAGCTCAAATTTAAGGCTAACCAAGCAGAATTGGTGTACAAACTATCAAACTTGCAACGAGGAGAAAACTTTTAATAGCATGATAATGAGTGGAAAGATTGTATCTCTCAAGAGAAACAACCACAAGATGCAACATAATTTGTAACTTGCACGAACTATTTTTTGTCAGTTGAGAACAATAGTAGCGTAAGAACAAAAGCGGCACCAAGTTCAAATATGATGTAGTTCATCGCTGAGTGAATGCAAAAGGCTTAAATTTTGACATTTTTATCCCACAAAAGCATTTCAGCGTTAAGATTTTGGCTCATTTCTAAGGTTATCCTAGCAGGCTGCAATCTTCTCAACTAGAGTACTAACACAACCACTAACATTGAGTGAATCAACACAAAGAATTGAAGCAGAAGCACGTGCAAGCTACAGGTTAAATTTCCAGGAATTAGGTAATTATTTCTTAAACAAATCTTAGTCTTTCTAATCAATTATGAACTTACGTGGCTTGGAGGTATATGCTTGCCACTTAGAAGATCTAGCAGCATGGTTCCAAAGCTGTAAACTACACTTTCAGGGGTCACCCTTCCTGCCAAATATTGGAGACAAATTACCAAAAGCTAAACTCAAATAGCTGCATAATTGCATTCATATTTGTACAAGTAGTTAATGCATAACTTAATACAGCAGTTCAAGAAGAACACATTGACCAGAGAGCTCATATATGTGAATTACATGTGCAATTTGTCGAGCACCCTCTTAACCTTCAATAACCAACATCACGTGTATTCAGAGCTTCATAGGGCAATATTACGAATTCATAGGGAACACAATTATATACCAGTTCTCAAGTACTCTGGAGGAGTGAAAGCTAAGTTTGTACTGTAACTTTTTCCATCTCGACTATTCTTCATCAGGCCAAAACAAGAGAGCCGGGGATTACCATCCTGTAGACCAGTAAACAAATATAAGACCACAACATTCAGTTTTCGAAGGAAAATGCAAACTTCTGCAGAGCATTTTACCTTATCAAACAAAAATCTATAAGCATTAAGATCGTGGTACAGTGTCCGTCCTCGGCTACTGCAGTACTCCAGAGCTTGTGCCAAATACAAAGCCACCCTCAACCTCATTGCCCATTTCATGGGTTGCTTCTCCCCTATACCACTAAAATATATCAGAACACTAATCCATACGAAAACAATTTGGCCTGGAAAGCACGATGGGATTTTGTATCTCCAATAACACATCACGAATGCAAATCAGATCTCAAAATCAAATGTTATGAGAATTGACAACATCATGTCTACAGAATGTAACTCGCTGTTATTTTGTGTTAGGGGCTAAGCCTTAATCCCTTTCTAGAAACAGAATGGAATCAGAAAACAAAGTAAACACACGAATTTCTGGTGGTTCATCATCTAAGAGCGAGAGCTACCTATACAATATGATTAGGCTCCAAAAAGTCCGACATTTTCTTTATTTGGAAAATATCCATTGTGTAAAATGCAGTAATATTGTAATAGTAATACATAGAAAACTCACAATGAAATAAATGTTTTGCCAGAGTTTCGTTAGGCATGAACTCTGCCACCAGAAATCTCTCATCTTCCTCGTAGCAACATCCTATCAGATTTGCCAATCGCTCACTTCTCAGGTTCCCCACTGCCTTAGCCTCATCCTATAATAACTCACCATAACAGTAAACTCAGAAACTGATCTTGATCTTCTGATTAACGAATACCCAAAAGATGCAAATATATAACAAAATAATAACTCTATAAAGAGAAAATGCATAAAAAATCGACGAGAAAATAGTAAATACTAACAAGGAATTGGCGAGAATCAGGCCAAGCGGACTTATTGAAGCGTTTAACAGCAATCCACTGATCATTTTCAAGCAATCCTTTGTAAACTACATTGGGAGCCTTCTCTCCATGCTCTGAAACTATGTTTTCAGAAGAAAACCCATTTGTAGCAGATTTCAGCTCCTCCCAGCTGAACTCTCTGAAGCTTGGCAATTCATTTTTCTCCCAGTTTTCTGTAAGCATTTTACACAAAACCCGATAATGCAATTAAAAAGATACAAAACCCCATACAAATAATCACATATAAAAATTGCACTTATAGGCATAAATGTACCAACCCAAATCAGAGGATTGAAGAACAGAGGAGTTGAGGTGAGGGTGCCACCAGCAGAATGAAAATTTGGAGCAACGTGCACCCATTTTAATTGTGGTGAAAGTTACTGTACTACCAAGAGCAATAATAACAAGAAAGAGAAAGAAACGAAAGCAAGCAAAAGAAAATTTGATTAAAAGAAGTACAGAAATGAAAGTTGATTAAAATCAGTACTGAATATGAAGAGCATGCATTATATATGCAAGAATGGGTTTGATGTGTGTGGTGTATAGATTGATTTCATGTGTTTTCATTTAGTAAACAGTAGTACGTGCAAACGTTGCGTTTGTAAAAAAGTCGTATCTTTTTATCTTACTATTATTATAGTATTATTATTATACTCCAGGTTTCCCGGTTTTAGCTTTCCGCTGCCTTTCAACTTCCTCATCATTTCCCTTCTATGCCCCGCCCCCGCCAATCTGTCTCTATCTCTTTCTTTGAAACAATTGGTCCTTAATCTATCGTACAAGTAGAAAGTTAGTTCTCCTTCCAAACTTAAGAACATATTTGGTCTTGCTTAAATTATAATTTAAGTTGATCAAACAGTGTATTCAAATTTCAAATCGAGACTTTTAAAGACTTTTAAGAATTTAAAATTTAGGAATATTCAATGTAGAGTTTTTAACACACTTTAAAAGTATATGTGAATTCAATAGAGACTTTTAGAGATTTTAAAAAAGTTTTTAAAAGTTACGGAGTATTCAATTAAATTTTTTTAAGACTCTTTATAAGTCATGAAGTATTCAAATTGAGAATGACTTTTAGGGTTTGCTTGTTAGTTTTGGAGTACCGGTTATGAGAGTTTTTTAAAGTACTGATTTGGAGCGTTTATGAGTGGAGCGACTTTAGATGATTTTTAGTAGCGATCTTTTAAACGATCCAACCCATGCTTGAGATTTTATTATCTAGCAGTTCTAACTTTTTTTAAAAGAATCAAATTACATGTATGCCTCTATATATATATATATATATATATATATATATATATATATATATATATATATATATAAAATTAAATTTATGTTCTTGCATGTATTTTTTTCTTTTTTATATATTCTTTTATTTTTACAAATATTAAGTTTAGGGTAGTTTTGAAAATGATTGTTTGAAATGAGGTAAAATTGGAAGAAATTTTTAAGAACAGCCAAAAACCATCAATATGCTTCAAATTACACTACATCGATTTTTGGCGGTTTTTCGGTGTTCCAAAAAATTAACAAGCACCAATTTTCTCAACCTTTCATAAACGGTACCATCCAAAACTGGTAAAAAAAAAAAAAAACTCGCACCGATTTTCTCAACCTTTCATAAACAGTACCATCCAAAACTGGTAAAAAAAAAAAAAAACTCCAAGCAGGCCCTTAGGGATTCTCTATTTATCAAACTTTTGGAGACATCTAAAGAATCTTTGGTAGAAAGTACAAATAGCAAATCTTAAAATAAATATTTCGTCTACCATAAGATTTGTGAAGGCTCTAGAGCCCCAAAATAAATAATGCATATTTTCTTTCACTCCTAGAATTTTCTATTTTATAGACCTAGATGGTTATTGATGCTAGACACTCTTTTATGATATATTTAATTAAGCGCTACATTTTCACCACTTGATCGGTCGGTCGAGTTTCTTATTCTATATGTAAAAACTCGACCATGCGATTATAAGTATTGTCTATAAATAAACAAGACCTTCTCATTTAGAAGGGGAGGAGAATATTTCTTAAAGAAAATAAAAAAAGAGCTCAGACCATTTCTCTCTCTCAAGAATACAACATAGTCAATTGGCGCTGTTTGTGAGAATAATTTTTCTCTCTCTCAAGAAACAGCAGCGGAGGAGCAGACTCCGTAGCAATTCGCCACCGTTTAGCAAGTCACTAGGCGCGATCCTCCATAAAAGGGCACGTCCTAGCAGACTTTATTGCTGAATTATCACCCAAATATATCTCTGGGAAAAATCCTCTTTGGACACTATTCGTAGATGGATCATCCACCAAAGAGGGATCAGGAGCAGGAATTATATTGATAAAACCAAATGGAGAAGAAATGAGGTATACTTTAAGGTTCGAATTCAAAGCTACCAATAACGATGCAGAATACGAGGCAGTCATACTCGGATTGCAATATGCATTAAAAATGGGAGCACGGTTGATTAAAGTGACAGCGACTTCCAACTAGTGGTCGGACAAATTCAAGCTGAGTTCGATGCTAAAGATGATCGCATGGCCGCCTACCTGATGAAAACAAGAGATCTGCAGCAGCGATTCCAAGAATTTGAAATCGTGAAAATTGCTCGAGCTAATAATTCATGGGCAGATGCCTTGTCTCGATTGGGTTCAACCTGTGTTAATTCTCGGTCACATTCTTCTCCACTTTAGACAATAACCCGGCCGAGCTTTATAACCACGATCGAAGTCGGTGAGATAGGGGAACAACCCACCTGGATGGATCCTTTGAAAGCCTACTTAATTGAGGGTGTCCAGCCTATAGACCCAGTTGAAGCGAGGAGATTAAGGATAATGGCAGCCGGATTTATAATAATAGACAATCACTTATTCAAGAAAGGTATCTCGACTCCGTATTTGAAATGCATTGATGCTGATAGAAGATATGTAATACTTATAGAAATACACTCGGAGATGTGCAGAAACCACCAGGGTGCAAACATGTTAGCCTTCAGAGCCATCCGGCAAGGATATTACTGGCCAACTATGAAAGTGGATGCAAAAGAGTTAGTGCAAAAGTGTGACACTTGTCAGAGACATGCAAACCTCATTCATCTGCCAGTCGAGTGCCAAACTGCAGTGTTTGGTATATGCCCATTTTTTTAGTGAGGAATTGACCTTCTAGGACCATTTCCGATGGCCAGTCAGCAGAGGAAATTCTTAGTGGTCGCGATCGATTATTTCACGAAGTGGGTAGAAGCAGAGCCTCTTGCCACAATAACAACCAGGAAGATACAGAGCTTCATATGGAAGAATATTATTTACAGATTTGGTATCCCACGGGTAATCGTGTTCGACAATGGCAAGCAATTTGACAATCGGGAGTTCGAAGAATTTTGCAGCAGTTATAAGATTGACCCGAGGAAAACATATGTCGCCCATCCTTGAGCAAATGGTCAAGTGGAAGTCACCAATCGTACTATTTATGGGATATTAGGACTTGATTGGAAAGATGCAAAGAGCGCTGGGAGGAAGAAATTCCGAACGTGCTATGGGCGTACCACACCACGCTGAGAGAGTCGACTGGGGAAACACCATACCGATTATATTTTGGATTATAGGCTGTCACACCGGCCGAGGTTTTGGAGCCTTCACCACGCATAATGATTCAGCAAACCGATGCTGAGTTACATAAATCTGAACTCAACTTAGTAGAAGGGGTAAGACAGAAAGCATTCACAAGGATGGTTAATTACAAACGGAGAGCAGCCACATATTTTGATAGGAAGGTAAAACCTCGAAGGTTGGAAGAAGGAGATTTAGTCCTCAGCAATGCTTCAGCTGCAGGGCATCAGCCGGGAAAGTTAGATCCCAAATGGGATGGACCCTTTGAAGTTATCAGATAAGTGAAGAAAGGAAAGTACAGTCTAAAAAATCAGCACGGAAAATCCCTTAGCCGATCGTGGAATATTGAACACTTGAAGAAATACTACCAATAAGCTGAAAATTCTTATAGTTTTCTGTTTTTTATTGTTTTACTTTTTAGTTGGTAAATCGAACTTTCTGTTTCAAAATAAATAAAGGGGTGGGGGGACAAATGATAAGGACGCTAATGTTATGGTTAAAAACATGACCAAACCCGGTGCGGCCCCTGATTCCTCCCAGTCATAAATTTCATTTGTTACACATATGTACTATTCAAAGCAACTCGGCCGACTACGGTCCTAACTACGACTACGGTCATGTATACTAGTGACTACGGTCGTGGCTACACTCACATATGATAATGACCATGGTCATAACTACGATCAAACGTGGAAAAGACTACGATCATGACTACGGCCATGTATACTAGCGACTAGGGTCGTGGCTACACTCACATATGATAATGACCATGGTCATAACTGCGATCAAATGTGGAAAAGACTACGGTCCTGACGGCATGACTACGGCCATGTATACTAGCGACTATAGTCGTCGCTACATTCACATATGATAATGACCACGGTCATAACTACGATCAAATGTGAAAACGATTACAATTGGCAATATGCGACATTAGTACAAGAGTAATTCATCCCAAGTGAATTGTAGGAAAACGTTCACAATAACGTTGGGCGAGGATAAACCACCTCTCTACCCAAAGATATTGGCAAAAATAAGCAATAAAAAGTTTGTTTTCAAAAAAGTAAAGTGACAAAAAGTTGGGAAGGATTAGTCTTCTGAATCGTCATCATCGTCTTCATCGACCGATGGCATAAAGGGGGCACCTTTGAAATCGGCATGTGGAAAATGTTCTGCGAGCCATTCCCGACTCTTCCTAAAAGCCATTTCTCGACCACGCACCCCTACCATGCCCACGGTCGTCATGTATATTCTTCACTCCCTTTATATTCTTCAATGGCAACTTCTCCTTTCACGATCAACTCTTGAGAAAGACGAGCTACAATATCGTCCAAAGATTGAAGTTTGGTGGTTGTGTGTTACACAGTTCCTCGCGCTCTTGCAAAGACTTCTCTAGAGCAGCCAGCCTTGTGTCACGATCGTTTAGCATATCGGTCTTTTCGTCCAAGTCTCTACAAATGTCACGCAAATCTCTGCACTTCCCTTCTAAAGCACGGCTGGTCTGGTCAATCTTTTCTGCTTGGTCGTGAAGTTTGCGAAAGGCAAAATGTCGTAAAGACAGAATCTGTAGTGGAAACAATAATATTAGAAATAAGAAGTAAGAAGTAAAAGACTTTATGTTTATCATAATCACACAAGAAACATACTCGCCCTTCTTCCACCATGATCGACCTTTCCAAACTCTCTGGAGATTTATCCCTGCTGGCCTCGACCACTTCCCAGTCTAAGCAGAAAGAAATGACTTGACAATCTTCAGTCACTTTCTCGAGAGGACAACGCATGTTACAGGTTGGTCGAGACTCAGAAACCAAACGCGTGGGACCAGATCGAGAAAATTCAGGCGTATCAGCCGTTAAAGTCACGGTTTGAGCAACCAGAGACGAGTCAATGGGTAAAGTTTCTATTTGGCCAGTCGAGGGAGCGACATCAGAAGAAGGCTGATCGACCAAAGGAGGCTCCCTGCGTCTCTTTCTTTGACCCCGATAGTTTTTCCTAGCCAATTCCTCCAAGAAATCCTCAGTAAATTTGTCAGAAGACATGTCTCAAAGAGTACACAAATAGTCAGTAATTCAAACAATAGTTGCGGTTGTATCGAAATAATCGATGGAAAGACTTTTCCTACCGTATGGACGATCGATGCCCGCAGAAACCAAGGCATCATCTGTTAACACATCATTCATCGACCGACCAAGAGGTTCAGTCGCTCGTAAGATGATTAATGAGTCAATTTCTGGTTCAAATAGGATTGGGGTGGAGTTAAAATCTTCAAGGGGGGGAACATTCCATTTTAAGGAGAAAGGAAACATTCACTCGGCCGGCTTTACGAAGAAGTACCTATTCTTCCAACCGCTATTGGAAGTGGGACAATTGGGAATTTTAAAGTGCTCATGTGAGGGAAGGCCGCGATCACGATGAGAAAAGACAATATAGCATTCGTAACGGTCGAGCAACTTCATCTCAAAAAGTAGACGAAATACATCGACCGATGGTTCTATACCACGGCGCAGACACACTAGCAAGTAATAGGTTAACATTCTTAAAGCATTGGGCACCAATTGACCGAGGGAAAGGTTGAATGTACAAAAAAATTCAACTAAGAAGGGGTGCAGTGGGATTCTAAGCCCAACTTTTAGGCTATCCTGATAAATTGCTACTTCTCCATCACGACCGAGCGGAAGGTAATCGGTCGGTCCAGGAGCCCGGTAAATGTGTTTTTTACTAAGGAAAAAATGATTGATAGTACGCTTGAGGGTTGTTTCTGTGTATGTGCTCGGCTGCTTAAGGTTATTGTCAAGGTTGGAACTAGATCTGTCACGAGTGGATGTAGAAGTATTGACCGATTGGTCCTCTCTACCATGTCTAAGGTTTCTTCGTACCATCCTTCCCTAGTCAAGTTTTGGAAATGAGGCGATAGAACTTCGTTCTCCCCGTCAGAAACAAACGAAGGAAATAAGGAAGGAACACCAGTTACGAACACAAAAAAAGAAAGAAAAGACCTACTGGGTGTGATTAGTCCGGGGGTTTGATTGATGTTCAGAGATAAGCTATTTACTTCTTGCGCGGAGCTGTCTGGTTGTCCAAGAAATTCGATTGATTCTAAGGAATTAAAAGAGAACTCTATTTCGGAAAGAGAAACGGCTTCTTGTTCATCTAACGAACTCTCCAAATAAATAATGTTCATGAAAGTATAAAGGCTATATGTGGGAAAGAGGAGTTGTTTATAAACGGGAAATAAAGAAGTAATGTTCTTGAGTATTACTTGTGTTTAGAAATTTCAAAAAATGAAGGAGGACGAAAAAGGCGGCAACAATGACATCAGGAAAACACACTTTCCCAGAATGGCACTGCCCCTTCGGTCACTGTGCATCTAGGGAACACACGCCATATTAATTATGGTGGCCATGACGTCATCATCTGGATTGACAGATGACCTCTAAAATGTAACATCGATCGTGGAATTGGGTCTACCTAATTAATGCATTCTGGGGCGAGATAACTCTCAAGATATAAGAAGTCTATGTGCTTGAAAGTAGGGGGCTACTGATGCTAGACACTCTTTGATGATATATTTAATTAAGCGCTACATTTTCACCACTTGATCGATCGGTCGAATTTCTTATCCTATATGTAAAAATTGGACCATGCGATTAGAAGTATTGTCTATAAATAAACAAGCCCTTCTCATTTAGAAGGGGCGGAGAATATTTCTTAAAGAAAATAAAAAAAGAGCTCAGACCATTTTTCTCTTTCAAGAATACAACACGATCAGTTATACTTGAATAGTATTTCATATTGTCTAATGTTTCAGAAGTGTGAGAAAATATAGAAAAAAGTGTAAGATCTGTTTTTTAAATTTTTCTCAAAAAATCTTGTGTTCTACAATTGGAATTTGGGATTCGTGGTTCTTGGTTTGGATGCTCATCCATAGATGCAATTTGGTCTTTGGAAAATATTAAAGAAGATGTAAGAGTTAGAAGTATCGAATAATCAATATTCAAAATTAATCACCGAAGATGTATTCTACTTTAAACCCTATGTGATTAATTAAGAATAATTACAATGTGCAGTAGTTAATCTCGTAAAGATCTAGTTCATAGTTTATTAAAAAAATTATTGTTTACTGATTACTACGAATTAGCTTCCAACATCATCTTCCACAGGTGTTGAGCCAACAAGGAACAATGGAGGTCAATTAACCCCGATTTTTTTTGAAAATGGCCCTAGCCCAAATTCCAACCTAGTTTGTTTTAATTGAAGTTTCTGCAAAATTGGCCTAAGCTCCAAGTTTCAATTCGTATTAGATGCTTAACATCAAAGTCCTCATGCTCAATTGATATAATCTATTGAATTCTTTTCTGTGCATATAACCGTGTTCTAATCCAATTGTAATTTTCACTCTATTTCTTCAAATTAAAGCTAATATAAAAAAAAAAAAAATCAACCATAAGTCTGTTAACCCAACTAGTCAGCTCACAGATAGACTAGGAGAGAAGGGTTTACCTTGCTTCTTTCAAAGGAAATGTCGTCCAACCGAAAAGAAAGACTGGCCTAGATCCATATAATTTCTTCTTAAATCAACCCTAAATCCGTTAGCATCTAGGTAAATTTTAATGTTTATATTGTTTTTGTGTATTTTAGTTTTGATTTTCTGATTCTTTTTCTCCCTGGGTTTTTTTTTTTTTTTCTTTTTTTCAGAATTTGTATATTTGTTAATTGTTATTAATAATTTTTATATGTAAATGAAATTGTTGGATTCTTGTTGTTGTGTTGTCGGCTTATTTTGTTGCATTATCTGCTTATTATAATATTAGTAGATTGTTGTGCCTCGGTGGTTTATTATTAGATTATTGTGCCCGACCATATTCTGTTAGTTATTTAAATATTACTGAATTTAATGTCAACGGTTATGAAGAAATTGAAAAAAAAATTCCATTTATTATCGAAGAGAAAAATATTGATAAAAAAAATCAATGATTGAATGACATTTTGATTGTATGTATTGAGAATTATATATTTTATGAAATTGATAATGATGTAATTATACAATGTTTGAAAACATTTAAGGAACAATTGTAATAATGTATAGAAATATTTTCATTAGCGTTATATTATTTTTTTTAAAAAAAATTAATATTTAATTTTTGCCAACCCTATATCTCTTGATCTTCTCACTCCTTGTTACGACCGTATGAGATCACAATTTTACATTGTAACTTAGTGCTCTTGTGTTAAATTTATCACCACATTTACAATATAAATTAACTTGACTAAAATCGACCATAATCCCTCCCCTTAGTGGTCGAGCTCACTAACTGAATATTATTTTACAATGTCTTCTAGTAGAACAGAGTCCTTCTCCTTGGTGGTCGATTCACTAACTGTATATTATTTTACAAGTCTTCTAGTAGGACAAAGTTCATGATGCAAAATTCCATGATATTTTGATTTCAAAGATTGCTTCATTGATTTTAAAAACCAAAAAAATCTTACATAATGTAAAATATAAAAAAAAAATCTTTTAACAGTTCAATATGATCTATATACAATCGGGTTAATTTTACTGACAGTCACTGAAATTTCAGTAAAAGTACAAAACGGTCACTGAAATTTTAAAATTTCAGCGCCGGTCACTGAAATATACTAACGCGTTCATCGAATGTCACTTTGTTAAATTCCTAGCTTGGATTGATGACGTGTTACAGATAAGTGTCCACGTAATACACAATCAATCGATATATGGCCAAAATCGACTCCACGTGGCTTAATGTACTAAAAATAATAAATTCGGACTACAAATGATGCACCTAAAATATGAGGGCCTAGCTGTAATTCTAGACAATATTAAATCAGATTTCAAACTATTTGCACAACCCGATTTAACCAATTGGAGAGAAAATTAGGGTTTGGGATCGTTTCTAGAGAAAAAATAGGTTGTGCAAATGGTTTTAAGATCTGATTTAAATATTGTCTACAAATTGCAGCTATGTCTTCATGTTTTAGATGTATCTTTCGTGGTCCAAATTTATTATTTTTAGTATATTAAGTCCACGTGGCGTCAATTTTTGCCAAATGTTAACCGATTGTGTGCCACGTGAACACTTAACAGTGACACGTCTTTAATAACGCTGAAAATTTAACAGAATGATCGTTAATAAACGCATTAGTATATTTTAGTGACCGATGCTAAAACTTTGTAAATTCAGTGACCATTTTATAATTTTGTTGAAACTTCAACATGACCACTATTGAAATTAACCCATATACAAGGATGAGGGCTGATCTCCTGTCCCCAAGGGGCAGGATAAGGTGCCCACATGCTGATGTGGTAGCATGTGGGCACTTGATATCCTGCCTCCAACTCTCAAGTCCTACCCACTATTCTACTCACCATGGGTAGGAGAACATCCCTCACGTTCAAGTATATCTACAGTTATATATGAAAACAAAAGATTTTGTTAGTTCTTATTTACGTGAATTTTACATATTAAAGTTATGGTGAAAAAATAAATTAAACTTACACGTGAATTGGTTCGAGATAATAACAAAATTGGTGATTAATTTAGTGTGCATAGCCGGCAATTAAGGATAAGAAACGTTGAATCAACGGTCATGTTGGAACCATCTAGTACCTAAAATAGATTAATTAATTTAAAGACAAATTATTAAGTTAACTTTAGGACTTATCCAGACCGTTTCAAAATATTCTATAAGCAGGTTTCTTGAATCGGATTCCTTATTTTAAGGTCTGGAAGACCAATTCTGAGTTGCATATTGATTGGTATGGGTGGGGATTTTAACCGGAACCGAACCTCCCGCATCGAACTCGAACCGGAACTAGAGGTTCCGGTCCGGTTCCAAAAAAATTAAATTAGAAACCGGAACCGAGAACCGAGAACCGATTGGGTTCGGGTTGGTTCTTGGTTCTTGAACTAGAACCGTGGATACCCGATTGGAACCGAACTTGTCATTTTTTATAATTTTTTATTTTTTACAATTTATTCACCCTAATTCATGACAATACCACGGTACCAAAAACAAGAGTCCAAATGTCTAAGATCCAAACAAAAAGTACAAAACTCATCACTCTTAAACTTAAACTCAATTAACCCAATTGTAATTACTCAAATCTTAAATTTTCAATTGTAATTTAGTGAAATGCTCAATACAAACATTATCGTTTGTCTCGCACTTTCCCTCATATCTCTTTCTCGCTCAACACACAATGAGACTGCGTAGGCGAAACTCCTTTTTAACCGAAATAAATCCTCAATTATGAGTTTGCAATTTTGGTGTCTATTCTTACGGTTAATGTTTTATATCTTTCATAAATTATTTTAATATCTAACATACTTTAATGTTAACGGGTTTGTAATTTTTAATTTTTTTCAAAACATATTGTCAACTAAAGATTTTTTTTTAAAAAAAAAATGTTATGAGTAGAACCGAACCCGAACCGGAATCGACAGGTCCGGTTCGGGTTTGGTTCCAATAATTACATGGAACCGAACGGTTCCATTTACGAAATACCCGAACTGTAACGGGTGGTTCCGGGTATTGAAATACCCGAACCGACCCACCCGACGCCCAGGCCTAATGATTGGTGAACAATATGTCATCTCATAAATTTAAATTCTTAAAAATAATATACGTTTATTTATATTTATATCTTCAACATACTGTCTTACTCTTATTTATTATTGAATTTAATAAATTTCGATCGGAACATTTTATACTTTCCGACTCAATATTGGATTGAGTTTAAAAATATTAATTTAAATGATGACATTATTAAGAACAGTTTCATACAAATAGAAGACTTTTGGCAAGTCTTTGCATAATACCAAAAATGAAGAGGAATGACAACAAATTTTTGTTCGTGTGTGTGTGTGTTTTGTGACTTTTGTCAAAGGTATAGACCTTAGAAGAAACAAATGATCTTATTATATTATAATAATTCTAACATATTTAGACAGTTTCACGTATGACAAGAGTCCGTGACATATTTTAGTTAAATAAAAAATAAATTAAGATGTATTTTATCACTCTATTGGATTGATTGATACACGTATTGAAACATTTAAATCGAATATGTCCCATGTAGTTTATAAAATTTTGGGCATCATTCTTTTGACTAAAATTACCGGGTAGTTGTAAAAAGAGTGAAGCGGACGAATTGTAAAGGAGAAGATTCCAAAACCCCAACCCCCGCATTAGTTCTAAACCTTTCAAAATATTTCAAAAAATTTGGTACTCGTTCATTAATGACAAAGCTTTCTCAGAAATCTTTTGTTTCTACCGGTCCTGAGTTTTTGCTAGTAATGCCATCAATATTAATATTTGAAAGAAAATCGTCTTTTTTTTTTAATTCTAAGTTTTAAAATTAGTGATCATGAAAATGAATACTTAATTACAAAAGGTCCCAATTGATAATTAATCGCAAATTTTGAAGCCAAAGCCTCAATACATAATGATTAACACTCGGCAAAGGCAAGTAGGCCAAGTCATTGTAGCAAGATGCCCTAATTATTTGTACCATCACAAGGAGGAAAACATGAACATGCACCCAAAGGAAAAGGTCCTCGTTAACAAGCATTCCATAATTATCATAATGCACACCAATGTTTTAAAATTGGTCCATAAAAATAATACAACTAAAAACTAGTCAACCAGCTCAATCAATTTCCAATTGAACTAGACAATTGATCGAATTTCATCCCAAATTTTTAAGATACCACTTTTAACTATAACCAAATCGATTTTTGAGTCAATTCATCTCCGTGTTGAAATAGGTCTTTCTCACTCACACGTAAACATAGATGCTTAACACGTAACTAGTGATGGCAACGAGGTTGATTCGGATCGGATCGGATCGGATCGGCTTGATCCGTATCCTCCCCGAATTAATTTTAGAATATCCAAATTCGCGAATTGATCCGTCATTTCTCGGGACAGATCAGATCACTGCTTTGATCCGCAGACTGATCCGTGTAATTTTTTTTTATTTTTTTGTCAATTGTCATTCAAAAAATTAAATAAACGTTGAAATAAACTTTACTACTTTACTACTTTTTTCTACTATTCTAAAAAGTTTTCATAAGCTTCACCTAGGCTCCGTCTAGGCTTGAACTTCGGCCTCTACGCTTAGCCATGCATCACTCATCGTCCTTACCCTAGAACACGCCTAGGCCCGAAAAACTTGAAGTTCGACCTCAACGCCTAACCACGCTTTACGTTTTTTAGAACATTGCTTTTTTCAATCTTTTTATTTCTTTATTTTTTAAATCGGGCAGATCGGATTGTGGCGGACATGATCCGATCGGCCCCGCTAATTCGCGGATCGAAATTTTTTTGCTCCATTGAGATCAGATATCCATTAAGTTTGGAGCAAATCAAATATTTTTGTCATCCCCACACGACGTACTAATATGAACACTCGTGGTCATAGTCACACTCATAGAGTCACACGGGTGCGGGGTATAAAGCTCTTATCCTTGCAATATAAGATTGATCAAATATGGGGCCAAGTTGCTATCTTAAAGTATCAACAAAAATACCCAACAAAAAAGAGGGCACGTGGGTAACAAAACCAGCTGTGTCCAGCCCATTTAAACTATTTACCCATAAAAAAACATGAAAAATTGAACATATGCTGTTGACAAAACCCATGGTTATGGTAGTGATAATCACTATCTAAAAGCGTTTAATCATTAAGTAGCCTCTGGCTCACATTATTTGAGGCGAGTTGAGAAGAGAGGCCCTGAAATGGTCATTTTTTATAGTTGTAGGCTCGTAAATCTTACAAAGTAGAAGGCAGTGAAAGAGAATAGTCGCAATTGCTTGAATTCGATTTGTTGAAAAGTTGATTTCGTTCAGTCAAGTATGACCTTTTAAGTCGTTGTCCCAACTCAAATAAATCCCATTTGACTATTACTTTATCCACACTATTATGTTCTTATATGCAAGTATACGCTCGTTTGTCGGCTTTTGTTGCAAATACAAATTATTTTTCACCGCTTTGGGATGTGGGTTTTTACTTCCTAGTAGTGATTAGGGTTATATGTTGTTGGGCGGCAAGAACATAAACTACACTACTCAAGAATTGAAACTCGGGTTGGTGTTACGTTTGACAAAACTACAAGGTGGCCAGGGGCAGAACTAGGATATTTTTTGGACCGGACTGTTACCGAAAAAGAAAAATTTCACACTCTAAGACTGGACTATTACTAAAAAAACAAATTAATTTTTCTTTTTTTACACTATAAAAAACAAATATTTTCACCCCCCTAAATCCACCCATGAAGGCTGCTAGTTCATTTAAATTATATCCTTCCGTAAGTTTCCAAATTAGCTGGCTGCATAATGTTTACGTATTCAATGCTAGGGTAAAAAATTCAAGTGTGATTTCAATGTTATGTATGACTGTTGCATCACAATACAAGAGCTTCATCTCACACTCTTCAAACTGGATTCTATATTATGGCACTTCACACCATGTAACAAGCGGACCTTAAGAGCTGCCCTTGCATCAACCAAATTAGTGCATAATTGGTATAGAATACTAGCCGGTACTAAATACTACAATAAACAAAATTTTAACATTTTCTTCCTTAATATTATCAAGTCTATCCAATCCTCCTAGTGTGCATGCCATCAGTAGAGACGGAATCCAAGTCTTAAGTCCACAGGATGATACAAGAAAGAATAATGGTTAACGTTCATTTGGGCTCGATACAAAATATCTTCTTTCTTCATAGAACATTAGAAATTTCGAAAAGAACCATCAATTGCTAGTAGGCAGCTTTGACAAAAATTCGTTCAAAGAGATATTTGGAATTTTATTATTTTCTCTTACAAGATGGTATTTACTAAAAATTATAAAAACAGGCTCTATTTGGAATTAACATGGACCTTACTAAGGGGCCAATTTCAGTCCGACATTCGTGTACATAAATCGTACTCGCACATGAGTTCATTGACTAGAGATGTTAATCGGTCCGTGATTTCCCCATACGAATTGTAACGACCACGACTTTCCCCTACGACCTTTCACCTAAGGGATATTCCGTGCGCCATTAACTTACGTACTGTCCACTGAAGGTTGAGCTCCCAACTGGATTTCACTCAGAAAGATCTAAACATGAGACAACATTTCGCCTATGGGCTATTCCATGCGCCGATAGCTTACTTACTATCCACTGAAAGTTGGACTCCAAACTGAATTTCTTTCACGTCCCAGCGATTCGAACCCTTGACCTCACTTCTTAAGAGAAACTTAAGTAAAATGCTATTACCAATTAGGCAACTAGAGAGTCTTTGTGCTACACAAGATTACGTCTTTGTAAAATGTGACCATTTAAATACTTGTCAAACTTCTTGTCATTTTCAAATGTTAAACAACCACTTGTTTTTCTTTTTAACCAATTTTCCAATTTCACTTTGAGCTTCAATTTCTCATTCACCCGATCATCAATTTTTTCAAGTAAATATATTATTTCGATATTCACGTGGAGGAGAACACGAATCTACTTTTATCTTCCACAATGAAAAAACAGGTCCCACATAAAAATGTGCCCAAACATGGCATAACACCACTAATTTTCCAACAATACACACAGGATAGACAACTTAGTATTCACTTATTATCTACACATTCCATAAAATTCACAATTTATATGTACTTAAAAATTAATTTCAGCAATGCCAAACTTGCACTCAAGTCGTAAAATTGCAGATACACCTAGATATGCAGCACTCTCCCATAAAGCATTCCTCTATATTCTCTCTTCCTATAGAGGCCTACATGATATTATTTCCAACATAAAGTGCAACTTTACAGATCAAGAACAGTTGATACAAACTTACAGAGGTAAATGTCGTGCATGATATTTTAGATTTTCCTGCAAATCCACCTATAATAACAATGTCGACACTCTCTTCGAGAGGTTGACTTGTTGCCTTAGTTACTCTGAACCCAATTATCTAAATGCCGATTCTTTGCTTCATCCACTAGATCCTTCCAACCGGTGACGGGGGTGGGCACGTCACATACTTTGCTGGCCCTTGCCCTTGGACTTGGGTTGGGACCATTGCTTCCTGGAAATGCTCTACTTCCGGTTGAATATTCATGTCTAAGATATCAGAAAATTTCTGACACGTTATGACTGCTACGCATGTAGAAAATGTCTCTAACAAAGAAATTGACGCATCAAATTTGACAGAGTAAAGTCCATTTTCCATTGGTTTCTGGCTGAATATAGACTTGCTCTCTCGTACTCCGCCCTGTTAAGAAGCATGGATCAAATAAGTTTATTAGTCAAAGTTTCAGTTAACAAGAGGTAAGCTAGTACCTGCTGAAGTAGAACAATACCTGGAGATAAAGTTTCACATGATCAATTGCAGAGCTGGACGAGGATGCTTCAAGAATTTTGCTGTCTTTCTTACAGTTGGTAAGAATTCGAAGCTTGCAACCGACATCCCACCCTCCACAATCACACGATCCACCAGATTCCCATCGGTTTATTAACGATGAAGGTGCACCTTTGATTGGTACGCCATGACAACCACTAGGAAGAATGACTACTGTGCTATTAGTGTTTCCATCATCTTTAGAGTCATAGGTAACTGCCGATACACAATGTGTAAATTCACTCTTCATACTACTATTGTCACTCAAATTTACACCATTAAGCTTCTCACTTGTTGGGTTCTTAACGACAATGGCAGCAATCTCCCTGTTCAACAAATATTCATGTGTTTGGTTATCCACCTGCCCCGGATCAACACTATACAATACACATTCTCTTACATATCGAATAGAGTCCTTCACATCCTGAAGACGGGAGCTTGAAATCTTCATCTGACCTATCATATTATAGCCAAGGCCGCAACATCTATTTTTCGACCGTTGATTTATCCAGTTCACGCTCTTTTTTCTATTCTCCTGGACAGAGTAGAATGCATAAATCATGCTGTAATCACTCTTTTGAGATGATGGCAAACTCTTTATAACTGCAGCTAACATATCACTGCTGTTATCAACCACAAGTTTGAAAAACGGGAGTCCTTTCTTCAACGTAAGCTGCAAAAAGGCCTGCAAAGTTGATGCCTTGGCTTTCCTATCTCGAACAGGTCCACTGACGGTCGCACGCATCGTAGAGTGTGAGCTTCCATCTGGTGGCCGAACAGTCTCGGAAGAGTGAGCTCCTTTATACTTTAGCAATGGGTCTAGTAATCTCCGCAAAGGGCTGGACCTCCTCCCTCTGCCACTAGCATTTGACTTGTCTCTATCACATTTAGCCATACTGCCAGAGGAAACCTCACGCCTCACCGGGCATGACTCGGCAGCAGTATATGTAGAACTCAATTGTGGAACCTCAGAGCTCTCCTTGAAACTAAAGCTCCTACTAATCCTCCCAAGGCTGAAGCTGAACCGGCGATTGGGAGAGGGATGTCTTCCTTTCACAGCTGGCTGTTCAGCAATGTCCCCGTCTGTTCTCCTGGCAGACTCGACCGAGTCTGAAAATGAAGTTCTAAATGTTTTCTCTTTCACTGTTGAACGTTTTGCTTCAGATGGTATGGGTGTGACAGGTATCTTACGCGGACACACACTTGTACAAGTATCCGAGTTCATAGGCTGAGAAGTGACCAGGTTATGTGGTTCCATGTCAGATTTGTCATGACCTGTGACACCGGTAGGCAGGGGACATGAATGTGCAATATCAGAAGAGAATTCTCCAGAGTAAAGCCCCTGATGTGAAAAGCAATTAGAAAATCTACTCCCATTTGCTTCCGCAAATTGTCCATCAAATGATGTCCTGGATCCAGTCAATTGTCCTTCAAATGATGTCCTGGATCCAGTCAATTGACCTTCAAATGATGTCCTGGATCCTGTCAATTGTCCATCAAATGATACCCTGGATTTAATAAACTGAGAACTCTCCAAGTAACTCCCCTTTAGGAAATGTTTTGGTACTAGGAGTACGTTGTTTTGTGCGTCTACAGGGTGATATTGGTAAGCAAGGTCGACTTCATCTTCTATCTTTGTCTCACCCTTTTTCCCCCGATAAGTGATTGTATCACCCGAAGACAGTGAGAACTTATGTATACCCTGGTCTAAGGAAAAAGTTCCCTTTTCCAATAGTGTCCCTTTCTCCGAATCTTTCTTATCACCATTGCCCATACAACTCCTCCCACCATTTGACTCAATTTTCTCATAGAAATTATCTTGCATCCCATTAATGGTGCTGCTACCTTGGGCACCTTGAAATTCTTCAATACATGTGCCCTTTCCTTTGTACTGTTTGACACCTTTAATCTTTTCTCCTTCTTGAGACAAGTTATCATGTGAAATGTGTGATGGGGGTTGTTTACTCTGAGGTGATGGATTAAAATGTGAACTATGTGATGGGGGTTGTTCTCCTTTATATAGTGAACCTGGATTCAAACCATGAGATAACGGTAGTTTTCTCGGATTTGAATGTGGTACACTCGCCATAAACATTGAACTACTGCACGATGGTGACTTTTTCGTTTGACCTTTTGTAGGCATACGTTCATTGTATTTCCATTTCTCCAGACGCTTCCAATCAAGAACTCCAAAGTTCAAAGCCTTCTCTTGCATACTTTTTTGCTTCTCCACTTGCTGCAGAAAGCCTGGCAAATTTGACATATGCTTGACAAGCTCATCATCTTTAAATGTCTTACTCCCAGACCGTGACTTTTCTTTATTCTCTAAAGATTTAAATTGGATCTCGTGCTCAATACTTGTACCCTGTCTCAATTCACAATGTTGATCAATGTATGGCTTGCCAAATGGGTGTTGAACCTTGTGTTTGTCTTGAAACTGTAAACTTTTATCTGCCGAGGGCAATAGAATCTCCACTTGGACAGCATCTGAGATTTGAAGTCGCATTGAACTCCTCTGCTCACAGCTGTGGCCCATGTCCCTAGCCGTTTTCTACACATTCAGGACCTAAGTTTATGATAGATAATACGTCATTACATCTCCACTCATTTTCTTAGCCGTCATCAGGAATTAGGTCCCAGGAATTCTCTCTGAAACTTGCAATCTGATTAATGCAGAACAATTTAACAAGGTAAATCAGTAACTAAAAAGTCAACTTTTCCAAGATACAAAAATAAGGGATTTGAAAGCCATTAACTAGACAAGAATGCAATTTACAGAATCATGTAAGAACAACCCCCGCTCCCTCAGGAAAATGGGAAATTGACTTATTACAGTTTTGATACAATAAATGAGGATGGTATGTTTCACAATCTATTTATTCACAACAAAGTACTGAATATTAGTACAATGAGAGCATTTTAAAAATTATAAAATTTAAACAAGCTGGTATAACAATAAGATGGCCTGCAATAAAACTCAAAAATCAATCAGAAATTTTGCCTCTGATACACTAGTGTTTCAAGGAATTTCCATTTTACTTGCATTCTGAAAAGGAAGAAAGAATGACATCCTTTTTCTCGTACTAAATAAAAAGCATTTAGGTAAAAATAACTTACACCACAAAGCTTCTCCCATTTTTAAGATCCTAGAGGTAAATGAGAAACTCTTCAAGTCCCTTGCAAACCTAATTAGCTTTTAAAGAAAAGCATGCTGCTGCGTCACGCATTAACATGCCAAAATATGAAGGATTAAGGAAACATTTCAGGCCGATATTCTTTATGTTTCTAATTTACAAACAGGAATTGCATAAGAATCAAAGGGCAAGACCCGAAAGGATACACATATTAACAGAACTTCTAGCGCCAGATCAAATCTAGATTACAATTGAAAGAGGAATTTATATGACACCAACAGTAAGATAAATCCAAATCTTGAATTCACAAAATACTAGATATATTGGACATGAGCCAATGAGCCATAAAGTCTTTTACTAAATCTTTCTTCAAGATTAAATATCAAATGGTCAGGATTCACACCCCGACCAAGAGATTCACAGATCCAAAGCAACTAAAGCTAAATTATTACTAAAAGGAACCAAAATATGCATCAAATAACACAATAAATCAAGAACAAGCACTCAAGATAGCTCCAAGAAAATCAAGAACTTAAACTAGAAGCATCACCAATAATTGTACAAAACGTTAACCAATTTCCAATACGCCCCATAAGATAGTTTCAAGAAAATGTAAATCCATGGGAGGAAACCAGTAAACCCAATAGTTTTCCAATAGAAAGAAAAAATAAAATTATACGTGAACAATAAATAAATGTACTCACACTAAAGATAGATTCAACAACACGTGACGTGAAATAGATTCAAGAAAATGCAAATCCATGGCAGACATGAGACATCCAGTAAACCCAGTAATTTTCCAATTAAAAGAAAAAAAAAACGAAAAAAGAAAATTATACGGGAACAATAAATAAATGTACTTACACTAAACGCGAAGAAAGGAATTGCTGCAGAGTCAGAGGAAAGCAAGAAATCTTCTTAGAATTGCAGGAAGCGTATTCCTCGATGTAGCAGTCGTATCAGCTACGGGTGCAGCAGATGGTTAAAATACAATCTATACGTATAGAGAGAGAAACCCCGCGAAACGAGCGTGTTACGAGGGAGTGAAAAAGTGGAGTGAGGCGTTTCGCTTTCTATTTCTATTAAAGAAGAATCGGACGGTTGTAAGCGAAGGTGGAGTGAGATATCATCAAGTAGGGAGGTGCTGAGGGCTTAATGCGCTACGGATAGTGGGCCCAATTGCAAACAGAATTTACTGACGTCAACATTCGGGATACTTGGTTTTTGGCGATTATCTACCCAAACAAATGATCCAATTAGCGCATGCTTCATAGTGAGAAAAATATTTTTTAAGTGTTTATATTAGAAGTTATTGGTGAATATGTAAATAAAAAGTGGATTATAAATTGTATATCTTATGAAATGTGTGGATAAAAATTATGTTTAACCATCTGAAATTATAATTTAAGCACCTTCAAACACGTGCTTAATGATTAACGTCATCCTGGCTATTATCAACCCAAAAAAATGATCCAATTGGTGAGTAACATCATCCCACAGTGAATTTGAAGTGATAACAATAGAAGGAAAAATATATAGAGAAATAGAAGTGGTTGATGAAGAAAAATGGGAGAATGAGTTGATTGGTGAAGAAGAGTAAGGAGGAGGTTGATAACAATATTTTCTTTATTTTTATTTTTCTTTGTTTTTTATTTTTCATTTAAAAAGGTAATATTGTCATTTTAAATTTTTTTTACTATTTAATAATTAAACTAATGATTTTTTTAACAGAAAGATTTTACTCGCGCGTTTTTTAAAAGTTAAAGACTTGATGTACTAGACATTGAAGGTTCGGGATTCCATCGTCACAAAGTTCAAAGCTTCAGGATCTTCAGTGCTATTTATCCTAGAATATATGCCACATGAGTACCTTTTTGTTGACATGACAAATATAATGTGTCATCTGTATAGTGTTGGGATATTTTTACAAAACTTGGTAGTCAAAACTTAGAAAACATCTAGGTCGACTAAAATTGAACAAGTTTTCAAATCTTGGACACTTTGGTAGTCGAAACTTGGAAGACATCTAGGTCGACTAAAATTGAACAAATTTCCAAATCTTGGACTTCTTGACAGAAAAAAATTAGGTCATACATTAACTATAAATTGACGTGGTTTGTTCACTTTTGTAATTGTGATCTGAGGGTTTTTCTAAGAGAAAAATTGTAAGCCTAGCATCCTAGTTATTTTTCTTGTTCTCTTTGTGGATTGTACAAATAGTAGAAATTGGTGGGTGCGGTAAAACTTATTATATTATTTTTCTTGAGATACTTGGAGATTTGGGCAGGTGAAATTTATATGATTGTAACAATTTTTCATATAGTGAAAGTTTTGACAGTCCGTAAATCTTTCTCTTTCTTTTATATTTTTCTGTTTCGTTATTTTTTTTTTAACAATGATCTTGTGGACAATAAAGGAATTAATTTCAATTCATAACATATAGAGTAGTATATCACATCACTACATTTGTTAACTCTTTTAACACAGTGAAATAGAGTGTCATATGAAATTTACTTTTAAAAATTCAATGTTATAGTGGCATATGAGATTCATTTTGAAAGTTCAATCACAATCTAAGAACGTTTAAAAGTACAATTACATTCCAAAAACGTTTGGCAAAGTATATTGACATTGAAGGTATTTAACTAACATTAATATATGTTCTCTAAGATGCAAAGATGCTATTTATAAATAAAGAGTCTATTGGATATGCTCTTAGAAAGACTATAAGATTTAGTAAGAAATTAAATCCCATAACTCCATTTCTATAACTCATGTCTCGTGATCCACAATGACGAGGGATAGTTTCACCATACATAAAATGTAAAATAATTTAAAAAATACTATTTAACTTTTTTTTATTCTAAAATACTATTTTTACTTTGTGACACTTGTTATTTTTGTTAGATTTTTTTATAAAAATGCGTGTTATACGTGTTACATTTGAAATTTAAAATGTTGAAAAATAATTGTGGAATTTTAATATAAAATCAAGTATGTAGCAAAATTATCACCAATAACAAATAACAACCCAGATAATCTCACTATAATAATACCATTTAATTTAACTTATGACCCATGAACTTTCACAATAATAACACACATATTTTCATCATAATTAAGTCATGAAACTTTCAACTTTTCACGTTCTTACAATAAAAATACATTTAAATAATAAAATGTACAATGAATAAGTTAAGACTAATCATGCCAAGCAAATAAGTAATAATATATGTAGGAATTCTGATCTACTGCCCCCAGGTGGGCAGTAGATCTTGCCCACATGCTGACTTGTCAGCATGTGGGCTGTTGATGTAAAACTTTTTACATCAACAGCCCAAGTCAGCATGTGGGCAAGATCTACTGCCCACCTGGGGGCGGTAGATCGGTCCTCATATATGTAGATTTAATTATTATTTTGTATAAAATTGAGCTGGGGCATACTCCCCCATCCGGTCATCCCCATGTAAATCCGCCGTTGTTAATAGTGACGATGTCGTGGAAGTAACATGAAACAACACTTTAAATATTTTCATTTTCTTTTACGCTTTTTATTTATATATTCTAACTCAAAGGACTTGATTAATCCTTTTTAAATCTGGTTTTCTTGCGAAAAATTGACTTTCTAAATATTTGTTAAGTATTTCTATCAAACACAAAAAGAAGAAGATGAAAACGACTTTGGAATTTTTTGATATTGAGATTGGCATTCAGATACAATCGATATTACCTTCTTGTTTGTTAATACTTAAATTATAATCTAAACTACTCAAATTAGTCAAATATTTTTTTTATTTATATATTTCGTAGAATACACAATTTACTATATATTTATTATTTAAATATTATATAAAATTTATAATTTATAAACACTTAAAAAATAATTTCAATAATACCATACATGACTTTACGGTATGAGTTGAAATAATAGTATTCAGTGAAATAATTTCATTTTGACTTTACGCATCTGCATATTCGCTTTGGCTCTATCGCTCCGACCATTCCAAAATGCATAGAAGCCTTCTCACCAAGTTTAGCACCTCACATAAGTGACGCGGGTTCTGAAGGAACTTTTGTTACGCCTTAATCCCACGTAGTGCTCTACATGGTCTGGTCAAAGTCAAAGTCAAACTTGCCTAGTAGGCTGTTACCTTCTATTCTAAGGAGATTGAGAAGACGAGATTGTTCATTTATGCCGAGGAGGTTTGAGAAGGCGAGGTTGAGAAGACGAAGTTGTTCCTTTATATCGAGAAGGTTTGAAAAGGCGAGGTTGTTTCTTTATACCGGAGAGGTTTGAGAAGACGAGGATGGTCCTTTTACCGATGATGTTTGAAAAGACGAGGCGGTCGAAGATCGACCCCCCAATTGCATGTTGAGTGAGCTTCTCCTCACACTCAACGAGTCAACCATGAATAGACTGATGAGACAGCTTGCCAACACGGCATGTCACATCCTAACTTCCTAGCATGCGGTTGAAAGAGACCTTCTCATTAAAGCCATTGATGTAACACCCAAGATGTAACGTGGGGACCCTTATGATTGAGCCACTTGTCGCACATCGAATGAGATCAATCAATTTGAATTTGCCTATAAATACCAAGGTCATCCCCACAAGAAAATGAGGATAAAATATAAACTCATACAAAGAAAACACAAGTCCTCTGTGCTAATTAACTTAAATGTTTAGAATCACTTAGGAGAATTATTAGTTATGAGCCCTCAAGCCACCACATCTACCATAACGTGTGTCTCCCACACATAAACATCATATCTACTCCGTTCCAAGTGCATCTATGTGGCTGACTAAACCACGTGGCGGTCCAATTGCGTAGAAAAATTACACATAGGAAGAGGAAGCGTGTGGTTCTTGTTGACAGCTATTTTTAGAGGTCAACAAAATTCACTCTCTAAATTAAAATCTTAAATTGAAAAGTCCGTTAAAGAAGAATTTTAAGAATTTACTCTTTAAATTAAAGAGCAACATATGTTTAAAAAGTTTGTTAGAAATGTCATGACATCTATAAATACCACGCATTTTCTTCCAACTTTTTAGAAGATAGAACATATATTTTCTATTAAAAAGGTTAAGATATATTTTGCCAAAAAAATGTGTTCTTATAATAGAATTTTGAGTTCATCCTCTAGTGTAAAAAATGGTTGAACTAAATAACGTTTCAATTGTGTTGTTGTATCATGGGTGGGACATGTCAAGAAGATAGATGTTGCACCGATAATTGAGAATTTTCAACACCGTAGATGCCTTAAATCTCTTTAAAGATAGCGAGATATCTACGTCTCAGCCTAATTGATTATGAGTTTGCTTATCAATTTAGTTGTAAATTCTTATTTACAATTGTAATTTGTCGAACATTATTCATTTTCAAATTTTGATAAGTCCAAGTTGATTCAACTTATACTACTTAGCAATCAATTTGATAATTTTCAAGTTTAAAATGAATCATTAACCTTGCACAAAAGTTGGTTGAGACAAAAAAGACCAGATTTATCATTTAGCTTATTTGCTCATCAAATTGGTTCTTTTTTTACCAGTTGCAACTCTCACTATAAAAAGTATGTTTTCAGCTATGAATATCATCAACAATTGCACAATCGAATTTGAGATGAATGGATTGAATGATTTATGATTGCATATATTGAGACAAATATTTATAATAATATTTATAATGATGATATTGTTAAATGATTTAAAAATATGAAAACTCATCGTAGATAATTCTAATTTATTGGAAATTTTTAATTTTTGCATTCTACGTATAGTTCATCTTGATAATTTTTACTTATTGTTTACATAGTGCCCTCTTTGAGTAAAATTCTATGTCTGCTTGTGGAGAAATATTTTGGTAGGTCGCTCATATAATTCTACGTGGTACGTCAACCACTTAAATTGTGGCATGTGGGTTTTATGTCCCATTTAATTTTTCTCTATTTAAATTGTTCTAACTCACCCACTCAAATGATGATACTTGTCAATTGTGTAAAATTTAATTTACTTTATTTCTTTCTCTAATTTTTTTTTTTTTGAAATTTAATTTTTAATATTATGTTAGTCTTATTTTTTATACGAATGTTATTTGGGCATCAAGTTCTCACTAAGAATTTCAGTTAAACACCTAAATTACGTTTGAGATATCTAAACTTAATATTTAATAAATTAATGATTTTAGATATTAATAAATTTCTTCAAAGTCAAATATAATAATTCAATACTCATTACTATTTTTTATTTTTTTTATTTTTTAAGTTTAAAGAAAATTCATTAGTATTAATACAAAACAATAAAACCTCAAATACTTGAACATAAAAACATAACCTCATTATGAGAAAATGAAATATGTCATACGGTAGCTCGTAATAGAATATGGTCTCCTAAGGTTCTTTATTTTGACAATGCCCACAAAATTTTAAAATTTACACATTTTTACATATGGTTTATATATGCTTGAGCCAACTCCATTACATCGTAACATATTCCATTTTTTCATAACGAGGTTCTAGATTTATATTCTAATATTTGTGATTTTAGTATTTTTACTTTTTTGTATTAATACTAATGAATATTCTTTGAGCTTAAAAAAAAAGAAAAAAATAATTGGTATTGAATTATTAAATTTGACTTTGAAGAATTTTATTAATATCTCAAATTATTAATTTGTTGAATATTAAGTTTATCAAACGTAATTTAGGCGTTCAATTCAAATCTTTACCAAGAACTTGATGCCAAAATAACTTCGGATAAAACATAAGACTCAGATAATATTAAAAAATTAATTTGAAAAAAAGAGAGAAAGAAATAAAGTAAATTAAATTTTATACGAATGAAAAATGTTATAATTTGAGTGGGTAAGTTGAAAAAAAGTAAATAGAGAAAAATAAAATAAAATATAAAAGCCACATGTCATCATTTAAATGGTCAGGTGTACCACGTAAGACTATATGAGCATCCTACATGAATTTTTCTCCTACTTATGAGTATACTAGTGAGGGCACGTGCGCTGCACGTGATAGAGTGGTATATATTTATCTATCGTATTTAGTCTCACTATTTGAACGTGTGTTCATTAAGTTTAAATATTGGAATATAATGACAATAAATATTATAAGAATAACATCTTTATCCTCTAGTCCATAATTAATATATCTAGTTGAAGTGTCAGACCACATATAATTAAAGGAAGAAGAACATTATCTTTTGTTAGTCTAAGTGAACAAATTGAATGCGTTAATTAAATCCTCAGTAAAGACGTATCTTTAATTTCTTTAGCGCGTTCCAAGTTCGAAGGACCATTTGTATAAATAAGAATTCCCTTTGTTACATAATTTCTTCTTCATATTTATAGATATAGGATTTATGGGGCAATCATTTTTTTTTTCTTTCTCCAAGTCACTTTTGTTTTGTCCAAGTTACTTTTCCTTTTGTCTAACTCACTTCAGAAAGAAGAGTTTATACTTATGTACCATATCTGCATATTTTATTCTAGTTGTAGTTGTATCAAAGATATCCCCCCCTTTCCCTTCCATCAATTCATATCAAACTACCGTTCATCACAATAAAATATGAATTAAGAAGCACACATGAAAAGAGATGCAAAACCGATTTCTAGAATTTATTTACTGCAACCTGATCATACCTTAACAAAATATAAGGATAATTGTTTCAATACGTAATGTCCCCTAAAAGCATAATATACAACAGATAAACTACTAAATTTGCATCATTGTACAAGGTGACTAAATTTACCATTCTTCATCACACTGAAAAGTGCAGAAAAGTAAATTGCATAACTAACCAGCAGGCTCAAAAAAATTTGCTTGCATCAGAGGCCTATTAGGATTCACTATTACTCACATTTTCTATACTTGAATACTGCCATATTTCGACAAAGTGACAAGTAACTGCAACATTGGGAGCCAAACAACTAAAGTTATTGGTTGAGAACCTACTTGCGTACTGGAATAGCATATAAAACTGAATGTCATGATTCAAGAATGAATAAAACAACTAAAGTAAAGGAAACACGAATGATAAAAATGATGAAGACAAAGCTAGATAGAAAATTACAAAAACGGGTGTACTAACCTACAAGTAATTGTCTAGTCATTAAATTTCCTATATTTTCCAGAAGCAAGGACTTACAAAATCTGTCATCATATCTTTTGAAGCTCTAAAATGAACATAAAACTATTATCACCAATGGACCAAGTTCATTATATCTACTTGTTGATTTCTGCAAAAAATATCAAATTCTCTAAACATAATCGTGTGAGTGGCCCATAACAATATATAGCTAGTGGTTTCCAGATAGCTTTTCAATAGAAGACCACAACAAACTTTCCAGATAGAAGCAGGCAGACCATAGAACATGTAAGCAACAATGTTCATGGAAGCAGCAGCAAACAGAACATTGGTCTCAGAAAGTAGGCAAAAAGGTTTAGCTATCTCAGCAATTTCCTGAGGCAACCATTAATGCAGCAAAGTATTGCCCAGATGCTCTAGGACAATGAACAAAAATAAGTAACCAACTTACGAAAGAAATATTAACGAGCGCAAATCTTGTCTACACTCATGATACTATGTAAACACCATGATGACACAAAGCAGAGATCACTTGAGAAGAAAATACAAACTTGAAAGCATATTTAAAAAAGTGAAGATAATACTCATCAGGCATGCTTTAAGTCCTTTTAAATGCAATCAAAGTTATCAAACAGTCATTTTATAAGAAATGAAAGAAAAAGTCTAGATAGATGTAATAGAAGGAAACTAAGAAGGAGAAGATAGCTCAGTTGGAGAACGGTAACGCATCATAAATAAGAATCTCAAAGAACTATAAAGTCGCATCATTTTCTAATGAACTTCTAAAGATGGGTCCCCTACAGCGTCCACTCTGTAGGAGCAGATAAAGATGCCTCTTCATACTTAAAAAAAAAATAAGATTCTTTTAAACTTAGCCCAACGTGCTAAAAATCTTATCATTATGGCAGGCAATGTTAGAACAAGAAAACTATTGTGGTTGAGCCTCCATTTTTTAGGGATAATCCAAATGGATACAAACCATAACTTGCATTATTCAAAAGCTGAACCATGGACCTAAGCTACTGACTACTGAGGGTTCAGTTAGAAAACCAATCTAAGCCTACCCTTCACTTGTAGCATCATATGTACATTCTCTTTTCCTTCTTCTATTTGAAGAAAGAGAATTTCATTTCTAAAGAAAACTGTACAATTTAGGAGGACAAGCAGTCCTCAAGGTTAAATAATAATCAAATTAACTATCCAACAAACACTTCAACTGAAATAACTCCTCAACAAATATCTTGAAAAGAAGGAAGACAAAAAAAATTAATATTTGTTAAATTGATGCAACCAAATGGAAATTGTGTCTAACATCAGATTTAGCATGAAGATAACATCGTATATATATGAAATTTTAGTGTGTAGACTATATATCCTAATTTGTTGAAGTGAAATGGTCTTTAATACAACACCATAAATAGAGAAACATTTAATAATAAGCAAAATTTAATGACTTAATAATAGTAACCACAGATGAACTAACGAAGAAACTTAAAGAAAATAAAATAACTCAGGAACACAAGTTTGGGATTGAGAGAATTTAAGATGAGTTAACCAAAGCCAAAAGTTCTCGATAAACTACATTTTTAGTGCATCTCTCGTGAGATTCACCATAACTGTAGGTTTAATCAAATAGAAAACATGAAACTCATAATAAACAATGGAGGCATTTACTTAGATTAGATCCATATAGAGTTCAATTCCCCCCACCCCCAATGTCCACATTTCTATCTTTCATTAAATGTGATAAACCACAACCAACAAATTATGAATAAAAGGGCGAACGAGATTGATGAGATGATGACACTCCTTATCTCTTGGTGGAGAAGAAAAAATGATTCATTATATGTCACTTAACAACCAATATATCAAAAAACCCCACAAGTGAAAATGGTCTTTTTCCAATTGAAAAGCAAAAAAAGAGGCAAAAGCCCCCCCCCCCCCCCCCCCAAAAAAAAAAAAACAAAAAAAAAACAAAACAGATAACGAGCAAAAACCAATCTCAACCCATAGATATTCATAATCAATTCAACCTACCACAAATCAAAGAACACAAGTTTATTCAGCAAACAAGAAATTATCAATCCACTAAATCACTTATGAAAACACTGCCAAAAATCAAATCCCATAACACAAAAGAAACATTCCATAAATCAACCATATGAAAGCCCGATTGTTGGTGTGTGTACACACACACACACACACACACAAGAAACAGTGGAGGCATTTTACTTAGATAAGATCCATACAGAGTTCAATTTCCCCCCCCCCCCCCCCCCCCCCCCAATTTCCACATTTCTATTTTTCACTGAATGTGATAAACCACAACCAACAAATTATGAATAATATGCAGGTATATTGGGGAAAGAAAAAGGGGCTAACCAGAGTGATGAGATGACGACACTCCTTATTAGTAAAATATCTCATGTATATAAAAGTCCTGTAGAATTCCAATCACCTTCTAAATCATATATATATATATATATATATATATATATATATATATATATATATATATATATATATATATATATCTTCTGTTCAAGTAAATTTCGCCTGTTTGCACTAAGAATTCAAAATAGTGTTACAAGTACCCAGAAGTTGCAAATGGTGACTTTACGCAATCAGTGTCATTGAGCAACTAAAACTCCGAAGGAGAAGGTATACTGTGCAATACACTTTGGTATACAAATCAAGAAAAAATAAATGGAAGACATAAATTAATTCTTCCCGTTTCTAGTTAAAATATCCAAATCCAAACTCGAGAAACCCTATACCGTAGCTTGCTTCAAATTTTAAAATTCGGCTTAAAACTTCACTATACAAAAAAAAATTTCCTTCTCATACAATATTCAGACCTAAAGCACACCAATGATACTCAAAATATAGATTCATACATCCATACACATAAATATTTATATATACATCTATGGTTTTGCATAATTATGCAAACTGAAAATACAATTAAATAACCATACCTTTGATATATGAATTTAGAGAGAGAGGAAGCGGCCCAGGCTACAAAATGAAAGAAATTACATAGAAATTAGAATAAAACATAATATTACAAAAATATTGACCCGTGTTGGATCAAGCGGAATAGAAGAAGTAACGTCGTCAATTTGAGCACCGATTATTTTCTGGTACGAGTCGCAGGAGCAACGCAGACCGGAGACTGCCCAGATGTCGGCGACAGGACAGTGCAAATGCCCGACTAAGGGGCGGACCAAACTTGGAGAATCACAGAAGAAGAGAGCCAGGGAAGAAGATCGTGTGAAAAAATGGGCACAAAATGAAACAACCCACACGTGAATACGACGTCGTTTTAAACTTCTGGAGGTGGATGAAGACGGTGTCGTATTGGTCCTTTGGAGACCATCTGGTGAACAGTGCAAAAGCCCACTTTGCCTCTTATATTATAGTTAGATATGTAGAGAAATTTGGAGAATGAATATTATGTCAAATGGTGGTATGTGAAATGTTACATCGAATTCTATGTAATGTCAAGTGATGTGTCACGTTTATATTGCATCCATATTAGTCCATAATGTCGATATTGGTTTGTGGTCGACTTGGCCTACCGTTGAGGTCAATGTAGAGTGCCGTGACTATTGTGTATGGTTAGCCCGACATATTTGCTATAACCTCTAAGACATATTTGCTTTAACCTCAATGGATGACTGAGAGGTCTAAAAATGAATACCATTCCCTTAGTCAACTTTCGTGGAGCCTTTTTTCACCACACGTGCGCCTCTTAAAAATATTGGGACAACAATATTTCTCAATCTATTTAATCACTTTGCACATAACTAATCGGTCTTAGCGTAATTGTTGAATTTGCATTCGAAAATGCAATGTAGCCTAAAAGTTTTAAATTTGTTACAATTTAAAAATCTACTAAATATTCGAAGTTAAAGTCAATAATTACTTTCAACCACACGTTTCATAAAATCCACAACGTTTATTAACTTTTCAGCTACACATAAATTTTTTTCTCAAACAAGCTCATAATCTTTGAAATGTTCTTCCAAATTGGTTTAGCTCCGAGTTGTAAAATTCTCAATGTTTTGTCATCCAAGTTTCAAATGAAATATCTCAAAGGTTATAAACTCACAAGTTTATAAGTTTTTGTAATTAATTATCAAATTTATTTTAATATCACAGATTATATTATTTAACGAGAAACACCTGATAAAAATGAAAAAAATGTAAGAAAGAAAGAAATCGTTTGGCAAAAAAATGTAAAAAAAATGTAAAAAAAAAATGTAAAAAATGTGATATTATCACACCTGATAATATCACATAATATGGAATTTTAAGTTACGTTTGGCAAACCGATTAGAGCGGACAAGAAATCATGTATAAAATTAGAGGGGATAGTACTAAATAGAAAACATTAAGGTGAATACTATTTATAAATTTTTTTATTTTGAAGAATATTATTTGTACTATCTTTTTATCTGGCATAGACCGATATTCTGACCCCGTATTATTTTATTTGTTTAGCTTTTAAAAAAAAGAGCAAATAATATACTTTTGAACAAAAATACTATCCACTTCAATTTACTCTAAATATATTGTATTTAAATAAAAGATTTTTAAATAGTCAATATGGTTTTTCTCTTTTCAATATTCCCGTAACTATTTTTTATGTTCTCTTGTTTTTCTTTCTATGAACCTTTAAGTACGTAATTAATTTCTAATTTTTTTATTAAAAAAATATTAATATTTTTTATCCCTCTTCAATGTGATTTTTTTTTCTTCAATATTCTCATAACCATTTTTTTCCTTCTTCTCTTTCATCATTTTTTATCTTTTATTAATCAACAAGATAAATTATAATTAAATTCTTATATATGGTAGATTGTAGTTTATTAATAAATTTCATCATGTTAAAAATTAAATTTTATTACTGGATTTTTTTTCATTCTTGTTTTTTCTATTTATCTTGATGAGCATGTGTATTTTTTTTTGTAAATTGGTACTTTGGCTATTTATTTATGTAATTGTGGTGACTTATAATGATATGTTATCTATAGATTATTAAATGTAAGAAATGAGATTATAAATTGAATAAAAATTTGTTGAAAAATATTTTTAAACAAGTTGCCATATTTTGCAAATCATTTGAAAGTTCATAGTTTTACCTAAAAAAAAAAAGTGGACTAATAATTTATATTATTAATTTTTGACGTAGTTTATTTTGCAGCAATTAAATAGAATATTAATTTTTATAAATTTAATAATATTAACATAATTAAATAAATTATTATTAGATTTTTCTCACGCGACATTTTTTTTTAACTATGGAATATTAAATTTTTATATTTAAAATTTTTAATTGAAAGAAAAATTCTATAAAAATCCATAAAAATAATTTAAAATAAAAATCTATAAAAGTTTGTAGAAGTTTATTAACATCTATAAAAATCAATAAAAATTAATAAAATTTTTAAACATCAATTAATTAAAAAATATCAATCAAAATCTTTAAAAATTTAGATTAAATACACTCTCAATACCTTAATTTTATATTTAATTTTTTTTATATAATTTAATTCAGTACACCTAATATATAAAGACAGCGGACGCAATGCGTCCAAGGGAAGAGTTATTGGCCAATTAATTAATTGGGACCACTTTTGTCTTTACATGTTGACCATCTTTCCGACAGAGGCTGTGATTATTATTTTTTTAAAATTATCATATCTATTTTGATGCACGTTTTATTAATTAAGGACAATTTAATTATTTTATTTTAAAATCTTTTAAAAAAATCAAGGGTTAATTACACTAATGGTCCCTATTCTTTCAAGTTTATAACGATTTCATCCCCATTCTTTTTTTTAGCAGATATCATCCCCATTCTTCCATTTATTCTTACAGATGGTTTCCAAATCACTATTTTTCATTATTTTAACAATTTTATGACAATTTTACCCATTGACCTAAATTAATTAAAATGATAGAGAAAAAATACAGTAAAAGCATTGCAATTGGGCCCTTAACTTTTATAAAAGTACAAATAAATTCTTAACAATTTTATTTTATTCAAACCACCCCACCCCACCCCATCCCATCCCATCCCAACTTCACCTTCTCCTGGTCTGCCTCCTATCATTTTCCTGTGCAGATGACTCTATCGCCATGTCTAAGCTCCTCTTCTCCCTCTACTCCACACCCTCCGGTTGTTTCTCACAAAATCTCAAATTCTTGAAATTCAAACCAATCAAAACTTTTTCAACTGTCCCTCCAAAGCCCCAACCCGCCCCCTGAAATTGTATATCAACAAAATTTAACAAAATCAAAATCTCTTTCAGTTTTCATTTAAGTTTTTAACACACCCACCCGCTCACTCAAAATTTTTCAGACTATTCTCCAAATGGCGGTATCTATTGTATATACATACACTCAAACACCTCTCTCACTCTTGCTCTCACTATTTTTCTGGGTTTCTTGGAGTATGCATTTCTTGTAGTATTATACAATGGCCGACCAAGAGAACTACACGAGGGTGACACGCTTGGCGGCGAAGAAGAGAGCAACGTCAGAGGCAATGTAATTGCCTTCTCAGCAACAGAAAAACAAGAAGAAGAGAGTCGTGTTGGGTGAGATTCAAAATTTCGTACCACCATCAGATGTGACCAATAGAAATAGCAAGCAGAATCTTGAGAAGCAAAAGCAGAAAAAGAAGCCCAACAGGAAAGTAAAGAACCTGTGGAGAAAGAGGATGCCAGCGTGGAGGATGAAAGGGAAAATAAGAGTATAAATGGTGAAGATGATGATGCTGGAATTGATGTCAACGCCAAATCTGGTGATCCACAAATGTGTAGAGCCTATGTTTCTGGAATGATGGTGTACGAGTACAATCAGATTGGTGAGGGTGAGGGTGAGGGTGAGGGTGAGGGTGAGGTTGGGGGTGGTGGTGGGGGTGGAAAAAGATGAAGAACACTTATTTAAATAAAATAAAATTGTTTAAGGATTTATTTTTACTTTTATAAAGGTTAAGAGCCCAATTGGAATACTTTTATTGTATTTTTTGTTTCTTATCATTTTAATTAATTTAGGTCAAGGGGTAAAATTGTCATAGAATTGTTAGAATAGTGAAAAATAGTAATTTGGAGACCATCTGTGAGAATAAATGGAAGAATGGGGATAATATCTGCTAAAAAAAAAGAATGAGGATGAAATCGTTACAAATCTGAAAGAATGGGGACCATTAGTGTAATTAACCCAAAAATCAACAATATCGTCCTTAAAAAAAACTATTTTTTTCAAAAAAATATATACCAATAAATCTATAGCCTCGTAATGGTCTATTATATACAGAGCATGGGCAACCTGCAACGACAACTATTTTCAGTTTCAGCAAGAAGATAAAAAAGAGCATTTCACCATGGATGCCCCTCGTGTAGTGCTTTTGCCTTTCCCTGCACAAGGCCACATCAAACCCATGCTCATGTTAGCTCAACTTCTCTGCCACGGCGCCGGCGGCTTCAATATCACCTTCGTCAACACTGAACACAACCACCGCCGGCTTCTCAACCTCATCGATCAAACCGCCTTCAGCCGCCGCTTTCCGACACTCCAGTTCATGTCCATTCCAGATGGGCTTTCGCCGGAGCATCCAAGGTCTGGCTCCTCCCTCATGGACTTGTTCTTTTCAACTAGTTCTGTGAGCAAGCCGGAATTCAGGAATCTGATTGTTTCTCTTAGCCAAGAACCAACGTGTATTATAGCAGATGGCATCATGTCATTTGCAATTGATGTTGCCGATGAGCTTGGAATTCCTGTTATCACGTTTCGGACTTATAGTGCAACCTGTACTTGGGTTTATTTTCATCTTCAGAAGCTCATCAGAAATGGAGAAATTCCGGTGGTTGAAGGTACAAATGTTCTCACTTTTAATCTCTACGTAATTAGAAAAATCTAAATGAAATTTTGAACAGGAAATGGAGACATGGACAAGCAAATTTCTTGCATTTCTGGGCTCGAAAACATTTTAAGACGCCGAGATCTTCCAAGCATCTGCAGACTTGAACCTGACGACCCGATTCTGCAGTTTTACATTACCCAGGCCTCGAAAATGACCCGAGCTTCTGCCCTGATACTCAATACTTTTCAAGAACTGGAAACTCCAATTATCTCTCATCTGCAGTCTATTTTTCCTACAGTTTATACAATTGGTCCATTACACACACTCATTGATTCTCCATCAAAAAAATCATCAAGTTTGATCCAGATGGACGAATCTTGTATCAAATGGCTTGATTCTCAGCACCCAAAATCAGTACTGTATGTTAGTTTCGGCAGTGTGGTTGTATTGTCTCATGACCAATTGTTGGAATTCTGGTATGGGCTTGTGAACAGTGGAAAGCCATTTTTATGGGCCAGTAGACCCGACTTGGTTGTAGACAATAATGAGCCGAATAAGATTCCAGATGAACTGAAAATGGCCACTAAGGAAAGGGGCTGTATAGTTAGTTGGGCTCCACAAGAAGATGTTCTTTCCCATCAAGCAATAGGTGGGTTTTTGACCCATAGTGGATGGAACTCTACTTTGGAGAGTATTACTTTTGGTGTGCCCATGATTTGTTGGCCCATGGTCGCGGACCAACAGGTGAACAGTAGGTGTGTGAGTGATATATGGAAAGTAGGGTTTGATATGAAGGACACGTGTGACAGATCAACGGTGGAGAAACTTGTAAGAGATCTGATGGAGGATAAGAGAGAAGAGATCATGGATTCAACGGTGAAGAATGCAAGATTGGCCCATGATAGCATTCATGAAGGTGGATCATCACATGGCAATATCAAGAAACTAGTACAAGACATTTTATCAATTCATTCAAGTAAAATTGCATCAAAGGGCAATGAATAAAGAAATTTTGTACCTTTGACCTAATAAATTGATAAAAAATTATGCTTATGTTTGCATCTTGGCAATGGAGTTGGCTCCTGTTAATAATTTAGAAGATTCCACAAAGTTCTTATTACTTAGTTTTTGAGTTTTTAAAATATTTCATAGATGAATTAGTAATTGTTATTCGACTTTTCAAGAATATTTCACAAATATTCTTTGTTCTTATATTTGTCATGTTCTTTGGTTTACTTTTATGACTTATAATATTTATAAATTTATCAATAATATTGAAGCATATTAGTTCATAGTTACATAGTTTTCTATTTTTAGTATGTTCCTCTTGGTCAAATTAAACAATCTTATTTAATCAATCTTCTTGTGTCTACTTCTTTCAGAAGATGATAAGAATAAATAAAATTTTAACTTCTTTTATTTTTTAATACAATCAAATACGATAACATTTACACTCAAAATTATTGAGCTCGCCTGATCCATTTTAAGCACATCTCGACACAATCACTCATGATGAGTTGGAATTGCAGGCTAATATCTTGTTTTATTGAACGAAAGTGTTTAAATTGTGAGAACTACAAATTACTATCTAAGTGCCATAAAAATTAAAGGGTAAATAGCACTGAGGGTCTTTAACCTTTGAACCTTATGACGATGGGGTCCCTAACCTTCCATTTCTAACCTCCGAGTCTCTAACCTTTAAACAAACGAGCGAACAAAGTCCTTCTGTTAAAAAAATCGTTAGTTTGACTGTTAACTAGTCAAATTTTACGTAAAATGACCAATTTACCCTTTTCAGATTAAAATAAAAAATAAAGAAAATAAAGAAAAAATTGTAATCAAATTCCTCATCAACTTCTTCTTCTCCAAATCACCTTTACCAATTCCGGCGCCGGCTCCAATCATTCACCTTCACCAACTCCGGCGCCGCCAGCGAGAAGCACCATTCACCTTCACCAACTCCGCACAAAACCCACCCCCACCATTGGCTGTGAAAAAATCGAAAATGTTGTGCAACTCCGGCACGGCTCGCCAACGTGAAAACCGAGCAGATCTGAGATCTGAGATCTGCTCGGCCGTGCCATTTACAGTCATCTCTCTTGACTAATTGGGTAATCACAGAACGAGGCAAAAGCAACCAAATATGACCCGCGGTGTAGATTCCAACAACCCTAATATTATTATCACTAGCGGCCACCCCATTTCTGCAATTTCCCACGCCACCACCAGCACCACCACTAGCAGTGACAGCACCACTGTACCGTCGGATAACAGCAAGAGTAACGAGAGAGATAAAGGCAAAGGTGGGCCGAATAATGGGAAGTTTAAGTATAGAGGAGTGAGGCAGCGGAGCTGGGGCAAGTGGATGGCTGAGATCCGTGAGCCCAGAAAGCGAATTGGACGGTGGCTTGGAACGTTTGCCATGGCTGATGATGCAGCCAGAGCATATGACCGTGCCGCAATTATACTCTATGGGTCAAGGGCTTAGCTTAATCTACAACCCTCAGGCTGTGGCGGAAGTGGCGGTGACTCATCTTGTCAATCCTCTTCCCGTTCTTCTTCTTCTTCTTCTTCTTCATCCATTCAAACCCTTCGTCCTTTACTGCCTCGCCCGTCTGGGTTTGGCCTCACATTCTCAATTAACAGTATTCTTGATCCCCAAATGAGCCATATCATCCACAAACCCAGTGTTCCCTTCAAAACCATCCATTTCCGTCAAAAGCTGGTTGAGGGTCTGTTCATTTTCATCGTTTCCACCACCAATTCCAGTTCTCCTTTGACGCCCAACATCATTGATTTAATCAACAAATACAATGCAGGGAGCATTCTCCTTGGCCTTCTTGAAAAGATCACGGACTCGTGAGGCACCAACACCAACAAACATCTCAACAAACTCGGAACCTGAAATTGATTTGGGGGTGGTTTTTCTTGTATTTGCTGGTGGTTTGGAGGTGGTTTTTCAAGAAATCTATGTACTTTTTCTTGTATTTGCCGATGATTTTGTGGTTGTTGAAATTATTTTTTGGATGGCGGCGATGGGATGGTGGCTCGGGTGGGTGGTGGTTGGCGGCGGTATTTTGGAGGAGCAGAAGTATTTGAGGTTTAGTTGAAATATTTTATTTTGTTGGTTGGAGTTTTGTTGCAATTTTTATTTTATTATTCTTTTTCTTTTCTTTTTTTATCATTTAATTTAAGGGTAATTTGGTCTATTCAACAAGATTTTGACCATTTAACAATCAAACTAACAGTTTTGGTCAAAAAAGGACTTCAGGTGCTAATGTTTCATAGGTTAAAGACTCGAGAGTTCAAAATAGAAGGTTAGGGACCCCATCGTTACAAGATTCAAAGGTTAGGAACCCCTAGTGCTATTTACCCAAAATTAAAAGAGTTCTAAATTTACATTTGCATTGATGTATAATAATAAATAGATAGTCAAACCTAAAATTAGAGTCCGTTTGGTAAAGTTTATACACTAGTTTATTTGACCAAAAATAATTTATTTGACAAAATTTTTTACCTTAGTAACCGTCATTTTTTACATTTCTTAGTCAAATAAACTGTTTTAGTCAAATAAACTAGTTTATAATCTCTACCAAACGAACACTTAATCTCTGATCTACAACTAGTCGAGCCTACCTCATTTCACACGATGTTTAAATTGTTTAAGAAGTAATTCAAACTTTTATTTCTTACAAACCATTTAACAACATATTACATTGTACAAACATTCCAAAAAAGACATAAAAATCACACAAACAAAACATCATTACCCAAACAAAAGCCGAACAACAATGGAAATTTTCAAACAGTTGAAAATCAAGCAGTGATTTCAATAGTCTTGAGTTGAGGTTTCTTCACCTCCTGCTTAGGAACAGTTACAGTAAGAACACCATTCTCCATTGCTGCCTTCACTTCATCCAATTTCGCATTTTCCGGCAAATAAAATCTCCTAAGAAATTTGCCTCTTGCCCTCTCAATCCTGTGCCATTTATCATTCTTGTCTTCCTTTTCCTCCGCTCTCTCGCCGCTGATTTTCAAAACCCTACCCTCCTCCACCTCTACTTTCACCTCCTCTTTCTTCAGCCCCGGAAGATCGGCTTTGAAAACGTGGGCCTCCGGTGTCTCCTTCCAGTCTATCCGCGCATTGGCGGTGGCGGAAATTTCGTTGCTTGACTGAAATGTTGGGAAAACTTCACTCAGAATTTGAGGAATCAAAGACATTTTTTGGGTTCAAAATTACTTGATTGTAGGATTCGTATAATGGCGTTATGAATTATGATCATATTTATAGTGGTGGGGATGAGGCCATGAAGTTTCAGGGGTCTTCTACAATACTATAGTTCATGTTGTGACGTGGCAACTACAATTAGCATTTTCTAGAGAATTCTTTCGAAGTCACTTGGATATTTGGATATATACAATAAACTACTATTTTCCTGCGATGGGAATCCACCGTAACACCTATGAGAATAGGTCATTGATATTTGAACTTATTTTGTTTTTTTAAAGAGTTTTGATATCGAGGATGACGATTTGAATTTGCGATTTTACAATTGAATCAGTGAGTAGAACAAGAAGAATATCGTTTGAAAGATTTATAGAAGACGTAGAGACACGCGAACATATATATATTCTTATTTTCTTCCGATAGTAAAATAAACTTCTTACGATCATGATAAAAATAGTGCTAAATGATAATAAAACTTAAGAATGTTTGCATAATTTAATTATTGCACTTAAAAATTATACGACTAGATGATTAACAATTATAATATTATCTTAATTTTGATTTACTTTCTAATTCTTCTAATATGTTCCGATAAAATCAAGATTGCATCAATGTTATAGGCATGTGGGGGTTCCCCTCCCCTCCCCTCCCCTCCCCTCTTTATTAACGTAAAACTTTGTGTTTCCATTATTAAAGCTCCGTCTGATTTTATTCAAAATTATGATATAAAATTGAAATCAAAGTCAATAATTAATTTTGACCACATATTTCATAATGGACTTACAAATTTTTACAACTTTTCAACTACACATTTCATCAAAAAAAAATTGATTTTAATCAAAATCAAACACAACCTAAATTTATCAGTACAATAATGACATATTACTTTATCAATGTAAACATATCCATTAGTTTGATGAATTGAGTTGGTGCAATTGCTTGTTTGGTCTGAATTAAAATTGACTAAAAATTTATTCAACAATTAATTTTAATTACACATATTTTATCAAAATTTGTTAAAAACCTCTCTCAAACAAGCTCTAAGTTTTGAAATTGAAATAAAAATATAAGTTGATTCATTGATTTAAAATTTGATGAACTAAAATCAGATTTTAGTGAAAGTTAAATGATGAACTGGATAATTAATTGTTACTAGAACTCTTTCAAGACATTACTCTCAACTGGATAATTAATTGTTAAATGATTCATTGAAGGTTTTAATGTTGGAATATTTCAACATGTGGGGCCACACATGTAAATATTAAATGGGTTGTGCTATCCATTAACTAAGCTTAATTAAAGTGGTCTAATTTAGAATTAAAGTTAAAGGCTTATGGGTATAATTGTTATGGAATTGATGTGTAGATGCCTTAGTGATATTTCTAATTTGATGAGGGGCCAAATTAGAAATATCCAAACTTAAAATAATAGTTATTTTAGGGGTTATGGTCCCTAATTGAACGGATACTTTTGTTCTTCTCTTTTCCCTATATAGAGAGAAAAAGACAAGTCCAAAAGATTCATATCAATTGGAAGATCATCATACCGTTTAATCCATCTCCAGCAATGGATTCAGATACGCTTCTGCTAAGTTAATCTCCTTTTTCTCTTGAATTAATATTAGATTTGGGTTATGCAAGTTCCTATTATTAAAAACTCCAATTGGCCCGTGTTTGGCTAAACTTTAGCTATAACTTAAGTTTGTTAAATTGATTAAATATATTTTTTATTTACACATTTTCTAACACTCATAATTTACTACACACTTATTATCCACACATTCTATAAGATTTATAACTTATAAATTGAATTGTTGATAATTTGCTTTTGAAAATTTAGTATTGCAATTAGTCTTGACAAATGATTGCACCATGTTTTCAAGGAGAATTTTTGCAGTCTGATTTTATGTTTTCTCTGGTTTTAATTTAAAACGTGATTCAAATTATTAACTCATTGACATTTAATTGTATGTATGTGTTTAGTTATTTTGTTATGTGTTGTCTTTATTATTTTTAATAGCTTGATGATATGATTTACTTTTTTTTGGGAATACTTCCAATTAACAAAACACTTTGACAATTTTGATGCTTGGGTGATCCCTCTTAATAAGAAACTGGCAATGTGGTGGCCATTGGTTGGAATTTTTTGTGAATTAAAATATGTTATTGCACTTCTTTCATTTTGTTGCAGGTTGCTCAGGGAGATTTTCCTACAAATGGAGTCAAAGTGTATATCGTCTCTTTTTTTTATATTAGTTAATTCTTAATGTCAAAAATACTGTCACTGAATAACTGTTGCTTTGTTGTTGCCATTACATTTCAGGGGTAGATATCTATTTACTAAGAACTCGATCCAACAGTTTGTCTGCTTACTCTTAAATCACTTTGTGAAATTCGAGATGATGTATTCTTTTGAAACTTCCTTATTCTTATGATGATATGGGTATTTATATATGAATGTGGTAATTTATTAATATACAGCTATTTATTCTATAAAACTTTTTTGGGTTATTATTATTATTTTTTTTGTTGACTTTGTAACTGCATTTGGAGTAGTTTTAATTTATCAAATGATAAATTACAAGTTCCAATCTTATGATTTTGCTAAGAACTTCACTAAAAAAAACTCCAAAAGCATGTCCTCAAAATGTAGTCTCGATATTTCTCAACGTGTTTATTTTCTTTAAAACAAGTTGATATCCTGTTCTATATCAATGCTCATTATCATGTCATAAATTTGTGAACTAGGTTTTGCTTATGTATGTTATATTCGATTCACTGTACTTTAAATGAGCTTGATGAGCGATGTTTTAGAATAATAAATTTAATATTGTACAAGCTTTAAAATTAAAAAGTTTTGCCAAAACACAAAATTATTCTTCCCAAGCATGAAGAATAGCTTATTATATTCCCAGCGAAGTTATTGGTGAACACTATTTATTAGAGGATTTAACCATATAGAACAAAAAAAATTTAATTCCGAGAATAAGAGTGCCTAAGCAACTGGGTCCTTCTTTCCCGCTCTTCATTTAGGGTACAAAATCTGTGGTTTGCTGTTATTTTTTTTCATGGTTTCATTTGTTTTTCTTTTCATTTTATAGAGCCCGTCTCTATAAAGAATAATCTCATTTCATCACCCTCTTCACTTTTTCATTCGCCATGACTTAATTTTAAGGTTAAATTCATGAACACATCACCCCTTTTTTTGTTTTCTTGGGAGATTCATTTGTGTTCATTGTTAAGTGTTAACATATGCAAAGAGTTTCTGGTTTTTGTCTTTTTTATGTTCGATTTTTGATAGGAGAAGTTTTGTTACAAGGCTTGCGTGAAGCAATTTCTGAAAGGCACAAGAAAGAAAATTGTGGAGCAGCTGAAAAATTGTCTTGCTTGGAGAAACTCTATTGGCACTGTTATGTAAGTGTGCGTCTCTGTTTTTTTTTTCCTTATGTATTTTTGGTTCGTCTCTTCTTCTTTTTTTCTTGTCTTTTTGTTTTTAATTTTACCATCAAAATTTTGCTTTTTTATAATTTTGAAATAGAAGCCCAAAGCACTGAAGAATCTGGTCAATGATTAAAGTAGATTATCCTGAAGAACAAAAGATTGACTTTTCCCTGTTTTTTATGCTTATTTAAATGATTTCATAAAATTTAATCTATTCTTGCTGAGCTTGCTGAAGGCATATCTTATGTTGCTGGTCATGACAATGAATCAAGACATGTTACGGTAATTAATTTTCTTTCTCTATCTGCTTTTCTTTTTCAATTTGCTTTTAATTTATTTTTCCTATAAGCAATAATTTGTGTACAATCTGTGTTTCTTATTGTCTTTCCTACTTACAAATTTTCCACATAAAGCAAGATTAAAATTCTACTCGCAAAAATAGTCAGACATTGTTTTATCTATTTGTGGAAATGGATCTTTTTTGCTTTGACATTTAAGGACAAGACATCGTTTGGTACACGATACTGTGCACACTTTTAGTAAATTTTAATTTATGCTGTAGTTGTAGTGGTCCAAGACAAGACTCAATGAGGATTGGTTCCACTGGTAAAACGTGATTATGTTCTTTTCTACAATTACATTCCCATGACAATAAATGCTTATTTGTTTGCATGTCAAAGTTACACAAAATTTGTGGTTTGGACTTCGGAATAGTGGAAAATAAATTCATAACACAGTAGTGTGTGCAAAAAGAAAGTATTTGTGAGAATGGTAATCAATTGAAAGTTAAATTTGACAAAAACAAGAAAGATACTTAGTCTCTTGAAATGTTGTAGATAATTTTAAACACTCTTTTCAATTTCAGTTGCCATTGTTTTGGACCGTTAGATTTTGTTCAAAATGTGAGCATATCATGAATTTAATGTGTACTTTCTCATTTCACCACGCTTGTTATTAGATGATTTATTTCTCTTAATGGTTTTTGTTCGGTTTAGTATCATATTTAGGTTGAAATTATTTGTTTTTTATTTGTGCCACTGGCTTGAGTTTGACTATTTTAGGAAACTAAGCAAACACTGTCTGGTTGAGAAGTGCAAATATTGCATGCAAAACATAAACTTGAACTCTTGCATTGGGGCTTGATCAAGCTTTCCAACCTAACCCTTGCCAACAAACATCTTGGTAGGTCTAATTTATAGATAGCTATATATTTTGTCTTCTTGTTTAATTACCAGCAGAATAAATATCGACGTCTACCTCAAATAGTAGAGAGCTAACAATTTTTTTCTTTATTACCTTGTTGCTATTAATTATAATTGATTTTTTTTTTTTAATTTTCTATTTTGAAATGATTTGTACCCTCTTTGTTTCAAAATTTTCATTATTGTTTCTCTTTTCAAATGTCATGTGAAAACTTTGATTTCCATCTAAGTATTCTTGGATTGAACAGTTCTGACACTGTATAGTGAAATGGAGTCATATATTTCTCTCCAAGAGACTAAAAGTAGCCAAACGGATCAGACCAAATAAAGCAACAAGAACAGGGTACTGAAGCAAATGAACCTATGGGAAAAGCCAAAGCCACTAGGAATAAAGAAGGCCGTGGTTTTTTATGTCGGAAAAGCTCCTAAAGAAGTCAAAATTAATTGGGTTGTGCACGAATATTTCTTATAGCTAATGTAGACAAATCTGTTGGCTTAACCAAGTATCTATAAATGACTAAATCAATTGATTGCTAAATGCGCAGTCTTTCATGACATTAATCGTATGTTTTTATTTGTATTGGCTTCTATTGGTGCCTACATGGTGATCAGGGATCGTGTATTTGCTCTTAAAATTTCAAGTACGTTTATTTCTTGTAGTTTTGTGCGTATTTTTGGACATTTTTCAAGTTTATTAACTTCTGTTTCTCTTGAACTTATCATTCAATTCATTTGCATTTTAAGCAAATACTAATAACAAAAGCGCTTGTACTATAAGCATCATATTAAAACGAAACTTTAGTATTAAATAAATAATAGTATATACATCATGTTCATGTGCATGGCATATGGCCCCACTAGTAATTATAAGTTTGAAAATATAATTATTTAAAACTTATGTTTAGTAATAACTTAAATAAAATATGATTATGTCACCTCGGCGTAGCGCCGCGACCTAATGGATTTAGTCCTGATAACAACAATAATATATACACATTTCTTCAAATAAAAATGTATGCCTGCAGAGATAATTATCATTAAAAGAAAAGGAGAATTGCAAACTTATTGATGGAGCCAAAAAATAGGGGTCGGTTTTTTTTTTTTAGGGGTCGGTTTGGGTTGTCGGTTTTAGGCCTGGTTGCGGTTTGGCTTTCATTCTCTTTAAATAAAAAAAAAACAAAAAAGCCAAAAAAACAACAAAAAAAAAAAAAACAAATTGCAAATAAAGTCCTACAACTTTTAAAAAGTACAAAATAAGTTCACCTTCCCCAAAAATCCACCCCACCCCACCCCACCCCACCCCACCAGCCACTCATCAATTTTCATTTCCAATTGCCGAAAATTTGAGCATTAGGAGAATACCAGTGCCGAAGATTTAACCATTCATAAATCTCCAATGCTCTTTGCCAACTAGACTGACCAACATATTTCACCAAAAAGCAAAAATCAGTCGGGGTCATTTGCACCATCTTCTTGTCCAAAACATCGGCTACAAACTCCTCAGATTTTAATTCTAAAATCATTTCGATCAAATATTGTACTCTCTTTTGCCAATCTTTCGCACTCATCAACGCCAATTTATTCATTTTCTTTATCGTATTCCTACTAATCCTCCTACCCGAAACCTCACCATTTTCATCGTTCATTCTATTCGCAGTGAATAATTTTTCACTTTTTATTTCAATTTTATCTTTACGCTCAGAAACTTGCACATCTCCAACATCAGTCAGTGGGGGAGGGTAAGAATGAATGAGGAATCATGTAAATTCTTATGGGTATCTATGAATTTTGCGTTGAGCCATCTCACAAATGGTGAGGCTCTACTATAACTAAATTTCTTTGCAAATTTCGGTTCACTAACAATAGATGTACAAGTAGTGGTAGTGGTGCTGTGTGTGTTTGAGAGAGCGAGAGTGAGAGAGAGATGTAGGGTAAGGTAGGGTAGGGTAGGGTAGGGTAGAGTGGGGTGTGGTAGATTTTTGGAGAAGATGAACTTATTTTGTACTTTTTAAAAGATGTAGGACTTCATTTGCAATTTTCTATTTTTATTTTTATTTTTTGTTTTTAGTTTTGTTGTATTTTTTTTTATTTAAAGAGAATGACAAATTCGTCAAAATATGTCAAAAGGATTTGATTTGCAACAAAATGCAAACGTTGGGGATGGCTAATGCCAAAAAAAAGTTTGGGGGTAAATTAGTTACTTTTTTGAAAGGTTAGGGACCAAAATTGCAAATTATCCTTTATTTATTGTGGTTTTTTGTGAAAAAATCCCTTATTTTTATCTATAAAAAAAAAGTCAAGGAGATATGTAACACTAGTACTTAAAATTAGAACAAAATCGAATACCTTGCTCGGTCCAATGCTCGTGGGCCGAATCGAGTCGTCTGCGAGCCGATTCGTTTTTCTTTTTTAAGTAAAATTTTTGAACAATTTCAAAATTTTAAATAAAAATAAATAAACATGAGCCAGCTCATTTTTTTACGAGCCGAGCAAGCTGGGCCTATTAACAAATTTGGAGCTCGACCCAAGATAGTCCCTAAACAAACCCGAGCTCGAGCTGGCTAGCCCATGCACCGCTCGGACCGTTTGCCACTTTAGAGCATTTTCGGCGGCCATTGTTAAAGAATAAAAAAGTTTTTGCATTAAATGTTGGTGGGTCACCTAAATGAATTTTTTTATAGTTTAGCATTGAATTTTTACAACTACTTTTTCTTTTTCACTTACACATTCTCAGAGATCATGCATTTTCACAATTATACTATTTATTTCCGGTGGGAAAATGGGTTTGCATTTAAAGGAAAATGGTATAATTGTCAAAAGTGATTGTCTAAATGTATAAAATCCAAACACAAATGAAGGGTGGCTTACGAGCATTTAATACAAAATCTATTTATTCCTTTAACAATGGCCACCGAACATGCTCTTAGTATGATTTTTTTTTAGATTTTTTTTAAAACTCATTTATACTATATATTTTATGGGCATGGTAGGTTATGACAAACTAAATATATTATACAAAAAATTTATATTATAATCAAATAACAATGTCAAAAATATTCCAAATTATCACTTAAATATATCTCGTTTAGCAGTTTTAGAATCACATACAAGCTGATAAGGCCACAATCACATAAGCCGACAAAGCCACAATCATATATAAACCAACAATGCTTCGAGCGACAATCATGAAATGACACCAACTTTTTCTTCTTCTTCATTTTGGAAGTTTTAAACCTACAATTGAGCATGTAAATTTGAGAGGAAATCAACTAAAATCAAAACTGTAAATTGAAATGAGCTATCACTAAAATTACAAAATCAGATCATCACTAATCAAATTATGTAAGATACATTCTGAGCCTAATTATCTATAATACACACAACTATAATTCTGTAAGATAGATGTTAGAACTTAGAAACACGCAACAAGCCAACAAATATATGTGAAATAAAACAAATTAAAATCTCAAAATTCGATCATGAAATCATCACTAACCAAATAACCTGAGTCTAAATCCTAATTATCTACACATATGTTCATATTAATTTAACAACATTAAAATCACCCTCTCACCTAGCCGAATTAAAATTAAAAGAGTTTAGAAATGGTGAAAAGATTAAGCCTCATTGAACGAAGAACAAAGTATTTGTCACTCATTTTATCTCTTCTTCCACGTTCTTTAAGTATAGTATCATTTGCAGTGTAGAAGATTCGTTTATTCCACTTTTTCTTGAATTCGAGCGGTCGAACCCTTTTCAGTTTTCACTGATACAAAACCCTTGCAAAAGTGTAAAATTTATCATTCTGAGTTTTAGAGAGCCAAGATTCGAGACGGTGAGAAGGACGGTTCAGCACCTGCTTTTTTTTCAATATTGTTTTTGTGTGTGTCAGTGTGTGAACAATGAAATAGAACTCTGCAAAATGAACGGGTAATGGAGACTTGGAGAGCAAGATGACAGAAGACAGAGAAGACTGATTACTAATCCATAAATGGGCCTATTATAATTCAATTGTTGTTGGGTTTCCGCTGGGGGACTTTTGTTTTTTTTGTTTACAAATTTATTTTTTATTTTGGGCCAATACAATGTGCCTCAATTTTAATTTTTTTAAAATAGAAAAATAGACCCCTTTTGATTCTGGGCCCGAGGCGGTTGCCCCACCTGCCTCGGCCCAAAACCGGGCCTGTTTATGGCAACTGCCTCGACCCAAAATCGGGCCTGTTTATGGGATCTGTAATTTTTATCAATCTTTTCAACTATACATTTCAATATTATTTTTTTCAAAAATTTTCTAAACAATTATTTTTAAACTTCATGACACAGTCACTTAAATATGTTGAATTGGAGAGTGGAAAGAAAAAAGTCTAACGTAGAAATGGTCCAGAAGCAGCGTGCAGACGACGCTGGCAGAGTTTCCATTTGTAAAAATCTATCTCAATTTCCATCCGTAAAAGAACAAAATTGACGTTACACTCGAAACAACATAAAACGAACCAAAAATCGGGCTACTGATAAGAACGACTTTTTGTCACCATCTCCAGCCAATTAACATTTATATATTCTTCATCTTTGATTTTCTCACCGATTTTATCTTCAACATTTCTCACTTGACTCGTGCTGCTACGGTGAATACTTAGGCATCCAACAACGATAAAGGGTTAGACAAATTCTCTCTTCTCGTCTTCGAATATGTCCCATGACCATGGCACCATGCCCATGTCACCTGATTCCATGTACAATAATAGTATGAACATGAATGATATGGCCATGCACATGACCTTTTTCTGGGGCAAAGATGTGATGGTTCTGTTCGATGGGTGGCCAAACGGCCGCCTTGGCATGTACATACTGGCTCTGGCCTTTGTGTTCTTGCTGGCTGTGGCTGTTGAAATCTTGACTGCCACACCATATATAAAACCGGGGATGAGGCCTTTGAGTGGTAGCTTGATTCAGGCGGCTGTTTATGCTGTTCGCATGGCTCTTGCTTACTTGGTCATGCTCTCCGTCATGTCATTCAACCTCGGAATCTTCATCGTGGCGGTGGCCGGCCACACCGTGGGGTATTTCGTCGTCAAGTACCGGGCAATTGCGGCTGTTTCTTGGGCGGCGGATGACACTCCTAAATTCTAGTTTATGCGTGTTCTTCTTGGTTCGTGTATCAATTATTCTCGTTTTATCTGTTTGTGCGGTTTTGCATTTCAATTTTATAAATATTTGAAGACGATTATCAAATAAAATGATAGATAAGATACAGACAGACCGTGTCGGAATTGAACCTTTTGGTGAGACAGACCACGTCAGCCCTAGTGTAGTCCTGCAGCCTGCGCGGGTCTGTCCACACGGTCTATTTTATTTATTTTTGTTTTCTCAAAATATTTAATCAAAAAACAAAAAGGTCAAGAGAACTGCTGCACTTCATTTTTTTTTTCCAGGCAGTCATCCCAACCTATTAAAAGATGTAGCTCATACTAAAGCGAGCTGCATCAAACTTCTTCAAAGTCAACATGTTTTACTCTTCTACGTACACGTACGTACAAATGTTTTAGAAACCATTAGTTATGTTGATGCAGAACTATACTTGAAATGATGAGATCATATTTCACAAGCTTCATTGTTGAAGGTAAATTAAAGATGGGTAGGATGAACAATTCTCTCTTGAATATTATCTTGGCATTTTCTTCTAGAGCTGGAAGTGCTTCTTGAAGTTGAGCAATTCCATCATTTTCAACTTAGAACATCAATTCTGAATAAAAGAAAGAATCAAAGATATCAAATAGGTCGTATTAGCTTACAATATTATACATTAACGTTAACAATGTTAGAGATCCTGAATTATTAGTAAAATTTTAACTAGATGAACTAAAATTTATTTTGTTTCAATCGGGTTCTTACCCTAACGTTGCTTACAAGTGAGTCATTCGGTTCATAACTGTCAATCTGATAGATGAAAATGCAAACGTGACAGACGACCAAGATACACCTCAACATTTAGTATGTCACAGCGCTGGAATAAACATAAAGGAAAATTGATATAAAAATATATTTAAACAAATTAAAAACATACATTACGAGTAAACAAATACAATACATGGTGTCTTCTAGTCAGGAACAACTGCACCACAGTAGTACTACCACCCACATTCAATTTTCGAAGCACTTGAGGTCTTTTTAAATGTAAATTATCAAAAGGTTACATTAGTAAAAAGAAAATGTTACCCTCAAGTTTAATCTAACTGAAGTGATGAAGAAATTTATTAACAGAATATACCTGCAATCCTTAGAATGGATAAGGCTCTCATATGTTTGGTGATCTAACTTTCACATTGCCAAGAGGGTGATTGAAAATGGAGAAAAAATAAACAAATTCAAAGCATAATCAAGTAAAAGAGAGAGAAAGTGCTTCCAATTTCATTCAAAATACCAAAGTGATTTATTCTCTTACAGTTAGCCTCATTTTGTCTTTCCCTCTCGAAATGGAATACATTATTGCATCTGTTTAAGTGATTTTCCTTCAAAGTTAAATCCAAGTTCCTTTGGCTCTCATGAGAAGAATCTAAGATGCTGATTCACAAAATGGTACATTTGTCTAATCCAAGGGCTGTGAAAAATCTTCTGCCACTAGGCCACAAACCGGACAAAAAACCCATACGAGTTTGAGCAGTAGCCTGAGGAACATTCTCCTTGTTACCATCCGTCAGAATTCGAGAAGTAGCCAGATCCTTGTTACTATCTAAATCATCTCGATCATCAATCTCATGGGTTTCGTCACGATCTTGATCTCCTGTATCGCTTATTCCAGCCTCTGCAATCTCTCCAGGCTTCTTGTCGAACAATCCCTTAAATTGCTTCCGAGCCCTTTTATGGATTTCCTGTTATATGAGCGGTAGGCAATAGTTAAATTCAGTACATTTGAAGCAAAATTCAAACTTGTTGCCATTCAACAAACCTGCTCCTCCTTATTGAGTCTAAGAAGAGCTGCTTTTGCAGTTGACTCGGATGTTTTGTCAATGGTCATCATCTAGAAACATGCTCAAACTTAATTAGATAATTGTAACCTATTGCATGCTCAGACTTATTTAGTTAATTGTTATCACCTTATTGAAATTCTCTCGAGCTTCTTCAAAATCTCCAGTGGACATGTATGCCATTCCACGGCGGTAGAGCGCTTTTACATGAACGGGATTTGCATCTAACACCTGTATATAATATCATAGAAACACGCATCAAGCTTCATGGTTAAAAGCATCACTTTATACATCGAAACAACTGAAATGCAAAAGTTCACGTGGAATTCCAGCTCGAAAGAAGTTTTTTATAAACAGGAAAATTGCTTAACCACGAATTGTGCAATAGCAGCTTGTTGCATTCATTCACACTATTATTGAATGCTACGGAAAGCGAACCAAAGACATTTGGAAGTGTAGTTATATTATGATTTTGCAGATATGGATTTACACTAAAAGACATTTCCAGGTCAACTCCCTTCTTACCCCCACACCAAAACAAGAGAAAAGAAAATGAAAATGGAATTTGAAAATAAACTGAAATCCCAAAATAAGGGCAAGGAAACCTATCACAGATCAAAATCCTAGAAAATTCAAATAGTCGTAATGACTACAAAAAGAGTTCGCACTTTCTTGTCATTAGTTCTAGACTCTACCATTGTTTCTTTTGCATAAAAAGGGATAAAGCATGAATGCATACAGAAGGGGTGCATAGAAGCGCATCAATTTGCACCCATAATTCTAAAAAGTTAAAATTAGGATACTGAGAACGAGTTTCGACAGTACAGATATCAGCTTGACAGACCAAGTACGGCACAAGGTTACCTTATTGCATGCTTCAATTGACTTCCTCGGTTCTCCCATTTTCAGAAAGCAGGCAGCCACATTCAGATGCAACAAATTCTTCAAGCACAAGGATTGAAAGATGGAAACAGCCAAACAGGAAAGTTCAAAACGTACAGATTAACTCCAGAAGTCATACAGAATACTATCATCTTTTACTGGTAACAACCTTGAATTAGAGTTTTCCATACAGTGATTATTAGAAGCCTTCCCAATTTTATATAAACAAACTTACTCTTGTATTCGAAAATTCTTTTCCCTCCTCATCATCTTGAGGATTGACATGATTAAATTCACGAAGCACCTGTATAACAATACTAAATATTTTATACGACATTCCTGAATGGAAAATGCATCCAACCTAAAGTTATAAAATATTAAGCTTAATGATACTGAGGGTTTGACATCTCAGGATTCTCACAAATCATAGTTGATGCTAAATCAAATCCAACTCCCATAGAAAAAATGAAAGGGAGACAAAACAGATAAAAGCAGAAAAATACGTGCTCATATTTTGCCTTCGCAAGTTCATATTTGCCTTCTTTGAATAGCCTGTTACCCTGAAAACGAACAATTACAAAGAAATGAGTTCCTATCAGTATAAACCAAGAGACAATAAAATAACTATTTGTCTGCAGAAGTAAAAATTCCAAACTTCAATTAAATATGGCACGCCGTCTTTGAGCATCAGCCAATAACCAGCAGATTTATAAGAAATTTGCGAACTGCAGTGGACAAACCCAAAAACCCAGTTGTACGACAAGGACTTTCTAGTTGAATTGTTTGATGAGAATAAATTAAATTTTCAACATTAGGTTCTGCATACTATCCTTATTTATAACATTGAAACCACTCAGCCTTTGAACTTGATTCGACGCACCTGCATTTATTTCTCTTAAACATTCTTTCCTGAAGCACACTAATACAAGACACGTTTGGTGGAATGAAGATATTTATTCGAGGCAATCACCAACTATGACAAACTTACATCATAGATTTTACATCACTATATTAAACATTAGTCGATATTTTTCATTACGAAGCTGCCAGATGTTAGTGCTGATATTCAAAAGTCAAAAGTCAAGTTAGCTCATTTCCCATTGCCACTCAAAATAGAAATCCAAGCAGTAAAATATTGAAACTTTCTTTTACTTAAAAAATTATTGAAGACACGTTCTACAGATAGTTGTGTAACATATACCGTGCCTTTAATCTTCTCGACATCCTCCATTATTTCTCTAAAGTTGAAACCAGTCCAATCCTGCAACAAGGATTTAAATCAAGCACAGCAAGTATATGTTTGGGGCAACAAAGTAAGAAGAAAGCCAAAAAAGAAAAAGATTATATAAATAAAAAACTAAATCGAATGCCAGCAAATATCCCACCCCCCACCCACCCACCCATCCTCCATTATTTCTCTAAAGTTGAAACCAGTCCAATCCTGCAACAAGGATTTAAATCAAGCACAGCAAGTATATGTTTGGGGCAACAAAGTAAGAAGAAAGCCAAAAAAGAAAAAGATTATATAAATTAAAAACTAAATCGAATGCCAGCAAATACCCCCCCACCCCCCGGAGATATATAACAGTGTCATGACATAATACATATACTATGATTAAGAGGTTCAAAGTTACATACAAGCTATGAAACCCAGAATCATATATTATACCCATTCTTTCGATAAAGAACCCTCAGTAATACTAGCCAAGTTCATAAGTGATAATTCATTTTATATTACCGAAGGTTTAAAGTGTATAAAACATCCAAATCATCGGCGTTATATTCCTTCATTACTTGACACTTTACAAGTATGGCATGCTTTCTTTATTAAAGCATTCACTCTGATCATTCAACAAAAAGAAATAAATTTATCAAGACTTGCCACATGCATATATAACATATGCCTCGCTATACATTCATATTCATATTCCAGAATCCAACACCAATTTCAAACAAGTTTCAAATAAGGTCTTTTGATCCATTTTCAATTTTCTATTTTTTGTTCTTGAGTTTGCACACCTTTTGCTTCTCATAATCAAGAAGCTCAATCTCCCATTGGACGTCAGCACCTTGAGGAACGTTAGCTGGCCTGATTATGTCACAACAAAATAATTATGAGGATATAGCTAAATAGAATGCTTTCAGAGATATAAATGATGACAGGACGGCACGCTCATTTTGGAGTGCTTTGCCATATGTAGAAATTCTAGTAAAATTTTAGTAAAAGTGTACTGATAAAACAAAATTTAACCTTGGAAACTTGTCATAAGCATAATCAGGAGGGCATGTAACAAGAGCTCTCTCTCCAGGCAACATCAGTCGAATGCACATTTCAAACCCTTCCGGTACCTAGATTGCAAGAGGGAATCATAACTTATCAACTTAAGTGACAAACAGCCAAAACCATAATAACAAACAATAAAGGTTTCAGAAAATATATTTGACCTCTTTATACAAAAAACAGAATGAACCAAATGCAATTCAGAGGATGAGAAACGGCAATATACAAAAACTTTTTAAGATGTGCTTTTAGGGCATAAAATTGTCTTACAAGCCCTTCTCCTGATCTGAACTCCAAAGGCCGACCATTGTTATCAACTTTTGTATCGTAGAAGACAGTCTTTTCTGTATTGAGAAGCATCCCCTTGTAATGGACATGTAGAAGACTGTCATGAAGTGGGCAATCCATGGGGAATTCACCTAATTATTTCACAAAATTTAGAAAGCATATAACATCAAATTTTTGCAAAAAAAAAATGCAAATATTAGGCTCAAGTAAAATTTGAACTAAAACACCTCTTCCATCACGAATCCGGCGTTTTATTAGGCGTCCATCTCCAAGCACATCCCGTACCTGTATATCCATGGCAAGACATTTCAAAGGAACTCAAAGCAAAAGAGATCAATGTGGTTCTACAGATAAGGAAAGGTAACATGGAGATAACTATTTTGCCCTCCGCTGTCAAGGTGATTTTGCTTCATCACGCTTTCCTCTTTTTATTTCCCCCGCTATATGTCTACTGAGCGAACTATGCAAAATCACAATGAATAACTTCACACAAAGACATTTATTCAGGAGAACCAGGCGTAAAAATTAAAAGAGATACAAATACAACCAGCAGTAGTTCAGCTATGAGAAACTAAAGCACGGCAACTGTTGCAACCATTCATAACATAACAACTTGAACAAGTGAGGACCTTATTTAATACAAATCGGCGAGAAATAAAATCTTTACTATATTTCACATTTACAAGAAATGGTTTATGGTACCAGAAGTTGAGGAACTGACGCAAAATTGTGTAATGGCACAATGATAAACACGAGTGATGGGGAAGACGAATCTCTCGAAAAAGAAAACATATGTTGGATTTTAGAAGAAATTTTTGACAGATTTATGGTCAATAGATTAGCTCAGAGTTGTGCAATTACTTGAGTGCTTTATTGTTACTATGTTAGGCCCATATGGTTTCAAATATATTTGATCAATAACAATGGAATACCTTTTTGCTTCCATTTTATTCATTTTTTATTTATTTGTGGAGTATTTTTATTATTTGAGCTCAATTATGTGCCAATTAGCCCTGCAGCAATGGAGTGAAAGAAGTAACTAAGAAGTCGTTGGGCAAAAGAGTACTAATCAAGAAAAAATAAATAAATCCACGATGAAAGATATCATCTGTTACGCCTTTCAGGGAGAATTATATCATAATATTAACAAGAGGCTAAGGACAAAGGAAGGTAAAAGCCTCAATAATTTGATGCTGTAAAATTAGCAAAGTAAAAACTGTTACAGAAGTTATCACCTATAAGGCAATTTTTCTTTGAAAGATCAACCTGGGTAATCACATTAAACATGTAACAATTTCTTTCCTACATAATCAGAGCAACCTGAGACAACTACAGCTCTAGTGGAGAAGAACATCTTACCTGAACAAAATGTACCAGATCCACCTCAAAATGGACTTCTTCAATACCTTCCACTGTGGGAATCAGAGGGCACTGAGTCAAATACTTATTACTAACATAAATTACTGCCTTTTCTCCTCTTGTCATTGTTCCCATTCCCATCTCAAGACCTTTGGGTACCTAGCTTACAAACAAAAATTCTTCTCTCAAAAATTTGGACCGAGGAAATATAACTACTCATAAGCATTAGGAAATCATAAAATACCAAGATAAAAGCCGTGAAGATGCAGGAATTTGGTACTGACCTCAGACTTTCCAAAAGTAAAGAAAAATGGTTCCCCTTGAGTATGTGACAAAATCACTTTTCCATCACCAGACTTTGCCAAAATCCTATTAGCAATCAAACGTAACATAGATTTGTATTGAGGAGATACATGGTTGAAAAAGCTTATCATAATGACCACGAAAAGAATAAAAGGCTAGAATGAGTTCGAATTAAGCATATGAAAAGAATAAAAAGAAAAAGAAATCGGACAGGAAAAGAAAGAAGAATTTTATACCAAGCTTTAATTTCGTATGGTTCTCTAGGTGTTTCCCAACCTTGCCCTTCTCCTGTTACCTGTTCAGACAAGTGAAAATCAAAACAAAATATATATTTGAACTTTACATTCCTGACAATAATATTTTGCTTAATGCTAACATAGGACAAAGTTTAGTTAATCGTTATTTTTGCAATGCAATATTTGTATTACTTCAAATATTTTCAGCTTTTGTTAATGCGTATGAAATAAATTATTAAAGGAGCAAAATACTCCTGTAGTTATGGACAAAGATGGTAGCAGATTGCTTTCAAGAAAGAGTTATCTACCAGAAAGTGTATGGGAATTACCTGACTCTTCAGTATGATAAAACCACTCGATAATATTCACTTTCCACACACATCCAGACCTGACATGAGGCGCTGCCCTCAGACCAGAATATTTGGGGCCCAGAATTAATTTTTTTATATTTTTGAAAATATTTTATAAAAACTAAAATGTTAGATTTTTTTATAAGAAATTGTTTGTCGGTTAGTGGTTAAGGTTCCTCTTTGTGGTTGTGGACACCTAGGTTCGAATCTTACTCTATAAACTGTCCTTTTTTCTTTGGGAAATTTGAACAATTAGTTCCTAGACTTTAGCACCTATAGAAAATTCATTTCCATCATTTAAATTGACTTTTCAGTCTCAATCTTAACTTCCATTTGCATAGTTCATCTTTTTACATAATTCCATCAACTTCCTTCCTTTTTTTTTTTTTTGCCTGCATAGAAAGGTTTCAAAATTAACTATATATCCAATCTATGTACCATCAATTTACTTGTCTTCATGTATATAAATCTATCATTCAACTAATTTAAGTTTAACTATGATTTTTACTACTAAAATGACTAAGTAAATTAAATTCAGCACGTATAAATCTGGAAATGTCAACCACCAAGTTTGATCTAGGCAAAAAAAAAAGAAATATATGCAAAAACTGCACCACAAAACCAAGTATGCCCCCATCAGATAAATAGACTATTTTATTTTTTTTTGGTTAAAACAACACTTATAATCTTTTAGTCCCCCAATTTTTTCAATTTTTCGGGTATTGAGTAACCAAAACTTGAATTTTTTTAAATAAAATGTTGGTTCCCTTTTTCTATTTTCATCACTCTTTTATTTGTATTTTTGTGTAAGGTTGATTACTTTTAAATTTTCTTAACAAAGTGTTTGAATAAAATAGTAGCTTCATTGTTTTCTTTAAATGCCGCTCTCTGACCTAAAGTTGTGCCGCTAACTGTTGTAGCACCACCGACCACCATGGTGCACCCCAAACAAAAAATTCTGACTCTACACTTATTGACTATTAATTTCACATTGATTATCGAGCTATCAAATTATATAAAACTCCTAATTAGGTTCAATATCTTCTTCTCTCTTTAGTTATATTTTATTTTTACGGCTCCACCCACGTTAATAATTGATTATAATATAAATATTTTGGATATTGCATTTTGTCTGTTGTTTTATTTTTTGGTTTTTAGTTTATTGAATTAGATTCGGAAAACGCTTAAGAAGAAAAATTTTGAATGCACAATAGGATTTGAGAGCCCAATTTTTAGAGTTTGACTTAGGTCTAAAAATCTCAGATCCAGTCCGGGCCTGTTTCCACAGTGGCATCAGGGTGGTACTAAGCTGAATAAATTCTCTTTAGCAATCGACTAAAGGAATCTATCAGCAGATTTGGCAACTGGGAAAGACTTAATTAAAAGTACTTAGAATATTCATTGCAGAGGGTAGCATGTTAAAACAAACAATTGCAATAGTACAGCAGCAGCTTTTTATATTCCATTACCTTCTTTAAGACGCCTAAATCTTCACTAATAACCTGAAAAATTAAAGAAATCCAGAAATTAAAAAGCAAAAAGTAGAAACTACTCTACATTCCAAATGATTGCGAATAGTAGATAAGCATGAAGTACTCAAAAACCAGATCAAAAGCTAAGAGGAAAAAATTTGACAATGCAGAATGCAGTCAAAAAAGGCATTTTATAGGCTAACTAATTGTCCATGCTAAAACCAACTTTCCCTTCAAAGAAATCGGGCTCACCTTGCAAAATCATGAGCAGGGAGAACACTTTATAGCATACACAAAAAAAAGTTAATCTCTATATATATTAAATAACATGTACAAACATCTGACTCCACAATTCTACATCCATTTAGACCATGTTATTTTTTGTAAAACTGAAAGCAGCAAAATAAAATCCCTATCAGAGATCTAAAAAGTTAGACATTGTATAAGAAGATAATGGCAGATACTGTAACATTCTTGCCTTGACTTTGGAGAATTCAATCAGCTCAATCTCAAAATGAAGTTCATCATCCTTTGGAAAGCCATCAGCAACTATGGCAGGACAATTTTCTTCACCATAATGCAGCTCGGGTTTCATCTTGAACTGAAATCAGAGACATCCCCATCTCAAACCAAAACAATAGAACATATAAATCACCAAGTATAACAAAGCAACTACCCAAGTGATCATCACCCAAATCGCATAAAGTTTCAAGAATTTCCGTGTGGATCTTTATTCCATTTAAAGCATCCAATGGTAATAATCCTTCTTTCATGACTGAATGTTCTTATTTCCCTTTTGACATGTCCACAAATAAAGTTCACTTTCTTAAAATAGTTATTAGCTTTCAAAAATACAGTTATTTAAAAGTACTTGATATGACGGATGAGCATTCTTGCTTATTAGTTTTGAGGGTAGAATGAACCATCACCTATACTCTGTGCCAATTCAAAGAGGAGCATTAACTTGTGGACAAAGGGAGTGACATAAACTGCTCAGTCTGATTATTTATAGACTACGTAAAAAGTAAAATTGAAGGAGAAAAGAAAGAACAAGGACACAGTGATAACAATAAGAAGATAACTAACGAAATGAACCATACAGAGAGAATGTACTCAAACAAGAAATTTTTCAACAACTCTCAACAGGTAATTTATGTTCAGTTTTTCAGCTCCCTGTTTATGTTTGAGCTTGTCTGTGTATGTGTTTGTGGAGGGTGTCCCAAAAGTGCGTTTGGACATCGTAAACAATATAATAACCAAACCAAGAGAATGCTAAAGTATTTCGCACAGACAGCTTCAAGCATTAAAAGTCCACGTGAACAAGTTCCACATTACCATTGCAACTTCACCATTTAACATTGTCGGAAAGCTTTCTAGCAATCCCAATATCATCTTGCTTTTACCCAAAACCTGCCTTATTGGGGTACCCTTTCCTGTGAAATGAGTGACTTATGAGTTATGACGAATTTCCGGTGAAATAGCTTTGATGGCAGAAGAAGATACAATAAATTGGAATCATATAATACCCAAAAAATCAGTTAGATAACTTAGATGCATTGTTTTACAGCCGTTAAAACAGAATAGCAAGAATAGTATAAAAGAAAATGGTAAAAAAATAAATAAATGAGGAAAAAGTAACAGGGAAGAACACCTGCAGCGTGATTATAAGGCACTAAGTCCTATCCACGACGGGCATATATTAGGTCGTGGGAACAGATTTAATGGCTATTCCTCTTTGATATATTCCACTGAAAATTCCTCTAAGTGTCCTAAAGTTAATGTACTCCCAAAGCAAATAAAATATTATACCATCTAGTACAGAAAGCAAATAATGGAAAATTTTCTAGTTCAATAACATCAAAACCAACAAGCAAATCCCCCCTCATAAAATTACAGTCTATTTCATCTTTTGCTTCCTTTTCCTGTTCTACAGTATGGTTTTCTGCTATTGCTACTTACTTCCAACATCATTGCTATATGTTAATGGAGCAAAGAGTAGAACTCACCTCCAAATTCTGTTCTCGTCGACTCAACCACCACCCCATCCAGTGTTCGAATTGTACAATGATATATAACCTAGAGAATTTAAGAAAAGACCATAATTTTTTCCACTGATGATGTTTTCGTGTCTTCCATTAACATATCAATTCTGTAATAACTTCCCCAAGGGGGAGTTTTAATATCCTAAGGTTATTAGATTAAAAAAACTGAATATTGTAAATCTTCATTTCCATAACATTATCGAACATAATTGATAACAATAACACACCTGATCACCATCACTAGGTGTTTTTTCACCGCTTCCAGGCCTCATCAGAGCTTTCATCAAACTTCCAGGTTTAATTTTCTGCATCCTGTACAAATTCAACTTCAATTTCAAAATATAGCCAGAGACAATTTGATATAACAATAAAAAACAAAAAATAAAAAGACGAAGAAAAAGGTAATAGCTCCTCGCCTTTTGTCATCATCAGAAGTTGATTTTTTCTTCTGCGGTTTGAACTCTTGCTCAGAATCTTCATCTATACCCATATTTCCCACCAGTATTTGCTGAAATCCCGATTGCAACTTTCAATTTCACTGTATGAGCTCAAACAATATGGCTAAAATGTGCCTAATGCAAAAGATGATACTTATATATCAAATTAATCAATTTATAAGTGGCGAAGAACCCTAGATAGTAATAATTAATGATATAGAAGTTGATAAATTAGGTGAAAGGAGTTGAAGACAAGACTACTGCTTATTTCGTGAGGGATGAATCTGAGACGTTGATCATCCAATCTCACTTGACTCTTTTTTTCTTTTTTTTTTTAGCTCGTTTGTTTGTTTAATTCTCATACAATAATATAGAAATAATTGTGTAATTCGCAACTCCTGACTTGCAAATTATTTTATCGAAAATGGCATCATTTGTCCCTCACTTACTGTTTGAATAGCAACTTGGTATTCAACTTTTCAAAAAATAAAAGTTAACTCAGACATTTTAACATAGATTTGAATGCAACTTGAAAACCAAATTTCCCATCCCTTTTTAAACAGTAGAGACCAATTTATTACGAGGACAATAACTTAGGGGGCATTTTTTATTTTTCCATGTTATAATAATTGAATACAACGAAAATTAGTTTATTTTTCTGAATTACCTTTGCTTTGATCCAATTTGTGACTACAATTGGATTAAGTAGAGATGATGGACCTCATAAAACCTTGTGAACGTAATGATTCAAAATTTCAATACAACAATAGGATATTGAAAAAGTCTTTCTTTTTCAGTAGGCTCACATTATTTATGATCAGAAATGGATTTAGTGTTTGATTTTGATTAAAATTAAATTTTTTTTGGTAAAATTTGATAAAATTTATTGAAATGTGTAATTGAAAAGTTGTAAGACTGTGTGATGTGTGATTAAAATTAATTGTTAACTCTGACTTTAATTTTTTATCAAAATCTAAAGTGAAAACTAACATGCTCTTAAAAGCGAGAAATGTGTAATTTTTAACAACTATATGGTAACCTGGAATTTGTAGAAAATCAACAAAGAATGAATTACATAAATATGGAAAACCCCAGCTAAGAATTTGCAGAAAATAAGAATAAAGAAGGGTCAAAACTCAAAAGCCAGACTAGCACAGAAGGCACAATCTTTGCAACATCTTTGTTTCTTTATTCTCAAATGCTTTGTCCATCAAAACATTGGATTCCCAATTAATTAATCACTCTAATCACAAGTAGCACGGAAAAATTAGAATAAAAAGTAGCTGAAACAGAGAGACTTCTAATAATAAATGGTAAATCATTGTATTAGTCCTGCTACTAATTGATTCCTGGCCATGGTGGATTGGAATCAATTCACTACAAAAAGTACAAACAAACGGTCATTACACTATAGCATTCAACGTTCTAAGGCAGGCAAAGAGAAGAAGAAACAGGGCAACAGTTTCAACCAAAACCAAACTGCAATCCTGTTGCCATTGAAGGAGCGGCATTCCATTCAAACAAAAGCTCGACCCAACCTGCACTTATTTGTCTCTAATACTAGCCAAAAACAACCATTTTCTGTAGCTAAACATTCTTCTTTCATCATCTTCTTCTGGTCAAATACTACTTTTCTATACTACTAATCACTTGTCCCAATATGCAATACTAAGCTCCGGTTTAATTCCTTTCTTCTCAAACCATAAACTTCCATTTTCACGCTATCGTAAAAACAAACCCGATTACGGAAAACCATATGGCAAAACAATGTTGATTTGGGTTAGTAAGTCCACTCCTGGGGAAGCCTCAGTTCTTGATTCACTGCTGGTTGGGCTCTCAGATTTTTTCTGTGGTTCTGCTGAGCAATCCTGAGATTGTTTCTATACATCAAAGCAGCATCTGCATACATTAGAAAATAAGACAAGCAAATCATGAACTTCTAGTATTTCGAGATTATTACGGCCTATTTCAAGATTCATCTCAGCATCCTCCCTCAACAAATATACAGACATCAAATAGAAGGCAGAAATAGAAATTAATAATAACAATAAGATCTCTGTGGAAAACTCCAAAACCAGATAAAACAACATAAATCCTTGTGTGTTTTCTTGTTGATATTATTTTGTATATCTATTTCTCGGTAGCTTTCGATATTTTCTCAAACGAGAACCGGCGTGAATCTGTACTGTACTCCAGATTCCCAACACATATAATATAATAGTTAGATTCATTACCATGGTCTGGAGAGTAATTTATATTGCCTCCCGACTGAGGCTGTGGGTGGGTATCCACAGACTCCAAATTCAAATTCAGGGCCTGAACAACTCGGTCTGGTAGCAGAAATGTGGAACACCCTGATTTAACAAACAAAATTATACAAAAGTCAGCACATATTAAAACATTCAATTGAAACCCACTTAAATACTAGAAAAAATATACTTAAATCTACGATCAAAAAAATATATATATACTTAAATCAATAGTACAGAGCAGATCTGACAGTGAATACTACAGGGAAATAGTCTACCCACCAAGAAACACAAACAAGCATGTTTTGCCTCACTCTTAAACACAACCAAACATACTCTTAGAAATTTGAAACTATTCATGCATGAGTACATACAAGACTTATCCAGCAAAGATTAATTAAGGGGGTCTTAAGTTTGAACCAATAACCTGGTTTCTTGCGAGTTTCGGCGGCGGTTTCAAATCTTCTAGGCAAGAAAACACCGGTTCCTGCACGTTCTTTTTTAGTCGCCGGATCACCAAGAAACACCGCCCTCATGCCTGATCCCGGCTGTTGTTGACGTTTCCGTTGAGGTTGTTGTAAAGTATGCCAAGCAGCCATTGATAACCCCTCAGGCCTTCCTCCATTTTTTCTACCATTCTGCACCATCTGTTGGTATCCACTTATCTCCTGTCCGAAAAAACCACGTCCATGCTGTTCTTTCATCATACGTTGCAGCTTCAACTGCTGGAACTCAACCAAAACAGCCAAATCATTACATGCATCAAGAAGTCAAGAACTACTAAAACATTAAAACAATGAAAAAATTTACTGCAATACTGCATACTTGGGTGGCTTGTAATTGCCGATATGAAAGGTGGCTTTGATTTGCGGAAATCCCAAGGCCATAATTTGGGGTTTCGAGGGGTGCTGTAACAGGGCCGGGCTTTCTACGAGGTACCGGAACTCCACCAGCTCTGTTGTTGCTCGAATATAATTTATGTGCTACTTGAATCATTCTCATCCTAGCCGCCTCCTCTGCGGCCGCATACAGCAAATCCCACGCGGCTCCATCTTTCAAGTTAGCACCCGGCGGCGATGAAAATCGAGAAATGCAGTGTGCGGTGCCGCGGCTGGACCTCTGGTTGCACTCACACCACCCCATAACACTGCACAGCGTTGATTGTGGCGAACAAGAGAGCCCCATCCCCTGCAAAATAAATAAAACTCCAAATTAAACCACATTTCTCGTGTAACAAGCGGGAGAGAGGGAGAGCATGCCTTTGGGTTTTCGAAGGGGCAGTTGGCATCTCGAAGAGTTGAGTGAGCAATTTTTCGAGCTAACCCAGTGATGTAGTCGTCCTCGTCGCTCTCAGTCTCGGTTGAGCCAATGATTGACTCAACGGGTGAACTCAGATCGGAGTAGGGCAGGTGAGAGTTTCCAAACCAGTACGGGAGATCGTCTTTCCCCTTGTTAACGTTAACCCTGTACTTCATTAGTAGGTTCTCGTCAGCTTGAAACTCCGGTGGCAGCCATAGCTCCTCCGTCATCTCTTTAGCAGTACTTACACCTGAAAATGCAACAACAAACTCTCGTGCCGTGTGGTGTATATATATGCGAGCGTATGTGCGTAAAAATATCTCTCACTTGAAATTTGGGAGTCTTAAAGTGGATTTTGAAAGGGATTAACGGTTGCTGCTTGTTGAAGGTTTAATTATAGCCACCAGTGTAATGCTGCTGGCTGGTTCCCGCAGAAGAAAAATCCCATGGCCCCAGCACAACATGGAGAGAGAAAAAGTGAAAAGAAATAGAGAGTGCAGTAGATGATACCGGGGAGAGACGACTAAAGGGCAGTATCGGAGTCTTTTTAAAATATTTATTTGGAAAAGTTCACCACTAGTCCTCAATCTATTACTCTAGTAACATATTAGTTCTTAATCTTTTATTATAGTTAGACGATTAGTTGTTGTTACGCTTTCAGCTTGCAAGGAGGCTGCAAGTCTGCCACCTAAAAAGTAGGTGCCATGTAGGGCAGCTGTCCTCTTGCCACGTGGAGGTTTCACTCCAACCCCCGTACACTTTGCTTGATAATTAGATGTTTTCATTAGCTTCTCACCAATTGCAATAACACCATACAATTTGTAGGGTCTTCACATGTAGATGAACCCTTAGCTTAGCCGAGCCTCTAGAGGAACCCTCGAAAAGACTGAAGAGTATTGAAGAGCTTCAAACGATTCGGCAAGCGAAGGTCTGGTGGCGAAGCTTTATAGTTTGTACATTAAAGTTCTTAGTCCTTTTAGGTTACAGTAGCTTTGGCAATTGGAGTGGGTTCACTAGGACTTATCTGATAAGGAAATAACGATATCAATCCCCAAATAACCGTCACAAGATCTTGTGTGATTGGAATGAAATAACTGAAAGTACCTGAGGGACCATAGCCACTTAAATAATTTCGTATTTTAAGAAAACAAAATCATAATTATGGTGACGGCTCAACCAATGGTTGAACGACACTTGTTAAATTAGATCATAACAATTCTTAATTAATTTAACATAAATTCACCTATAAATAACCATACATATTTCAAGGGAAAAAGTATGCAAATTAAACTTCTGTCAAAACTCTGTCTACTTATCTCTCTCATACCCAATTATGTTGTCTTTTATTTTCTGACAACTAACATGACTATCAGAGTGCAGTCTAATTATCAAAATCTTATTTGATATGGTAATCTTTGCTTGTCGATGTGTCCAAGTGTGCAAGAGGTGGCAAGAGATATGTTGGCAGCTTAATCATTTAGATTTGAGGTATGCACTTTTGAGCAACAAAAGTTTTTCAAATTTGTATTAAATCATCAAGTGATATTTGAATACCTAAAAGTATGTTTAGTAAAAAAAAATTTAAGATTATAAACATTATCTCTTATTATATGTGTGGATAAAAATAATATTTAATCAGCTTATAAGTACTGACAAATATACTCTAATTTTATTAGATTATATTTTGTTTAAGGGGTTAGGTCAATTCCTAAAAACATAAAGTGCTTCATCAAACACGAAGGTCACGTAAACTTACTGATTTTAAAAGATTGGTGACTAATTTGGTACAAAGGAAATAGGTTAAGGCCACGGTGCAAATTTCTATTGAACACACGTACAGATACAATACTTTGTGGCTGGGGGAGGTGGGAATATAGTTGGTCATTAAGCTAAGCGCAATGGCGGAGCGTGTTCAAACGCGCCATGTCAGAAAAGTTGGAAAAAGTATATGCAGAGTTGTAGCCAGGTAATGCAGGGGTGGGGGGTTTGGAGAGGTGGTGGGTCCGATTCTGACACAGTCACTCGTTTCGCATGTGAGGCACCGTGGGGTCCGCCTTCGTTCAACCTCTTGAGCGAGTGGGGTCTTCTAATATAATCGTCGTATTCTTTCTTGACTAGTTCATTTTGTTGATTTTTTTATCATTTTATTGCAAGTTTAGACTGTTTAGTAGTATGGAGTATGTATGGACACAAGTCACACAACATTACCGTACAGCATAAAATTTTAAAATTATTGCAACGTATTTGGTAATTATTACTATTCTTACATTATATTGATGAATATAAAAAATAAGATTTTACGTTTAGTCATAGAGTACGTGCATAAAATCATTAGCAAGTGTTTGGTATTAAAGGTATACATTTTATTAAAGTGGGATGATCTTCTACCGTCAGTAGATAATTATTATACTGTCTATATTCAATATTACATTTGTACATTAGGTGAATTATCTACATAAATAAATGTCACATCAACAATTCATCCAATATGCAAGTGACACATTAAATATAAACAATATAACAATTGCTCAGACAAGAGATCGCTCATTTTTTATCAAAATCCACACAAATCAAACTATTATAGAATAACATTTCTAATTCGATTTCTGGTTTTAGCTATCAATTAAATTTTGTTCAATTTTTCTTACAATATGAAGATTAAAATTAGTAATTAAATTAGATTATATTATATGAATTTAAATGGATTAATAGACATTTAGGAAAATTAACATTTTTAATCACTCAAAATGGAAACATGAAAAGTGAAATGCGGAAATTTAGACAACAAATTGAACCAATATTGTTTGAAGTATAAAAGAATCCAACTAAATATCGGTTTGATTTTGCGCATGTCCAATGCTTAAATTATTTTTGAAGTATTTATAAATTGTAAATTTTATAAAATATGTAGATAATAAATAGCAATAAATTGTATGTCCTATAAAATATGTGAAAAAAAAATATGTTTGATAAATTTAATCAATTTAAAAATACGTTTGATAATAAATAGCAATAAATTGTATGTCCTATAAAAAATACGTTTGAAATTATTTTTTAAGTGATTATATTATAAGTTGTAAGTGAATATATGGATAAAAAGTAAATTGTAAGTTATAAGTTGTAGATCTTATGAAATGTGTGAATAAAAAGTAAATTTCATTAATTTGATGAACTGAAATAAAAATTAAACAATGACAAACATACTTGGTTCGTCGAACATGTTAATTCCTAATTAGCATGAAGTAGACAAATTATACACTTACACTTATAATCGTCAACCTATTATACACTATTATTCTGTTAATACATTTTCTATTTTATTTATAGTCTTGATTTAATGCTTCTGGTGGATATTATTATAATATCTATCGAAACATTTGTCATGCACTTATTTGATGAGTGTAAAGGCCCATTTTATACTCATCCAATAAATATAGAACATTTATTTCAATAGACATTATAACAATGGTCATTACATTAAAATCGTTTATTTATATGTCAATGGATGAAATGCACTATATTTTAGGGACAACGTGTTGGGCCCTTTCTGACTCGTTCTAGTGGTGGCAGAACGACCAGACATTTGTCCTCACCCACTCCACGTGGCAATTTGCTTTGCATGTAAGCTATATGAAGGTTTAGGTTGACGATTCTGCCATTGAACTTTTCCATATATAACGACAATGCCACTTGTGGATAATAGGGTGCGGCCCGGATCAGGTAGTGGTTAGAGTCGCTGTGATAATGCCGGGTCAGCGTTAGTATCCGGAGTATATATGCGCGTTCGGTTCAGATAAAGCCTGTGATCAAATCTGCCTGTGGAAGATATTTTTGATAGAAGGATGAAAATGCCAATCCGACGGTGTAAATTTAATTTATCCATCTTTATTTATTATATTAACCCGATTTCTTTCACAATTATGCTATAAATAAAGGTCGACTCGATGAAGATAATTCAAATAGTTTAATTGCTACTTGCCTTTACAATTATTAGAAGAATAGATCAGTTGAAAATTTGATGACATATTTGGCAAGACAAATTAAAATGTACTAAATAGAAGAAAATAAAAGAATATAATATAATAATTGTTTTAATTATTATGAGCATCTCCAATACTATAATTTCAAGACACAATGTCTAATACTTTTTTTGACAAATGACCAAAAAGTACTTATGTGGCACAATTAATATTATAAGGTGTCTAGCACAATATCTAATTCAGTAATTCTAGACATTATTATTGACAATGTCCATCATTAATTTAATAATTTATATCCAATCAATACATTTCTCTTTCTTTCTTTTTTTAAAAAAACTAATAATAATTTGTCACATTTGCACAATAAACATTATTGCATTGGAGAAATTTTTTGATATAATATCAATATTTTTTACCACATATACATAGTAGATTATCATACAAAGTCAATCGATTTCTACTTTCCAAAAATGCCTATTTATTTGTATCCAACGTAGAAACCCCATGTCCACACTGGACGTTAATGTATTTTTCAATCTGTCGCCTCGTATTTCTTATCCACATTGATTAAATATCTTCCTATAGTGGATAGAAAAATGCCTCTCCAATTTCAGAATTTTGAATTCCATTTATATATTTTCACTAACTGGGTAAAATGGGTCAAATCTAACTTCATTTTATTACGATTATATGATTAAAAAAATGGGTCAAATCTAACTTCATTTTATTACGATTATATTTTCTTTTTTAAATTTCTATGAGAGATGTTAAATAAAAATTTATATAGTTCCATGTGTATAATCTTTTGGATTAATGAAATTCACCGTTCTCCTCTCCACTGTTGTAGGGATGGCAAAAAAACTCACGACCCGCACGCCCGCCAAGCACCGCCCGGCCCCGCCGGATAATAGGGGCGGGTTTTTCTGCCCCGCCGCAGGTCCGGGGCAGTCCCGCCCCGCCCCACCCCACCCCACCCCGCCGCCCCTACAAAAAAAAAATTGTTTTTTTTTTAAAAAAAATCATAAAATATAATAAAAATTATAATTTTCACTACAAATAGACTAAAGAAGAATCGAACCCGGGTTGAAATTTTAAACTACCAATCTTAACCACTACACCATAACCTCAATCTTACAATTTTTTTGTTTTGTTTTTTGTTTGGTACAAATATATAAACAAAAAATTATTTCTTTTTTTTTAAATTATTTTTTCAGTTTTAAAAAAAAAAAAAGGTTTTTTTTTCGCGGGGCGGTTGGCGGGTCGAAGGGCCGCCCCGCCCCGTGAATTCGCGAGTCGCGGGGCGGGGCGGGGCGGGACGGGACGGGTTAAAATTTTCGTGGGGTGGGTCCGGGGTAGGTCTCGTGGGGTGGGGCCGACCCACCCCGGACCCACCCTATTGCCATCCCTACACTGTTGGTGTGGCAATCCCAATCATATCTTTAGTTCTGCCACATCACCTTTTAAGAAAAAAAAAAAAACTTAACCCCCCCTCCCTTTCCATGATCTAATCCCACCTATCCAAAGTCTGTTCTCACCGTCACTTCACAGAATCACGCCGGACGCATCACTCCGGTCATCGGACCAACGCGAATCACGCCGGATCCACCACTCAACTGTAGCCAGATGAACGCGGATATGCCGGAACCCATCCATATGCATCCAACATCACATTTACAACTCAAAATCCAATACAAAATGAGAAATAAATAGAAGGCTCAGATCATGTTTTGAACTAGAGATATACGACACTGTAATGGCTGCAAAACACCGGTTGCATGTGTAATGGAGATTACAAGAATCCCTATTCTCATGTCGTCCGGGGTGCCAAACCAAGCTACTGGTCTATATAGTCTCGTTGCCGAAATTGCAATATCATAACAAATCATAAACATATATCATCACAACCCATAATGTAATTAAAGTCCTATTCTCCTGCCCATCAAAGCCCAGGTTCAAGTACAAACCCTCAAAACCTAAATTATCTCAAATCATTGGATAGAAAGAAGATGGGAGACAGAAAATATTGATTCCCCAATCTCCCTCTACCCTCATATGTAAATTTCATGGCACAAAAACTGGACAAAATACGGCCGAATGTCGTTTCTAATACAAACAGCCAACAAAGTCTCTCACTGCAAATAAAGCTCATACTAGCGAACGGGAGTGGTCCGGCGTGATTCGTAAAGGTCCGGTGACTGGAGTGATGGGTCCGGCGTGATTCCGTGAAGTGGCGATAAGAACGGACTTTGGTTAGGTGGGATTAGAGCACAGAAATGAGAGAAATCAGGGGGAGAGAGAGAGAGTCAGATTTGGGTGAAGGGTAGGTGGGATTAGATCACGGAAAGGGATGGAGGGATAGTCAGATTGGGGGAGGTGGGTGGGGGGTTAAGTTTGTTTTTTTTAAGGAGTGATGTGGCAGAACTAAATATATGATTGGGATTGCCACATCCACTGTGGGCAAGATAATTCTTGCCTACTGTGGGCAGGAGAACGGTGATGATGAAATAGGTAAAAAATGGGAGTAATTTGCAGTACAAATTGATTCACACACTGACACACATGAGCGGGTAAAATTCTGTCCACTGATGTTTAGGTTTTACACGATTTTCAAAAGCATTTGTTGGTACTTTATGGATGTGAATATGGTTCTAAAACTCTTAGTATATAAACTCAACATCTAACAACACAATGGGGACACCACATCTTATCTTACACTTGGATAATTCAAGCGACCGGACTTTAAAGAAGGTTTTAGAGAAGAAACTTAAAACGAAGAACACGTGAAAGCTCAAAGCTGATGCTACACAATTCATTTTCTCAACCATGTTTCACTTTTTTTTTTTTTTTTTTTTTTTGGTGACGTTGTCAAGTTCAATTATGTCTCTTTGTAATTGGATCGTAAACTAATTTTGCTAGTTAAAGTATTGGTGTAAACTGTCAAAAATAGTTTGATGTCAACTATTATATTTCGATGTTAATTAGAATTTCACGTTGAGTGTTTGTTATCGATGTTAATTCATTCCACTAATTAGTCAATAATTAGTTGACTTGAGAATTGTACTGAGACGGAATGGTGATACACACATTGTAAGCTCTTAATGAAAATTGTGAATTTATGGATTGAGTGATTGTTACCACCCGATTTTGATAAGACCCACACGTCATCAAAGACCTCATAGGCCCAGCGAAGACCTCGTAAATTCAAAGAAAACCTCGAAGGCCTAGCACCATCTTAGCATTCCTGAACCAAGTGCAGCGAAGCCCATTAAGGGCCTCAACATTCATGACCAACTTATGGCGCTTCGTCGATCATTGAATCCTATATAATCAGCGGACAATATGATATTTTGGGACATTTAAAGGGATATCTCAAGAAAGGTTGTGTTTGATTGTCACACAAATTCTTATAAGGAAACCAAATTTCAATCTCTCAATGATTAGGCAACGTGATATCGAAAATCAATATAGATTATGACTGAAATCTAGGAGATTACGTTCACAACCAATTATCCCTTATCCCATAAGGAAAAAGAATCTCATCAGAAGTCTAATTGATTGCTTACCTAAACTAATTAGAACTTTGAAACTATAAGCAGGGTGTATTCAATTAAGAGTTGATATGACTTTTATGGAGTTTAAAAGTTTAGGTGTATTCAATTCAGACTTTTAAAACTCCATAAAAGTTTTGGGGTATTCAATATAGATTTTTAAAGACTTTTAAAAAGTCTTATAAAATCATGCGGTATTCAATTCAGACTTTTTAAAATCCTACGAAATTCAGGGGTATTCAAAATATTGATAATTTTTAATGACTTTATAGAGAATTTAATATGTACTAACTTTAAAGCACAAAGTATAAATAAAAGATGTTATAATTTCTCTCACATTCACTCTAAGACTTTGAAAGACTTTAGAAGAAAAAACATATTTCATTCCTTTATTTTTTTTATATGCAAGATTTCTCTTTTCTTTTTCCTTCAATAAACTGTAGAGTTAAGATTAATATTTTTCTTTTTCTTCAATGTGATTTTTTTTCCTCTTCAATATATTCTCCTACCTTTTTATTTCCCTATTTCTTCTTTTAATATTTTTATCTCTATTCAATTTAATTTTTTTTTTGTCAATATTCTCTTAACCAGTTTCTCATTTTCTTCTATGAACCTTTAGAGATAATGTAATTTTTTCTTCAATATTCACATAACCATTCTCTCTCTCTCTCTCTCTCTCTCTCTCTCTCTCTTATTTATCATTTTTCATTTTTCATTAAAAATAAGATAACTTTATAATTAAATTCTTATATAATTGTTGATTGCAGTTTATTAATGAATTTCATCAAATTAAAAACTCTTTTTTATTACTGTATTTTTTATTTTTATTTTTATTTTAATTCTTGTTTTTTCTATTTATCTTGATGAGCATGGTTGTGTATTTTTTTCTTTGTCTAAATTAGTACTTAGTTATTTATTTATGCAATTGTGGTGACTAATGAAGTGTTACCTATAGATTATTAAATATAATAAGGTAGATAATGAATTTGATAATTTTTTTTGTTGGAAAATATTTTAAAATGAATCGTATGTCATAATTTTTTGAATTTATCCACAAGCCATTTGATAGTTTATAGTTTTACCCAAAAAAAAAAAAAAATAGAGTTAGTTATATTATTAATTTTTGACATAATTTACTTGAAGCAATTAAATAGAACATTAATTTTTGTGAATTTATTAATATCAATATAATTAAATAAATTATTATTAAAATTTTCTTTTGCGACAATTAATTTTTTAACTTAAATCACAAAGTCTATAAAAGTCCATAAAAGTCTGTGAAAGTTTAGGAAAATATTTCAAAATGAAATCTATAAAAATCCATAAAAGTCTGTAGGAGTCTATTAAAATCTAGAAAAGTCAATAAAAGTTAATGAAATCCATCAAAATCAATCATTTAATAAATGTCAATCAAAATATTTAAAAATCTAGATTAAATACACCCTCCTAAATACAATATCTTCAGTTATTATAAGGTATGCATTATTCTCACTATTAAGCTCTGCTCAAATTTTTGTCTGCTTGTCTCTCCCACACCCAAAACACACCCGTTCCCCGTATATTATTCTATGTACCGGCAATTGACTTGATCGTCAGAGTACTAACGATCACCGGCCCCTTTTTCCTGGTGATCTTGGTGTATAACGATTGTCCTGGTGTGCAGGTAACATACAAGATGGCATAGGATTGATTGGAGATCTGTTGACAGGTGGATAGTGCATATTCCGAGGTCAATAGTGGTCTTTTGTGAATTTTCATAGATCTTAATACTCTTTTGTATATCGCAATTCATGTAGAGATATTATACTCGAGGAATGTTATCAAATAATTGAGAAAATTCAACCATCTACATAAATGCGTATTGTCAATGCCTGATAAAAGAATTTGAATTGGACTGACTATGGTAAAATCGCTTGTCCTAACTTTTAACTCTCATTGAATTTTTCTAAGTCGAACATGTTAGTTAATTTTTCATGGGAATTCAGTGCAAATGATCACTAACTTTTGTCCTCAATGCGGAAATTCATAACGTTTGTTTTTTGGCACGAACATCCATAACCTATGTGTTTTGGTGTTCAATAGTCCTTATTTGTTGAAAAATACAAACGTAGCCTTAATTTTAATTAAAGAATATTACAGCTGAGTTTCTAACATTGGCAAAATGTGTAAATAGATTCGGTACATTCTTTTAATAAAATTTAATTTAGTGTACTAAATATACTACTATAGTCGTATCAGTTTAATTTTTCATAAAAGAAAAAATGTTAAATTATTGTACTTTAAGTATATGTAATTGTTATGTAATGTGAAAATTTTAAATACAAATTAAGATAAATAAATGGTAAAATGATGTATATAATTTTATGATCTCGAGCCAATTTTATTATGTTAATATTTAACATAAAAATATTAATAAAAATTAATTTATGAATTATGTGTTTTTTATTTTCAAATAATAATAAAAGTATGAAGAATAGAGTTTGAACTCTAATATTTGTAGTTACTAAATGAATAACTAAGTTAAATAAAAGTATTTGAAGATCAAGTTATGACAATTTTTTTTTTTCTTTTTGTTATAACCATAAAATAAATTTTAAATTCTAAATAATAAAACTAATAATTTTATTTATTTTTAATACTGTCCAAATTTTCATCCCGCCAAACAAATCATAAAAATCTTTAATCCCTACAAACAAAAAGTTAAACATTTTTGGCGCCAAAACAGAATTTTGTATTTCACAAAAACGTTGTTTTCATACTTCGTGACAGATGTTTTTTATTATCCATATCTCTCTAAGCATGTAATATGTGGATATGGTTACAGATTCTTCATGGGTTCCTCCAAGAACCAACTTCAAAAAACAAAATGGATGGCCCCACCCGATGATCTTCCAGCAGGTGCATTGCAATTGCATACTCATTTTGTTCTTTGGAAAATTTTAAAAATACCCAAATGGGCGTGCATTGTGTTGGAAATACAAATTAAGTAACCAATATTTTTAAGGATTAATTACACTAATGATCTCCATTCTTTCAGGTTTGTAACGATTTCATCCTCATTCTTTTTTTTTTTAGCAAATATCATCATCATTCTTCCATTTATTCTCATAAAGGGTCCCCAAATCACTATTTTTCACTATTCTGACATTTCTATGATAATTTTACCCATTGACTTAAATAAATTAAAATAATAGAAAAAAAATACAATGAAAACATTGCAATTAGGCATTTAATTTTTTCAAAAATACAAATAAATTATAAACTATTTTATTTTATACAGATAGGTGTTCTTCCCCAACAAAAAAAAGAATCTATATTTTCCTCCCACCCCACCCCACCCCACCCCACCGCACCGCACCGCAAATTCTCCAAAAATTAACATTACAGAAAACTAAGATTCTTTAACCATTTCTAGTGTTCCTAGAAAAGAGAAAAACACCCAACACCGTCGAATACCCTTTGAGATTTCCATCCGGTTCGATCCGGACCCGGTGAATTCCGAATACATTTTGCTGAAAACTGTTGAAGGATTGTACATCAACTGGAGTTGAACCCGTTTGGAACATACCCAAATACCCATATGACGTGAGAACTACGCGTATCGGCCCTTGGCCCTTAACTACAGCTGCCTTAGCCTCTAATGGTTTGTGCTTCAAATATATTTGACCTGGATATGTATTGGGGTTGAACTTGGCGTATAACCCGATAAAATCGGATCCCAACCAACACGGTCTCCGTCTGTTTGAGTTGACTAAAGTATCCCCCGTGTGAGGATCGGTTAATACAAGACTACCATTGAAGAAGAGCTGTGTCGGGTCAGCCCATCTCGGTAAACGGGCTGTTCTGGCAGACCATAGTTGTTCCGAAGACTGGATATGGAGAACAACGAGATTGAGCTGGTTTTTATTGACTCGAAGGAAACCCAGCGAGTAGTTACCAGTAGAATCGCTGAGTAATGGTTGTAAAGAAGAAATTAACGAATTTGGAGTGGCCTTGAAACCTCTAAGACACTCTTGTGGGACTGTGGAGGCATCAACACTTGACCACCAAGTGTTTATGCAAAGAACAGAGAAGATGGTAAGCAGTGGGATCCGACTCAGTGAGTTGAAGTGTAATCCAAGTGTATCCATATTGAACGATTAACACTCAATAGTATAAAATAAAATAGTTTAGGATTGATTTGTACTTTTGAAAAAATTAAGGGCCTAATTGCAATGTTTTCATTGTATTTTTTTTTTCTATTATTTTAATTTATTTAAGTCTAGGGGTAAAATTGCCATAGAAATGTCAGAATAGTGACAAATAGTGATTTGGGGACCTTCTGTGAGAATAAATGGAAGAATGAGGATGATATCTGTTAAAAAAAAAAGAATGGGGATGAAATCGTTACAAACCTAAAAGAATGGAGACCATTAGTGTAATTAACCCTATTTTTAAGGTGAAAAGTTACAATTTTAAGAGCTTATTTACTTATAAGTAAATTATATATGCTTAGCTAAATCTTCTATGCTAATTTAGAAAGAAATTATTGACAAACAACAATTTTACGCCCTTCTTTTCCTTAAATGTTGAACCATTTTCAGGATACAGAAGAAACCGACAATATAGGTATAGTGTTGGTTTCAGAAACTAGCTAAACCCATTCTTAAAATCAAAAATCAAACACATCAGCATATGGTTTAAAAAATCATTTTTAAATATACAATCAAGAACATGAGTGAGAATTTAATGTAGGGTTATACAAATATAATTTTATATTTTCATGGTTGCTTTGAACGGTTCAATCCCACGATCAAATCCATTGTTTCCAACCAATTGATCTTTCTCTGTATTCTCCAAAAGTAACTATGTTGGTGGGGCACCTTTCTTGAAACAAGTTCAATCGCATTTAGGGTTTGTATGTTGTAGCCAAACACACACATACCACCTTTTAGTGTGTGTCCTGGCAGTATGGCTGGGGGTCTGTGAAAAACCATCAAAAAAGGCTTTATTTATAGCTCATAGATGCTCCAAAATCCTACATACTAGTACCATGATCCACACTCATTTCTGCATAGCCCAAATCAAGTAAAAACATGTACCACTCTATGAATTGTGGAGTTACCTTGGGGAGCTGATTAAACTTATATTATTTAAACTCAAATAATTAGACACTACCTAGTTTACCCTAAATTGTTCGATCCAATTATAAAGGCACAAGACTGTAGTCTTCAATTATAAAAACCACATAAACTTATATCATTTCGTAATTACATCATCTAACTTACCGAGCTTATGGTTTATTTAGATATCTTATAATTAGAATCGGACTAAAATGATTGTTTTACTCTTCTAATTGTTTTAACAAATCATAGATGCGACTTATCCAACTCTATATAGGGATGGCAACGAAGCGGGGAGGGAATTAAAAAAATTACAATTTACTATTTGGTTTAACTAATTAATTAATGTCTAATATTATTTTTTATTTTTAAAATATGATTTAAATTTTAAAACATAAAAATAAAATGATTCGGGATTGGTTCGAGAAATTTAGAGTGAGAATTATGATCATCGTCTCTGTCTTGATTACTAACGGGACGGGACAAGGGAAGGGGCGGGACGGTACTACTGAAATATGATTTAAACCGTTAAACAGAAAAAATTTAAAAGGATATCTTTGAATTGTCTTTTAGGGTGACGAATTCCCGACCCATATACATATCCACCACTTTGTTCACTCTCGGGTTTCTAACATACTTGAGGTGTTTGAATCTCACTTTCATTGTTATATCAAACAATATTTGAACTTAAGAATAGTGTCCATTATATTGCGAAGTGATTTGGGTAATCGATATGCCAATCATGTGGTATTTATTTCTTTGCTTATGCTTATAATTATTATCCTCTATTTGGTCATTATTTTCTAAATTCATTTTTTTCCAAACCCATTTTCAACTACACATTACATGGTCCCACAACTTTATCAACTTTTCAACCATACATTTAATCAAAATTTCAAAATCTCTTAAAAATCTAATTCTATCTATACTAAACAGACACTATATTCTAACACATATATAGTCATGCACTTCGAGTGCATTAATGTTACTACTTATAAAATTATTATTGTTACAATTATGACGAATCGTTAAATCTAATTGGTGGAATAATTGACACTATGACCTTATGGGAACAAGATGTTAATAACTTAATTGTTTCTCGATTAAATTAGGTTGTACCGCATCATGCTTCACCAAACAAAAAATAAATTTATATTATTTTAAAGTGATCGAAGGCATTTAAATGGTTGCTCAATGATTAATTAAGAAATAAATAGTATTAATATTGTAGAATAAATGATATTTATTTATGCAAAAAGAAAATATCTTTACATCTTTATACTTGAAAAAAAAAAAAAAAAGTCTATGATTTAGGGTACCACTCCCAACATAAAGATTAAAGACATGCAGTTATTAAAAAATCTAGAAAGAGTGATTGTAGTTACTAGATCCCTATTACTAACGTGACAATATAATTATTTAAGATTCAAGATTCATTAATGCTTCATAAATCATAGCCGTGACTGGTGGGCTGTGGGTGGCGTCCACGTGTTCGTGGGTCCTTTTATTTCTTTATTTAATTAAGGTGAAAAATATAAATTATGTCATTGCTTTGTAAGGATAATAAAAAATAGATTAATACGAGGCAACTAATGTAGTATACAAGAGAAATTTATGAAAACAAGAGACCGCAGGTCAGATTCGTTTTTATGGGCCACCTGATGATACAAGTATCACACTCCAAGTTCTACTTCTTGTTTAATCGAACTAGAAATTCATTATATGTAAAGAACTTCGTCCGAATTCTACTGGATTGAGTGTTGATTTGGTTTAGATTAAAATTTATTAAAATAATATAGTCAAAAGTTAACAATTAATCTTAAATATATATTTTACAAAACTCACAATTTTTTATAAACTTTTCAACCAAACTTTTCATCATTTTTTTAACTAAAATTTGTTAAAAAGCTCTCCCAACAAAAATCATGCGCCTCTTACGCCTATGTGTGTATTACATGCACATTTGGACTGCCACGTAAGGGTCACAAGGTCACATCACCTTTTCGAAGAAGGCGGGGGTGGTCAGTTGACCGTATGCACTACGACGTCAAGTCACTAATTTAGAGGTTAGCATTTAAGTGTGAGAGAGACATGTACCAGCCGAGGAATAGACTCAGGGAGCTTCCTTACCATGGACTTGCTAAGTAATTCAGGTGATACTTAAGCTAATCTATGCGGAGGACATGGTTGCAATAGTTATTTGGTATGGAATTACATCATCCCTTTCAATAAGACATGGTCCTGGTATTTATATGCCTAAGCTAGCTAGTCACGCTCTTTTGATGTGCGACATGTGGTGCGATCCTAAAGACTTACCAGCCACATCTAAGACGTCAAGTTGCAGACTTGCCTAAAGGCCATTTCAATCACATGCTAGGCAATTGTGATTGTGGCAAGCCGCTTTTGTAGGCTGTTTCATCAGTCTTTTATGTCTAATTTTTTAAGTGTTAGATTTGCAGCTTGCTAAGCTACACCGGGTCTATCTTAATCGCTTTTGCTCCCTTCGACCTGCTCTATATTGGTGGGGTTTAGGTCACTGCCTACCACCTCGGAAACTAGAAGGAGAGATTTGCACCTACTGGTTTGAGTGCCTCAGAGGATCATTTGTGTGTGGAGTGGTAAAAGTCTACAATCTTAACTTTGACTTTGACCGACGTGACATGTCACGCGATTCAGAAGCATAATAAAGATTATATTAAAATAAAAATAAAATTGTTATTTCAAATTTACATCTCAACATCAAAATAAAAAATAGATATCTAATGTGCATATTTAAATTGTTGACTCTTGTCTTCAAATTTCAAAAGTTGATAGAATTGGGATATCATATGGTGTTGTAAAGAAAGTGGTAGTTGCACCTGCCACGTTGAGTACATATACTCGATTCTTTCCCACGTTAGAGCATGAATTCTTAAAAATCATAAGTTATCATGTAATAACCATGGGACATATAAAGGAAGAATTGCACATGGGACTTCATCCATTTTGTCATCCCTTTGATTTCTTTTGTGTCAACCACTCACATCGACTATGACTTAGCATGTGCAATTTTGAATTTGTACTCAATTCATTTTCTCGTTTAGTCCTTTAATCACTTCTTTCACAATAATTTGTATACATTATTAAACATAAATCAATAGTACAATAAATAATTTAACTATTTTTTCTTTCATTGCAATGAAATATATTGTAGTAACAATGAGCATGTTTGGCCAAGATCAAAATGAAGTAAAACTTACTTTTAAGGTTTTTTTTATAAAACAAATTCAAAAGTTATTTACAGTTTAACAGTGTTTTAATAAATGAGCACAATTAAGCGTTCGACTGTGTTTTTAACCAAAAAACACTGGCGCACACTTTTTTTTAATCTTTTTCTTTTTAATATTTAAAATAAAATTAAAAATAAGAAAACGTATTTTTACACCTCGCTCTTGTCTAGGTTCGAAAAATTTGAAATTCGATCATCACGTTTAACTATGTTTTACACTTTTTAGAACACAGTTTTTTAGAAAGTAAAAGCAAACATGCTCTCTTATAGTATTCTCTGAAAAAGTAATATAAAAACTAAAAAACATAATGAATAATGATAGACATAAAAGAAGTACCACCTTATCACGGAAAGGGAAGAGGATAACATCCTGGGAAAATTGATGGCCTCTAGAAGTGGCAAGAGCCCACGCTTGTAAAATTCTAGTGTTATGCTAATGGGCACTATGTCCAATCATAACCTGCAGGCCCAATATATATATATATATATATATATATATATATATATATATATATATATTTTTTTCTAAGTATTAAATATGTATTGCTACGAGTATGATTACGATTTAAGTATATACTTGTCGAATTGAATCATTGAAAAAAGTGTGAGAGGTCGATTGAATTTTCAGGTGAGGAATTTCAGTAATTGGTCAAGTATTACGTGTTAAGCATCACGTTAGTGTCAAACTTATATCAACAATAAGCAATCATTAGATTATGACTTCTACAATTCATTGCGAATCAACATTCATTTGTTACGAAGTAATGGGTTCAAGTTATATGAGATATTCTTTTGTTTATATTACTTTTAATTTCTCATTTAATATACAATTTTAATATTTTTCCACAATTATCTGTTAAGTATTGTAAGTTGTAAGTTCAAGAACAATGATGTTGTAAAATAGGTTGAATTAAAGCTAAAAGCTGCCAAAAATGACTTCTTGCCGACAAGTGGTAAATGAATAAAAAGCGTTTCCCAACGCACTCGTTAAATAAAATTTGTTTTATTTGACAAACAACAAGTCGTTGTAGTATAGTGGTGAGTATTCCCGCCTGTCACGCGGGTGACCCGGGTTCGATCCCCGGCAACGGCGCTATTGTAGAAAATTTTTGATAATTTTTTAGGGTTTCAGATTTAACAGAAATCAATATGAAATAAGTCATAAATGAGAGGAAATTGTGAATCATGCAATACGCCTTCGGCCTTCCTGATTATATGAAGTTAATGGATGTTTCTGTTCTTTTCATTTTTTTTGGTGGGATAATTCGTTAATATTATATATTATTAGTGTAACCAAAATTAAACAAAAGTGAAAAACAATCTTAAGTAGTTGGTTTATCTTCAAGTTCTGATTAACCAGAATTATCATAAACCATTAGTTAAAGTTGAAACTAATTGAGATGAGTAATATTATTCATAGTAGCTCATTATCGATAGTGAATCTACGTGTCATTACTCAATTGAAGTAATTATTTATTCTAAATGGGTAATGTTATTTATAGTCCACAATTATTAATAATTACTCAAATTGAGTAATGTCATGTAGGTTCACTACCGGTAGTGAGTATACTTAGTGGAAGAGTGATGATATAATACCTACAGTGTACATTAATTATTATGTCTACTGTCTACGTAACATCACCACATTACAAAAGTGGGGTTGTTGGCTCATGGTGATTGGTCTACCTTCAACAAAAATACGACTTGAACACTTGTTGAAGTATTTTATCTAAAAAATTTAACTGTTGAAGAGAATTTTTATTTTTTTCTATTTTTTTAAAATTCAAATTGTCATTAAAATGCCCCTTCATGGGTAAAAGCTGGGACCATTTTTTTAAAATCAAATTTCAGATATGTTCACATTTTTTTTTTCATAAAACTCGAGATATTTATTTGCAGCAATACCATATAAACTCAAAGTATTTAAAAATTTGAGCTATTAAATGGAAAATACATTTTTTTTTATTCAAATTGAGGAACTCAGGACCATAATGAACATTATACCATACGAATTCTAATCTCCTGCCCACCTCAAATGCTAAAAATTCAAGGGGGAAAAAACATATTCAGAATGTACACACAATATTTGTTGTTTGACAACTATCTTATGTTACGAAGTTATACTATTACACCCAAAATGATTTATGGATTAAATGCTAATTTTAGTAAACGCTAAAGTTTTGCATTGGGACGGGTCCAAACCACGGGGCGGCAACCCCCATAGATTTATTGCAAAGGCACACGAGACGACACAGGCACGAAGGATAACACGAGACGACACATACGACAAAGTTTTTTATGGGATTACCATAATTTAATCCCAGAAAACTCTATAAAACAACTATCAGAATTTCGAGAGGATCGAACAATATATATCAATCTATATCATAAGTGGACACGCTATTAGGTAGAAGAATGTTCTAATGCCCCCATGTGGGCAAGATGAAGTGCCCACATGCTGATGTGGCAGTACGCGGGCATGTGGACACTTCATCTTGTCCACATGGGAGGCATTAGATCACCCCCTCCTATTAGGTATGCATTGTTTTCAATACTGTCTATGTCACCTCAACAAATGTACCATAAAAGGTATAAAGAGCTAGCTCTAGTATGTATAGGAAAAACGATGATTAAGGAAAACATATTCCCCACAGAGGTTTATAGATAAACCAATTGTCATATCCATTCTGTAGTCGAAGGGCTAAAGCATCAACTCCATTATTCTTTACAGTACGATAACAAAAAAAACCAATATATTACTAGCTAAAATTACATATAATAACTGAAATATTTAAACTTGACACAGTCTCATAGTCTTTCTTGCCTCTACTGCCAGTAAGAAAGGATACTCAGGCTCCAATATACTATGTAGCAAAAAGTGGCCGTCTTTATCTAAATGTAACTATCATCTATCTTCCATACTGCAGAAACTAGAATAAACCGGTTCTTCCCTGCATTAATATTTTCCTGCAAATTAACATCGAAGGATAATTAATCACATTGACTACGAAGATAACAGTTGAGTTGAAAAAAGAAAAGTAACAGAGTAGAATTCATAATAAGATCTCTACCACCATATTAACACACTTGTTTGCAACTTGTTCTTATTTATTCTAATCCTTTTTCATTTATTTGTTTATATTTCTTATTCGAAACGGGATCAATACGTTACATATTACTTTCGATCAAATAACACAACTTTTGACCCACTAGGCATGTTCAACTTCTTGCTAACATTCATGGGAAATATAAGTTAATTTTATTTCATTTACCCCTATTTTGAAAGAGTTTAATTATCTGGCCAATATTTTAGTAATGTAGGACACAACATTCAATTACATGCAGCAACCACCAGTTATAGAAGCAAACAGTAATTTCACTTATATGTTTTCAAGATGGTAATTGAACATCACTCCAGGTCAATTTTACCAATCATTTGATAGCATTTAAAGCTGTAATAAATCACAGACCAGAGTTATTTTTACACGATTAAGAGTACAAAAACGGAGGATTCAATAAAAGATTGAGCATGTTTAGAATAAAAGAGGCTAGAAACGTGTATTTATATTTCAAGAAGAAATTAAATGGTAAATACCTAAGTATATAGTAAATTCACAGGCCATGGCTACGAACTCTAATAATAAAGAGAACCTGTCAAAAAATATAGACGTGTTAAAACAAGAGAAGTCTAGCCACCGTAATTGAGCCACGCACCAGTCCAAATTCAAAGAAACGTACCCTGCCACCAGTTCCCTCTAGAAGCACTGCCCGAGTCATCTTCTTCCCCATCTTTACCGAACTGATAATAAATAAATAAAACATGTTAACGCAATAGTTTATTTGATTAACATTCCCCATAAATGTATCTAACCTTACTGTATAGAAAAAGGACAAGAAAATTGGAGCAGTTTATTTCCTAACTTATTTTCCTTTTTCTTAGGATTATCGCAATGAAATAACTTTATGGCAAAAGAGTTGTAGTATTTGATTTTACTAATCAGAAACTCGATAAAATAGTCCTGTCAAAGATGCTTGTAAAAGGAAAAAATCCTGATTTTTACAATTTTCTAGTGAGATTCATACTCACTTTATGAGAAGAATAACAAAATGAATGTTGTTACGAATTGCCATATACACAAAAGACATATCCACATATAAGGTAAACACGTAATAAATGAGAAAGAAATTACTAGAGCTTGCATGTAATATAGTGCTTATTTACACCGGCATAAAGAGTACTCACAGTTAGTCCTGGGCTCTGAGTATTCTGGGGACGAGAATAGACATCTTGACCGCCATAGTATATCGACGAGCTATAATGAAATGGTTGTACTTTTTCCTCCTGATAACCCAAACTTGGGTCTTTGCTTGGTATGCTCTTGGTTTGAACTTCACTGCTCCGAGTGTTATTGCCTGGAAAAATAAATGAAGTACAAGTCAATATTATACTTTAAAAAGGAACGGGAAAAACACACATACACGCACCAACAAGAGTAATGGTTACCAAAGTTTCAAATTATTCCCAATCAAGAAATGTTTACACAATTATGGACACCTTTATTGAAGGGCTCCTGAAAGAGATGATTATTACACCTATGACAGAAACAGCTACATATGGAATTTGACAAAATTTCCACACATGTTGATAATATACGAAAACTTTATATGTGAAGCTTCTTGCATTGTTTTTCCAAATCTTCCATATCGGCTTAATAACAAAAAATATTTTGGATTCCAAAAACCGAAATGGTTAACGGATAGTTGGTGCCCAATGGAATAAGACAACAAGAAAAAAGTAAAAGCAGTGAAGGTTGCTTGCAGAATGTTCATCACAAAGATCACCAAACATACCTAGTATCAAATAATACATTATAGCAGATCATCATGGTGGAGTTGAAGTGAAGTGTTTATGATGAATGTGACAAGCCTAAGCAATTAGAATTTTAAATAAATTCAAGCAGCTCAGAGTTTGGTTCATCTAGAGCTTTTCAACCTCTATTAAGAATGAAATAAGTCATCTTCAAGACAATTTCATCTAGTTCATAAATACTAAATGTAGTTATAATAAACAGCTCAAACACAACCTAAATTCGACTACGGAAAAGAGTCAAAGTTGAACACGTTCTGAACTCCTACACATGAAACCTAGTTTAAACAGCCTAAATCTAATTTGAATTGCTAAGTTTATATATTGGTCATTTCTTACACATAATAAGTACAAATAAACCAACCTATAACCCCAGTATTGGCACTCCAAACTGTATTTCCAGAGTCATGCTTCTTCTCGGATTCCAGAGGACGCAAAAATGCTTGGCTCGAGACCTAAAATAGATTCACTTAATAAGAATTAGACGAGATAAAATCTTTTGTCTATAAACCTAGGAGGAAATAAGTTAAATTTTTAGAAAATAGATTACATCTGCATATAAGAAGACAGCATAAGTAGAATCCTTTTTCCTAAAACAGACCTAACGCACACCAGAAGTATGAGAAATAATCTAACACACAAATAAGTTGCCAAAATAAATCACTATAAAAGTGTTGATAATTATGGTGACTCATTATTTCGATGAATCATTTCTTAGGACTGAAGAAAATTACCTTAACACTTACTATAAATCTCAAATACAAATTTAATTCAATACACATAAGCCTTGGCAAGAAAAAAAAATCTAAAAATCTCCAATAAACTTCAATCTTTTTCAAAAAAGAAATAGAAGAATTCAGTAAAAATTATACAGTGCAGAAAACCCATTATCTGAAAATAATCTAACAAAAAACCCATTGAATATAAATTATTATCCGGTATATACCTGAGCAGAAGGCGCGAAGATTGAATCGAAAATCCCAGAAGACGATGAAGCAGAAGAATCCTTTGAACCAAAAAGATCAGAAGTGAATGAAGAACCCGATTGTTTCCCTCCCTCCATTTTCTCTCTCTAGATTTTCTCTCACTTGAATAATGAGAGTTGAATCAAAGAGAGGGCCCGTATATATTCAACGCCCACCGTCAAATAAACCGTAACCGCCAAGAATCTTTTCCCAGAAACAAACAGAAAAACCCAGATGAAAAGGCGAAATCAAACGGGAAAAGGGTGAGAAAAGAAAACAGAGACACGTGAATGATCAACGCGTGTATGTATGTATTTATGCATATAATATATGAATGACAAAGAAACGAACCCTGGCCCTTGAATGGCTGTTCTCAACCCCTATCTCTCTCTCTCTCAATATATACACGTACTCATATACGATTATGTGTATATGTGCGTATCTTCCATTCTTCATGATAGACGACCTCCATTCTACTTACCATACGTGTTATTATTGTTTTAGTGAAAATTGCATCATTCCTCCCCAATCTATTGCTTCGTTAATAAATTTGTCGTAACCTTTAAATGAAATTACGTTCTTGCTTAACCTTTCGTTATAGTTTAACAATTGTCCTAAATTTCAAAACCATCAAAATCTCTTGTTATAATCACATAATTCTTGCATGTCAATGTTATGAAGCCAAGTTTTACTCCCTAATTTGGGCTAGTGCTTAAAAATTCGAAATGATACATGTTTCAGCGACATCTTTTTTAGTATACTTTATACTACTCATGCTCGCCTGAGAGTGTGTAGGTGATGCGATCAAACTGGGTCTCATAATTATTAGTAATTGTCTTTTAATATTTTTAAGAGCTTAAGGATTAGGTGAGCAAATTTAGTTAGGTTAACAATTAGGGTTATTAGTGTATGTTTGGTAGTGTTGAAATTATTTTTAAGTGCTTATATTATAAGTTGTGGGTGAATGTGTGAATAAAAACAGATTGTAAATTGTGGATAAAAAAATGTTTGACCATTTTACTACCAACATGTGCTTAAACACACAACCCACAAATTGGGCTAAGGTTTTTAATTAATTAAGAAAATAATATAAACGTGAGAGTTTTTCTCTCCAATTTAGATTCCAATCCGCATTTGAAAAAATCAACAATTAGTAATCTTATATTCGTCTTTGATTCTTACTTTCCACTACATTAGGTAGGAATCAACTTGCTACTTTTAAAGATTAAGAACCAACATATTATTGAGACAATAGATTAGGGACCAATTAAACAATTTTTCCTGTCGTTTCTGTGACTTTGTTCGTTTCGGTTGTTCAGTTTCGGACCTTTCGGTTACTCGGCGTTATTCCTAGGAGAGTCGTAGATGTCGAAAATCAAACAGTTATGTGCCACGTGGAAGAATCAGTCCACGTGTGGGACCAAGATTCCAACTTCCAACGTTTTACTGCCACGAGTACTTAGTGGATAATAACAATTCCCGTCCTCCTTTCCTTGGTACCATCGCTTTCTGAAAACCCCCCTTGACTTTGGTGCCCTTTGGATTTGGTTCAATTTAAGGCATGTAGATTTTGGTGCTGTTGGTGTTTGGAGGGAATTTGCACGATTCGATCCACTCGATCTATTTGATACTCTTATATATTTATGTGACTCGGTCATTTGGGACCGATTGACCCAAGTTCAAATTGGCCAATGTTAATGAGTTGATCAAGTCATAAGGGACCTGACTTGAAAATTAAATGAGCTCTAAACGTGCAATAGAAGAAGATTTATCAATTATAATTTTGATTAAACGACGAACAGACTTCAACATAACGACATAAAGAAACTTAACATCCTATCACATCAATTAGAGAATACACGTTATGTTTTATTTTATTTTATTTTATCTTATCCAACTTTTCATAAAGTTGGATATGATAATAATTTGATTTAATTTGTAAACTTTTTGAACAACCCCTTGTATATGCAGTGTTACATAATATCTTGGATTATAGGATTAGAAAGGTCAAGGGAGAGAGCTTATCCTTTTATCTTGTCGGACTTAAAAAACCTACATGTTACATATGAATTGCCTAGGTACTTGAATTAATAATGTGGGAAAGAGACATCACATTATGTTTTATCCCATATTATTGTGGTATTATATTCTATTGAGTTAAATAGTAAACTTTGATATTTTAATCTTTTATTTGACTATAAGTTATATAGATTGCGTTAAAGTGAATAAATTTATGGGAAGAAATCAAACGTGCCATATAAGGAATTTTTAGATTATAATATTTAAATAATTTATTTAAAAATAAGAGCAAAAGTACCTCGTCTAAAGAATGTTTTCTCAACTTTAGTTCGAGAAATTATAGCATATACTATTAGGAATTGAGACCAATTCTACAAGATCCTTGTTAAGAGAAAAATATTGAAAAAGAAAAATATAAAATATAAAGAAAAATTTGCGGACTGTCAAAGCTTTCACTATATGAAAAATTGTTACAATCATATAGATTTCATTTACCCAAATCCCCAAGTATCTCAAGAAAAATAATATCCTAAGCTTTACTATACTCACCAATTTCTACTCTTTGTACAACCCACAAAGAGAACAAGAAAAACAATTAAGATGCTAGGCTTACAATTGTTCTCTTAGAAAACTTTCTGGTCACTTGCAAAAGAGAATAAATCACGTCAATTTATAGTTAACATATGACCTAGATGTCTTCCAAGTTTTAACTACCAAATTGTTCAAGATTTAGAAACTTGTCCAATTTTAGCTATCAAATATAATATAATATAATATTATATTATATCATATCTTTTCCTATTCAAGAATTGATGCATCTTTTGATTTTGATAATTTTTGAGAAAATATCCCAACAATCTCCACCTTGACGAAAAACGAGTCAAAACTCAAGCATCTCTTCTGCTGTTCTGCAGCTCTTCATCTCGATACTTAAAAAAAATGGTACACTTTGACAATCTCAATTCTCAAAACAGAGAATTAACATACTCCACCATATAAGTATAATCACTTAGAAAAAATAAATTTTAAGAATTTCATCAGCTCATGTCGAATAAATTTGCTGAAATATTATGGTGCAACTCCATTGCTTGACTTACTTGAAAGTTCATCAGCCATCGACATCAATTCCACCACACGCCTTGCATTAATATAAAGCTAATGCCCGTGTGCAAACATGTGGACCCGCTAGTAGTAACACATCCTCTATCATGGCAACTAGTGCATTGCACGATGATGTAAATATTTACTCAAGCGACATCATCGTCTCCCATAAAGTGAGACATATTATCTATATCTGATGTCGAGCAGTTACCCGAGTCTGCTCTACATTTTGGACATTTTTTCTTCACGTGACCAAGTTTTTCAGTATCTCTGTCAGAAATAGGAGTTGGTTTTCCTTTCAAAGTCTTGTGCATTCCAGATTGAATCAAAACATCATTGACATGTATTTGCCACAAGCCAAAATTGATTCTTCCATCAAATCTCTCCACCTCATATTTGATAGACATATCTTCTCTTCTCTGTCCGCCAACACTCTGAACGACCCAATTCTCTGATACCACTGTTGAGAATTGAGACAAATTCTTTTAATGTCCACAAGATCTTTGTTCAGAGAAAGATAACGAAACAGAAAAATATAAAATATGGAGAAAGATTCACGGACTGTCAAAGCTTTCATTATATGAAAAATTATTACAATCATATAGATTTCATCTACCAAAATTTCCAAGTATCTCAAAAAAAAAAATATCCTAAGCTTTACCATACTCACCAATTTCTACTCTTTGTACAACCTACAAAGAGAACAAGAAAAACAACTAGGATACTAGACTTACAATTTTTCTCTCAGAAAACCTTCTGGTCACTTGCAAAAGAGAATAAACCACGTCAATTTATAGTTAACATATGACCTAGATGTCTTCCAAGTTTCAACTACCAAGGTGTCCAAGATTTAAAAACTTGTCCAATTTTAGCCACCAAATATAATATAATATTATATCATAACTTTTCCTTTTCAAGAATTGATGCATATTTTGATTTTGACAAGTTTTTGAGAAAATATCCCAATATATACTATTGTGAAAGTTGGAAAATTAACAAAAATAAACTTTGGAAAAACTTTAGGGTGTGTTTGATTTGCACATTTTCCATGGAAAATGTCAAATCCATGGAAAATGTTGTCAAATCAAAAAAATTTCTTTTCCACCTTTCTTGTTTGATTGCACATAGAAAATAATTTTGATTTTCAAAATACAAGCATTTAAAGCACAATTTTTTCAACTTTCTTGGAAAACAATTTCTCACATATTTGGTGGATTGCATTTTCCACCTTAGATGAAAAAGATTTTAATTTTCCACAATTTGCTATGTTAACCAATCAAACACACCCTTTAGTTTCAAAAGTTTGTTTGAAAGTTGGGTATTTTTAGTATGATTTTGACTAGGATTAGTTTCTTCTTTTTGAATGATGAATATAGATTTGTGTTCTCCTCTATCGAAACATCGAAATCTTATATTTTATTTGCTCAAAACGAGATTCGAGTTAATGAGAAATTAAATTTTAAAGTGTATCAATTGAAAGTGATTTAAGTGTTGGAGGAAAATCAATTTAAACTTGACAATTCTTAAAGTATGAATAGTTGGTGAAATCTATTAAAACTTGACAACACAAATTGGATTTGTTGAATTAAGATATTAAGATATTAAGGCAATAACATTTTTAACTATCATTTAGACATGTCCGCAAATTTTCTTTTACATTTTTTATATTTGATAGAAAACAATATCGTAACTCTTAAATAAAGTTTTGAAAATCTCAACTCTTATAGAGAGACACATCTATTATTTCAGGTCAGTATTGTAATATCAAAATTTTAATACGTGTGTAATTCTATATATATAAAAAAAGTAGAATCAAGTTTATGTTTGTTAATATTTATAAGTACTTATAAATTAATTAAAATTTATTTTTATTTATATATTTTGTAGAATTTATAATTTTTATTTATTTTTTATCTATATATTCTTTACCACTCACAACTCCATACAAATGAAATCAGTTACAAGGGATCCAAGACTCCATGGATGGAATGGAGACAACAAAGTGAAGAATACAAGAGAGTAAAGGGGTCCTACATAGGCAGGTGCGGTAGTTGGCTAACCATTGTGAGTCGCCGCATGATCTATATGTGTCCAATTTTAAGCCACGTGGAGTGTCACCATCCCTGTCTTGTACAACATTTTATCTTTGTGGTACAACCACGGGCACGGGTAACCTTGATTTCATACTTATCCATGCTAGAACTTTTCTTTTTTCTTATCTCTATTTAACAATGCCAATAAAATTTATGTAATCAATTTTAAATTATTATTATTATAATAATAAAAAAGTCGTTGTTAATATTGTTAATAAATAATTGATAATTCTTATCAAGTTTAATGATGAACACAAGATCTACAAATAAAAACCTAAAGAAAATAGATATTACGTGAAAGTTTTTTTTTCTCTTTTTATAAATAAATCTGAATAAAATAAGGAGACAATCTATTTTCATCCCTTGCAAGAGTTATTGTGTACTGTCCAAATAGAACTCTATTAATATACTTTAATTAGGCACAAATCAATTTAAGAAAGATTATCATATACGGGAATTGAAGTGAATATAGATGAAAATCTCATATATTTTCGTCTTTTAGGTTTGGTTTGGTATTGCTGTACTTTTAAGAGAATCAGCTTCTGCTGTGTTGCAGAAAGAATCAGCTGTGAGAAGAATCAGTTAAGTATTTGGTAAACTCTCGTTTCAAAATTGTTGTATATTTCAAAAGCAGCAATTGAGCGTTTAGTAAACAAATGTGATTTATTGTTGTAACGGTATTAAATTATTAAAAAAGACACTGATTATAATAATTTTATTTTGTATTATTATTATTATTACGAGTAGTAGTCTTTTATTTTTATTTTTTTTTGCTAGTCAAATATTTTTTAACAAGACAATGCATTTATTATTATTATTTTAAAATAAAAATTAAATACCTAATAAATTTTAAATTTTATAAAAATTATAAAATAAAAGTATAGTCATATAGTGCAAAAATTAATTAAATTTATTATTTTTTTGCATCCAACTTGCATCAATTCGATTTCTTAAATAAGTATTAAAGGAATTAGTTTAATTAATTAAGGGTAAAATATATATTTTAATAATATATAAATAAAAAGCTAAAAGCAGAATCTGAAGCTGTCATTTTGCTGCTTCTCAAAATCTGCTGCCAGGTGAGTCAAATTATTTTATAATCATTTTTAAAAATTTTGCCAAACGTCTAAATCAACTTCTGATTGTTTGAGAATCAGAAGTTGGGCTCCAAATCAATCCCTAACGGGGCTTTAGAGTATCTATAATATATTATATGGATTGCTATCTACATGGTACAAATGTTGAAAAACTTTTGATCCATGTGACATTAAGGCATAATGAATAGGAATTCAAATTCAATTTTGGTCTCCAATGCATTCTTTAGATTGTTATCTAGGTGAATTTTATTTTATTAAGATAAAAATAAAATTACATTTAAATATCCATAAGAAATTTAAATCTATATATAAAATTTTGTTGAATTAACATGTCTAATGGAGTTTTTAAATTCAAACGAACTTTATGCATTGCTTATTTATGTTAAATTTGACAAAGTCTTTGACAAACTATATTGGAGAAAGAAAAAAAATAGACATTATTTATTTTTGTTTATGTAGTAATTTTTTTTATTGTATTTATTTTTTTTACAATTGACAATTGCATTGGAGATACTGTTATGGTCCAAACACTTTGTTATAACTTGAAAGAAACTCAAAAATTGTTCATTCAATTTTCTCTATAATTGCTAGTCAATTATTTAAAGTGTCCCGGTCCCTTTTGATGCAACACAAGATAAGTATGGTGAAAGAAAATATCAAATTTTAAAATAAATAGGATAAAGAATTCTAAGTCAATATATTATAATCAACTCTTCTATTGCTCTTTTCCGATAGATTGAAAACAACGTTCTTGCTTATGTTTAGACAAAAGTAGTTTTAATATTAGGGAAAATTAGGACGGAGTTCGTTCACGTAATGTGGAAATGGTTTTTCAATCTTTAAAAGTGAGATTTTGGTTCTTCAACTTATTTAACACTATAACAAATTAACAATATGAAAATTAAAATCACATTCAACTTTCACGTTAAAATTAAGAAATGTTAAGCAGTTTGATGGGTTTTCCCTCCAACTAAAGGCGGAGGTAGGGGTCCGGTCCCACCTCAAGAAAAATTAATTTTTAAAGTAGAAATTTTTCAGAAGTAGTCCTATTTCTAAGTGCAGATTTTTTTTAACGTGGTAATCCCCTTTCAAAAAAATCCTAGCATTAAATAATGTAGTGAATTACTATCTTAATATGAAAGTCACCTCCAAGAAAATCCTAGCACTAAAAAAAAAATTTAATGTGAAAGTCATTTACGATCTTAATATCTACATTGTTGTTTCCATCTTAGAAACTCAATCTTACAATGTTAAATAAGTTAGAGAACTCAAAGCCCCACTTTTGATGGTTGAGAAGCTATCTCCACACTACTTGAAATGGTGGGAGGGTGGGTCCATGCTAATTCTCCCTTAAAAAACTGTGTAGTAATTATGACTTGTAAAATACCTAGTTGAGTTGCTCCAATCAATGGGCCGGGTAATAACCAATCATAGGACTTGGGCCAGACACAATAAAGAGCTCACCCAACTAATTTAAGTTACATAAAAGAAAACTGTTAACAGGATAATCTTCTTCAATTTCAAACCAATTGGGTGAACCTAGACCTGAAATTCATAGTAAAACTGCAGCAGGGTCCCAAACCTCTTTAAAAATTTCAAATGAGTCCTAAATCTTTTATGTTTAGCCCAACTATCCCCAACGTTTGGTAAAATATGCAGCACAATGTCTTTTGAATAGTAAACATCCAAAAGTCCGTTCAATTGGCACGTGCAGTGCACATGTCTAACTTTTCAAGGGATAAATGAGTACTTCTTAATTTAGAGTGCGTTTGATAGAGATTATAAACAGTTTATAAACCAAAAATAGTTTATTTGAGTTGAAATTGTTGACTTTTCATGTTAAAAATAGGTTGAAAAGTCAAAAATTACGGCTGAAAAAAACCAAAAACAGTTTTTAATCTAAACCAAACACAAGCTTAGCTAGAATAATTGTTTAAACATAGAAAAAAACAAAAGAGAAAATGAAAACAATTCAAGTAAAACAAAAAAGAAAAACAAAACAATTAAGAAAACAAAAAAAATATACCCATCTACCATTTTAGAAAGTGGGCAACTGTAATTCACAAGCTGAACTAACAATGTTTCATTTTTGGACATTTACTATCCAAAGATCTTTCGACCATGTTATTTCTCAAAGGTTTGGGATGGTGGTATCAAAATTTGAAGGTTTGGGGACCCATTTATACTTTTTTGAAAAAGTTTGTAAGCCTACTACAATTTTTCCTATAGTCATTTGGCACCTATAACATTGAATCATATCAATTAGTAGGTGAGGCCTTGCCTCGTGCCCAAAAATAAAAGGGGTCCAAAATTTTGATTTTTTTTATTAATTAGATCAAGCACAAAAAAAAAAAAGAAAAAAGAAAAAAGAAAAATTGCCTATAAGTCATCTACACATGGTTTATTTCAAATTAGGTCAAAATATTTTTCAAATTTGTGATTAAGTCATACTTTCAGCAATATTTTAAATTAATTCCAAAATCACCCATGTGTAGGGATGGCAATGGTACAGATCCGAGGCCACAAAAATTTTACCCCGCCCTGCTCAACGAAATTTTCTTTTGTTTTTGTAAAACTAAAAAAAATAATTAAAATAAAAGAAATAATATTTTTTAAAAATATTTGTAGCCAATAAAACAAAATAAAAAATATAAGAATGAGATTGTGGTGTAGTTGTTGAGATTTATAGCTTATAACTTTAATTCGGGTTTGATTCTTCTTTAGTCTATTTCTAACAAAATTTTAATTTGTATTCTATGTTATGATTTTATAAAAAAGCAAAAATATTCATGGGGAGGGTCGCGGGGCCGGGCTGCCCCGGACCCCCCCCTATTACCTGAATAAGCGGGGTAGGGTGGCGGATTTTTTTGCCATCCCTACCCATGTGGTCCATATTTTCAATCGAACCTCCACAAACCACCTCTACCTCCGACAAGTGCTTCTTCTCCGGCGCTTACGGTCAACTTTTGCACATCACAGGCGCAAAATCCCAATCACATAGATCCGATCAAAATGGTAAAAAAAGGCAAAAATAAATAAATAAAAAATAAATAAAAAGCACAATCACACAAAGCAAAGGTTGTTAGGTAAAAACCAGCAAAAGCTTTTCTGAGTTGCTCACATTCCTCGACAGGTGAAGGAACCGATGCACGAACTTTAATAGTTGCCATTTTTTACACTTTTGTAACTCTGTTGTGTATGGGGGTGTGTGTTTATGATTATGATAAGTGAGTTTTCTGAAGAAGATACAGATTTTTGGCGTTGATATTGTGATTAAATTAAAACGATTATTGCTTTTCATAAAAACGTGATGGATGAATGTTTGTGAATTGTAGAAGAAGATGAAGGTTTGGAATTGGAAAAATTAAAGAGAAGTGAAACATATTGAGTAAATATCATTACTAGAGTGTAGCTTGATACTGTATTAAGTTGTTCATCAAATTATTCTTTGTGTTGTTAGTCATGTGTATTGTTTGATATTGTATTGTAGAAAACAGTATTATAACAGAAATAGCATAGAATTTGCATACGTGATCATAATTTTTATTATAATATGTTTTCAGAATCGTCTCGACGAGCTAGTCAAAAACCAGCGGCTTTGTCAATGCTAATGATGGATTTTAGTCGTTTGAAGTTGTCTATTTAGCTTAAAATAACAATCTTTAATTTTTCCTATCTAAACAGTATCATACATACTAAAACAATATCATAGATAAATGTATCTTAATATATCAATATCATAGATGAAAGTATCTTAATAAAACAGCATCAGAAACTACAACTCAATAAAATAACATTAACATAGATTAAAATACTAGTATCATATGTTGAAACATTATCGTAATAAAACTGTATGACAAATATAACTAAGTAGAGATATTTTACTGCTTGAAGTAATGATATTGTTCTTAAAATATTCAATTAGTAGTACAAGACAATTGATATTGTATACATTCAATAACAATATCATAGATTGAAACAATATAATAATAAAATAGTATAAAAGATAAAAGTATAAATAAAACAGTATCATATAGGGCTGGGCAAAATAACTGCCAAACCGCCAAACCGACCCGACCCAACCCAAACCGACTCGGGTCGGTTTGGCACATTTTCAGGTCGGTTTTCGGGTTGGGTTTTCCCAACCCGAAACCGACTCGATTTTTATATTTTTTTGGGGCTATAATTGGCCCAAAATCGAAAACCTAAACCAACCCGAATCGGATCGGGTCGATTTGGGGCCCGAATTTTTTTTTTTTTTGGTTTCGGTTTGGGTCGGGTTTCGACCCAACCCGACCCACGTCCACCCCTAGTATCATATGTAAAACTAAGTGCAAGATATTTTTAATAGTTGAAGTAATGATACTGTTCTTAAAATGTGTTAACTGCTATTCAAAAATCTCTTTTAGATGATGATAAAGTAATATATATTATAATATATTTTCGGAATGGTCTCGACGAACCGGTCAAGACCAGTAGCTTTGTTATGGCTGACAATGGATATTAATAGTTTGAAGTCGTCTCTTTAACTTAAAACGACAATATTTAGTTTGTCATATCTTAACAGTATCATATATACTAAAACAGTATCATAGTGAAACAGAGATATTGAAACAGTATCATAGGTTGAAACATTATCATAATAAAATAGTATTAAAGATAAAAAGCATAGTATGAGTTTACACATCAATGCAAATTATATAAATAAAACAGTATAATAGATAAAACAAAGTGATTGAAATAGTATCAAATGTTGGAACATTATCATAATAAAACAGTATCAAATATAAAAAAACATGGTATAAATATACCAATGCAAATTATATAGATAAAACAAATAGATTGAAACAGTATCATAAGTTGAAAACATTATTATAATAAAATAGTATCAAAGATAAAAAAAAACATGGTATAAATATACCAATGTAAATTATATAAATTAAACAGTATCATAGATAAAACAAAGATATTGAAACAGTATCATAGGTTGAAACATTATCATATGTTAAAATATTATTATAATAAAACAGTATCAAAGATTTTAAAAAATGGTGTAAATATATCAATGCAAATTATATAGATAAAATAGTATCATAGATAAAACAAAGAGATTGAAAATATCATATGTTGAAACATTATCATAATAAAATAGTATCAAAGATAAAAATATGGTATAAGTATATCAATTTACATTATCTAAATAAAATAGTATCATGTATAAAACTATGCACAATATATTTTAATGGTTGAAGTAATGATATTGTTTTAATAGATTGAAACAGTATCATAAGATCAGCCTATTATTGGTCTTGCAAATACATTTATGTTCTGTAGTTATTGTTTGAATGTTGCTAATATATCTTCTTGTAATGCACCTGTTATTGAAAAATATATGTGGCACACCGTTTACACTTTTCTTTTGATTTGTTTATACCAAATGTTGTTTCCTTCATTAACATCTATTGTTTTCATCTTTGTATTTGTTCAAATTAGTCAATTAAATTATGATTGAGATTTTGGGTGATTTGATTGAAACTGTAGTGAGTGGTGCTCATCTTTTACGTTGGTTACATAAAATCAGTTTAGATAAAGAGAGCAGAAGATCAAAGTGAGCCACTTTTTATTTGATAAGCATATTAACTTCATTGAATTAACGTATTTTTTGCAATTGTAAGGGTAAGTTGGTCTTTTAACTCTAAAATATGGCTTTAATTGAATCAAGTTTTGGTCATATGACTTTAGAGCCCATAAGTGCAACAACAGTGACCAACCCTGAATTTAGAAAAAAAAAAAAAAAAAAAACAAATTAAAAGTTGGACCAACTAATGGCCCTCCCCATAACCATGCCTCCAACTTTTGATTCTCATTCTAAATTTTTAATATTCCCAATTTTCATTCTCAGTCTCTCTGTAATTCTTTTGTTTCATCACTCATTTCGAAATTCACCAATTAGCTCTAAATTCTAGAATCTTAAAGTCAATTGCTGCAAAAGAAAGAGTGCGAAATGTTTTGTTTTCAAGACTAAATATTTAGCTAATCTTAAAGTACTTTTAATATATATAATTTAAACCTCTTTGATTTTTGTTACAAATTTTGAATTTTATTTTATTTATGTTCTAAAAATTTGAGTAGGTTATTTTGTTTATTATTTTAGTTAATTTCTACTCCTCTTTTACTATTTTTTATGGGGGGTTATTTTGTTCTTTATATAAATAATAAGTGGTTCTTCAAATTTTGATTAATTTCGATCTCATGTTAGATAATTGATTCATAGTAATTGTAGAATTAGTTTTGTTTTGTACTAGTTGTCAAGATTTAGATTTAAGATCTTATTCCTTGTAATTGAAACAACAAAAATACTTAAAAGTTTGTTAAAGAAATGTTTCTTTTTCTGTTCTTTTCTTGTATCTGCATTTTGATAGCTTGAGTTTCTGTATTTTTTTATAAAAAATTATGCCCTAATATAATATATAGACAACGTTAATATAACAACAACATAGATTTAAAATTACAAGAATAGTAATATGTAATATGAGAATCATTTTTAAAAAATTCTTTGATATATACCAACGAATTTTTATAAATACAAGACACATAGCACTCCGAATTCTTATGTTGACTCTAATTGTAAGAAAATTTTAAAATATTTTATTACTATTTTTTTAGGCTATTCAATGAAGTATAGTCATATACAATGCGTGAGTTTGGAACGTTAGAGTCATACTATTTTTTTAACAGTATGAATTCTTACTATTTTTTTTTCCTTTGAACGTTTTCGACCTTGTTATTTTATTATTATTATTATTATTGAATTTTAAGTTAACAATTAGTTCCATAAAATTCTTATGGATTATTATTATATATAATTATTATTGAATTTTAAGTTAACAATTAGTTCCATAAAATTCTTATGGATTTTGAATACATACTATAATTTAGGGCCCATAGAAGGGCCAAATTTAGGAGGTTGACCTCGTATCCGAAAAAGTGAAAATTAGAGCATATACCATTTTTTTGATAAAAAGGTTAAAATATACATTCCTTTTTAAATTTTTAATTTTTACCCCACATCTAGATAAGACTTTTGAAAAAATACCTCTCTTCTCTATTATATAAGCTCTTTTAAAGATATTTATTTATAATTCCAAACACAAAATACAATAAATTATTGTCTAACCAAACACCATGGATCACCATCTCCAAACCCACACACTACCAACGCCGCCGATGCCACCACCACACATCACCATCTATCTAAGCCATCGGACTGCCTCTACCATTCCGACTCCACCACCGTTATCTATTTACTTCGGTCTCACAGATCTAGATCAGCGTAAATCCAGATCACTCCGGTCGTGTGAATCAAGATTTACACATATTCAGTTAAGTACAAATCTGGATATTCACCAACAGAGTGGAGAGCCCTCGGTAATGGCGATAAAACAACCCTAACACCTCTCTATCACCGTCACCTCCTCACACAATCACTAGCGACGAATTTCGTATAAGTTCATGTCAGGGCAGTACAAAATAAACTAGTAAATATCATTTTATAGAATTTGAGGCCAGCTCCGTGTTGAATTTATTGGGTGCTAACCAAATGGGTGGGATTCAGAGGGATGGAAAAGAAACTAATAAATTTGTAGAGAAAAATAAATGATTTTTTACATTGTTTGATTGATGAGAATCACAACATGATTTTTGGTTCTTCTCCAAAGAAAATTGAGACTTTTGCTTTACAACAAACTGAAACAAAACACTACCCAGATGAAATCATCGAGGAAGTAATTCTGGTAAGCCTTTCCGGCCGGATTGCTTTTAATTTTTACAGTGCATTTTTTGCTAAGCGTAAATGGGTTACTTAAAAGTGAATTTACTTATAAGTAAATGATAATGAGTAATTTTTAGAGTATTATATTTTTTGAAGTTCAATGTTGGCAAATGAATTGAACACGGAGCTAAGATGAAAATCGTCGTGGATCAACCATATGCATTAAAATATTATTTTTAATCACAACATTATTCATATTTTCAAGGAACACGTGTCATCATTGTCAATTGATAATTGTGTAAATAAATAGATGTTTAAATTAAATAATGCAAATAATGGCATAGCATAATCAGCAATCTATGGGCAATGGCCAGTGGAAGAATTATATTTTCATCCCATAAATGATAATGGAGTCAGATATTGGCAGAAGATTTGTGGCGCGTGGTTGCATTGCTATTACCCTTTGTACAAGAAACTGCTATAATTGAGGCTGGTAATATTGGTCACAAACATATATATTGCCATTACTCTTTTTGGAAGAAGTTACATATGGATTTGTCCTCTTTTGCCTCTTGAAATTGATGAAATATTTTTTCAATGGACTACTTAATCTCCTTTTTGTCTATTTTTCAGTTTTCTATTTTATTTTCCAATTGGAAAATTTTTAAAGAATATAACTTTTAATTCTATTAATGATAGTAGTAATAGTAACACATGTATTACTCTTTAAAATTAGGGTAATACATGTGTTACCATAATTTAAATTAGTGGTAGTGGTGGTACTGGAACTGTTTGGTGGTGGAGAAAGATGGTGGTGGTCGTAACATGTATTACTATATTTTAAATTAAAACACGTGTTACTTCAGTTGTGGTAGAAGTGATTATAGTTGCTGATGGCGATAGCGTATCTAAACTCGGTTGTAGTGGTGGGATAAGGTGAGTGGTAGTTGTGGTGGTGGTGATGGAAGACAATTGGTAATGATAACACTGGTAAAAATATTATTTTCAAATCAAAAATTGAAATATTAATTTTAAATAAAATTAAAAAAAATTAAAAAATAGTGATAAATTGTAAAATACTGATTTTAAGGAAAAACGAGGAAGTAACATATGACAACACATTTGTTACTCGGATAAAAATATTGTTTTCAAATGAAAAAAATGAAATATTGATTTTAAATAAAAATAATGTATTTTTTAAAAAACTATAAAAATAAAATAAATTGTAAAATATTGATTTTAATGAAGACGAGGAAGTAACATATAGTAACACATGTTACCATTGTAAAAATATTGTTTTCAAATGAAAAAATTGTAATATTGATTTTAAATGAAAATAATATATTTTTTAAAGAATTTATAAAGTGAGATAAATCGTAAAATAGTGATTTTAAAGAAAATGACGAAATAACGTATGGTAACACGTTGCTCGAGTAAAAATGTTGTTTTTAATTAAAACATGATAATTTTGATTTTAAATAAAAATAATATAATTTTAAAAAATAATTATAAAATGAGATAAATTTAAAATATTGATTTAATGAATATGAATAATTGACATATGGTAACACATATATTACCCATTGTTTTCAATTGGAAATTTAAATATTGATTTTAAATAAATTAAAATATTTTTAAAAAAATTATAAAAGAAGATAAATTGTAAAATATTGATTTTAATGAAAATGGAGAAGCACATATGTTACGTTACCCCGTATAAAATATTATTTTTAAAAGAAAAAATTGATTTTAGATAAAAAAAATCATTTAAAAAAATTATAAAACTGTTCACATATATTACCAGGATAAAAAATATTATTTTTAAATGAAAATTTAAAATAACAATTTTAAATAAAAATGTATTTTTAAAAAATTGCAAAATTATATAAATTTTAAAATATTTATTTTAATAACAATGACTAAGTAACATATAACCAATACGCGAGTAAAAATGTTGTTTTCAACTGAAAAGATTGAAATATTGATTTCAAATGTAAATAATATATTTTTTAAACATTATAAAATGAGGCAGATTCTAAAATATTAATTTTAATGAAATGAAGAAGTAACATATGGTAACACATATCTTACTTAAATAAAAATATTGTTTTTAAATATAAATTTTATATGAAGGTAAAATATTTTTAAAAAAATTATAAAATGAGAAAAATTGTAACATATTTATTTAATAAAAATGAGAAAGTAAAATATAGTAACACATACGTTACCCACAGAAAATATTGTTTTTAAATGAAAAATTAAAGCATTGACTTTAAAAGATTACAAAAAGTATTTTTTTAAAAAAAATTATAAAATAAGATAAATTCTAATATATGGATTTCAATGAAAATGAAAAGGTAACAAACCATATGTTACTCGTGTAAAATTATAGTTTTAAAATAAAAAACTAGAATATTAATTTTTAACGAAAATAATGTAGTTTTTAAAATATTATAAAGGAAGATAAATTCTAAAATATTGATTTTAATAAAAATGAGGAAGTAAAATATGGTAACACATGTTACCCGTGTAAAAATGTTGTTTTTAAATGAAATATTGAAAATTCATTTTATAAGAAAAATTTTATTTAAAAAAAACGAGGTAAATAATAAAATATTGATTTTAATGAAAATGAGGAAGCACATATGTTACTTGTGTCAATTTTTAAGATAAAAAACTAGAATATTAATTTTTAACGAAAATAATGTAGTTTTTAAAACATTATAAAAGTAGATAAAGTCTTCTTAAATATTGATTTTAATGAAAATAAGTAAGTAAAATATGATAACACATGTTACCCCGTGTAAAAATGTTGTTTTTAAATGAAATATTGAAATTTTATTTTTAAAAAATATAAAACGAGGTAAATAGTAAAATATTGATTTTAATGAAAATGAGGAAGCACACATATGTTACTCATGTAAAATAATATTTTTAATGAAAAAATTAAAAATTTGATTTTAGATAAAAAAAAAATTCAATTTTAATTTTTTTATAAAATAAGATAAATTGTAAAACATTAATTTTAATGAAAATGAGCAAGTAACATGTATTAGTTATATGTTACCAGGATAAAAATATTGTCGTTAAATGAAAATTTGAAATAAATATTTTAAATAAAAATAATTTAATTTTAGAACAATATAAAAAGAGATAACTTTTAAAATATTTATTTTGAAAAAAATTACTAAGTAACATATAATTATTACTCTGTTTTCATATAAAAAAATTAAAATATTGATTTTGAATATAAATAATGTATTTTTTAAACACTATAAAAAGAGACAAATTCAAAAATATTAATTTTAATAAAATGAAAAAGTAACATATGGTAACACATATCTTATTTGTATAAAAACAATGTTTTTAAATTCAATATTAAAATGTTAATGTTACATAATGTTATATGACAGTAATATATTTTTTGAAAAATTATAAAATATCCATTTTAATAAAAATAAAGAAGTAAAATATGTAACACATATGTTACCGTGATAAAATATGTAACACATATGTTACCGTGATAAAATATTGTTTTCAATGAAAATCTTTACATTGACTTTAAATGGGATTTTTTTTTTAAAAAAAAATTATAAAAGGAGGAAAATTCTAAGATATGGATTTCAATTAAAATGAAGAAGTGACAAACCATATGTTACCTATGTAAAAATATAGTTTTAAAATAAAAATTTATAATATTAATTTTAAATGAAATAATGTAGTATTTATAACATTATAATTTGAGATAAATTCTAAATATTATTTTTAATAAAAATGATGAAATAAAATATGGTAACACATGAATTGCATGTGAGAAAATGTTGTTTTCAAATGAAAAACTAAAATTAGATTTTTTGGTAAAAGTTGATAAAAATTGTTGAAATGTATGATTGAAAAGTTGTTGGACCATGAAATGTGTAGTTAAAATTAATTATTGACTTTGACTTTAGCTTTTTAGCAAAATAAAAATTGAAAACAAATAATTAATTTTAAATAAAAATAACGTAGTTTTTAAAACATTATAAAAGAAGATAAATTCTAAAATATTGATTTTATGAAAATGAGAAAGTAACACATATTTTATCCGTGATAAAATGTTGTTTTCAAATGAAAAATAAAACATTGACTTTAAATGAAAAAAAAGAAAAATCATTTTTAAAAATAATTATAAAATGAGATAAATTATAGGATATTGATTTCAATAAAAATGAATAAGTAACAAACCATATGTTACTCGTGTAAAAATATAGTTTTAAAAAGATTGAAATATTAATTTTAAATGAAAATATTTTAATTTTTAAAACATTATAAAGGGAGAGAAATTCTAAAAAATTGATTTTAAGTAATAATATGGTAACACATGTAACTCGTGTAAAAATAATGTTTTTAAATGAAATATTGAATTTTTTTGAAATATTGATTTTAAGTATTTTTAGGAAAATTACAAAAGAAGTTAAATTCTAAGATACACATTTCAGTGAAAATGAAGAAATGACAAATCATATGTTACCCATGGAAAAATATCTATAAAATAAAATTTTAAAATATTAATTTTTGATTAAAATAATGTAGTTTTTAAAAGGCTTATTTGCACAAATGGTCCCTGACTTTTGCACTTACTGCGGGTTGAGGACCTATCTTTTCATTTTTGGCAGTTTAGCCCCTATTTCAAATGTTTTTGGCAGCAATGGTCCTTTTCAACAATTTCCATCCAAATGACTGTCAAATTTCACGGTGGAAGTTTTTTTATTTAAAAAATGCTTATTTGCACAAATGGTCCCTGACTTTTGTAAAGAAAAATTTGCAGCAAAAGTCCCTAATATTTTAGAAAGTATTGAAAAGTCCCATAACCTTCTAATCCTAACACATATGACCCTAAACTTTTTTGACAATTTTATCCCTAACTTAAATAAATTAAAAATAACTCACAAACCTTTTCAAAAATACAAATAAGTCCTAAATCTTTTTATTTTTTTTACAGATTTACACTTAAAATAATAAAAAGTGTGTCATCAAGTCCCAAAACTTTTAATTTTATTCACCAAAATAATATTTAAAATGTGTTTGATTAAAATCAAATTTTTTAGTAAAAGTGATTGAAAAATTGTAGGACCATAAAATGTGTGGTTAAAATTAATTGTTGACTTTGACTTTAGCTTTTTAACAAAATCAAAATTGAAAACAAACAGGCTCTTATAGTCTCTACAGATTTTGTCCAGTGGTCTATTAATTAACAAAAAAATTATACCCATGATCAAAATTTGACCAATTTAAAATTTTAATTTATTTTTCATATCAATTACTAGAGGTGGCAAAATAGGTCAGCTCAGATAGCCCGTTCTCTAGGCTGGGCTAGTCCAATAAAAAGTTGATCCAATAAAAATTAGGTCAACTTAGTCCGGTACAACTAGCCAACCAGGCTGGCCCGATAATTTTTTTTTTCCCAAGTCCTTACCCCACACTTCAAACACCCCACTCCTAGCAGCCACATTTCACGGAGAGAGGATGGGTGGGGTGTTTGAAGTGTGGAGTAGGGACTTGGGCAAAAAAAAAATTATCGGACCAGCCTGGTTGACTAGTTGTATCGGATTAAATTGACCAAATTTCTATTTAATCAATTTTTTATTGGACCAGCCCAGCCCAAAGACCGGGCTATCTGGACTGGCCCACTGGACTGGCTCATTTTGCCACCTCTAGTAATTGATATGAAAAATAAATTAAAATTTTAAATTGGTCAAATTTTGATCATGGGTATAATTTTTTTGTTAATTAATAGACCACTGGACAAAATCTTTAGAGACTCTAAGAGCCCGTTTGTTTTCAATTTTGATTTTGTTAAAAAGTTAAAGTCAAAGTCAACAATTAATTTTAAGCACACATTTTATGGTCCCACAATTTTTCAATTACTTTTATTAAAAAATTTGATTTTAATCAAACACATTTTAAATATTATTTTGGTGAATAAAATTAAAAGTTTTGGGACTTGATGACACACTTTTTATTATTTTAAGTGTAAATCTGTAAAAAAATAAAAAGATTTAGGACTTATTTGTATTTTTGAAAAGGTTTGTGAGTTATTTTTAATTTATTTAAGTTAGGGATAAAATTGTCAAAAAAGTTTAGGGTCATATGTGTTAGGATTAGAAGGTTATGGGACTTTCAACACTTTTTAAAATATTAGGGACTTTTGCTGCAAATTTTTCTTTACAAAAGTCAGGGACCATTTGTGCAAATAAGCATTTTTTAAATAAAAAAACTTCCACCGTGAAATTTGACGGCCATTTGGATGGAAATTGTTGAAAAGGACCATTGCTGCCAAAAACATTTGAAATAGGGGCTAAATTGCCAAAAATAAAAAGATAGGTCCTCAACCCGCAGTAAGTGCAAAAGTCAGAGACCATTTGTGCAAATAAGCCGTTTTTAAAATATTATAAAGTGACATACATTCAAAATTTGATTTTAATAAAAATAAGTAAGTAAAATATAGTAACACATATATTACATGTAACAAATATTGTTTTCAAATTAAAATTGAAACATTGACTTTAAATGGGAAAAAATAATTTAAAAAAAATATAAATCGTGAAAAATTATAAGATATTGAAATGAATAAGTAACAAATTATATGTTATCCGTGTAAAAATATAGTTTTAAAATAAAAAGTTAAAATATTAATTTTAAATAAAAATAATGTAGTTTTTATAACATTATAATGGAGATATCAATTCTAAAATATTGATTTTTTAATAAAAATGAGAAAGTAACACATATTTTACTCGTGAGAATATGTTACCTGTGAGAATATGTTGTTTTTAAATGAAAAATTGATACATTAACTTTAAATGGAAAAAAAAGGTATTTTCAAAAAAAATTATAAAATGAGATAAATTATAAGATATTGATTTCAATAGAAATAAATAAGTAACAAATCTAATGTTACCCGTGTAAAAATAAAGTTTTAAAATAAAAAGTTAAAATATTAATTTTAAATAAAAATAATATAGTTTTTAAAATATTATAAAGGAGATATCAATTCTAAAATATTGATTTTTTTTAATGAAGATGAGAAAGTAACACATATTTTACCGTGAGAATATGTTGTTTTTCAATGAAAAATTGATACATTAACTTTAAATGGAAAAAAAAAAGTACTTTTAAAGAATTTATAAAATGAGATTAATTATAAGATATTGATTTCAATGGAAATGAATAAGTAACAATTCTTATATTACCCATGTAAAAATATAGTTTTAAAATAAAAAGTTAAAATATTAATTTTAAATAAACATAATGTAGTTTTTAAAACATTATAAAGGGGAGCTCAATTCTAAAATATTGATTTTTTAATGAAAATGAGAAAGTAACACATATTTTACCCGCGAGAATGTGTTGTTTTTGAATGAAAAGTTGATACATTAACTTTAAATGAAAAAAAAAAAGTATTTTTAAAAAAAATTATAAAATGAGATAAATTATAATATATTAATTTCAATGGAAATGAATAAGTAACAAATCTTAGGTTACCCATCTAAAAATATAGTTTAAAAAAAATTAAATATTAATTTTAAATATAGAAGAAAATAAATTTTAAAATATTGATTTTAATAAAAATGAGCAAGTAAAATATGGTAACACAATACCCGTGTAAAAAAATTTGTTTTTAGATGAAATATTGAAATTTGATTTTTAAAAGAAAAAACGCATATTAAAAAAATATAAAACAAGATAAACTATAAAATATTGATTTTAATAAAAACGAGGAAGCACATATCTTATCCATGTAAAATAATATTTTAAATAATAAATGAAAAAAAATAATTTTAGACAAATAATTTATTTTTAAAATAAATTATAAAATGAAATAAATCGTAAAACATGGATTTTAATGAAAATGAGTAACAATTTTGTTAGGTATATGTTATTTGGGTAAATATATTGTTTTTAAGTGAAAATTTGAAATAAAGATCTTAAATGAAAATAATTTATTTTTAAAATATTTCAAAATGAGATTAATTTTAAAATATTTATTTTAATAAAAATGACTAAGTAACATATAACCATTGCTCGTGTAAAAAAATTGTTTTCAAATTGAAAAGATTGAAATATCAATTTTAAATGTAAGTAATGTATTTTTTAAACATTATAAAAAGAGACAAATTCTAAAATATTAGTTTTAATGAGATGAGGAAGTAACATATGATAAGACATATCTTACCCGTGTAAAAATCAATTATTTTTTTAATGCAATATTTTAATGTTAGTTTTATGAAAGTAAAATATTTTTTAAAAAGGAGATAAATTGTAAAATATTTATTTTAATAAAAACGAGAGAGTAAAACATGTAAAACATATGTTACCCGTTATAAAATTTAGTTTTCAAATGAAAAATTAAAAGAGTGACATTAAATGAAAAAAAAAGTATTTTTAAAAAAATTATAAAAATAAATAAATTCTTACATATGGATTTCAATGAAAAAGAGGAAGTAACAAACCATATTTTAATGTTAGTTTTATGAAAGTAAAATATTTTTAAAAAAAAATTATAAAAGGAGATAAATTGTAAAATATTTATTTTAATAAAAACGAGAGAGTAAAACATGTAAAACATATGTTACCCGTTATAAAATTTAGTTTTCAAATGAAAAATTAAAAGAGTGACATTAAATGAAAAAAAAAAGTATTTTAAAAAAAATTATAAAAATAAATAAATTCTTACATATGGATTTCAAAGAAAAAGAGGAAGTAACAAACCATACTCGTGCAAAAACATAATTTTAAAATAAAAATAAAAATATTAATTTTAAATGAAATAATGTAGTTTTTAAAATATTATAAAAGAAGATAAATTCTAAATATTGGTTTTAATGAAATGAGCCAGTAAAAATATGGTAACACATGTTATCTGTGAACTAATGTTGATTTCAAATGAAAAACTATTGACTTTAAAAAGAAAAATAAATAGAAAAATTACAAAAAGAATTAACTTCTAAGATGTGGATTTCAATGAAAATGAATTAGTGACAAACCACATGTTACCCGTATAAAAATATAGATTTAAAAGAAAATTTTAAAATATTATAAATGGTCATAAATTCTAAAATCTTGATTTTAATAAAAATGAGTAAGTAAAATATGGTAACATTGTTACCTGCAACAAATATTGTTTTCAAATGAAAATTTGAAACATTAATTTTAAATGAAAAAATATATATTTTTAAAACAATTATTAAAAAGTGGTAAATTATAAGATATTGATTTCAATGGAAGTGAATAAGTAACAAATCATATGTTACCCTAATAAAATTATAGTTTTAAAATAAAGAATTAGAATATTAATTTTAAATGAAAACAATGTAGTTTTTAAAACATTATAAAATCATTTCTAAATATTGATTTTAATGAAAATGAGAAAGTAACACATATTTTACTCGTGAGAAAATGTTGTTTTCAAATGAAAAATTGAAATATTGATTTTAAATGGAAAAAAAAAGTATTTTAAAAGAATTATAAAATGAAATAAAATATAAGATATTGATTTCAATAAAAATGAATAAATAACAAACCATATGTTACATGTTTAAAAATATAGTTTAAAATAAAAATAATTTAAATATTAATTTTAAATAAAAATAATTTAGGTTTTAAAGCATTATAAAGAAGATAAATTCTAAAATATTGATTTTAATAAAAATTATAAAAAGAGATAAATTCTATGATATGGATTTTGATGAAAATGAATAAGTAACAAACTAGATGTTAGTCGTGTAAAAATATAGTTTTAAAATAAAAAAATTAAAATACTAATTTTAAATGAAATAATATAGTTTTTAAAACATCATAAAGAGAGATAAATTCTAAATATTGGTTTTAATGAAAATGAGAAAGTAAAATATGGTAACACATATATTATACGTGAGAAAATATTGTTTTCAGATGAAAAACTATTGGCTTTAATTGGGAAAAAAAAGTATTTTTATAAAAATTATAAAAAGAGATAAATTATAAGATGTGAATTTCAATGAAAATGAAAAAGTAACAAATCATATGTTACCCGTATAAAAATATTTTTTTAAAATAAAATGTTGAAATATTAATTTTAAATAAAAATAATTTAGTTTTTAAAACATTATAAAAGGAGATTAATTTTTAAAATATTGATTTCAATGAAAAAAATGAAGTAAAATATGGTAGCACCCGTGAAAAATATTGTTTTCAAATGAAAAATTGAAACATTGACTTTAAATGAAAAAAATTATATTTTAAAAAATTATAAAAAGAGATAAGTTCTAAGAGATTGATTTCAATGAAAATGAAGATGTACCCGTCTAAAAATATAGTTTTAAAATTAAAAATTGAAATATTGATTTTAAATGAAAAAATAGAATTTATAAAACATTATAAAATGACATAAATTCTAAAATAATAATTTTAATGAAAATGAGAAAGTAAAATATAGTAGTTTGTAAAAATGTTGTTTTTAAATAAAATATTTTTGCCCGTGTAGAAATGTCGTTTTTAAATGAAATATTGAAATTTGATTTTAAATGAAACAATGTGTTTTTAAAAAATATAAAAGGAGACCAACTATAAAATACTTATTTTAATGAAAATGAAAAAATGAAAATAATTAATTTTTAATGAAAATAATTTACTTTAACAAAAATTATAAAATGAGACAAATTGTAAATCATTGATTTTAATGAAATTGACTAAATAACATAATAAAAATGTTTTTTTTAAAATAAAAATTGAAACATTGATTTTAAATGTAAATAATGAATTTTTTGAACATTATAAAATGAGGCTAACTCTAAAATATTAATTTTAATAAAATAAGAAAGTAACATATGGTAACACATATCTTACCTGTGTAAAAGTATTATTTTTAAATTTTTAAATGCAAAATGAAAATATTATTTTGTATGAAATAATATATTTTTAAAATAAATTATAAAAATAAATAAATTGTAAAATATTCATTTTAATATAAAAGAGGAAGTAAAATATAGTAACACATCAAAAGAAAAATTGAAATATTGGCTTTAAATGAAAATAAAGTATTTTTTTAAAAAAATTATAAAAAGAAATAAATTCTAAAATATTAATTTCAATGGAAATGAAGAAGTAACATATGGGATAAATATTACCAATAGCCATTTGTGAGTCAAAATGCATAGATGGTAGGGCTAAATTATAAAAGGGAGATATCTGGTGCCTAAGAAAAGGTTATGTGAGTTAGTTGAGAAAAATTGTAAAGAAACAATCATGTGAAAGTGTTGTTTTTAAATTAAAATTTTAAATATTTATTTTAAATAAAAATAATGCATATTTCAAATATTATAATTATAAAAAAAATTGTAAAATGTTGATTTTAATAGAAATGAAGAAGTAACACATATTAAATGTGTAAAAAAATTTATTTTTAAATAAAATATTGAAATATTAATTTTAAATAAAAATAATGTATTTAAAAAAATTATAAGAGAGAATATTTTAAAGGCATTAACTGTATGAAAGAGCTTACAAGTCATAAATGTGGATGCATTAGTACGCTCCACAAAGATTTGCTCAGAGTGATTTATTATTGAAATGGCTGCAAAAATTAGATGAACAAAAATAAATAAACTCCTCAAAATATTACACAACGCTCACATATGTTTAAGCCTCTTCAAAATTATCATGGAAGTCGAGAAAAGTTCTAATCCATGGATAAGGAGATCTTATGGACAAGAATTTCACCCTATGTTCTATGCATCAACAATAACCATGTGTTTATCTACTACCAGAATAAAGGATAAAAGAATTGAAAAAATAGTAAAAATAGCAGTAACCTGGAAATGATTTTGCAAACGACGACTCCATGCTCGTTACACTTGTTAAGGCCCTATAAACCATGAGAGTGAAAAGTGTGTGCATGGGACATATGTAATATAATATAACAGTAAAAAAAAACACCAAAAAATTAAGTCTATCATCTTGCCAATCAAATGGATATCTCTCATGAGCTTCATTCATCAAAATGGGCAACAATCCAAAGTTTATAAAAAAATAATTTGTATGCAAACAAAATGAACAATCAGAAATTCACGCCAAATAAAAACCACAAGCATATACTACAATGAATCAATAATCAAAGTGAACAATCTATTTGTAAATGCATCCAAATTAAATTTAGACAACACAACACAACTTAACAATATAGAAAAAATCAAAATGAGCAACAATCTAAAGTATAAAATATGATGGGTATATAACATCCAACATGCTAGTCAAATACATTGGAAAACAAAATCTAGTATGAATTGATCGTCTAAATGAACAATCATTAAGTAAAATGCAACTAAGTTAATCCACGGACAACAAAACACCAACTCAAAAATGTATAGAAAATAGACAACCATCCAAAGTATAAATGGTTATTTTTATATTGATTCAACAAAAGCTAACCAAATATATTAGAAAACAAGAACCACAATGAATTAATCATCAAAATGAAGGATCACAAAGTAAAAGCAACCAAAATAAATCAACGAGCAAAAATACTCAACAACATAGAGAAATTCAAAATGGCCAAATATCCAAAGAATAAGAAGTTACTTGTATATTGATTCAAAACACTAGAAAATAAAATCCACAACGAATCAATCAAAATCCACAACGAATCAATCATCAAAATAAATAATCACTAAGTAATTGAAACCAAGATAAATATACGGGCAACACAACACAACTCAACAACAAAGAAAAATTCAAATGGGCAAGAATCCAAATTATAAAAATATTGTTTGTATATTAATTCATAGCAAATCATCCATCCATATTGAAAAACAAAAACCATAATAAATCAATAATCAAAATGAAGAATCACTAAGAAAATATAACCAAATTAAATTCACTAACAAGAGATAAAATTCAACATAGAGAATCAAAATATGCAAAAATCCAAAGTATACGAGGTTATTTGTATATTAATTCAAATCATTCGAAAACAAAAATCACAATGACGAACAATCACTAAGTAAATGCAACCAAATTAAATTCATGAACAACAAAATACACAAGAAAACTATTAATCCCTCGTTACAAGCAACAATTATAAAAAATATAATCTTAAGAATTAATTAACAAATCAAAACATATCTACTACGTGTACCATAAATTTAAAATCAAATATTCAAATGCACAATTCAAAAATGTCAAATAGAACCACGTATAAAAATCAAAACATTCATCTATATAACAATCCAAACAAGAACCAAATAGGAATTTGATTACAAAATAAAGAAACCATTCAAAATTCAAAAAGATGAAATCAGCATCAATAAAATCGAGAAATCTCAGATAAGATAAATGAATATCAATGTTTAGTCAATTTATTATCAAGAATAAGGGGGGAAAAAATCCAAAAGGAGAAACGCGAAAAAGAAAATTGAAGTATGTAACCCACGTAATTCCTAGCAATCTCAGTGTATTGAGGAAATGTAATCTTGAAGAGAAATCAAAAAGTCATATAACATATGTCAAGGGCAAACAATCTTGGAGTATTATCTTGAAAAGAACATCGAGAAACCACCAACTTCTAATATAATTGATACGAGTCTGGAACCCATATAATTCCAATAACTTCTAAAAGAAAATCAAGAAGCCAAATGATTACAATAACTTCTGAGAATAAAATCAAGAATCTACACAATTCCAAGAAAATTGATACAGGTCTGGCAACCCAAATAATTCCAATAACTTCTGAAAGAAAATCAAGAACCCAAATAATTACAATAACTTCTAAAAAGAAAATCAAGAATCTACACAATTCCAAGAAAATTGATACGAAAGAAAATCAAGAACCCATAATTCTAATAGTTTCTAAAAGGAAAATCAAGAATCTACACAATTCCAAAAAAAAAATTGATATGGGTGGTCTGGCAACCCAAAGGAATACCGATCTGAAAAGAAAATCAAGAACCCAAATAATAACTCCAAAGAAATTCTATACAGTCGAAGTCAACATAATTCTAGAAAGAATTATCGCATCATACAATAAATTTAAAAATTGGCAAAAGAACTTGAAAGAAGACAAGAAATTGCACAATTGTAGTACTAACGGATGTAAGCTACTAACCTCTTTGTTGAATTACTCACAGGAATATAACTCGTCGACGGGCGCAGAAGAGAAGGGCAGTGATCTCTAATGGCGATCTCTAAGGGTATTTGTATAAAAATAATAATAATTACCGTTGCTATTTTGCTGATTTGCCGCCCTCGATACCCTGGATGATTTCAACCTTCTTTGTTAATAACGGATGTTTTTACATGTATATATGTATATGTATCAGGATATTTGGACTTTGTATATGTCTATATTTGGGCTTTTTACCTTCTTTGTATATGTATCAGGATATTTGGGCTTTTTACATGTATGTATATACTAGTTTTTGGCTCGTGCGTTGCACGTGACGTATTTGTAATACTGTGTTTTGTACCGTTTTGATATTATCATTATGAGAAATTCTATAATTAGTAGTTTAGTATAGATTTTTTATAGATATATATGAAGACATAAAAAAAATATTTCATCACATTTAGTTGCTAAAGAATCACATTACAAAGCATTACTAAAATATTTCACATGTTCAAGGATGTCATTTTGGTATTAAACATGGTAACCAGTAACAATCCAGCAAATTATTATCAATACAATAATGACTTAACAAAATTATACAAAATTATATTGCAGCTTAAAGGATTAATCTAATATAAATAAATAAAAAGTCTAAAAAATTGATGTCGAGTTACTCGAAAAAATTATATTTTTAATAAAATTTTTTTAGTCATAACGAATCGGCAAGATACTCGAAAAAAAATTTGTCAAGTTACTCGACAAACCTTACTCGACAAAATTTAATTTTTTTTTAATTTTTTTGTCATGATAGATTGTCGAACTACTCGAAAAAAATATATTTTAGAATTTGGGACAAATAAATGAATATTAATTTTCATAAAACTGTTTACTGCCATTTATTTAAAATATGTGGTATTATGTTCTCATGCGTACACTTGATATAAATTTTGTATAATAATGACATATTTGTATAATATATAGTTCAATTAAGAATCTATATTTGGATCCTTATAAGCAATGGTACTGGGTAGGTTTTAAATTGGACAAAGTGAAAAAAAAATTCTATATATATAATCTAAATGAATTGGACTAAACTCAAGAGTTAATCAACAAAACAAAAGCCAAATCTTAAAAAAAAAAAAATAAAGTAAAAAATTGTTGGATTTCAAAAAAAAAAATTGTTGGCTTTGGTTTTGTCGAGTTACTCGACTAAACCAAAGCCAAATATATATATATATATATATATATATATATATATATATCGGGAATGATCTCCTGCCCCCAAGGGGCAGGATAATATCACCCACCTGCTGAGGTGTCAGCAGGTGGGTGGTTAATGTATATATATTATTTTAACATTAACCACCCACCTGCTGACACCTCAGCAGGTGGGTGAAATTATCCTGCCCCTTGGGGGCAGGAGATCACCACTGATATATATATATATATATATATATATATATATATATATATATATATATATATATATATATATATATATATAAATCAAAAATAGCGACTGGACTTTATAAGATTAAAAAAAAAATCTTGACTTTGATTTTGTCGAATTGCTAGATAAAACAAAAGTCAAATCTAAAAAAAAAGGCCAACTCAAAAATTGCTGCTACAATGTCAAAACGGGGTCGTATTGGACGGAAAAACTAAAGTAAAAAAATTAAGACTCTAATATTATATATACTCAGGAAAAAAAACAAATAAAAGCCCACGTCTAACCACTCGACAAAACTATATTAAAAAAATAATTTCAAAAGTAATGTTATCGATGACGTGAACAGTTATTCCCTAATTTACTCATATTTTTTTGTTAAAAAAAAAATTGAATCTTAAACTTATGCAGCATTTATTTAGAATAATCTGTAAAAAAAATTATAAAAATTTACCTTATAATTCAAAAATAAACTGAATTAAAATCGAAATAAAAAAAAAAAGTAAAGTCAAAATGGGCTAAAAGCCCATTTTGATTGATATGGGTGTGTGTTTGTCGAGTTGCTCGACAAACACACACCCAAAGTATTTAAATAAAAAAATTTAAGAAATGTAAAAGCCCATTTTGATTTATATGAGTGTGTGTTTGTCGAGCAACTCATTTGGGAATTTTTTTTTTTTAATACTAACTTTGCCGAGTTATGAGGCAAAGTGGAGAAAAATGAAATTTTTTTTTTTTCAAAACTTCACTTAGTTATGGATTAACAAAAATTCATTTGACATAGAAAACGATCACCGAAAAATATGAAATTTTCAGGGAACATAGAATACTCATGTAGCTACCACATATCAAAATTTGATAGTCCGACGGCATGTTTCGGCTTACTAAAATGCTAATCGAAACATCCTAGTTAGTTTTTCGAATTCATGCTGTCACAGTTTACAAAATTGTCCATAAATTGAGTTATATAACATGAAATTATGTAAAACCAAAGCCAATGGTTAGGTAACCCATAAGGCTATCGTCTCCAACTGGAATTATGTAAAAATACTTAATATATAAGGTGCAATAAATTTTTGAGTTGGACAACAGAAACTGCATCTTAGAAAAACATTAAGTTTGGCAAAACCTTTCAAGTTCACATTATTAACGTGTAACCAAAACATGAGAATCCACTAAACTACCACAAAACCAAGGTCCACAAAAGTTTAAGAAGATATTTACATTACTTAAAGTTTTTTGATTGGTTTATAATATCGATTCCGGCACGCCGACGGCATAAATCCGAAAAACAGCCTAGGAGGTTTCGCGATGAGTATTTTAGTATGCCTAAACATGCTGTCGGACTACCAATTTTTGATATGTGGTAGCTACCTGGGTATTCTATGTCCCCTGAAAATTTTGTATTGTTCGGTGATCGTTTTCTATGTCAAAGAATTTTTTGTTACTCCATGACCAGGTGAATAAAATTTTCAAAATAAGGACAATGTTACTAAAATTTCTTCACCCGGTTATAGAGTAACAAAAATTTGTTTGACATAGAAAACAATAAACGAAAAATATGAAATTTTCAGAGAACATAGAATACTCATTTAGCTACCACATATCAAAATTTGATAGTCTGACGGCATGTTTCGACTTACTAAAATGCTCACTGAAACACCCTAGGCAGTTTTTCGGATTCATACGGTCGCAATTTACAAAATTGTCCATAACTTGAGTTATATACCATGAAATTATGTGAAACCAAAGCCAATGGTTAGGTAACCCATAGAGCTATCGTTTCCAAATAGAATTATGTAAAAATACTTAATATATAAGGTGCAGCATATTTTTGAGTTGGTCAACAGAAAGTGCAGTTTGGAGAAACAATTCACCCAGTCATGGAGCAAAAAAAATTTCTTTGACATAGAAAACGATTACCGAACAATATGAAATTTTCACGAAAATTAGAATACCCATGTAGCTACCACATATAAAATTTTGATAATCCGACGGCATGTTTTGACACACTAAAATGCTCACCGAAACATCCAAGGCAGTTTCTCGGATTCATGCTGTCGCAATTTACAAAATTGTCCATAACTAGAGTTATATAACATGAAATTATGTAAAACCAAAGCCAATGGTTAGGTAACCCATAGGGATATCGTCTCCAATTGCAATTATGTAAAAATACTTAATGTATAAGTTGCAGCAAATATTTAAGTTGGACAACAAAAACTGCATTTTAGAGAAAATGAAATTTACCAAAACCTTTAGCAATCGATTGTATTTCGTCATTTGTTCCTCATAGCAACTGGGGATAAAAAAGCACCAAATTTGATAACTTATTAAGGGAAAAATGAATCTATTGTTATGAAGTTACTGGTCAATTTTTTTGTTAGTTTTTTTTTTTAATTTTGTTTGAAGCATGGTAGGTTGATTAAATGAAATGACATTTAACAAATACGGAAAAAAAAATTTTAAAAATCTTAAGGTGCGTTTGATTGCAATACATTTTTTATGAAAAAAACTTTTTTTCCACCTATTTTCTAACTAAATATGTTTGACAGCCACATTTTTCCATGGAAAACACTTTTTCTCACTTATTTTTGAATTAAGCGTTTGATTGATTTATAGTAAAACATTTTCTCATTTACGTTAAAAAGACAACATTTTATTTTAATTGTTTAATTATTTTTATTACAGTGAGTTGCTCAAGATTTTTTTTTTCCCACAAAGTTTAATTTTTTCCCTAGTAACTTGTAATGCACTAAAATTTAACAGTTTTTTGTTTATTTTTGTCTTATTTCATTGTTATAATAATCGCTCAACAATTTTTTTTTTGATTTTGACAAAGATTTTTTTGTTTTCCAATAAGTCAACACACTAATAAAATAAATTTAACAAATAAAAAAATAAAAAATAAAATAAAAAAATAATTAGGCTTGTTGAGTAACTGGACAATCTATTTTACTAACTTGATTATACAGTAATCATAAAAATTTATGAAAAAGAAAACAAATAAAGACAAAATATAAATTAACTTTTGTTTATATAAATCAACGAGTTTTTTTTTTTTTAATAATGTTGTCGAGTTACACATTTGATTAATGTTTTTTTATAGTGCTATCGAGCAACTCGACAATATTTGGTTGTTTGATATTTTTTTTTTTTTTTTAATGTTGTCTAGCAACTCGACAATATTTGGCTGCTTGAATTTTTTTTTTTTTTTTTGTTAGTGTTGACACTAAGCCATTGGAAAAGTTTTTTTGCTTTTTTTTTGTTAGTATTGTCGAGCATCTCGACAACACTAAGCCATTAGATTTTTTTTTTTTTTTTTTGTTAGTGTTGTCGAGCAACTCGACAACACTAACAATGAAGTCATTGAAAATGGGCTTTGGCCCAATTTCACTTTTGTTAGTTTTTTTTTTTTAATGGTGCCTTTTACTTTTTTAATTTTTTATTTTGTATTCATTTATTGTAGGGTGTGTAAATTAGTCCATTTTGACAACAAATTTTTTCTTTTAATTTATTTTTCTTATTTTTTTTCTTTTACACCTAATTTTTATTCAATTTTTTACTATTTTTTTTATTTTACCTTTTAAATCTACAAATTATTCTAAATAAATGCTATTAATTTTTTCTTTTTACTATTCACACACATTCGTCAAGATTAAAAGTTGTAGGACTTCATTTGTAATGTTATTTTATTTTATTATTTTTTTTATGCTGCATTTATTTAGAATAATATGTAAAAAAAAAATTTGAAAAATATAAAAAATTTACCTTACAATTCAAAATGTAAACTGAATTAAAATCGAAATTAAAAAAAAAAATCGAGTTATCTGACAAATTTTTGTATTTTTTTCTTTATTGTACTTTTTTTAGAGTTACTCGACAAAACCAAAACTAAATCTTAAAAAAAAAAAAAATAACAAAGTCAACAAAAGCTGATTTTATAAAAATTTAATGCAAATATGTAGGACAAAAGGGTAATAGTTGGATGGCCAATGCCCAAATATGTTGGGGTAGATTAGTTATAAATTTGAAAGGTTTGGACCAAAAGTGCAAATTAAAAAAATGAAAAAATGTCAAAATCAAAATGGGCTACTTTTTATAAGTTGTAGGACTTCATTTACATTTTTATTTTATTTTGTTGTTATTAGTTTTTTTTTATTTAAAAAGGAGGATAAAATAAAATTTGCAACAAAATTCAAAGGTCGGGGATGGCCAATGTTAAAAAAAAGGTTAGGAGTAAATTTGTTATAAATGATAAGGTTGTAGACTAAAAGTGCAAATTACTAAAAAAAAAAAAACATATATTCAAACAGGCAAAGTGGAAAAAAGAAAAAAAAACAAAAATTTCATTTTTCGAGAAAGGTTTGGTTTTTTTTTTTTTTTTTTTCTCGAGTAACTCGAGAAAGTCAATTTTTTTTTTTTGACTCTCTCGAGTTACTCGAGAAAGTCAGTTTTTTTTTTTTTTTGTTTACTCATTTGGGGAAATTTTTTTTTTTTTTAATACTAACTTTGCGGAGTTATGAGGCAAAGTGGAGAAAAAGGAAAAAAAATAATTTAAAACTTCACTTAATTATGGATTAACAAAAATTCATTTGACATAGAAAGCGATCACCGAAAAATATGAAATTTTCAGAGAATATAGAATACTCATGTAGCTACCACATATCAAAATTTGATAGTCCGACGGCATGTTTCGGCTTGCTAAAATGTTAATCGAAACATCCTAGTTAGTTTTTCGGATTCATGCTGTCACAGTTTACAAAATTGTCTATGAATTGAGTTATATAATATGAAATTATGTAAAACCAAAACCAATGGGTAGGTAACCCATAAGGCTATCGTCTCCAACTGGAATTATGTAAAAATACTTAATATATAAGGTGCAATAAATTTTTGAGTTGGACAACAGAAACTGCATCTTAGAAAAACATTAAGTTTAGCAAAACCTTTCAAGTTCACATCATTAACGTGTAACCAAAACATGGGAATCCACTAAAACTACCACAAAACCAAGGTCCACAAAAGTTTAAGAAGATATTTACACTACTTAAAGTTTTTTGATTGGTTTATAATATCGATTCCGGCACGCCGACGGCATAAATCCGAAAAACAGCCTAGGAGGTTTCGCGATGAGTATTTTAGTATACCTAAACATGCCGTCGGACTACCAATTTTTGATATGTGATAGCTACCTGAGTATTCTATGTCCCCTGAAAATTTTGTATTGTTCGGTGATCATTTTCTATGTCAAAGAATTTTTTGTTACTCCATGACCAGGTGAATAAAATTTTCAAAATAAGGGCAGTGTTACTAAAATTTCTTCACCCGGTCATGGAGTAACAAAAATTTGTTTGACATAGAAAACGATAACCGAAAAATATGAAATTTTCAAGAAACATAGAATACTCATTTAGCTACCACATATCAAAATTTGATAGTCCGACGGCATGTTTCGGCTTACTAAAATGCTCACCGAAACACCCTAGGCAGTTTCTCGGATTCATACGGTCGCAGTTTACAAAATTGTCCATAACTTGAGTTATATACCATGAAATTATGTGAAACCAAAGCCAATGGTTAGGTAACCCATAGAGCTATCGTTTTCAACTGGAATTATGTAAAAATACTTATTATATAAGGTGCAGCATATTTTTGAGTTGGTCAACAGAAAGTGCAGTTTGGAGAAACAATTCACCTAGTCATGGAGCAAAAAACATTTCTTTGACATAGAAAACGATTACCGAACAATATGAAAATTTCACGGAACGTAGAATACCCATGTAGCTAGCTCATATAAAAATTTGATAATCCGACGGCATGTTTTGACACACTAAAATGCTCACCGAAACATCCAAGACAGTTTCTCGGATTCATGCTGTCGCAATTTACAAAATTTTCCATAACTTGAGTTATATAACATCAAATTATGTGAAACCAAAGCCAATGGTTAGGTAACCCATAGGGATATCGTCTCCAACTGACATTATGTAAAAATACTTAATGTATAAGCTGCAGCAAATATTTAAGTTGACAACAAAAGCTGCAGTTTAGAGAAAATGAAATTTACCAAAACCTTTAGGAATCGATTGTATTTCGTCATTTGTTCCTCATAGCAACTGGGGATAAAAAAATACCAAATTTGATGACTTATGAAGGGAAAAATGAATATATATCTTTACTATAATAAATAAGAAGTCAATAATTGCGGCTAAAAGACACTAATATATGTGTATTAAAATAAATAAAAGAAAAGAAAAGATGAAGAAGTCAAAAATTGCGGCCAAAGATATTAATTTAATATAAAAAAAAGTATCAAAAGATTAGGACAAAATGGTGAGATTTGAACGAAATTAGGAATACTAAATCAACAAAACGACGTCGCGTTGGTTGAAGGGTGAATAGTAAACAGGTGATAGACACTTATATTATAGTAAAGATGTATTGTATATGTACCGATTTCATATATTTAAAATATTGTGGGGGCATTTTGCTTTCTTTTTTACTTTTCTGACCAAAATAAGTCAAACGGTCAAAAAACTGTTGGTTACCGTACTTTTGATGAATTTTCGAATTGCTCGTCAATTTATTTTAACTAAATTGTCTCTACTTGAACGTTCTATCAAATTTCATTTGACGTGGATGATAATAAATTATATGCGCCATTATTTATTGTTAACTTCAAGGGTTGGCGTGCTACGTGTGCAAAAATAAAATAAAATAAAATATTAAAAGAGTAAAAGAAGAAGAAAAAGAAAAAGAAAAAAGAAAACAAATACATTTTTCAAAAAATATTTTTACTGATTAAAAACACACTATTGCACGTGTCATGCAAATACATGAAGTTGACATTAAAGTGGTGACCAACAAGATTTCAAGTTGACTGTGTTAATTTTTTTACTAGTGAATTTAACAAAGTGATGTAATTGAAACAAAATATAGTTCAATAATCAATCGTGATTTTTAAACATTAGAGTCAATGTACTTTAATTTTATTAAGCGTTACTATAGTTTTACTTAAATTTCAATAGAATCACTATATCTTAATTTGTGTCAATTATGTCATTACACATCATATTTTAACACTCACATATGAAGACCGTTAGTATTTAAACTCCAAGTAAGTATTCGACATTAGTTATCGTGACAAAATAAGACGAAGTGACCCAAAATTAAAATATAATGACACAATTTACACAATTAAAATATAATGATCCAATTGCAATTCGGGTGAAAGTATAGTGCCCACTGGTAATCGTAACGACATTTTTGGAGCAAAAGAAATTGTATGTTGGAAAAGTTGTTTGTAAATTGAACACTTGAACACACTGGATTGGGCTAGATTAAAGTAAGGTTGACAGGGACTGAGCACAAGGGACAAGGGGTTGGAGTTATACAAAAAAAAAAAAAAATTCTATATATTTTATTTTTATTTTTACTTATTTTAAATGAAACTATTACTATAATAATATTTTCAATAAATAATTGACTTTTTTAATGGGTCCAATATGTAGAACATGTCTGATAGTTATTGATAAGGTCAAAATGGTCATATGTGAACTCAATCTTGAGCTCCATTTGCCACGAGGCTTTCGTCCTGCCTCCTAGAGAAAGTTGACCAACCTCGGGGTCCTCCACCCCGAGGTCAATACCATGACTCCGATACTATTACTTCGACCTAATATTTGAGTTGGAGCCTCAATATAGATCACGCTATCTTTGGCCTTACTATCCACATTCGATAATCATATGTCAACCACAACTCTTACTCAAGAGGGGCTCAACCATGAGGACACCACACAAGTCTCTCGCGAGAGTTTCATAGGCTCGACCTTTCTACCTCGAGGTGCCTCATGATTGACCTACAAGTCAACTTGAGGAGGTATGACCTCGAGCACGACCTCAACCTCACTATAGGTCCCCGTCCTTGTAACTTATCACACCTAATATCCTCAAGCATTTAGAGACCACATTCCATTTTCTAACCTTAAACATATCTCCTTAAACGTGGCACCTACTCCCTAGGGCAAAGGTATCCCGACCTATATGGACATAGCCACCGACAATGTCATATGGGATAAGACCTCAACCTCACACATGGTTAACCTTACACATAGGTCGCACTTTTGGTTCATTCCTCATAATCTCATTAAAACTCTAACTTAGGAATCCTACTACAATTCTATAAAATCACAATCCCCAACAACTCTTATGCCCACCGCATTAAATGTCTAAGGCCTATTAGAGGTCCTAAACTATTAGATCGCATCAGATCTTACAAGTGTTATAATCGTCATAAGATTACACCTCAAAACTTTATAAATACTTAACATTCATCTATTATTCAAGTACGCTTTAGACTCTAAAAAAAACAAAAATAAAGAAATACGTGGAGTTCCCTAATTCGAAATATTTAACAATTCAACAATTCGAGAAAGAAAGATAAGGAGTTCCTTTCATAATTTGATGCATCTATGAGCACGAGTACATAAATCATTGATAAATGATATCTGTAAAAAAAACTCTGACTTAGGGTTGAAATAAAACCTCCAAACCACAAATTGGATAGAAGCCATTAATTTGAGTCCACGTGTATCCGTCAACATTTTGATTTTGATTTGAACCAAACAGTTTAATTTAAGTTTCGACACTTAAAAACTACTTAAACTAAATGGAACTTTTTAAATAATTAAATAAAAAATAAAAAATCTTACTGACAGAGTACGATGTTAACTTCCCAAAAAAAAAATATTAGGGTACACTATATTATTACCAAATCACTGGACTGAGACTAATTTAGTGTATTTACAAATCTAATGTTGCTACAATTATTGCTATTTGCTCAACTTCGTATTATTTATCTTTTTAAGCATCTAAACAAAATTTGAGACCAACATATTATGTAGATCTATGTTAAAAACCTCCCATTTAAGTTTGAATTTTATTTATTTAAAATGCATTATTTTATATCGATAGATAAACGAAATTTGAAATCATTTGATTTTCACAAAATGAAGATGTAAAAAATTGATCTTTTGCTGTTATACAAAATTTGAGTACACGGTTACATATATATGCACAATTGCCAAGAAGAAAGAAAAGGAAAATACACATGTGTTAATTGACTTTCTATGGAAATAATAGTAGATTGGGGAGAGAATAATGTAATATCCAGTTTTCCAATTGAACAATGCCATTTTATAACTATCCGGTAATGATTATTAATATATGTAAAATTTACTGCAATTGATTAGCACTATATAAATGTGTTGTCTTCTTACAATAATCAATTGTAATAGATTACACTGACGCGTAGACTGGTGATCATTACCAAGAGTGGGATAAAGGTGATTGTTAAATTGTTCTCCAACAAAAAATTTGATGAAGTTGTATGTCAGATATTTCAATGTGGAAATATACAAGCTATTTTGAGCAAATCTTTTTGAATTTTCTATACTTTGTCAGTTCATAACAAAGGGGTTGTCAATTATGCTAAGAGCAACTTGATTATCATATGCTGGACAAATCGGGTCTAATCTCGAAGTGACATGTAAAGCAGTTCCACATCAGGTTAATGGTTAAATAGTAGATAAGAATGAATTGTGCATTGAAAATCACATACATACAACTTATCTGAATTATAGTTTGTTGGGATTTTGGCACAAATGGTCCTTAACGTATGTATTTAATATATTTTTGGTCCACAATCTTTTATTTTTGGCTAGAAAGTCTATAATCTATGCTATTGGATGCAAAAGTGGTCCCTACAGACGGATTCCGTCCAAATGTACCGTTAATGGAGATTGTACCAATTAATTTGTTTTTATTTGCAGACCACCCACATAAAAATAAATTAAAGGAGATTACACTACACACACTCAACTAACGGCACATTTGGACGAAATTAGTCCATAGGGCCTACTTTTGCACCCAATAGCATAGGTTAGGGACCTTCTAGCAAAAAATGAAAGGTTAGGTGACCAAAAACGCACTAAGTGCATACGCTAGGGACCATTTGTGCCAAAATCCATAGTTTGTTCCCTTAACTTTTCGAACATTGCAATTAAATCATGAATAAAACTGGAGTTTATCATTCTATCAATTAAATCACATTTTCAAAATTTTCGCTCTGCTCCTTTACGAATTAAAAGAATTCAAATTAATCTTCAAGTTCTCAAAATTTGCATTTATGCCAAATGAAAATATTCAAGATATTACAAGTTTACAACTGAACTACAGAAGTGACCAAATAATTTGTAAGATGAAATGTTAATGAATAGGATCGAGTCACCTCAACAGACAACGCACAGTTAGCGCACAATCAACCGCATAGTCCCTGCCCTGGTTTTTATTATATTATGGTACTAAATTTCTTTTGATTATACATTTAACTTTTATAAATGATTTGAACCTTCATCAAAAGCACGGAATACTAAGTTGTGCCTTTTTTTTTTTCTATTTAAACTGTTGATTTTCATTTTAAAATTCTTATAGCACGACTTGTATTTGTTTTGTAATATAATTTGTTTGTCAGCTCATATTAGGAACATAGAAAACAACCTAGTATAATGACCAAGAAGACAAGACTCTTAATAGACAAACAGAAGAAAAATATATTAAAATCAGAATCTATCGTATACATATCGTTGGAAATTGGTTTAAAAATTCGAGAAATTGAGACTAAGTATTTATCAACTTCGGCCAAAATACTCATACTCAACCCAATCCGTTTAGACAAATTAGTTTTCTATTTCGCCACTTCGGAGCGTCCAAACGGAGAGTCGCGGGGGTCGAGGAGGCAGCGCCCTCATGGGAGCTCGGGGGCAACGCCCCGAAAGAGAATTCAAATTTTTCTGTATGTATTGAATAGTATATTTAGTATCTCGAAACCAATGTCGAATGAAAGAGAAATTACGGAAAATGATAAATTTTGGGTCAAGTTTTGACCATGCGATCGCATGAGTATTTTACCTTGCGATCGCAACTAACTGAATTTTTAAGCAGAACGTTTGTTGGTCCTACCATGCGATCGCAGGAGTAAAGCTATGCGATCGTATAGTTAAACTGGATTAAGTTCTAGTTTCAAAAATGTACCTTGCGATCGCAGCATAGTAAAACCATGCAATCGCATAAGTTTATGCGCGAATAGACATGTTCTTTTGAAGTGTTGCACGATTTGGCTCCACACCATTTCATGTTCAACTGTTCATCAACATTAAAAAGGCTCTTTGACGTCCTTTTAGACACAGAATTGATATGCATAGACAACCCTCTCATATATTCATTTCTTAACCAAATTTTTTGCATTTGTTGCTTGAAATTCTGGTTTTTCATTTCATTTCATCATTTGGAGTACAAAATCAATTTTGGTTCGTTGTGCTTGTGTTTTGAAGTGCTACAAACACAAGTAGAAGTCGTTGTATCTTGGGAGTCGATTGTCATAAACCGTATGCACCATTGCGGGACAAATTTGACTTAAGGATAAAGTATTCAACACTTGCCTCGACTTACTTTTCATCTAATTTTATTCGGTTTCTTGTTTCTGTAATTTTGAAGTCACTTTACACAGAAATCCGCCAACACATATGAGAGAGGAATATAAATTCTCTAATTATAGGACCTATCTTATTCTATAATAGAACTAATTTTGAGTATCCTATTAATTACTGATCATGACTAATTTGAATATAATAAATCCATTAAAGGTAAATATGTAATTTGCCAACTACCAATGCCTATTATAAAGATTTCTCAAAATTGATTTTCTCCTAGTATATTTTCAATATTCTTCCGGCCTTTGCGCATACCTAATTTTGCATCACGTTGTTTGAACAGATTGGCTACCATTTTCAAAAGAAGGCTTCAACAATTCGAAAGATGGTAAATTTCTAATTCTTTTAGTACTCAATTTCATATGGTAGAAATAGTTTAGTTTATTAAATTATGCAATTTTGAGAATCCAAATTTCAATTAAAAGCATGATTTTGATAGAAAAAATTATTAACTTGGGAATTTGCACCTTCATATGAGGCCAAATAGACATCTTTAAAAAAAAAGGCAACAATCAAAGAAAATGACATAAAAAACTTGAGAATGTTATTACAAGTATTGATATATTTATATTCATTTAATTACCGCAGTTTCTTTGGTCAAGATAGATGGAAAATAGCCCTATCAAGTAAAGACCATAACCAGCCTCCAAATTTTTTGTTGGTGTACTTTCAAATGAGTGGACAATATTTTTTTTTTTACTTATTTAAAAATTGAGGGGTAAATAAGTCTTTTTATATTCTCATAACGTAATTTTTAGACAAAACTGTTGTTAATGAGCTTTGTGACTAATTACGTGTTGAGGGCCCATTAAAACTAGGTTTAGATGTCATTGGTGGATGCTTCATATATTTATAAATATATGTAAAGTTTTATAGCGATAGAATTATGTGGTATTATCGTCATTGATTAACAAAAGAAAGAATCTATAGTAGAAATTAGCAACAAAGGAAGTGTAGAAAAGATGATTAAGATTTGAGGCCCGGTCTTTTTACAATTGATTCCATGCAAGAGGTAACTCCTCAATCTCTTTAAATTGTTTAGCTTATATTTGTTGAACACGATGATTTCACTGAGCTTCTTTTGTTGACTTTTTACACATCATTCATATACATGACATCAAATAACATAGAATTATGTGCTTTAGAGGGCAAGAATATGTAGTAGAAATTGATTGGGGATCTAAGAAACTTGATATTAGTATTAATTTTGTCTTGTATCCCTAACTTCAATATTGATTTTAATAAAAATGAGGAAGTAAAATATGATAACACATATGTTACCTTTTGAGAAAATGTTGTTTTTCAATGAAAAATTGAAACATTGACTTTAAATAATGTTGTTTTTAAAATATTATAAAAGGAGATAAATTCTAAAATATTGATTTTAATGAAAATGAAGAAGTAAAATATGTTAACACATGTTACCCATGTAAATATGTTGTTTTTGAATAAAAATATTGAAATTTGATTTTAAATGAAAAAATGTATTTTTAAAAAAATATAAAATTAAATAAAGTGTAAAATATTAATTTTAATGAAAATGAGGAAGCTCATATCAGTGCCGGTCCTGTGATTTTCAGCGCCTGAGGCGAACGTCATAAATTGCGTCCCCTTATGAGTCCCAAATTATATTATACATTTAACATTTATAAGATTTTTACGAAACTAATGTTAACTTAAAACTCAACAATAAAACGACAAACAAAATATATTATACAAAATATTTATATTATAATAAAGTAATATATCAAAAGTGTTCTAAATGATCACTTAAATACTATCCATTTTGCAATTTTAGAAGCAAAAATATTAATTAAATTTGAATAATCTAATTGTTCAACTATTTTTTTTTTCAATTGATAACATAGCTAATCCATTCAATCTTTCCTGTGACATAGTTGAACGAAGATACGTCTTGATCAACTTCAACTTAGAGAAACTTCTTTCTGCAGATGCAATTGTAATCGATATGGTCAGCAAAATTTTATAAGCAATATAAGCATTTGAGAAACAACCATTCAATGTCTTCAAATGTTGTAGCACTTCAATTGCTCTCTTAGTTTCACTTGGTAAATAACACCACAAGACTGTCAGCTCAGAATATAAATCATCTCCATTAATGTCTAAACGGCCATTATGTTCTAGATACTTCTCAAGATTCATACAAGATTTCAACAAACTCGTAATACTTACACTTTTTAACCTCTCCAAAATAAAAAAAAATCTAAAGATCTCTTCATATTGTTTAAATTGTTCAAATCGAGATTGATCAATTATAAAGAGGAAATAATCAATTCTAAAAGATTCTTCAATTGATTGCTTTACCTCATCATTGCCACTTTCATCAAAGTGCTTCTTCCTTTGAATAGTACGTTTTTTCCGTAATAGAGTTTCAATTCCCATTTCACCTGCCATTTTTTTTTACTTCATCCATGGCAATAGAAAATTCAGCTTCTCTATAATAATCGAGAAGGGAAACAAGTCCTTTTAAGAGGTTGATAGCACCATCAATATCCATGTTTTCGGCTTGAAGAAATTTACTTACAATATTTACTGCATGTAACAACCTGTACCATATTACCATGCCAAGTAAGAATTCAAAATTTTCAAGTTCATATGTTGCTAAAAGCTCAGCTTCACTATTTATTTTAGGATCTTTACTAATATCTGCCAATTCTATTAAAGCGTCTCTTATTTATGCAGTTTGCTCTTTTATTGGTCGGACACTTTCAACATGACTTTCCCAACGTGTTTATGACAATGGCTTCACTGTTGGACCTTCCACCTTATCTTTGAAAATTTTCCATCTCTTAGGAGAAGAAGAAAATAATATGTAGATGCATTGTATTACTTCGAAGAAAGACATAGCTTTAGGACAACAATTCGCCATATCACATAATGTCAGATTAAGACTATGACAATCACATGGAGTATAGAAAGCTCTTGGATTAATTTCAATTACTCTTTTTTGCACACCTTTGTGCCTTCCACTCATATTAGATCTATTGTCACATCCTTGCTTTCTAATATCATCAATATCAAGCTCAAGATTGGTTAAAATATTTTTAAGCTCAATTGAAAGTCCAAGTCATGTTGTATCATCTACCTTCAAAATAGCAAGCCAATGCTCTTGTAGCGTTGGTGAAATTGCTAAATGATCCACACATCGTATTACTAGAGACATTTGTTCCTCGTGACTTGCATCTGGAGTACAATCAATTATGATTGAGAAATATTTGTATGTTTAACTTTCTTAATAATTGAACTTCTCACCTCACCTGCCAACATCTGAATCAGTTCATTTTGTATTTTTTTACCGAGATATGTATAATGAATCTCACGTGCTTTAGTACGCCGAATGTGCTCTTGCATTACTGAATCAAACTCAGCAACCATTTCTATCATTTGCAAAAAGAGACCATTGTTCTCAGCATAAATGTGCTCATCATCTCCTCGTAGTGCCAATGTATTTTTGGTAAGTCTTTTAACAATAACGATGATCCTCGTTAACACTTGTCTCCAATGTTCTCTTTCTTCATTGATCACCAATAGCACACTTTTATCAATAGTATTTTTTGTTCGAAGCCTGCTTTCCAATTCAATCCAACTAGTCATGCAACGCATATGCTCCTCATTTCCATCATGACTTTTAAGACACCGATGCAGATTATACCAATCTTTGTATCCATCGTCACCCAATTGCCCAATTTGATTAATCGTTTTTGGCATTTTAAATAACCTGCAACAAAAGCAAAAGATCATGTCCAAAGAAACTGAATATACTAGCCATCTTCTATCAATTGTCTGCCCATTTGGTAGTAACCGTTTATAGTGTGATGAGTCGAAGTGTCTATTTGTACCATCTTTGGGAAATAAGATGCAATCAACTCTTTTTGGACCAATTTCAACTAAATAATCTCTCATTTTTTGATCAGTGTCTTTCCAATTCCCCGGACCTTCAAAATTCAAAGAAAAGCAATCATCTTGATTTAAATCATTATGTTGAACATTATCATCATCATTCTCCTCTAATTCTTTCACACTGACAGGTTCATTCATGTCATCCACTTTCACATTCTCAATCGATTCATTCACATTGTCATTGTCATTCACATGCAGTTGTTCTTCAAACACCAAATTTTCCACTGTTTCTTTCACCTCTCTTCTTTTGTTGCGATTGAAGTACTTATCAATAGCTCATGCTTGACTTTGAACTAATGCCAGTTCCCTTCATTTCTTTTTTCTTTTTTGAGCTCCAGACTCAGGCATTGTATAAGACTACCGTTCAATAATTAACCTAAACAAAATAGAAAAATAGAAAATTATATTAGGATTATCAATTTATCATTTATCCATACAGTGATATCATAGAAATTGACGCAGGACATCACAACAGTTAACCATACGACCGCATGGTCATCCAAATTGCAAGTCTAACTTTTCTGAGGCAAAATGTAATGGCTACGAACCATGCGATCGGACGTCATAAGCCCATGCGATCGCATGGTAATCCAAATATGCAATCGTAAGTCTGACTTTTCTGAGGAAAGTAATGGCTACAAACCAAGCGATCGCATGAAATAAGCCCATACGATCGCAAGGTATTCTCCTGGAGAAGTTTGGCAAATTTCTGCTTATTTTCCTTAGTAAACCAAAAGGTCCAAAACCAACTACAAAATTCATCTTCTTGAAAGGAATTTATGAACAAAAACAAAATGTATATGTAAAAAAATTTATTTGGCTGGCGCTGGCTGATTGGTTCGAACTTCGAAGATGTAGATTGTAGACTTGTAGTGCGGATGCAAACATAAAACCCTCTTTCCACTTGAGCAGTTGAGATGAGAGAGCGCCGCCTTCTTTTTCTAGTTAACGATTTGCCGATTAGATAATATTTTCCAATCTTCAATTATTTTCCAATCTTCAATTTCTGTGATTTGCAGTGATGCATGCAGTTGCGCTCGTCTAAAAAAAGTAGAAGACGTGATCACGTTCACGTGAAGAGTCTGCTAAAATGGCGTGAAGGCTGAAGTAATGAGAAAATCTAGGAAAGGGAAAGCATTATGGACTATGACCTAATCACTTAAGCAAAAATTTTGGGCTGTTCAATTTTTTGTTTTTCATTTTGAGTTGTTCAATTTTTTTTTTTTTTACATTTTGGGCCCCTTCTACATTTGAGCTGAGGCCTGTGCCTCTCTTGCCTCAAGGCAGGACCGGCCATGTCTCATATATGTTATCCTTGTAAAAATAATTTTTTCAAACGAAAAAATTATTTTTAAATAAAAATAATTTATTTTTAAAAAAATATATACAATAAGAAAATTTTAAAATATTGATTTTAATGAAAATGAGTACCATGGTAAAAATATTGTTTTTAATTGATAAATTCAAATAACGAATTTCAATGAAAATTTTAAAAAATTATAAAATATTAACTTTAATGAAAATGACTAAGTTACGTATAACCATTACTCATGCAAAAATGTTGTTTTTAAATGGAAAAAAATGAAATAAAAATTTTAAATGTAAATAATGCATATTTTAAAAAATTATAAAAGGCGGAAAATTCTAAAATATTAATTTGAATGAAATGTGGAAGAAACATATGGGTTATATTTTACCCATGTAAAAATAATTAAAATATTAATTTTAAACGAAAATAATGTATAAAAAATTATAAAAGGAGATAAATTGTAAAAAAATCATTCTAATAAAAATGAGGAAGTAAAATATTGAGAATATGTTGTTTTCAAATAAAAAACTGAAAAATTGACTTTAAATTAAAAATAATTATAAAAATAGATAAATTCTAAGATATTGATTTCAAAGAAAATGAAAAGGTAACAAACCATACATTACGGTGTAAAATATAAATTTTAAATTTTAAATAAAAAATTAATTTTAAATAAAAAATAATGTAGTTTTTAAAACTTTGTAAAAGGAGATAAATTGTAAAATATAGATTTTTACGAAAATGAAGTAGTAAAATATGGTAACACATATGTTACCCGTGTAAAAATGTTATTTTTAATTGGAAATTTAAATATTGATTTTAAATAAATTAAATACATTTTAAAGAAAAATATAAACGAGATAAACTGTAAAATATTGATTTTAATGAAAATGGAGAAGCACATATGTTACGTTACCTGTATAAAATATTATTTTTAAATAAAAAAATGAAAAATTTGATTTTAGATATAAAAAAAATTCATTTAAAAAAAATTATAAAATGAGATAAATTCAAAAATGAAAATGAGTAGTTAATAACATGTGTTCACATATATTACGAAATTGTAAAAATATAGATTTTTACGAAAATAAAGTAGTAAAATATGGTAACACATATGTTACTCGTGTAAAAATGTTGTTTTCAATTGAAAATTTAAATATTGATTTTAAATAAATTAAAGTATTTTTAAAAACTTGTAAAATGAGATAAATTGTAAAATATTGATTTTAATGAAAATGAGGAAGTAACATATATTACCATTGTAAAAATACTGTTTTTAAATAAAATATTGAAGTATTGATTTTTAAATGCTTTAGATTGTGTGCTGCATTAGTTTCTATCACAATCCATGATTTGGCGGTGGTGTGGTGTTAAAAATCCTAGTAATGGTGTTTTGTATCATCATCCACTTATTATTGCAATTGGTCTGTGAATAAATTAAACTTGCTGCAATTGAGGAATTGATTCAATTGGAGCAAGCTGCATTTGATTTCTGTTGATTCCAGCTTCTAGGTTCAGAAAACTTTATATTTATAATTAAAATAATTTTGGGGGATGAATTGAACCATGTGAACCTACATAAGTGTTAGGTGCAGATGTCAGAAAATAAACGTGAAATAACAGACATCGAGTAATTTAAAGAAAGTTAATAACTAGATTTTTTTATGCTATATAAATTGTTTTTAGTTTATACTTTTTATTGGATGTTGGTGGTGAAACTAAACCCGATTGTGGTGGTGATGGAGGATAATAAGAGATAACACATGCTATCCTATAAGTAACATATGTGTCACTGTAATTTAAATTAATGATGGTGTTGGTAACACAAATGTTACTACAAGTAACACACGTGTTGCCCTAATTTAAATTAGTGGTGATGGGGTTGATTATGGTGGTGGATGGTGATGGTGGTAACACGTGTGTTAGTGTTACCTCCTCACTCTCTACTGTAATGGAGTTGATTATGATTGTGGATGGTGGTGGAGCAGTGGTAATGGTAACACATATGTTACTTTACAAATGACACATGTGTTACCCTGATTGTAGTTCAAGTGATTATGGTTGTTGATGATAGTAACAGATGATCTAAATGCAGTCGTGAATGGTGGTAGTGAATCTGAATCTGTTGCAGTGGTGGTGATGGGATAAGGTGGATTGTGATGGTAACACATATGTTACCACTGCAAAACTATTGTTTTCGAATGAAAATGAAAATATTAATTTTAAATTAAAATAATGTATTTTCTTAAAAACTATAAAAAGAAAATAAATTGTAAAATATTGATTTTAATGAAGACGAGGAAATAACATATAGTACCTGTATAAAAATGTTGTTTTCAAATCAAAAAATTGAAATATTGATTTTAAATGAAGATAATATATTTTTTAAAAATTTATAAAATGATATAAATTGTAAAATATTGATTTTAATGAAAATAATGAAGTAATACATATGATAACACATATGTTGCTCGTGTAAAAATGTTGTTTTCAAATTAAAAAATTGAAATATTGATTTTAAATAAAAATAATGTATTTTAAAAAAATTTATAAAAAAAAAATTGTAGAATATTGATTTTAATGAAAATGATGAGATAACATATGGTAAAACATATGTTACTCGTCTAAAAATGTTGTTTTCCAATAAAAAATTGAAATACGAAATTTTAAATGAAAATAATGTATCTTCGAAAAACTATAAAAAGAAAATAAATTGTAAAAAATTGATTTTAATGAAGACGAGTAAATAACATATAGTAACACGTATATTATCCGTGTAAAAATGTTATTTTCAAATTAAAAAAAAAAATTGAAAAATGAAGCTAATGTATTTTTAAAAAAATTATAAAATGATATAAATTGTAAAGTATTGATTTTAATGAAAATGATGAAGTAACACTTATGGTACCCGTGTAAAAATATGTTTTCAAATAAAAATTGAATTATTGATTTTAAATAAAAATAATGTATTTTCAAAAATTTATAAAATGATATAAACTGTAATATTGATTTTAATGAAAATGATGAAGTAATATAAGCTAACACATATGTTACCCGTGTAAAAATGTTATTTTCAATTGAAAAATTAAAATATTAATTTTAAATAAAATTAATGTATTTTAAAAAAAGTATAAAATGGGATAAATTTTAAGATACCAATTTTAATGAAAATGAAGAAGTAACATGTGATATAACATGTGGTAATACATATGTTACTCGTACGTTAACGTGTAAAAATATTATTTTTAAATGAAATATTGAAATATTGATTTTAAATGAAAATAATGTATTTTTAAAAATATATATATAAAAAAAGATAAATTATAAAATATTGATTTTAATAAAAATGATGAAGTAACATATGGTAATACATATGTATCTGTGTAAAAATTTTGTTTTTCAAATGAAAAATGAAAATATTGATTATAAATGAAAATGATGTATTTTTAAAAAAATATTATCAGAGGAAATAAATTATAAAATAATCTTATAATTACTGTTATAATTGATATAATATGTGTTTATAGATAATAATAATAATAATATATTTTAAGTTAAAAATAATATAATTTTAGATAATGAAAAATTGAAATATTAGTTTTTAAAGAAAATAAAATTTTGGAAAATGAAAAACTGAAATATAGATTTCAAATAAAAATAATGTATCATTTATTAAATTATAAAAATAGATAAATTATAAAATATTGATTTTAATGAAAATTGAGTATTTTTTAAATACAAATCATGAAAATAAAGTATTTTTTGAAAAATTAAAAAAAAAAGTATTTTTAAATTTTTTTACAAAATGTAGGATTGTTATCAAATTTGCTCTCTGAAAAATCACAAGACTGACCCTACTATAAAGGAATGTAAGTAGAGAAACCGATATTCTATTAACATCAATGTTCCATCTTTTATCATTCTAGTCTCAATTCTATGATTGTGTAACCTAACCATTTCAGTAGCACCGTAAAACTCTACTTAATATGAGGAGTAAAGCATGGTTCTAGATAGAAGTGGAACTGAGCTGTAATCGTTATCTTTCTTCATTAGTTAATTTTCAAGGAAGTTTCAGTGTCGTTAATTAGAAAAGTACCAAGGACTTACCAATCATGTGCAATTTGACCTTTGAAATATTAGGACTTAACAGTTACATACTTTAGAGATAACAGTTTTTTTGGAAAACTAGAGGAGGCTAACTTTAAGATGCAGTATTGTGCATATTTGATAAAGATTTTTATAAATTATAAGTAACGTGTTTTACGAAGTGTGTGGATAAAAATAATGTTTGATCAATTTACAAGTAATTATATACACACACAAACATACTCTAACTAAAACGTCGACAAACATATCCTTAACATTAGATTCTCAACAATATTACGAATCCAAGAGAAATCCTGATCTCCTGCACTTTAGGGGCAGGTTTATTCGGCCCACCTGCTGAGGTCCATGATTTTGATTGCTTTATCATGGACGGCCCACTTGTCGAGCCGATGAGTCCAATAGTCGACAGCCATCATTCTAGAAGTGCAGCCCAAATTACCAAACTGTTCCTTCCAAATTAGCCATGTTAACTGAAGAAGAAATATCAGCAAATTCAAGAATTCTTTTTTTAACTAAAATTATTCTATTGATTTAAAGAACACTTGCGATAAAAAGAATATAAAGATCCACCTTCCAAATATCTTTACACTAGATGAGAATATAATATATTGAAACTTTAATTGCACTAATTAAGAGAATACAAAGAGGTAACCATTGTCTCTTCTCGTCCCAATTCAAAAGTTCACGTAATTGATTATTTAATCGAGAAACGGAGAGGCGAGAGCTGCATCTCCTTCTAATCTACCACCGAGATACTTGATATATCTATACTTTATACTGTACAAAAAAGAGGGTTTATTTTACAATTTTGTTATGTAATTTCCATGGAAGACACTGGAGATTGGAGCAATATCCGACCCATGAATTTGTACATTCTTCACCATCAATGGAGCTTCCTCCAGCATCACAACACCGGCAAACCACCCCAAGAGTTGAAAAATCCTTCCAGTGTCCCACTGATCAATTTTACAAATTAAACTGATTATTATTAAATGAACAAAACCCACAAGTGATTTAAGTGTAAAGAAAATAGACATAATGATTTAAGTCGATGTGTCAAATTGATTGGACTTATTGTCAACTTTACAAAGTTAACGTAATTACTGTAAAGAGTAGTGATATATCACCCACAGTGGGCACCATAATATCCAAGTGGCATCACCACATTGGACTTTTTAAAAAACACCTAATGTGGTGATGCAACTTGGACAGTGGACATCATAATTAATGTCCATTGTGAGTGTTATATCATTACTTTTACTATAAAATGAACCCGACCCACAAATGAATTAAAGAGAAGGCAAAGAAAATAAACACAATTAAGTTGAGATGTCAAATTGATTCGACCAATGCAAACTTGTTAGTCCCGTTTGGTAAAATTATAGACCAATGACCGGCTTGCAACCGGATCAGTCTGCAGGCTGACCCGCCCTCAGTGAATGGTCAGTTTGGCCGTGGGTACAAGTTTGGCAATCAACTGTGGGAATGCATAATATTTGAAAAATAGAAAAGAATTTCTATCTTGATTTGCCTAATCAATCAAGGCAGAAATCTGCCTAGACTTGGGAAAAATTGAGTTTTTTTTTTTAAAAAGTTTAAAATAGGCAAGACCTGTTTGCGTATGGAACGAGACAGTGAACCGGACCATTAGAAAATGTCACCGGTCTGGACAGTTTCAGCACTTGCCACCGGTTTTTTTTTTCTAATTCTTACCTTGTTGAGGAGACAGGAAAGGGGGTGGCGCCGCCCTGGCTTCAGCACTGCTGCTTTCTTGATATGCAAAACTGATTATTGACAAAAGCAACACAAAGAATGGAGTAGACTTAAAGAAATCCATGTATGTCTCTTTTAGTTTCACGTGAATTTGTAAAGGGATTTGTCTTAACATTCTAGGCATTTTTTAAGCGGATTATAATCTTTATATATTACAGTTCATAGTTCATGGGTCATTGTATAATGTAGAAATATGTCTCTTTCTTAAAATGAGATGAATTCGGCCTTCTAGAATGGGGGCAGAAAAACACCCACCCTGTGTCCCACCCCACGCGTTAATAGATGCGATTCGAATCTTCCTCTACGTGTATTGGTGTTCTTGTGGGGTAAGTTAAAACTAGAGATTAGGTGTGGTGTGGTGTGGTGTGGTGTGGTGTGGGTTGGTCTTTACATACGTTTGACGTTAAATGTACTTTTTAACATTTTGTATTGAACGACTTGAATTGATTCGTACTGAAAAATACGAAGATGAATTCGTACAATCACTTCACATGAATTGGACCACAACAAGGCCCGTCTCAAGTCATGCTGACTTAGAATCAGGCCAAACAATTTGACACCTTTAACACTTGTTTGGTGGAGCTCAAAAATCTACTAAAAAATTGAAGTCAAAGTTAACGATTAATTTTAATTAAACATTTCATTGGACACACAACTTTTATCAACTTTTTAACTACACATTTCATCAATTTTATTTATTTTTAATCAAAATTTGCTAAAAAACTCTACCAAACAAGTGCTCTGCCAATGGTCGAGTTTCAATATTTTAGAATTCTTCAATTTAAAATTTTAGGTTCTGCATGCTGTAACTATTGTTTATGATTCTTCTGATTTCATTCTGCCTCTAATAAGATTTTCTTTTTGACCAAAAAAAATATTATTTTGGATTTGATCGATATATTTCAGTATTGGAATGAAAAAAGACACTTTATATCACAATTTTGAATCATAAAAAAATAGATTTCAAGAAATGATAAATCGATTCACTTAGCACATGTTTAGAGGTGCTTAAGTTATAATTTCAGTTGGTCAAACATAATTGTTATCTACATATTTCATATGACCCACAATTTACAAACTACTTTTTATCTAAACATTCACCAACAACTTATAATATAAGTATTTAAAAAATAATTTCAGCACTATCAAACATGTGCTTAGTATCAATCTCTTAAACGTATTACTTGCGTTCAAATAAAATTCTCAATCAAATTAAAAATAATATATACTGGCCACTTCAGAGCTTCGCGGAATATTCTTGTGCTTGGGAGAATAGAATTGACAAGGCTTCAAGGAACATGCTACGAAAAGGAGGGGACTTTTTGTTAGAAAATTATTTAAGAACTCACGCAGAATTGTCCTTAATTGAAGAATCCTCTAGAAAGCCACAATTTCTATTTGATGAACTTTCATGGAAATGGAGTTCAATTGGAATTTGAACTGGGATTGTACTAAGGTCACAAGTAATTTGCAATAATATAACTCCTTAGACTAAACTAAATTTCATTCATATTGCTCCAATTTAAGATTCAGTTCCTACTTAATTTAGAATTGAAAATTTAAGTAGTACTTATAATTTCAATATCGTCTAGACAAATGAAACGATCACTTAAAGCTCCACATTTAGATGAGGCCAACAAATATTAGAAATTTTCATTCCAAATAGTTTACCAACTAAAGCTTTGAGTTAGATTTTTTCGTTGGTGATAATTAAAAAAAAAAAAAAAAACTTATTTTGATAAATTTAATTAACTGAAGAAAACTGTTACAATGAATAAAAATAAATAAATATTATAGACCGAAAAAATCTGTAGATACCAAAATAACATTAAAATAATAATAATATAATATAAACAATGAAGTTTTATGCCATTGATAATTAAAACAAAAAAAATTATCTTCACAAAATAAAAAACTTAAATAAAATATTACATTTAGAGAATTCGGTTGGTTCAAATGGTAATTAAAAAAATATTTAAAATTACAAACGAATTTTCAATTAGTAATATTAAAAAAGTAAATATTTCAATAAATTTATTTTACAGACAACAATTTCATCAATAAATAAAATAATTAAAATATTAACTTAAATATTAATTAAAAAAAATTTTGAGAATAAAATAACATTTGTAATCTTGTAAAAAAAAAATCCTTAGTTATCGAAAAATTATTAAAAGAATAAAAAAAGGTGAAGACATAACAAAAGATTTTTCTTTAGCGATTAGAGATCAAAGCAATACTAGTGATTGATGATGACATTGCGGACGACGTTGCCATCATTAATTATTGACAAATGTGAGTCGGTGATAACTAATTGTATTTTTATCGTTAATTTTGTTTCAATCACTGACATAAATTAAGTTTACATAAGCACATGTTTAGATATGCTTAAATTATAATTTCAGCTAGTCAAATTGGTCAAACATAATGTTTATCTACACATTTCATAGGACCTACAACTTACAAATTATTTTTTATCCACATATTCATTAACAACTTATAATATAAGCATTTAAAAAATAATTTCAACACTAAGTTTTATAGGTACCATTAGTAATTTTGTTGGTGATTATTTTTTTCATATAAATTATATTTTATGATTACATTTTTAAAGGTCCCTTAAATATTTTGCCTAAAGCCTCCAAATTGTTTGAATCGCCTCTAAATGTCAGTTTCCGTCTAAATAGACGATAAAAAGCCATGTAACACTTACGTGAAGTAGGCAAACAATTAATTCAAATGGAAAATAAATAAAAACGAAAGGAAAAGAAAATAACAAATTAGAAAAATAAGAAAAAAACAAAGGTTAGTTCTCGAGCAATTTTTCATAGAAAAGTCCAATCTAATAGAAGAACAATATGATATATCAAAACAGTATTAAGCATTTTCCATGAGTAAATCACACATTCTAACAAAAAACAAAAAACAAATCAGCAAAACATTAACATATAGTTTACAGTATCACGCATTTCAAACCCTATATATCACATGTTCTGACAGAAAATCCTAACTCACAACACTTACATTATCAAAAACTAGTTGAATCAGTTAATCCAAACATCAATCACTGACAGTATTGCATATGTTTCAATTGAAACAATATCTCAACATTATCATGGTTATTTTTAATCGAAAATGGTTGCTTTATATATATTAAAAAAAAAATTACCTTCGCCATTAAATAGCAGCCTTTGAATTGTTTGTATTTTTTGTGAGAAGAATCAAACAAAAGAGGAAGAAGAAAATTGTTAAAAATAAATGAAGAAGTTTCTAAACAGATAGTGGGATTAATTAGTAGGTTTTTAGGTGTTTAAATGAGCGATTTTTGTAATTACTGGGGCACATTGGTTTTTTAATAGTAAAATATGATTTTAATTGAATTAAGTTTGAGTTATATGACTTTGGAGTCTACTATGGTATCAACAGTGACCGACCCAAAAAAATTTCAATTTTTTTAGCTTGGCCGAAAAATAAAGTAGCAGCCCTCTTTAATATTAGCCTACTCCCCGCCTAACTATCTAAATTGGCCTAGATCCTTTACGCATTATCTACTAAAGAGAAAATTAGTCCCAATACTCTAATTTTTTTGAAAAAGTTGAAATACACCCTCATTTTTAATAGAGCTATATTACCCCAGTTGATAAAACTCTAATGAACTTCATCCTAAGGCCCAAGATAATGGACTAATAGATATAGCTTTAGGCCTGTTTGATCCAATTAATGGTTTTATGGTCAAATAGATAATAGACTAATGGATAATGATCTCCTCCTCATGGTGGAGAAGAATTATAAAATCCACATGACATGTGAGCATTTGACAAGTAATTGGCATTGTTGTCAATCACTTTTCCTTCTCCAATGCCAAATGCCCACATAACACGTGTCATGTGGGCTTTATATATCTTCCCCACCATGGATATTTTTTATATTCATATGTACAAGATGATAGATAAGACTTTAATATTTTTAATATTATTCAGTAATTAAATATATTTAATATTTTGTAGTTATTAGAATATTATAATTAATCATACGAAAAAAGAAAAAAATTACCCAAGTGAGTAATTCAAATTCAAGTTTTAAACGATGTAGATGAAGGAAAATAATGTATTTTTAAAAAAATTATCAAAGAAAATAAATTAAAAAATATTATTATAGTCGCTACTATATTTGTAATAGTACACAAATATGATATTTTTAGATAAAAATAATATAAGTTTGGATAATGAAAAACTGGAATATTGTTCTTAAAATAAAATAATATAATTTTAGATAATAAAAAATTGAAATATAGATAAAGTATATAATATTAATTTTCATAAAAATGAGATATTTTTTGAAAAATTAAAAAGAAGGTATTTTTCAATTTTTTTACAAAATATAAGGCTTTTGTCAAGTTTTCCCCTCTGTTAAACCCATCCCAACCTAGACCCAATTCCCAAACCTGCCAACCCAGACCCAATTGCCATTCATTTCTTTCTTTCAAGTAGTCAAGGACTCAAGCAAATAGGGAAATTAGCGGTTTTCACTAAAAAAAAATTGCTTTAGGCAAGAAAGTCACATTCGCGAAGTCCGACCGACCACAACGACTGCATCTACAGACTAATCTAGGTTTTCCCCCTTTTTGAATTTTTCAGCATCTTCTTGTTGACTTTGATAAATGATTAATTGGTATGGGTTAATTAATGAATTTTTCAATAAGTAGAAAAATGGGAAAATGTTACTTATTATTGAGAATTAATTTGGGTTTATGCTTGAATATCTCAAAACTATTTTTTGATGCCAAAAAAAAAAGTGTTGATTTTACAATGTGTCTATGGACCAAAAAAGGTGCCAAAATAGGTCAAAATCAGAATAATCTTGTTGTTTATGTCTATGGACTGAATGATTTTGGCTTAAATTTTCTATAATGTTTGTGTTTCATTTCTAATCCCATTTGATACGAGTTGTTGTGCATTGTGGATTTTTAATCTATCAGCTACTTTTTAGATTATTGAATTGTTGAGGTGGGTTAAATTGTTTTGTTAGATTATTAAATCATTTATATTCGTGTCATCATTAACCTTGCGCCAAAAAGAAAAAAAATATTGTTCTCCTTCTTTAAAAAGATATACGAATCTATTACAAATGCAAATTCTATTGAAGTTGACGATGATACTTCAATTTATAACGTTCATATTCCTGCAAATTAATCTCTTGAAACTGAACATCATTCATCTTCACAACCTGGCTTGCAGCTATCCATATTCTTAGATTTTTTTGTTATATATGTAAAAATAAATAAATAAAAATTGTACTTGACTTATTTTAAATTTTAGCTCGGCACAACATGATTTTCTGGATCCGCCCCTGCGAACTATTTATATCAAATCTTATGAAATTAATAATGTATTAATAGGGATTTCCATGGTTGTATTTTACAAAAAATAAAATTAATAATTAATAATTTTACTGTGAGAAAATGTAATAATTGACAACATAATTTTATATTTGTTGAAATAGTAGCTCATTGTAAACAATATCCTTTGTGTATGTTTTCTTTTGGTAAGGCATATTTGATTTGACGATGTAAATGAAAACAGCACGAATATAAATAAGAAACAAAAATTAAAGAGGTGTCAATGCTTGCTTATGTTGTGAGAATATTGTTGAGGGACAGAAGTAAGATGATAATATCATTCTATGTATATAATTATTAATTAAATTAAAAATTAAAAAAGTTTCAAACGTTAATTCTGAACTATACTCACTGTAGTCTAATGTATTAAAAATAATTTTTTATCTCCATTTCAGTTTTAACAATTATGATTTGAATTTTAATGCGGTAATAAACAATGCTAGTACAATTTTTCTCTCTTTTTTTTTTTTTGAAAACCTATTTATCTTTCCTTCTATGTAATACAAAAAAAAAATTGAAACCATCTTTTCACCTTAACATTCCATTAATTAGCACATTTATCTTTGATGGTGGTTTCCGTTCAAAAGAACCATTAGGATGGTATAAAAGGACTTCTTTGTCCTTCTTATTTTTAAATAAACAAAAAAAAAATCGACAAAATATTTGCCATTTGTTTTAAAACACGCTAAAAGAATATTTAGAAATAAACTATCACTGATGACAAAATGTGCTGATTAATTAAAGGTTAAAAATAATAATGCAACGACAAAAATTGAGGAAATGAGTGAAACTATGAGCAAAGGTTGAAAATGTTCATTGAATTTAACCATAGTGAAAGAAACAAAAACAATGGTGTAAATATAATTTTTCTTGTATACCAATCTCCTTGTGTCTCCCATGCCCTCACACCCCGTGTTGCCACCACCACCTCCTCAACCATCACACCCCCACTTCCACTCGTTCTCTTCACTTGGTCGATATAAAGCCCCAGACTGCTCGCCTACAAAAAGAGACTTAAAGTAGGCGACAAATTTATTTATTATAGCGCCAAATACGTGATAATTTAATGACTAATTTGGACGAAAATTGGAATGAAAAATTAAAATATTCACGATTTAAGTATAAAATGAAGATCGTGGATGCAATTCTTCCGATGTATTTAGTAAATTTTCTTCTTATTTACAAATTACATGACTGGACAAACTTGTTCTAATTTCTTTATACTATCTATTAAAAAGAAGGTACTGATCACTGATGATGTATATATCCAATCCAATCTATGTACATAGAATAAATCAATTAGGTTGTGTTTGATTGGGTTGATTTTCCATGGAAAATTTTCATTTTCCAGCCATTTTCCAACTTTGGTCTGTTTGATTGGCAAAATTTTCCCTGGAAAATGTATTTTCCCACTTATTTTCCATCTTTTGTTTGATTGAAATTTTTGATTTGCCATGGAAAATATTTTCCATGTTTTCCACTTTTGGCCATATTTTCCTTGTTTTCAAGGAAAATATTTTCTTGGAGGGATAGGAGAATTTATTTTCCATGGAAAATTTGTTAACCTTTTCCAACCCATTTATTTTCCATGGAAAATTTGTTAACATTTTCCAATCCAAATTTTCTTGGTAATTCATTTCCATGGAAAATATTTTCTTGCCACCCAAATTTTCCACTTGCAATCAAACACAACCTTAATAGGGGAACCGGGTTCTGCATTTTTTCTTCCAGTAGCCCGGATGTAACAGAAAACCGCCACCAAAAATGCAGTGGCTAAACCCCCAAGAATCACTCCGCCGCCGGCGACTGACTTGTCAATTGAATGGTGGCGGTGGTGGCTGATTTTGATCTCCTGTAATTGTGAAGTTCCATTATCTTGGCCGGACGAACTAACTTCTCTTGAAAACGGTGTGTTTTCTTCTTTTTTTGGTGGCTCAGATGGGCTTAAACTTGCTGCAGCAACTGACTTCAAGATTGTTTGGTGGTGTTTCCCGAGTTTACGCGCCGCCATAGGTGGTTGTGCTATGCCGTCTGAAGCCGGAGGGTTAGCATATACTGGCCCATTATCAGCCATTGTTAGGATAAGATATGCATTAGACAAGATGAAGCATACTATAAGAAACCTAGACATTATGAATGAATCAGTATAGGATCTGTTGTGTTTCTCAAAAGTTGTAGTTTAGGCAATGCCTTACACTCTCTTATATAGAGGTTGTCGATGACATAATTTAAAATTTAAATAAAGAATGCTCTTTCATATCTTCAAGACAAAATAGCATATTTGATCTATTTTTTTTTTTTAAATAAAATACTATTTATAGTCGTTCACTATCGATATTGAGCCTACGTGGCATTACTTAATTGAAGTAATTATTTATTTCAATTAAGTAATGTAATTATAGTCATCAACTATGAATAATTACTTCGAATGATTAATGTCATGTAGGCTACTACAGGTAGTGAGCGACTATGAATAACCTTATCCTTTTTAAAAACGTAAGAAATAATTCCCCTAACATTTAAAAATAGTACCAAACATAATAATATTTGAAGAAATAGGCATGGTAGATTCCTGATGACAGAATCCATATATTTTATTCGTTATCTAACTCATGTGGAATTCTTGTGTTATTTGATTAAAAAATAAGCGATTAAAATCAAAAGATAAAAATGTCAGATCAAAGTAGTAAACTTAAACACCCCTCCCCTTCTCTCGAGCCCGAAATCGAAGGGGTCCTATTTTTATTTTTTTTAAAAATATTTGCAATTACTAAAGTTGGTCCAAAAAAATATGTGCATATATGAATCAAAATCGAAGGGGGGCCATCTTTATTACTCTGGCCCATTTTTTTTTTTTTTTAACTTCTAAGTTAGTAATTAATTATGCACAAGATATGTGGTTTTGAATGCATACTATAAATTGGAGAACAAATTGAGAGCTTAATTTTTGGAATTCGCCTCAAGTCCCATAAATCACATGACCAACCTTGCCCCCCACCCAACTCCCAATTCCCCCACCCCATTTTCGTGAAACCAGGGGAATTCTATCCTTGGTTAATGCAAAAACCAGGGAGAGAAATCTCTCTTGGTTTCGCGACATGATTTTCACAAAATCAAGGAGACTTCTCTATGTTTTTGCAAGATTTGAAGTAGTGGTGGTGGGTCAAATAACGCATGAAGTCAACTTGAGTCAGATAACGGAGAAAATGGATAGATTATGTTATCAGGGACTTACTATGCCTACTTTTTTAAACGTTGGTGATGACTCAATATATAAGGAATAAGTGCAAACATTGTTCAAAAACTTGTGCACCATGTGTCTGGCATTTAAAACGTACGGATTCAATTTAATCGTGAGGAGATGTGATGGCGACAAAATTAAAAAGAAAGTTTTTTTTTCCTATTTTACTACAACATAAGTATTTTAGAGTAGCAAAAAAAATACAACATGGTATCAGAATAAACAAATTATGAATTCAAGTCTCAAATATTTCTAAAAAATTGTAAGGTTTTTAATAATTTGCAAAATTGAAAACATAATTTGAAATATATATATATATAAGCGATTTAAATTTTGAGACAAGACCAAACGGTTCGAAAGGGGTGTGTTTAAAAAATCATAACGATGTGGTTTGACGGAAGGTTCCCTTTGTTGGATTTCATGAATAGTTTACAGAGTTTGTTAGTATTTAATATTTATTATTAGCGGGTTGTCTGCAGGATGGAGGAAAGGAACAAGAATACACGTGGAGACATTATAATATTTTGAAAACATCTGGAAGGGAACATGATCTGATCTCTACTATGTTTATTTGTAATGCATTTACGTTTTTAAGTCTTTTAGAATATTTAGGTTAAAATTTTGAGGTTCTTCTTCCAACAAATCTAAATACTATATATTTAATAAATTTAATGAGTGGCTTCTGATTTACACCATATTTGATGACAACAACAATTTTCTATTTGGGTGTATGTTCTTGAGAAACTCAAATTATCACCGCCAAACAGCTATGGAACAGGTAAAACGCGTTTATTTTTTAAATTCCAGGATATTTTTAATTATCGAAAAACTCAAAATTAAATATAACAAATTAATTTCTTTAAGTGTTTCATGTGATGAAATGTTAAAATTTTGACTATAAGACTATTGTTGTACCCCCAATTATGTCGAGGTGGTAAAATCTGACGTGAACAATGACGCTTTGTGATCAAGTCCCACCATTGGCTACCTAAAGAACCAATTGATAAGACGAGAAATGGCATGATTTTCGGCCTCAATACACCAAGGTCATACCACTGCAGTTCGACCCTCATACGTAGTAGTTCAAAATAGATACCGACATATTCCCATATCTAGATCGGAGAAATATATTTCCGTATAAGAATTAGATCGAACTAAGGTAATTATTGAGGTGCAACATAAAGTCCCCAAATTTAAAATTGTGCTACCTAGACCAGCCAATAAGAGCCTTGATAGAACAACATAAAATTAGAGACTAGTCTGTAGGTTATGATGCCGCTGACAAACTGTCATTCTTTACAAACGAAAACCATGTTAAGGCACTCGAGTGGCCCAAGTTCGTACGCCAGTCACATAAGATTGTTGTGACCATGGCAATCCCTCTTTGCTTATATAAGGGAGCATTCTTCGTCCAAAAGGGATAAACAACCGTTCAAACGATCCTCGTCATAGATATTACTACCACTCTTTATTCCGACTTCTCTAAATCACAACCGTTGCACTCCCAATCTAGCCGTCGATTGACTAGATTCATCATTTTTTTTATTTTTCAAATCAAGTCAATTCGAAAAACAATCAAGTTGACCATGAAGTGCCATGTCATTTCTTGTCGCCAACAACTATCAATGTATATGTCTATCATATATCGCAATCTTCATTCTTCACTTGAGATTGAGATGGATTTTGACGAATATAGGTACATTTACCATCAAAAGATTTTTTTTTTCCCTTCCATAAATTCAATTGGTGGATTTAAAGTATTTATAAGGTGGATTAAGGTTATTGTCATTGTACTTTATTCGGTTCTATGTTGTGTTAGAAGAATAGATAAAAATAAGAAACTTTTCATCTGGACAGAAAGTAAGTACTCGATGGTAATAAATAATGCTTAAGAAGAAATTGCGCGTTGATCTATTCTATGTAACATTTTAGAGGAGAATCTAGTGAAAGCAAGAAACCACTCGAATCAGATGCGCCAAGATTTATATTTGTATTAGACAAAATAAAAGATTTAACGAAGGAATCAAACAAGAATCTAACGTAATCTTTGTATTTTTTAGCATCTACATCCATCAAAGACGACTGCTCCTCCACCAACCACCAGTGAGAAATGGGAAAAGTGACAATATCTTTTTGTCTAACAGACAAGCCATGGAACTTGGTCTACAAAATCATTCACAACCAACACTGTGTAAAGGTGAAAAATTGCTAGATTCTCTCATGTCTGCAAGCATCTGCAACACATTTACTACATATTAACATTAATTACTTAACAATATCCAATGCATCAATCACCATCCATCATCCTTGCATGGCTTGAATTATTTATGTGTACATCAAAAAGTGAAGCATAATAATTAAATGCAATAAAATAGAAGGGTAATTCTTACTCCACAAGTTGGATCAAGTGCGATACACATAATATACAGGCCGCTCAAATAATTTGAAAAGTTTAGCAAAATTCTTTTAAGGGATTTTTTTTATATATAATTAAATGGAGCAAATAATCATAGACAACTCACCTAACGATATTAGGGTAAATTTAACAAATAATCATTGAACTTTCAGAATGTTAATACTTACTCACTGAACTTTAATGTGTCACTGGTTACTCACTAAACTTTCCTTTTTGATAACCATCCATCATCTTGTTGGCGGATTTGTGTAAATGACCCAAAGCAGTAGGAACCAGAAATCGAAAATATGGAAATGATGAATATAAACCGAGGCAAGAGTTGAACTCTTTGTCCTTAAGTCAATATTGCCCCGCAAAGGTGCATACGGTAAATGGCAATTGACTCCCAAGATACAACGACTTCCTACTTGTGGTTGAAGCACTACAAACCACAAGCACAACGAACCGAAAATCAGTTTTGTACTCCAAAAGATGAAATGAATATGAAAACCAGAAATTCAAGCAACAAATGCAAGAATTTTTGATTCAAGAAGTAAGGAATTATGAAATGATGTTATGCAAATGTTTCCTGTATCAATTCTCTGTAAAATGGACGTCCAGAGTCCCTTTTTAACGTTGAAGATCAGTTGGAAACGAAAAGGTATTGAACCAAATCGTGCAACACTTCAAAAGGACATGTCTGTTCACGCAAACCTATGCGATCGCATGATTTTACCAAGCTGCGATCGCATGGTACAAAAATCCAGAACAGACCTTGATCCAAAATAACCATGCGATCGCAAGGCTTTGCCTCTTGCGATCGCATGGAAGGACCCAAAAGCGTTCTGCTTAAAATTTAGGCAGATTGCGATCGCAGGTGTACAAACCTGTGTGATCGCATAGTTAAAATTTTGACCCAAAAATGTCCTTTTTCGTAAGTTCTCATTCATTCGATATTGGTTTCGAGATGCCAAATATACCCTTTAAACATGCAGATAAATCTGAATTTTCTTTCCGGGGGCGTTGCCCCCCGAGCCCCCTCGACTCCCGCGACCTGACCGGGCAGGTCGATCCCCGTTCCGGGGCAGAAGCGTCGAAGTGGCAAACAAATTTGCCTAAACGGATTAGATCGGGTCTTATATATTTAGCCAACTTGACACGGAGTCACTTTCGTTATTTTTAACACTTAGTTAATTTCTCGACATATTTAAACCAATTTCCAACACATCCGTCAACTTACCGTCTGAAGATGTTAACGGAAAAAGTCCACGTGTATAACGGAGTACACGTGGCACCAATCACATTGGGTTATTTGTCCAACTCATATCCTTGTCCAAAAACGCATGTTATGTCATTTAATTCTCAATCTCCACCTCATCAAAATGGAAAACGTGATTTCATAATCTCAATCCCTAAATAGAATCCCTAAATTCCCAAATTAAATCATCGAATCAGCAACCCAGCGAAGTTAAACGAAGGAAGTTGTGGTCCTGGTGGAAAATGTGATTTCATAATCTTAATCCCTAAATAAAATCCCAAAATTCCCAAATTAAATCATCAAATCAGCAACCCAGCAAAGTTAAAGGAAGGAAGTTGGGGTCCCGGTCGTTGTTCGTGGCGAAAGGAAACCCACATGCTGGAAATCGACCACATCGTAGTGGACGAAGCTGTTTTGGATTCACACGAGCGTGGACCAGGTATGGGTTTTATAATTAATTGATCTTCTACTCATGTAATAAATAATACGATTATAGCTTTACATTGTTGTTTTCATCTGTGTATTGCAAAAGTATACCTAAACTCTAATATCAAAAAAATCACACTGCAGAGCATGAAGAAGATGATGAGGTGGATATTGAGAATTAAATGACATGGCATGCGTTTTTGGACAAGGATCTGAGTTGGACAAATAACTCAATGTGATTGGTGCCACGTGGACCTTTTTTGTTAACATCTTCAGACGGTAACTAGACGGATGATGGATGGTTAACAAAAAGAAAAGTTCAGTGAGTAACCAGTGACACATTAAAGTTCAATGAGTAGGTATTAACACTCTGAAAGTTCAGTGATTATTTGTTAAATTTACCCAACGATATTATAATTGATTCAAATATCAATTAATATCTTTCGATTGTTTCAGATGAAATTACTGACACATCAATATTGTGTGTGGTTATTGACGGACCTAGTTCACCAATTACTGACAATGATGTCAATGATTATGTCGTTGGTAATCACCAATGGTGTTTTGATCGTTGATTGCCAACAATCATCGATTTCATGTCACTTACGAAAGTACTATACTTTAATTAATTTTTATTTTCTAATAAACTACTGAAAAAATATGATGATCCGTATGGTATTCTTTTAGTTTTTTTTTTATATATTATATTACCAATTAATAACTTCTTTTATTCTTGATTGACTTCTCCACCTTGAGTATTTTATTTTTATATTTTTATTACTTTCTATATTGACTATTCTTTTGGTATATTAAAATTATCAATATATTTATTTTTTAATATTACCAATTGAAAACTAGTTCATAATCTTAAATATTTTTGTAATTGCTATTTAGTTATGGATAGAGTTTTCTGAAGGTAATATTTATAATTTTTTTATTTCTTTATTTAATGAAGGAATTCTTTAAGTAAATGTATTAAGATGATATTTTAAAAATTATTACCAGGAAAATCTCTGTTCGTCATCTTAAATTAAAATTTTTGATTGCTATTTCGTTATCTACAGACTCTTCTATTGGTATATTTATTTTATATTTTCAATATTCAATTTAGAGACAATTTTTTTAGTAAATTAAATTTGTTAAAATAAGTATTTTAATTATATCGACTAAAAAATCTGACTTGGAGATTCCGTTAGTAAAATTATTTGTACAAAATTCTAAAATTTGTAGGTTGATAGGCAAATGCCTCACTTGACTGAGAGATTAAGCCGACTCTGGTTTATAAGCAAATTTATCTTAATAATCGTAGTGAACTCATTAAGTCCAGGTTAGTGATTGCATGTACATTCTAGTTTCAGTTTGATGTGCTTAGTTAAAATATAAGGTTAGTTAATGCAGAAAAATTTATCCATTCTCATTAGGAGATAAATCCAATTCAACTAAGATTCAATTAGTCTCGTCCTAATAAGAGTCGATCAGCACAATTCAAATAGAAATCTGTTGACCTCCCCTAACTATGAACCCAATGTCCTACAATTTCTTTAAAAATGCTCAATTCACATACAAAAATCATGCCCCTAAATTATCTAGTCAATTTTTTCAAGACGATTGAAATCAATGCTCTATTGATAGATTTTGACCATGAGAAGTAGACAGTGCCCATGTACCTATATTCATGGGGTTATGTTATGGAAATCAAAGACAAGAGCAGCATCTAATAATCAATGATGCCATCTTATAGGAAACAATAGTTGTTTTGAACACATTGCAATAAATTAAAAGAGTGCCAACATGATTTATTATTTTTTGTCAGACAATGTTTCTTACATTTTGAAACCCTAGTAGCACTAGGTAAGTTGTTATTATTAGGGTAAATTGCATTATTTATTCTTAACTTTGAGCAAAGTAGTAAATCTACTTTCAATTTTTTCTTCTGTCTGATTTTTGTCTCTAACTTTAAAGAAATTAGTAGGCTTCGTTCCTATGGACGTTTTCGTCAAAAAATATGTTAAGTTTATCGATCTTACCCTATCACTTAAATAAATAAAAATAAATAATGCAACAAAAAATTAAAATACAAAGGTCAAAAAAGGAAAAGAAAGAGAAAATAAAAAATAAAAAATATTTTCTTCCACCCTCACCCACCTACTCGTGTAACAAGAGAAAAACCCCCTAGTTTCTGCCTACGAGGGACATTTTTTCCCCCTAGTTTCGACACTGCCAGCGGAGGCAAACTACAAAAAATACTGGGAGTTTGCCTCCGCTGGCAGTGTCGAAACTAAGGGGAAAATGTCACTAGTAGGGGAGGAAGAAATTGTTCTTTTCTTTCTTCTCTTTCTTGTCCTTTTTTTGTAGGAGGGTCTTTTGCTTTCTTTTCTTTTTTAATTTATTCTTACATTTTTATTCCTTTATTTAGTTTTGTTTATTTTAAGTTAAGGGTAATTTGTTATTTAGACAAATTTAAAAGTTTTTTGGATAGACAAAGTTTGCTAATTTCTCAAAAGTTAGGGACAAAAAAAAAAGTAGAATGTAAATTTGCTATTTTTCTTAAAAATTGAAAACGAAATTTACCCTAATTATTAAACATTAATTGTTTGCTGGCATTTCCAGGCAAGCTTATGAATATGTGGGGGTCAATACTAACAAGGCAATATAATAGAGAGTTGCACGTGTGCTTAGCTTGTCAACCAGTGGAATATTGAAGAAAGGAAACAGCGGGGCAATTAAGGTCCAGAATATGAAATTCCATTAGTATATTGATATTTGTACGAGAAAATTTAAATAAACAAATAAATTGACCTGAATTTAAGTTTACCTATTAATTATCGGAGAATTTTCAAATATACTCAAAAATAAATAATGGGTTTAAAATATAACAATTTTTTATAACATTTACAAATATATTATTCTATAGATACAAAATTTCAAATATACACTTTATAAAAATGACCATTTTTTGTGTGGTTAAGATTTAATGGTAGTTGACAGTCATACAATAGTTTCTAAGAGAATCTATCGGCCAAAAAATCGACAAATCAATACAAAAAATTGACAATTGATTTTTTTGTTAAAGAAAATCAAGAGATTAATCTGAAAAATAGACATTTGATTTTTTATTTTTATTTTTGCAGTACAATGATATACACAAATGTATCTCACTTATTCTAGACACGTATTTAATTTCAACTTTTAATTAGTGAATGCCAATTTGAAATGAACATTGAAAAAAAAAATTATCTCAAAACAAATATTTTTCGATATCAGAAATTTTGTCGATATTGACCAAATAATGTCGATGTCCAACAAATTTCTTTATATTTTTATCGATAATATTGACAAAATGGACACAAACAAAATAGGCACATATTAGTGTCATTTTGTTGATATAAAAATGGATTTTGGTTTTCATTTGTGGATGACAAAATTGGAACCAAAGTCCTTTTTGTCATTCCCGTCAACATTATATGGGAGCCAAATTGGTTCTCATTTTGTCACACATCGACAAAATAGTTGTTCATTTTATCTATTTTGTCGATGTTGACAAAGTAGACGTTCATTTTGTCGATATATGTTTTTGATGATATCAACAAAATACCGTCTATTTTTTCGACAAATAATATACCAACAAATTAGACCGAAAAAATTTGTAGTTAAACTCAATATCTAATACAATCTACTAATATTCAAATTAAATCGAAAAAAAATTATCCAACAGTATAAAATGTATCGACAAAAAAAAATAGAAATACATTATATCAAATTTAAGTTTCATGTAATCTACAACAAGAATACACTAATTATCTCAATTTTTAATATCATATGACTAATTTCAAAAATTTCAAATCGGTCGATTTATTCAAATGATCAAAAATCAGTGACAGATCTGACAATGTTTTGAATTTGAGATAAGAAAAAGAGAATCCGATCACATAAATAATAAAGAGAAGTGAGACATGGAGCTTAGAACGACAGCAATAGCGAATGAAGTGGGGAGATAGAATTATTAAGTTAGAGAGAAAAATAGTGAGCTTTGAGAAGATAAAAAAAAAATTAATATAATAGATATTCAATTGGTAATCTATAAGTAATTTTGTCCAAAATTTTTAAATTTGGTAGATTCATCAAATGTTATAAAAAATAGACATATTTCAAAATAAATTAGGTAATTTGTCCAATTCTGAATTCCCTCTTAATTATTGATAGAAATAAGTAAACATTGCAGAGTCATCAAGCATTTGAATAACAAGAGCGATGTGTTGAAAGCAAAATATAAGAAATGATGTTTTATTTTATTTTTTCTAACTTAAACTTTTAGTGTCTGTATGATGTTGCTAAAAATCAGATTTTTTATAAATTTCAATATGTAGATAAAAATTTAATAAAAATTATAATTTTCATAAAATATATAGTTCAAATTAATTGTTAACTTTAACTATAACTTTTTAACAAAATTTTAAACAAAATCCAACGAAACCTTAAATAAAAATATGCATACGTTGTCAAATTTGCACATGCAAGCTTCTTGAAAGCACTAAAGCATATTTGACTAAGCTTAGAAAATGCAAATGTTATTAATAACTCTTTATTTCTAAACACGTCTAGATATCTTAATAATTTGTTACTTTTAAGTAACAAGTTATTTTCAAAGTAACTCCTACCATAATGTTAAAGTAATTACTTATTTTCAACTTTAACTAATAAAAAAAAAATTTAAAACTTACCCGTTAACTTGTAAATAAAATCCCTAAAGGATAGCCAAACATCATAAGAAAGCTCATTTAGCGAGCTTCTAATCAAGTAAACAGCATTATAATAATAAACTTCACTCGACAAGAACATTATAATCCTCAAAACATGTAAATTAAGAAATAAAGTAGTTTCCCCATTGTAATGTGACACGCTAGGGTAAAATATATAAAACTACATGAAAAAGTGATTATAGATGATCCCTCGAATAAGAAAACACACTCAGTCAAAGCCTCGGGTCAATCTAGAGGCCCATCATGCTGGAAAAGGCTTTTCACACTCAGATCAAGAGCTTCTCAATTGCATCCTGCATTTCACACGATAAATTTTGGAAATGAGTGCAAGTAGCAACTGATATTGACATAGTTACTGTAAACGAAAATAAAGCCCATCACAAAATTTACCTTCAATTGTAGTATTTGAGTTCTCAACTGGCTTCCCTCATTGCTTGTCACGGAACAAGCAATTACTGGTCTGGTAACTCCACATGCTCGACCAAGAGCTTGTTTTGATGGAACAAAAACATAGGGCACATTCTGAAATTATATGTGAAAAGGTTAGTCAATTTCGAGTTGTTGAGAAACTACTCTCTCAATTTGAACAACAAAATATAAAATCTGAGTAGTAATCAGAAACAAATATGTTTTAACAAAATATTCTCTTTTTATGAGTTAAAAAATATGCACAAAATATTACAAACATTGGGAAATGGCACATAAAGAGAATATATAAAAGAGGCAAAATATGAGCCGTTAACAAGCGCAAACCCGCCTGCCATTGATATTAGCAAGTGCAATTGAGTAATCCAATTACACCCACCAAAATTAGCAAGTTTATCTGTATGTATGTTTGATAGGGTTTAAAAGTAGTTTTTTAAGAGATTTTGAAAAAAGTTGTTAAAATGTGTGGTTGAAAACTTCATAAAAGTTGTGGCTCTCACGAAATATGTGGTTGAAAATAATTTTGAGAATAAAAGAGTTTAAAAAAACTGAACCAAACATGCTCTAAATAAGTGACCCAACCAATTCATTTATCTTTTAGCCCCAAAAAACACAATAAATACCATCAAACCCAGAAGAAGAGGAAAAAGCAAAACTGAATACACAAAAGATCCTGTAACTCCCCTCCCAAAGGACAAAATAAAACTTCCCAAAATTTGTCAAGACCGAGCACCACATCGCCACACCAGCTTTAGCACTTCATCTGCCTTAGGTTCTCTGTTGCGTCTTTGCTGTGGGTGATTCTGTACCAGCGCCCTCTTTTGTTTACCAAATGAAGGCTTCTAAAATATGTACTTCAGAGGATCCATCCACTTACTAGATATTTTGCTTCACTCTTCTTGCTACTCATCTGAATCCCAGCTTGTGACATATAGGTTTTAGCTCATTTATTTAGACTCGCATACGTTACTATTACCCGCTATCTGTCGCCACTGCCACAAATACACCTCTAGTCCTTTTCCGTCTGCTGCAGAATATCGCAACACCTCCCCAATATCCCTCTACACCCCCCAACCCAATAGTTAAAATCTCAGGTGGACTTGCCTCCTAGCTTCTCTGACAACTTTACTGGCAGTTGCTTTCCTTTCTCCTCTGTAACAATACCCATTTAAAATAATACCAGTCCTCTCAATTCCCCATTTCACTGCGTTGGTTCTATGTGGTTAGATGAATATGAACTGAAGAAGAGAGTAGGCCATTGCCGATACTAATTCATATTTAATCAGTTCTCTGTAAAACTGACAGCATGAAAATTCCTGATAAAAAATCCAGTTTCCCTATTTGTGTCTTCCCTGCGCTAAACAACTCTATCAACCAATCAAATACATACACTAACAAATGCACCTATGCTTCGAATTATAAATAAGAGGCAAATGAAATTAAGGATTTCAACAAAACCAGAAGACAAATGTAAACATCATTAATAGCTGTCTCAAGTAGTACACTAGTTCACTTTGATCAAATTTATTTTAGAATTTTTGGGTCCTTAACTATTGATTTTTATTTAGTTTCCAAGTGGCTTTAACATGTTGGCCAGTTAAATTACATTAGTTCTTATAACATATATAAAATATTTGCCTCTGGATTATTAGCTCAAATGTTTGATCCCAGAATCGCATATACTACACAAAAACTTCTTGAACATACATAAACCACGCAAAGACTTCTTGCTTCATCTTAGCACCTTCTAATCAGAAAATTAACACATAAATAAAAAATTTCTCCTAACTAAGAACCAAAAATTATAGTTTTGATGCTTGTGTGCTGACAAATATCAATTCAATTCACCATATTATAATAATAAACTTAACTCTTAAGAAACTCAATATAATGCATATATTGAAAACTTAACTCTAAGAAACTCAATATAATGCATATATTGAAAAACCAACCGCTTCTAAATAGAAAAAATTACCTTATCTTCAGCGAGAAGTGGAAGGTGAAGAAGGATTTCGAGTGGCTCAGTGTCTGCAGCCATGACTACGAATTCTGAAATTCCTCTATTCAGTGTCTTCGTCGCTGCATCGATTATTTCATTCAATAAAAATCCCCAAATCTCCATTCGGTCGTGAACAAACTTATTAAACAGAATAAAGACAAACATAAATATTACTGTAAAAATAATAAAAGTAAGTAATTTAACCTTCATTAGCACCCTTTTTGAGTTGTTTGTAGTTGGCAGCCTGTTGAACCAAGTCCATAATAGTGATGGTCAGCTGGGCATCTGCCAGTGGATATGCTTTTGGGTTCACAGCTTCTCCAGTCTACATATACAACAAATAAAATCATATTATTTTCAACAATAACAGAAAAGAATAGTATAAAGAGAGATTGTGAAGAATCAATAGCACAATCGGGAGGAAAGAGAGGAAGAGAAAGTTACCATGTCGGCAGACGGTTGAGAGAAGAGAGCGAGGCGTGAAGATTAGGGTTTTGAGAAGACTGAAATTGGGGTGAGAGAATAGGGTTTAGAGAGGGGGCGTAATAAGTTACGAGGCATACTTAGGGTTTTAGGTAAGATTTGGTGGTGTTTGGTGACAGTTGGTTTTCTAAACCGAAATTCGAAATTGAACTAAAGTTGAATTAATGATAAAATAATAATTAAATAATTAAATAAATACAAAATTATAGAGATAAACTAGTCGGTTCTTGTTCTAAACTCATTTAACATTTTTCTGAATTTCTAATTTTTTCAAGTTATAACCTGGCTGTAATTTGTTTCAGAAGGGGAAAAAACATGACTAGATTTTAAACCAAATCTAGATTTTTGTGATCGAACTGGATAATTAAGTATGGTCCTAATAATATTGATACGTATACAAAATTCATTTAATTTTTAACAAACCATCAATTACAAGTGAAAAAAAATTAACTTTTGAATTTTTACTTGTTCTTATTAGAGTTATACTACGAGTAGAATTATACTAACAGTAGAATTATATATGATAGAGTTATACTAGTAATATATTAGTATTAATAATAGAGTGTTTTACCTTATATAAGTTAAAGTTTACATTAGTATAATTATGAGTTGCATCTATTATTTTATTATGTCGTTTGGTTAATAAGATTGATTCTATCATGTCATTTGCCTAATAAAATTTGGTTCTTCTTTCTCCCTCTTTGTTGTTCCCTTCTTTGTTTAATTTATATTATTGTTAGAACTTTCACATAGTATCAGAGCAAGTTTGATTCGACTTGGTTTAAATTTGAAATTGCTTCCATTCTCTGGTGAGTGGTCTTGTGCCACTCGTTTAGCCAAGTTTTTTTTTTTTCCTTCCTTTTAGATACTGTCATCTAGATAAGTATTTTGGGTATTGACTGATTATATTACTTGGACTATTTGGCTTGTTTGGGGTATTTATGTCCAAGTCAGTTTGGAATTTGGAATTTGGAATTTGTCCAGTTGTTATGTTTTGGAATTTGTCCAGTTGTTATGCATCCAGGTGATAATATGGAATTTGTTTGGTTTTGTTGATCTGGGATTCGGTATTTGGTATTTGCATCCAGTAATTTGAATTTGGAATTTGGTCTACTAACCTGGAATTTGGTTGGTTTTGTTTCCGGTTAATCTGAAATTTGATATTTGATATTTAGTCCACGAATCTGGAATTTGGTCCTGTTAATTTAGAATTTGATATTTTGATTATTGAATAAAAACTATTCTCTTTCACTTACTCACTCTCTATCTCTCACTCTCCTATTCCTTTTTTCTTTTCTCATTTTCTTTCTCTTATTCTTCTTCCCCATTTTCATTCTTTCTATAATTCCGGTTCTTGTACAATCTTCCGTCGCCAATTTTGTATCAAGCTAATCTGGAATTTTAGTCTTCGAAGATTGCATTATTTTGATTTGAATGATTTGATATATTTAGATTGGGGAATGTTGTTTGTATTCTGCGCTATCTTCGTGGTACTTGCTTTCAGAGTCTTTTGTTTCCATCGACCTCCTCATTAGAATTTCACGCATATTCAGAGTCTTTTGTTTCTATCGACCTCCTCATTAGAATTTCACACATACTTTGATACCTATTGGGCTAGTAACTCAACTGATCGTAAGTCCACTACTGATTTTTGTATATTTTTGGGTGATTCTCTTATCTCTTGAAAGAGTAAGAAGCAGGTTGTTGTTTTCTGTTCTTCTACTGAAGCAGAGTATCGTGCTATAGCGTTCACTACCACTGTGATTTGTATGGTTGCGTTGGTTACTTACAGGCATGAGTGTTCCTCTTTCCTTTCAAACTCATATGTATTGTGATAATAAAAGTGATATTCAAATCTCCCACAACTCTGTATTCCATGAGCGAATGAACAATATTAAGATTGGTTGTCATCTCATTTGCCACCATCTTCAGTGTGGTACTATTTCTTTACCTTTTGTCTTTTCATCGTTGTAACTCGCTGACTTTTTCACGAAGTCCCATCCAAACCATCGTTTTCGTTTCTTGCTTTACAAACTCTCGCTGCTTCTTGTTGTAGCATCGTAAGTTGGAGGGAGATGTTAAAGTTATACTAATGGTAAAGTTAGTAGTGTATTATATATGGTAGAGTTATACTAGTAATATATTAGCATCAATAATAGAATGTTTTACCTTATATAAATTAGGATTTGCATTATTATAAATATAAGTTGTATATATTGTTTTATTATGTCGTTTGCTTAATAAGATTGGTTCTATCATGTCGTTTGCTTAATAAGATTTGGTTATTCTTTCTCCCTCTTTGTTATTATCTTCTTAGTTTAATTTATATTATTGTTAGAACTTTCATAGTTACACTTACTAGTCTAAGCTCATGTTTGGCTAAGGTTAAATTAAAATTAGTTAAATTGATCAAATATATTTTGTATCTACATATTTCGCATGACACACAACTTACTACTTACTACTTACTTATTATTTACATATTCAATAAGACTATAGACCTACAGGCCGAATGTATAATATTTTTGAAAATTTTAACTTATTTTATTTATTTTCTTTTTGTCATGTGCAATAGAGATTTGTCCACTTTGACATTAATAGGTCATTCTTGATCAGTATTCACGTGCTTGTGCACAACAACAACCTCTTATTTCAAGATAAATATATGTTTTCTTAGTCGTTACTCCAATAAGAACTTTACACGTTATCAAATAAATATTATTAAATACAAGTAATCTAATAGAGTTATTGACTGTTTATTAACATTAAATCTATTAAAACTTCCCACATTTATCTCTTCAACTTCTCTTCATTTTCTTCGTTAATTCCAACCAGATACTCACTACCAAAAAAACTACAATTTTCACTCCCACAGCCACTTTCACCCCTGCCACCACAGTGACCCTTCCATTCACAACCCATCTCCACCACACCACTACCACACCAATGTTCGCCATAAATAAACTAAAATAAGTAAAAAATAAAAACACAAAACAAACAATAACAAAAATATCACATCACCGCCGCCAAACCACCATCATCGCTAAAAGTTATTACCAACTTATTTGAATGTTCTATATTTTTCTCATTATTTTTCCTTTAAAATACTTTTTCTAGAACTTTCTCTTGTGCTATATAGATCAAGAATAATCTAGAACAATGAGGGTGCTTTCATTATTTTAATTAGCACTAGAATTTTTTTATTTTTTGTTAACCTCCATTGATGGATTTCTATAGAAAAGTTGTAACCAAATATAAATTGAGTATTGATATATTGTATTTGAGTAGTGTAAAAAAGTGTGGTGAATGATAAGAGAGGTAAGAGTGAGTGTTGTGTTCCATATCAAAAACATTATACAAGTGTTTATATAATGAAATGAATTCTCTTTGTTTTCCAAATTCAACAACTGCCACACTCTCCTACCTCCTTCACCACTACCAACCTCAATAAACATCTTCACAGTGCTAGTGATCGAAATTTATTTATCTCTTTTCATCTTCGCAACACCAGCAATGAAATTTGGCATACCAAATTGATTGTCTTGTAGACCACTAAATTGCAAAATTTAATATGTTCAAACTTCACATTAGTGACTAAAGTACATTTTTAGGTTAAATGATGGTTTTTTTTTTAAAAAAAAAAAGGTGGATAGAATTTTGGACGTCAAATAGATTGGGTTTTGTGCAGGAAAAATTGCTCTTAGAATTATTTGGTGAAAGAAAAATGAAAGTTAGAACGTATACATTAGATTTGTCTGGACGTGAGAATCTGACCGGAATGAACAAACAGAGAATAAGACTTTTGCGGGAAAATGGGGGATCAATATGGACAATATTTAGACTATATTTGGTAAAAAAAATTGTAGATTATAAGCAGTGAGTCTAACGAAATGTGTGGATAAAAATTAGATAAATGTTGTGAGTTCTACAAAATCTATGGATGAAAATGATGTTTAACCGTCTTATAAATACTTATAAGCACACAATCTTACTCTAAGAACATCTACAACAGTTTATCTATATTTAAAGAGCATCTTTAATATTTTAAATAGCAGTTTTTTTAAACATTCTAGCAATCTCTTTATATATATACTCTTCATTTTACTTCTTCCAATAAACATTTAATATCTTTCCTTTTCCTTTTTTCCTTCATATGATTCCCTACCGATTTGTATATAATATTTAATTAAAGCCAATATATCAAGTATTGAAAATTGAAACTATTTCAATGCATTTAATAATAGAGAATAGTTTTGGCTCTCCAAATTTGGAGAGTCAAACACACTCTCTAAATTAAAATATTAAATTGGAGAATCCATTGGAGTAGAAATTTAAGAGTTGACCATTTAAATTAAAGAACATCTTATGTTTAAAGAGCTTGTTGGAGATGCTCTAATATATTCATACTCGCTGTTTAGTTAAAAAAAATTATCAATAAATATCTAATAACTCATTAGGAGTACAGATTTGCTGTCCCAAATATATATATATCATGAGCCGTCCCACCAAAAAAAAGTTTACACATCATTAAATAAATATAAGTCAATCTTAATAGCAAGTACGAATAAATTAAATAATTGTATTTATTTGAAAATGTGTATATTTTTTATTGGTGAGATGGTTAAGGAAACATATATTTGAGATAGCAGATCTGAACTCTTCTAGTAGATAACTTGTATTTATTTGATAAATTTTAAAGTTTTTATTGAGAGAATGACTAAAGTGATATATATTTACAACAGTGGATTTGGACTTTGAGATTAGGCCTACAACTATATTTTAGGTGGGCTATTTTTTTTTTTTTTTTTTTACTAAATTGGATATATGGTTTTGAGGTTGGTTAAATCATTTTTGGACCAGTTGTATTAAGTAAGGAAGAATTTTTTGGGGGGGCAAATTTTTAAAAAAAAAAAAAAACAACAAATTGACAAAGTTCGTATGGACTTTTTGAGGAAATTACACAACACTTTATTTTTTTATCTTAATTTTTACAATTATTGTGCATTCAATTTTATTTATAAAGTAATGTGCAATCAAATTTGAAACCTTCCATCTACCATTCTCTTTCTTTACCTGCTCCATCATCACGCCAAACCCTAAACAGTCGCTGATCACCACACATCTCGTCATTACTCTAATCCGATGCATGACCCTTTCTGCCGACGCATGACCTAAAATTTCAAATCCTTTTTATGATTCTAGATATTGTTTCGATTTCCTTGAAATTAATTCTAAATCTAGTGATTGATTTTAATTGATTTCTTGTTAATGGAAAATGCTTTTATGCTGGTCTTTGTGGTGGTTGTGGCCTCTTGTGGTAGTTTTGTGGTGGTGGTGGTGGTGGTGGTGGTGGTGGTGGTGGTGGTGAGATGGGAAGGCATTGATGGTGGTGAAATGGGTTATGATGGTGATGGACGATGATGTTTTTATTTTTTTATGGTGGTAAGATGGGTGATGATGCCCTTTGTGTTGGTAGTGGTGCGGATGGCAATGATTGTGGTTCATGGCGGTGGCAGTTTGTGGATTGTAGATTTGTTAAGGGATGGTGATAGTTTTATATCTAGTAGAGGGTGGCCAGTGGCGATGTGAAGATCTGGTTGTAGTGGTGGTGGTTATGGTTGACGCAAACGATGATAGTTTAGTGGTGGTGGCGATGTTGGCAGGTGGTGCAGATTATGGTGGCGATGGCTGTGGAACACTGTATGCAAACAAGTGGTTGTGGTAGCTACGGTATCATAACACTATGTGTTACAAGTGTTGGACAGTGACGACAACGATGCCATGGTAATGGTAGTTTCAACGTAGATGGTGGCGGTGGAAACACGAAGCGGAGTGCGTAACACACTGTTTACGTTTATTACAAAGTGTAGTGTAACAAGAATAAGGAAAAACATTATTTTCATAAAAAAAAAAATAGTTGGACAATATTTGGAAAAATAGTTTATCTTTTTGGACTATTTGTGAAACTTTTTCCACTTTATTATTATTATTATCTTTTTGCATAGTTCCGTCCCCTTGTAGAATACTTTTAATTATGGTACATTTCCATTTTTTGTTGAAAAAAAGAAGAAATTGGCAAATTATAGATAAGAAATTGTGGTAAATTCTTTTTGTAGATTGTAGTTTATAAGTAATGAGTCATACGGAATGTGTGGTTAAAAAGTATATAAAAGTGTAGAGATATTACATATGGATTATACTACCATGAGTTACAAATTATCGATTGAAATACGAAGAATACAAGAAAATGGAGTTTTCTGTTGTGACTTCCAAACACTCGGATATGCTCCACAACACTTCTTGATCTGCTGCATCTTTTTAACTGAATGTAGGAACAAGAAGATGAAAACTTGTGGGCTCAGATCATGCCACACCCATAACAAAGCACAGTAGCTAAAGAGAACAAGGCTCCAATATTAGACCAAGGATTTTGAGGTTCAACTTGGAGAAGACAATGTGAGGAGCTCCATTAATAAGCACCCATCTGCAGACAAGAAGATAATCTAGCTACCTTCAACCATTGGAGCAATGAGCCATAGCAAATGATAGAAGATGAAATCTGTGACCAATTAAAGTGTTTTGCACGGTCAGGCAATAGTCTTCAAAATAATCATAGCCATTCAACACAATAATCATCCAATGGTCCAGATCCTAAGAACGAAACAACAACCTTCGGCTAATAGGAATTTGCCGTGTGGATTATGATCCACATCATCAAAAATCTTCACCTTGGAACACTAATCTGATGTCAAATTCTATGGTTACATGTGCTACCCAATTTTGTGTGATCTTACTTTTCATCACTGCACACGGACCCAAAACCTGTAAAGGAAACAATTAGCCATAGTCAATATGTAAGATAGATAAACAATACCTAAACTTACTCATAGGCAACACTTTAGTACACATATCTGCTGGATTACTTTCAGTTGAAATGTTCAACAATTCAACTTCACCTGTAGCTAATTTTTCCCTTACAAAATGATATTTTACTTCTATATGTTTTGACCTTCAAGTATACAAGTAAAAGCTATCATGCAAAATATTCAATTCAAAAAATAAAACATTTTAGCCATAAAACCTTATTTTAATGCTTCAGATATGGCCACATACTCGGTTTTAGTAGCTTCAGTACTTGATAATGCAACCAATGACTCAAGTTGAGATTTCCATGTAATCCAACACTTACCCAACATAAAAAAAAAAAAAAGCACTAGTTGACTTACTCTGATATTTGTCTTCAGCAAAATCAGAATCAACATATCCAGACAATGTTAGTTTATCATTAGTTTGTTTATAAACTAATCCAATATTTAATGTACCTTCTATATATCTCAACAACCCTTTTAAACCAGCACAATGAAGCTTGCCAAGGATAGTCATAAACCTACTTAATAAGCTAATAGAATAAACTAAGTCAGGTCTAATAGTAATCATAGAATACATCACAGATTCGATAACATTAGCATAAGGAATATGTTTCATTTCTCTCATTTCTTCATTAGATTTAGGTGATTGATTAGAGGACAAAGTCATTTGGGCAACTAAGGAAACATTTAAAGATTTGACATCTTCATGTTGAGTAATAGTCAGCTTATTCTCAACTTTATCTCTTTTAATGACCATGTCCAAAATCTTTTTAGCATCACTAAGGTCTTTCATATCAAATTTAGATATTAAATCAAGTTTCATTCTAAGTATTTCTTCCTTGCTATTACTGTTGGTAGCTATATCTTGAAAATCTTTCAATTAACTTGAGTATTGAAAGATCATGATATAATTTGAATTTTTTAAGCTTTAAGTGAAGCTAGAATGAAGTATGATCTATTCAAAATTTCATGGAAGTCCTCAATGCAGCATGTATAGCTTGATCCACTATGAAATATGAGTTTATAGCTTTAGATAAAGTTAGAGAAGAAGTAGAATGACTTTGTAATTTATTAGAGGATATTCCATGTTAGCCTAAGCCAGTGTCTATAATAAATATACATTGTGATTAGGGGTGGGCGTGGGTCGGTTTTCGACCCACCCAACCCAAATCGCGTAAAATTCGGTTTGGCAAAAAGCCAAACCGAAACCAAACAAAAAAAAATCTTTTTTGGCCCGAAACCGACTCGGGTCGGTTCGAGTTTTCGGTTTTGGGCCAAGAATATATATATATATATATATATATATATAAACTGAATCGATTTCGGGTTGGGTTTTTCCGACCCGAAAACCGCCCAAACCGACTCGAGACGGTTCGGGTCGGGTCGGGTCGGGTCGGGTCGGTTTGGCGGTTATTTTGCCCAACCCTAATTGTGATAGTCAGTTGACTATCGAAAATGCACAAAATAGTATGTATAATGGTAAGTTTCGGCATATACATCAAAGACATAATATCATTAAGCAGTTGATCTCAAATGGTATTTTTTCCATTGAATACGTAAAATCAAAGGAGAATCTCGTGGATCTGCTTACAAAAGGCTTACCAAAAGATCAAATATACTGCTTATCAAAGAGAATGAGATTAAAAGCCTACTACGCACGAGTCTTTGTAATGGTAACCCAACCTTGTTGACTAAAGATTTCAAGATCTTGGTTCAATGAGACAACTAAATTATGAAGATTCAGTTAAGCACTTAGGAGTTATCTCTCACCCATTTCTATTGTAAGAAAAGTACTCTATGCAGAGTTTGTGAGGTTAAGTTATAACTTTTAATGATTCCTATAGCGTGGATAAACCAAGTGGAGAATGGCATAATGTTCTTAATAGGAGATCACCTACGAAATGTGAACTAGGACCGCTTCTATGAGAATGTTTCATGGCTTGAATACTATAAAGTACTTATAAAACCCAAGAATTGTTCATGGCCAAAATGAACACAATTATGAGAACCGAAGGTGTTAGGGAGGTTATTGTGTTGGTACTATTGTCTTGGTTTACACCAACGACTGTACAGTTAAAGACTTAAGTAAATTCGATAGTATTTTAGTAAGGAAGATTTCCAATTCATAAGCCACCTATCTTGATGCAATATCTTTCCGCTTGTACTCTCTTTTAGTGTCTGCATAGTCGTTTGTATTAATTTTCATTCATGTGAAAGATTGTTGAAAATTGGTTTAGTAATATTGGTTTTGACCAAATTTGACCAATTGGGACCCATTAGTTGAGTATATGAATTTTAAGGACATACGTGTTCTACTACGCGAGTAGATTAACATAATATATTTAGTTGTTCGAATCAATTTCGGGTGAATGAGAAATTAATGGCCAAAGTGAATCGCTTAAATACACGAATATTGTTGAAAAATTGGATTAGAACATTGCAGAATATTTTAGAATTTGTTTGACTGAAAAGTCGTGTCTTTTTGACATGTCATTTATTAACAGTCACATCCTTTCATCTTAGAGACATATTTTTTGTACATGTCATTTTCAACGGAATAATGCTATTCATAGTCGCTCACTACGGTGGTAATCCTACGTAACATTACTCAAGTGGATCAATTATTTATTCCAATTGAGTAATGTATTTATAGTCACTAATTATAAATAATTTATTCAATTGAGTAATGTCACGTAAGATGACTATCGGTAGTGAGCGACTATGAATAGCGTTATTCTTTCCAACAAGACATGTCTTTTGGACGTGTTTTTTTATGAAGTTGTGTCTTTTGATACACAACTTTTCAGATATTATAAATAGGCCCCTTATGATTGCAAATTAAATAACTTAACTTTCAATAAAACATCTCTACACTTTTTTCATAAATCATATTAGTATAGAAATAATTTATGCATAAAGTTCAAATTCTATTTTTATTTAAATAGAGAACAAAATGATGTTCGGTTCGTTGTTCTCGTAATTTGGAGTGCTCCTATTACGAGAAGTGGTCATTGTATCTTGGGAGATGTGTGCTAAGAAACCGTAAGTACTTGTGCGGATTAATTTCGTCTTAAGGAGATAGAGTCAAACTCTTGCTTCAATCGAATCTAATTCTTCATTTTTCGACATTTCTGTAAATCGTTATTTTGTTTGTTTTGCATACACGTAATTAAATTGTTTGAGTATAAATAATACACTAATTTTACCGACATTAATCACACACAAACATCCTCTATGTGGATTAAGAAATTTGTGAAGTAAGGTAAGTTTTACTTTATTCTTTCGTTGCCGTAATTGAAATGGGGCACCGAAGTATTGCTATGGTGGTGGTGGTTATTGAAATAAAGGCATATTTGCTTATTAGAGTGAGACTTCAATTTCTGGATTGTGTAATTGTAACGCCACCCATGGAATATATGCCAATAGTTCATGCATTATAGTCTTGCACTGTACCACCCTTGTTCTATCAAAAAGTTTGCTTTTTCAACTAAAGCACAATAGTCCACTTAATTTTGCTTCACGTGCACAGTTCCTCTGTTTTCTGCTGTTGAGTGCGAAAATCAATGGATTGAACGAGACACAAGATCAGTTTGTAGTTTTAACAAACCATATGTTAGTCAGTTTTTTACATATTTGTTAGAGTGGATTAAATACATGAGGAGTGATCTAATGTCCTCAGTGTGGGCAAGATAAGGTGCTCACATGCTGCCACATCAGTGTGGCAGCATGTGAGCACCTTATTTTGCCCACATGGGGGAGCATTAGATCATTGGCCTACATGAAGATACAAATGTCACTTTTATTTTGTACAATTCTAAGAACATCTCCCATCCATACTCTATTTTGGTATTTAAAATAGAGTATGAAAATGCTCCAACCCAACTTTAAATTGGGACCTCAAAATTGAGAAATGAACAGTACTGCGCCATATATGGCGCAACACTGAATTTGTTGTGCATTTTTTTTCCCTCTTATTTTGCCCTCATATTACAAAGAGAACGTACACTATTCATTTGGTGCAAAATTTGGATTAATGAAGTGGAGATAACATACGGATTTAGTGTAAAATTGCACTATTCTAGTGCAAAAGTTGCACTTATTTAAAGATATGGATTGCAAATGGTCTAAAGACACGAAAATTTGGTACTATAATATATTTATTTTTTTTATCACTACTTTCATTTGCATATTAAATACTAAAATGTACAAAAGAAGAAAGAAAAAAATGTAAGAAATGTACTATGTAACTTGTAAGTGAATTTAGCGAAAATGTCATAAGACCCCACCGCATTGAATTTAGTGAATGACTGGTCCGTGGTCGACAACGTAACGGCATCTTGGATCTCCTCATCGTGGTCGCAAAAGCCCACAATTCATTACCCACCCTCCCCTGCATATGCGTAATTAACCTCCTCTCCTCTGCTCCCCTAAGTTAAATTATGTTGCTTTACACAAATCCTTTTCCCCACTTGGGTAGTATTCTCTCTTTTCTTTTTGAAAAAATTACCGTTAATGGGCTATTACACTTGGCAACTAGTATATTTATATGGTTCGTAAGATTTTTTATAGATTATAAAATAGCAAATTTTATCTAATATAATTGTAGATTTTACGAAGTGTATGAATATAAATAATATTTAATTATCTTATAAATACTTATAATCACTAACAAATATGTTCTATATTCTTAAAAAGATCAAGTTATACTGTGATGGATTATAGTTGTAGGCAATTGCCAATATGTTATCACATATGTTATTTTAGATATTACAACATATAATGTCATATGTAGGTTTTGTTTGATTTTATTTAAAAATTAGTTAAAAAATTAAAGTTAAAGTTAAAATTTAATTTTAACCACATATTTATAAAATCCATTATTTTTTTCAACTTTTCAATTATATATTTCATCAAATTTTATAAAAATTTACAAAAAAAAATTTAATTTTTAACAAAATCAAATGAGCACTTATTTTAATAGTAGCAAATACATGTTGTGTATAGTGTACTTTAGCCAAATATCGAATTAAATATCTCTAATACTACTATACTTGTCAAATGTTCTTGAAATATCACTCTACTTTAAAACGTTCCTGAACTTTCAAAAGTAAATTCTGTAGCATATGAGATTCACTTTTAAAAATTTAATGGCATTTCAGAAATGTTTTAAAGTAATGTGACATTCTAAAAACGTTTAACAAAATATAATGATATTGAAGATATTTAACTCGCCAAATATCCTAATATTATCGAGGATCAACGACACGTGGAAATAACAAATTGCCAAATTGTCCAATGTTCATTAAGTCATTAACCATCCATATTTTAATGATTTGCCTTAGGACTTTAAATAATAAAAACAAAATTAAATATAATCATTTGATAATTTTTATGACATGTCTAATCCTTTATTTCGTTCTACACCCATGTCGTTTTAAGTGCCACCATAACTGACAGACTCCACTGAGTTCTCTATTTCGTACACTACAAGTCTCTTTGAAATATGACTCCTTGGAATCTTCTTCTTCTTTTCTTCTTCGGTTTTCAGGCTGCACGCTCCGCCCTACCGGGAACGTGGGAGCTTGTGGTCCCCGATGCCGGAATAGCCTCCATGCACACGGCGGTGACCCATTTCAACACCGTCGTCCTCCTCGACCGGACACACATCGGCCCATCAAGAAAACTCCTCCCGGAACATCACTGCAGGCGCAGTCCAGGCGATCCTTTGTTGAGGCATGGTAGAGACTGTACTGCCCACTCAGTCCTACTCGATTTACAAACCAACACCCTCCGCCCACTAACTATCCTTACAGACACCTGGTGCTCCTCCGGCCAGTTTCTCCCGGACGGCACCCTCCTCCACTCCGGCGGCGACCTCGACGGCTGGAAAAAAATCCGAAAATTTACTCCGTGCGATGCTAATTTACTTTGTGACTGGGAAGAACTTGAAGATGTTGAACTTTCCCAAGGGAGATGGTATGCTACTAATCAAATATTACCAGATGGTTCAATTATTATTATTGGTGGAAAGGCTTCTAATAGTGTAGAATTTTTTCCACCAAGGAAAAGCGGTGCTGCAAAATTTTCTTTTCTGGGTGAAGTTGAAGACAATCAAATGGATAATCTTTACCCATATGTCCATTTACTCCCCACTGGCCAACTCTTCATTTTTGCCAACACTAAAGCTGTACTATACGATTACAATACAAATACTGTAGTGAATAATTATCCCATACTTGATGGCGGTCCAAGGAATTACCCCTCGGCAGGATCGTCGGTGATGTTGCCGTTAACCGGCGATTATTCCTCTGCTACTGTTGTAATTTGTGGAGGAGCTCAATATGGGGCGTACTTGGAGAGGACAACTGATACTCCGGCACATGGAAGTTGTGGTCGGATCGAGGCGACCCGGCCCGACTCGGTTTGGGAAATGGAGGACATGCCATTTGGGAGAATTATGGGTGATATGGTGATGCTTCCAACCGGGGACGTGCTTATCATTAATGGAGCTCAGGCCGGGACTCAAGGCTTTGAAATGGCTTCTCAGCCGTGTTTGTTTCCGGTTCTATATAGACCGGGTGAACCGATAGGGCTGCGGTTCATGACTTTGAATCCAGGTTCGGTTCCAAGAATGTACCATTCGACGGCAAATTTGTTGCCGGACGGGAGGGTTTTGATCGCCGGTAGTAACCCGCATTATTTCTACAAGTTTAGCGCTGAGTTTCCGACCGAATTGAGGATCGAGGCGTTCTGGCCGGAGTATTTGTCACCGGACAAAGCTAATATACGGCCGGTTCTGGTGGATGTGCCGGAGAAAGTGGGGTATGGAGAGGTGTTCACGACGGCTGTCACAGCTGAACTTCCCGTGGTGGGGGTGATTGAGGTGAATTTCGCGAGTGCACCGTTTTCCACCCACTCCTTTTCTCAAGGTCAGAGGCTGGTGAAACTAACGGTGACAAGTGCGATTCCTGACGGCGCCGGAAGTTACAAGATAACATGTACTGCGCCGCCTGATGGAAGGGTTGCGCCGCCGGGTTATTATATGGTTTTTGCTGTTAACCAAGGTGTGCCGAGTATTGCGCGGTGGGTCCAATTGGGATCTTAATCCTTTTTCCTTTCCTCCCATATTAATATTTTTTTCCTGCCTTATTTTTATTTTTATTTTGGTTTTAGGTATTAACAATTTGGTTAATTGTTAAGTTCCTATTTTGACATGTAGGAATTCTGAAAATAACTGTGAATATCAAAACACAGCATTACTTATGGAAAAAAATTTACGTTTTTCTATTTGTTTTTCGTAAATATTTATGATTTTTCAGTTTAGTTCTCGTTGATGTCTAACATTTACAGACAACAAATTGTCTCTACTCTATCTGTTGAAATCAAATTGATAAAAACAAAATATTAAACATGGGGGAATTTTTTTCAAGTTGAGTTCCAAAAGGTTATTGAAAGTTGAGGGTTCGAGTCAACTTTCAATTTGCTCAACGGCTAGTATAGGTTCCTTTCAATTTCATTATCATTTCATTAAAAACAAGGTCTTCCATGTCTCTTGGGGTCCACGATGAGCAATTATCCTTCACTGCCCAGATGTTAGATAAGGAAACTTTTTGGGAATATTTCGTGCTTTAATAAATATTTATAAAAAACAGATATGATAAATATTTTTTTGTTCAAATCAATGTACCTTGAAATATTAAAGAAAATTTCTCGTGAAGGTTCTCAATCTATTGGTGTTGTACCATGTTAGTGTAGATCGGTTTTCGACGTTTCAAAATTCAACATGTTAAGTCTAGTGTACATTTTCTTTCTATTCGATAGTTAAAAAGTTATTCTAGAGGAAGAAGTGGTGGGAGTTGGACGGTAGGAGATTGGGGAATTAAGTACTTTATTCATTTACCATCTTTTATTTTTATCTTCTCTCTCTTTACTCTTTTTGTGTTTTCCATCTTTTTCTCTTTTCAAATGTGAGATGAGTTATATGTCTTTTTTAAATGTGAGATTACTCAAAATTGAAATGTCAAGAAGCAAGATCAAGGACTTATTCAAATAAATTTAATAGTTGGATCCTCCACTGCCCTTATCCACTACATCTCAGTGGTATTGTCCACCTTTAGAGGGCAGTGGTATTGTCCACCTTTAGAGGGCAGGTGTACTAATAATTCATATTAGGATAAATTAGAAAATAGTTGAAACTTGAAGGGTGTACTTGTTGGCCAGGAGTAACTCCTAATAATTCATATTTGGATAAATTAGAAAATAGTTGAAACTTGAAGGGTGTACTTGTTTCTATGGTAATGGTATGGACCTCAATTCTAGAACTGGTGGTATAGACCATAGAGTGAGCCAGTGAGGTGAGGGTCCTCTCCATGATATCAATGCATATCTACATTATTCCTCTGCATGATTGCACAAATATAACTAACTAGCAACTAATCCACCACCAATAATATGAAAGATGAAATAGCACTCATGATAAATAATAATTATAGTACTCACTTGATATATGATATCACCACATTGATTACTTTTTAAAAAATTGTTTATAATTTTTTAAATTTTTTAAAAAGTGACAAATGTGGTGATGTCGGCCCTCCCACCATACTTGTTTGTTTGGCTTAATTTTAAAGTAATATTATTTTTTAACATGTTTGAGAATATTTTTAAATAGATCAAATATCATTTATATTTGTATATTTTGTATGACTCATAAATTTTAACAACACATTTTATAGTATTTACTACTTATAAGTTATAATCTACAAAAAAAAAAAATTAACAAACAAGCACTTAACTTATAGAATAATATTTCTAAGACATGAACATTTTACATAATTAATTATATTTATATATAGTTACATGTATATTTGACAATAGGAGTAAATGAAAGATGACAAATAATGTTAAATAATTGAAAATGTCTTAATTTAATACTATTATGGTCCACTTATCTACAATATTTAAATACTGTGAATATTAAACAACTTGATCTACTCCCTAGCTACCATGTAGAATTCTTATAACTCCTACTAGACACTTGTCCACTGGATGGTTATAAGAACTCCCTATGGTGGGGAGGATGGTTATAAGAACTCCCTATGGTGAGGAGTAGATCAGGACTTAATTTCACAAATGCTCACTCACCTTTTTGTTCTTATTTTTTGAATAATATTATTTATAGTTAGTGACTGTTGTAATTAGTTTATGTAGTATTATTTGATATGTTATGTAGAGTTTTGAGTTTCATTCAAAATGACATATCAATTAATACCACATAATTGTCAAATAATTATCACATAAACTGATTAGAGCAGTCGCTCACTATGAATAATATTATTCTATTTTTATTTATTTATCAATAATGTCCTTAATTTTTAATTAATAATATTAACTCATAATATTTTATTTATATTAATAGCTAATATTATAATCATAACTGAAAGTGGAACGTGAACATCCAAATACTTGGTATTAGATCATCTTTAAAATGCTCATTATTAACCTAATTTTTTTTTATTTTAAAGAAGCGATATTCTTTTTAAGGAGACCAATAAGCTCCTTATATTCAAATTCAAAAATTAAAATAAATAGTGGACTTGACTCTTAAATGTAAAGAGTCAAATCGTCTCTCTATATAAAACTTTAATATTTTCACAAATTTGTACACATGACATCACCATATATTAATTAATAACTTTAATATTTGATTCATACTTCTTCCATCATCAATGAAAGAAGGAAGGAAAGTGTTTAGTCATAAAATAAAATAAAAATAAAGAATAAATATATAGAGTATTGTTGAACTTATATAAAATGTCTCACTTTTTATTTTTTTAAATTCTTGAACATGCTCTTTATGTTGAATATTATAGTGATGCTCTTATACCTTTAATTGAAAGCAAGCATTTATCCTCATAAGATATAAAATATAAATTATTTCTTAAGCAAGCCAAATATTAAGATAAAATTGAAATTAACAAATAATAATATAGTTTTGTTCTAATGTCCACGATGGGCATTGCTTTAATGTCCATCAGAATATTTGTCTTACACTCATTGAATGGGTGTAAAGTCCTCCACCATGGGTATTAGAACGGTGCTGAATAATAATAATATACACCACTATAATATCTCTAACATTTTTAACAAAAAAATTATATTGTCAATAATATATTATTATTTATAAATAAAAATATAAAAAATATTATGCATAAATTCTTTTAATATATACATAAAACGTGCGATGCACGTAGAATAAACCAATAAAGTTCAATTATATGATGTAGTAATTATAATTCATGAGTTTTCTATATCGATGATAAGGAAAAAGACAAGAACACTGGTCGATGCACTCAATTATCTCTGAAGATAAAACAAATTGAGTGCAACATATTTTAATATTCATACACGAAGTGGTTAGAGCTAGCTAATTATACAAAGTGCGACATAAAGTTAACAAAATGTTAAATATTAGTTTAAACTCGATTTAAATATTCAATAAATCAAATCCATCTAATGTTGTTAAACTCGATTATGTTACTAATCTTTTATTAAGCGTGGAATCAAAGGGGAAACGAGTATTAAATATAGCTGAAACGAGATTTGCAATTGATAGTCAAAAGAAGATGATTTATGCAACCAAAAAATTGCTTTATAATCACGTTATCAGCCTTGTTGGGATGATTTTTTGACAATTATATAACTTTATTCCCTCTAAGAATTTAGGAATACCAAATAGAAACATTATTATATTAATTATAAGGCTATTTATAGTCGTTCACTATCGGTAGTCATCCTACGTAGTATTACTCAATTGGATAAATTACTTACTCCAACTGAATAATGTATTTATAGTCATTAATTATGAATAATTCATTCAATTGAGTAATGCGGATGACTACCGATAGTGAGCGACTATGAATAGTATTACTCATTAAATATCCCATAAATTATGCATTGTCATCATTCAAGTTTTCCTTTAATCAGTTTTAATTAAATCCCAAAATATTATCTCAAATTTAAAATTCAAAAAACGAAATATCTACATTATAAACATATCAAAATATCACTCGTTGGATGGATAAAATACACATTCCTAAAAAAATTCAAATATGGAATGCACTAACGTGTAAAAATGATATAAGAATTTCCTAGTAATCTCAAATTAAATAAACAATGTTTAAATAAATTGAAACAGTTCCATGTGAAATCAAACGACGATTTTCAAATAGGAGTTTACATACTTTACAAATTTCACTCCGTGTATAAAAATATTTTTTTCATTAAATCATCTATTATATGTGATTTGACAAAATAACACTTTTCAGTCACAATAACATTACATAATGCACATTAGTGCAAAATAGTAGCAGTGAATAATAATATTGTAAATTACCGATGTGAGATGACAATATGTAAATCGTAATATGATAAATTTAAAAGTATGAGAATATAAGTTATCTGGGACTTGAAAGAATAATGAATTTGTTTCATCTATACATACCAATTATATTGAAATATCTCGTATTTTATCACATTAGTATTCAATTTTAAATACCAACAATTATCATATTAATAACTGACACATTCAATAGTAAAAAAATTTACTAAAAAATGATACTACAAAAAAACAGATAAAATGTTTGAAATTTGTCTTATACCCCCAAACAAAATAAATTTAAACAAATCTAGATGATGACGAATAGAAGTCGGAAAAAAATGAACCTTCTCCCATTCTTGCACTAAAACAATGACCTTACTATACTGTAATTGGTAAAAATAATAATGATGTCATCATCAATTTTCTATAGAATCTACCAAAAAGGAATTTGGAGAAAATTGGTATGAAATTCCAAGGAATTTGATGGAAAACACACTAAAAGGGATTTTGGAGAAATTTGATTGTATAACGAAAAAAGAGTAGAGAGGATTATTACTTTCGTGTGAAAATAAAATGATTTTGAAGGCATTTTGGGTATTATCGTTAATAACTCTACTAATTAAGGATTTATATGATTTGGTGCTTAAAAAATAGGATAGATTTGTTATTAAATACATTTGACTTCAAAATAATTAAAAATAATTTTTTAGTTATAGTAAATATGTATGATAAATAGTAATATTAAAAATAAATAAATCTACTAGTGTATTTTAAATTGTTGAAAAAAAGTAGGTAGAATGCTTAATTTTCCCCCACTAGTTTATATGATAGAAATTGAAATATATTCTTGTTAAAAGAAATTGAAAAATACATTGTTTTGCCCAAAGCTTAAATGATAATTTAAGTTGGTCAAATCGGTCAAACATGCTTTTTATTTATACATTTCGTATGACATAACTTACTATTCACGTATTATCGACACATTTTATATGACACATTTAAAAATAATATCAACACCGCCAAGCATATGCTTAATTTTATGGAATGTTACTTTTTTAAAGATTAATTTATCAATTACAATTACAAAAAATTTATCCAACAAATACTCACAATTTCAAAATTCAAAATCCTCCTACGACAATAACCATTCCACCACTATGATCGTTAGTTTCTCAACATGGAATCAATCTGTCGTGTTTTCCTCCACCGTTCTAAATAATTTGAGTAATTTTCAAGTTTTCAGCAAACGCCCCCTGGTTGGCCTCTATTTTTTAAAATTCATTTTCTCCAAACACATTTTCAACCACGCATTTTATATGACCTACAACTTTTTAACTACACATTTCATCAATTTTTATCAAATATCTTAGGGCATGTTCTCTTGGTTGTTTTCAACCCATTTTCCATTTTCTATTTTTGAAAATAGTGAAAACGCGTTTACTTAACTTATTTTGAAAAACAATTTTTCAAAACGCGCAAAAAATTAACAAAGGAAACGGAAAACGGCTAAATATCCGTTTTCGTGTTTTATGTGCAAAAGAATGGTATTTTCCAAAATGGCAAAACGTGCGTTTTGCAAATGGGAGGTCTGGGTTTCGATTCCTCAACCCGGCTTCCTTTTTTTTTTTTTCATTTTACACCACGAAAAAAGATGATGATTTAAGTAATTTTCGCGTGTTTTTAACAAAACAAGGTTCCTTTCCAAAGTGGCCAAGAACGCGTTTTCAACCTAAGGAGGTCGGCGGTTCAAGTCCCCTATGTCACATTCAGTTTTTAAATTCTTTTTAAATGATTTTAATTGTATTTAATGATTTTTAAATGTTTTTAATTCCATAATTAAATATTTTTAATTATGTGTAAATGTTTTTAATTGTTTTTAATGATTTTTAAATGTTTTTAATTCCATATTTAAATGTTCTTAATTGTGTTTAAATGATTTTAAATGTTTTTAATGATTTTTAAATATTTTTAATTCCATAATTAAATATTTTTAATTGTGTGTAAATGTTTTTAATTGTTTTTAATGATTTTTAAATTTTTTAATTCCATATTTAAATGTTCTTAATTGTGTTTAAATGATTTTAATTGTTTTTAATGATTTTTAAATGTTTTTAATTCCATAATTAAATATTTTTAATTGTGTGTAAATGTTTTTAATTGTTTTTAATGATTTTTAAATTTTTTTAATTCCATATTTAAATGTTTTTTATTGTGTTTAAATGTTTTTAATTGTTTTTTTTAATGTTTTAATTTCATAATTAAATGTTTTTAATTGTTTTCAATTGATTTTTAAATATTTTTAATTCTATAATGAAATGTTTTTAAATGTTTTTAATTCCAAGTTTAAATTGTTTTTAATTAATAATTATTTTTAATTCCAAATAAGTCCAAATTTATAAAAATTTCAAGTAAACGCATTTTCGAGTTTTCTGTTTTCAGAAACAATTTTCAAAAATTTCAAAAAGAACGCATTTTTAAAAATCTCAAAACAAACACTCAAAACACAAAATACAAAATGAATTCAAAACTCAAAACACAAAACTCAAATACAAAGAGAACACCACTTTAAAATTTTATTTTTATATACACCAAAAGACACGTAAGATTCAAACGAAGTAGACACAAGAAAAATTATCAAGGAAGAAACTCTTTGTCAACCACAATATCATCGAACACGCAGCAGTAAAGTAATTCACGTATTTGAATTTTTCCAATTCAAACGTGATAACTGTAATGAAAACTCAATGTTGTTCCAACTTATAACGAAAAAGGTTCATTATTTTCATCAAAATCACATAAATAAGGCTTAGTTTGTTCATAATATAGAAGATTTTGATTTCTTCCCAATTTATTTTAGTTGTAAGTGTAGTTGAAATACATGTTACATTTCCTCTACTTTAGAAGTTCAATATGATTGAAACGTTATGGAGTTGATCAATTAGGGTAATTACCACAAAACGTCCATACCTTCTAAATCTTGGTATTGAACATCCTCACCTACTCCACTTCATGTGAAAAACGTCTTTCCGTCCAAAAAGCGACCGTTATCTCAACGGACCAACACGATTCGTGTTATAACTTAGGGGTAAATTAGTCCATCAACATTTTTCACTGTTCATCTCTTCATTCAAGAGAAACACTCCACTGGCCGCCCAATTTCAATGTTCATCTCTTCATTCAAGATAATAATATGCCTCTCGTTTGTGGATACAACTCGTTTTTGTTCCATTAATGTATAGTTAATGCTCCACTTTGTTGTGGGCCCACTTATTTTTGGATTCATTCCAAGATTTGAGTTTGTTTTCAAATTTTTTCAAGATTATTCACGTTTTGCTATAACACTTTCTCGGAGGTTTTTTCAGATTTTAGTTGGATTTAATTGATTCCCTGTAACTCCATTGTTGTCAGCCACTTTATTCCAGCTTTGGAATAATTTTTTTGCTTATTTTTAATGGAAAAGAATATCCAACACGGCTAACCCGTACCCAATTAAGTTTACTGGAGTTATTGTATCCTTAATCACCGACTACGAAAACGCGATAAGCAACCAATCCTTTACCATACCGGTGACATTTATGGTCAACGCGAAAGTTTTTCCGACGAGTAAGAACACGGCCAAGTTCAACGTGAAAGCGCATAAGGAATTTGTTCCGAAAATGACGAAATTGAAATGAAAACCCGACTTCTGTTTCAGTACTGGGAACTCAACGAAGATCCAGGGAACGGAGAGAAATACAAAGTAACTGGGTGCAACGTAGTATAGAGAAGTAATGGGGTTTAGATTAATACCATTGGAAGTCAATATAATCTAAATCATGACCAATCTTGTGGTCTCGAAAACAACCGCTCCTAGTTGGAGAAAAACACCCTAGAAGTCGTACTTAGCTTCTCTATAGGCGGCAATTGCTTCTCCGATTGAAATTGCGAGCATGTGTAACATGGTGTTATTCTTGTAGCTATCCTTTTGAAGAGGATGCCGATTGAGTACACAGCAACAGGCATCAGGGCTTTGAGCATCTGGATAAAGGACATGGAGAGGATAGATGTAGGCGGAGTTAGAGAGCCAGAGTAAGAGGAAGTAGAGGGTGCCGATGGGTAAAATAGAGGTGAGGTACACGCGCCGCGAGAGGAAAGAAGAAGACAAGTTGATGGACTATTTTACCCCAAGGTTATAACACGAATTGTATTGGCCTGTTGAGATCACGGCTGCTTTTTGGACGGAATGATGTTTTATGCAAGAAGTGGAGTAGGTGAGAATGTTCAACGTCAAGATTTAGAAAGTAGGGATGATTTGTACAATTGCTTCAATAGGTAAGGACGTTTTGTGCTAATTACCCGATCAATTAATATCACTTTTTGATTGCCATTTGGCTTGAGGATTATGGACATTGTTTAATGTGTTGAATAATTTTTGTTCCGGTTTGCTAATAAAATAATATTAGTGGACCTGATCCATTGGCCCATATAATGTGGAAAATATTGGGCCTTCAGTATTTTGGGCTTCTTTAGCATCGTGAATCACACCCGCTATTGCCCTTTCAGTCTAACCACTTAAAAAATAGGGGAATTATTTATTTAAAGTTAATATTCCCCAAATTCAAATCATCACCTTCTCCTGAAAGGTTTTCTCTAGGGTTTATTTTCAACCCCAACACCCCCCCCCCCCCACCCCAAACAAAGAAATCAAAACGGAAAGACGAATACTTTACTTTAATTCCACTTTAATTCCATTCCTACGCTTCTTAAATCAATAATTTGGTTCCACCAGTGAATTTTTTGTTTTGAAATTTTGATGTATGGAAGCTAGAGTTGGGATGTCGGCACATGGAGGGGTTGTGGACGGTGGTACATCCACCAGGAAGTTTATACACCATCAACATTCGCGACCACGACAGCAGCAGCAGCCTGTGTCGCAGATTGGAACTGTTCCTCAGCTCCTCGCCGGTGGCATCGCCGGAGCATTCAGTAAGACTTGCACTGCTCCTCTAGCTCGCCTCACCATTCTCTTTCAGGTATTGTAATTTTTGTTCCTTTTTTCTTAGTTCCTTAAGGTGCTAATTATACGGATATTTGATTATGATGGCATTTTTTAGTCTTTCCAAGGTGATTGTTTCTGTTTCTTTGTGGTTTTTATGGCAAATTGGTAAACATATTTCGGTAGGATAGTGTTAGAGAGGGCTCTGAAAAATTCTATTTTCTTGTAATACTAAGGGGTATGTTTGGCAGTTTTTTTTTCCACCTGTTTTGATGAGTTTTGGATGGTAACTACTACGAGAGGTTGGAAAAATTGGTGCTTGTTAAGTTTTTAGGCACTTGCTGACGTAGTGTAATTGCGGGTGTATTTTGGCTATCTTCCAATTTTATCGTCACTAAAATAATTATTTCTAAATTTACCATAAATCTAAAATACATACTCCATTATTCCTCTCCTCACCAAACACATTTTGCAATTTCTCTCCAAACAATAATTTTTTATGTGCTATTGAATTATTTTCGAAATTTTTTGCACTTGAATATATATTTAGATTTAAATTTTAATATACTTCGTTTATACATACCTACCTTTTTTAATATATGGGGTTGTATATATAATTTTATTCTTTTAATTTTTTTTAGAACTGTTAGATAATAAACTTCCATGACTGTTTTAAAAACCGCTATTAAAACCACATAAAACTGGACCCTCATATACGCCCAAGATTGGTATTTTAAAAAATCTTCATAATTGGTACTCCAAAACTCCCAAGCATGCCCTAATAGTGATATTAAAATTTTAACTTTTGATTTGGGTTTTGAAACTAGTTTTGATTTTTGGGAATTATTACACTTTGTGGATAGGATGATAAAATTTGAATTTTAACCTTTTGCGACCTCAGTAAAAAGTTATTTATACTTGCTACCCTTTTTCTTAATGTAGCATGAACTACTAAATATTTGCAAGCTGATCTTTTTATCTTTCCTTTTTCTATCATTTTGGTTTTATAAATTTGAAAAGCACCTCTCCGGCTCTCCTTTTAGGTACAAGGTATGCACTCAGATGTTTCAGTATTGAGTAAGCCTAGCATATGGCATGAGGCCGTACGCATTGTCAATGAGGAAGGTTTTAGAGCTTTCTGGAAAGGGAATTTGGTTACGATTGCTCACCGGCTTCCTTATTCTTCAATCAGCTTCTATGCTTATGAACGCTACAAGAATGTGAGTTTTATGTGATGAGGATTACAGCTTTAATGCCATTAAAACACGTTCATTATGCTGTTTTCCAGGTTGCATGTTGCCATTTTACCGACGCTAGAATCTTTTGCAGATTTTAAAATCTATTCAGGGCCTTGATGGTCATGGGGGGAATGCAAGTGCAGATGTTTTTGTGCATTTTGTTGGTGGTGGTTTGGCAGGAATGACGGCTGCTTCTGCCACATATCCACTGGATCTCGTCAGGACAAGGCTTGCTGCACAGGTACGGTAATCATACCGTGTATAATTTGTTAGCATTTTGTATTCAGGTTTTATCATTGTCTTTGTTACTTTTAATTTAGAGTGGTGGGATTTTTTTTCAGTCCCTGTTAATGGATTTACAGGGTCAGGTCTGTGTTGATTTCTTTTTGCACATTTACATAAATATAAATACAATCATTCCACTGCCTTCCCACACCGCCATCCAGTCTACCTAAAACAAATAAATTGAAAAACCTGATATAAATGGCAGGACATTGAGCAACCATAACATGCATATAGAATTTTCAAACAGAAAAAAAGGTTGCCAGCAACTCTGTGTCTTCATTGGCAGCCTACTTTGTCTCTTCCTTTATCCTTTTGTTTTCTATTTTTGGGGGATGTCTCCCATATCCATCACTTATCTGTGCCATTGTTATTTATTTTTTTAGTTTTTATTTTAATCGTGTGGCTTAACTCATTTAGTTTGGAAACTTTTTAGAGGAATGCAATATACTATCGGGGCATTTGGCATGCACTTCATACCATATGCAGAGATGAAGGTCTCCTCGGTCTGTACAAAGGACTTGGAGCAACATTATTGGTATATGTCTTCATCTCTTGCTTTGCTTTTTGCTTTTCTAGTTTTCTTTTCTTTAGCTGTTTGATTCATTTCATATTTTTGCGTGGTTACAGGGTGTTGGACCCAGCATTGCAATAAGCTTTTCTGTTTACGAGAGTTTGAGATCCCATTGGCATTTGCAGAGGTGAGAACATTCAGGGTCTGATGTATAATGTATTTAATATTCCAGTTTATGTCTTAATCCTCGTTATTCTTGAGGTTGACATTTTGATCTCTATCAGGCCCAATGATTCTGTGGTTGCAGTAAGCCTTGCATGTGGCAGTCTTTCGGGCATTGCATCATCAACAGGTGAGTGTATTGTAATACCTGAAATGTGTTTTTTATGGAAAAATTGCAGCATTGGTCCCCAATCTTTAGTACTTGTAGCAACTTGATCCTCAATCTTTAAAAAGGAGCTACTTGGGACCAAGTTTCAATTTCATTGCACTTTAGTCCCAATGGACAATTTTCGCTTAAAAATCCGTTAAAATGACATTTGCAATTGCAAGTCATGTTGGGGACTGTTACGCTGGTAAAATGAGTAAAGCAAGAACAATTTTGTGAGATATAAATAAAAGAGGAGATTGAAAGTAAAGAAGAGAACCTTCTCCACCCACCCACCCACCCACCCACCCCACTGCAAGAAACCAGCACTGCCACCTAGCCCAGCATATCACCGCCCTCATCTCTGCCCCTAATTTTGGCTTCTCCCACCCCCAGTTTCGCATCCCCCACCCCTACCTCCAAAATCCAACCTTTCCTTGCTTTGGCACTCCAGGCCCCTTCCCCCAGTTTTGGGCTCGGCACCTCTCCATGGTATGTTGAGTGTTATACATGTGTTTTTTTTCATGTGTGTGTGTGTGCAGAGAGAGGAATTGTGCTGAAGGATTTTGGTCCCAGCCCATCTCCCTGGTTTATTTGAGAGAGGAAATATATATTTATTTTTTTGTTCGTTTTTTATTGAAAATAAGGGTAGAGTTGTCCTTTTAACAAGAATGATCATTTTAATGAAATTTGGACGGAAATCATCCATAAAGACCACTTGTGCAACAACTATATTGAAAGGATGGGGAGACTTGTGTAGCAATTTCCCTATGTTTATAATATTATCTTAAAACTAGAAAGATGTCCTTATTCTTGTATAATTCACCCAGTTAAGAAAATCTTGAATGCACTCTGTCTTTGTTTTTTAGATGTGTCATATAAGTACAGGTAGATGAAGTTATAAAAAAAGCCTCTCCAATGCATGCTGACAAGGACTTCGTCTAACTGATGTGGCACACCAAAAAATAGACTCTGTCTAGAAGTCCGTCTAAACGGAGTGACTCAGCAAATTTAAATCAAATTTAGCATTTTATTAAAGGAAAAAAAAAAGTCAAAAGAGGGAAATAAAAATTGAAGATGTACCAATTAAAAAAAAAATTAATCCTACATAAGCGGTAGTATTAGATGTAACTCATTGGAAATGAGTTTATAATTTGATCGTCGTGGTGTCACATGGATTGAAAGTCCGTCTATTTTACCTGCCATGTAGACTACAATAGGCGGAGTGTATTGGAGGTGCTCTAAGAGCATCTCCAATGCACTCCGTCTATAATTTTTTAGATGTGCCACATAAGTATATATAAACGGAATTATAAAAAATTATCTCCAATGCATGCTGATAAGGATTCCGTCTATCTGATGTGGCACATTAAATTAAAGATTCCGTCTAGAAGTTCGTCTATATTTAAACGGACTTCTAGACGGAGTGAGTCAGCAAATTTAATTTTAGACGGAGTACATTGGAGATGAATTTTAATTTGACAATCTATTCTGTAGACGTAGTGTCACATGGATTGAAAATCTGTCTATTTTACTTGTCACGTAGACTGCAATAAACGGAGTGCATTGGAGATGCTCTAAGCATTTTGTGGTCCATTTACGCTGGTACTGTTTCCTGATTTGGAATTTTAGAGTTCAGTTGATCCTTTTATCTGTTTAAATGGTTTAGTGTAACATGATTATGTTCTCGGTGCCTGAAATGTACTGTTTACCATTAGGGAGTCTTGTGAATACTTGGATTCTGCCATTCTGGTTGAGGGAGAATTTTTTAACCCAATTTGCCAGTGTAACTTTTGCCTGCTTTGTACATGCACAAAGAAGGAAAGTGCAAATAAATCGCGGCTGTAAATTAGGATCCAATATACTTGGTCGTTCCACTAGGAAGCATTGTATGACTTATTCGTGTTTGTTTATGCCTAATACATTGCAGCAACATTCCCATTGGATCTTGTGAGGCGAAGAATGCAATTGGAAGGGGCTGCTGGTAGGGCCAGAGTGTATAATACTGGGTTATTCGGGACATTTAGGCACATTATCCGTACTGAAGGCTTGCGCGGTCTGTACAGAGGGATTATGCCTGAATACTACAAGGTTGTTCCAAGTGTAGGAATTGTTTTCATGACGTATGAAACACTAAAGAAACTACTGTCAGAAGGGCCTTTTAGTTCCTAATCTTTGCATCTAGCTAAGGACCTTCCTCCATGAAGTTTGCAACCCGTGTTTCACCAAGCTAGGATGCAGTAAAGATCAGTTTTGGTTGAAATACAAGGCAAATGGAATTAGAATATAAGTTTTCCTCGTGTACTTGAAAAAATTCAGTGGTGGTAAATTTTGTGGTTGCTACCATGAACAATTTTTCTTATGTATAGGTTACTTGGTAGCATCGTGTCTTGTCAGTTTTAATACTTAGTATGTTTTTGCTTTTTATTGTTCTAGGTCATTTTTATCATTGGTCGTTGTACCATCGTAAAATTTTGTCTGACTGCTATTCAAATTGTGCCTTTACTGATTTTATTCGTTGAATTATAAAGAAAGCACCGTACTATTTACATGTCATTTTTGTGGGAATGATGCCTTTTTCTTGGAACAAACATGGCAGCATGCACAGGATGTCTCGAGAATTTTTTTTTTTAATATTTATTACAGGCCTTCAATAGAGAATTGTTGAAAAAATAATAACCCGGTTCGACAGTGTGCCTACAACTATAGAAGACAGTACAAATCAGGCAGCTTTCTGCGGAACTCATATAGCTTCTTCCTTGCTTTCGGACACATCTTTCCCATCTTTGAATACAAGAAATTCCATCATCTCCGCCCGAAAGAAAATGAAGCTTCCGCATAAATGTGTGATGCAAGATCCAAAGTCTTTCCCAACCACACAGTGCCATGCTGGCCCATAAAATTTATCAAAATTCTGTGCAACACAAAGCATCTTGTTATTATAACATCCTATGGAGTTCAATTACCATTCTCGTAACTCCAGAAACTTCTCCCGATACCCTTGTTCACAGTATCAATGATTTGACTAATGCAGTTGCAGGGCTCTCTTGATGGCATATTATACACATCCATAACAAATATAAAAAATAAATTACTGAATCCCTTCCGAATAAGCAAATCAAGCCTTTGTCCACCATTTAGCTGTTTTTCATGTTTCAAATTTTAAAGGTTCACAATCTCCCTCTCACTCACTCACCCACCCACCCAACCAACCCCACCCTCCACACCACAGATGACAGACCACATAGAGAGAGTAATATCTAAATGGTAACCAGTTACTTTCACCTTCAAAATCACAAAATATATCTTTTACAAAAGATATAAGACTCAAAAGTAGTCGTTACAATTTACTCTTTTTCATAACTGACATTCATGATAGCCCATTTTTTCAAGTACACAACTGTATAGCTAGTCTTCTACTAGAAGTTGCCCTCTCCAAGTCACCCGTATGCAAGGTGGGGCCCTCAAGAAGGGGTGCCTACTTTGATAACATTATTACAAGCACATTGGATAAAACTTATCCTTAACATGATCTTGTATGAAAAATGTGTCCAATATGCTTGTGAAATTCACTGGTATTCAAAAGTAGTCGTTATAAATCAATTATGATTATTATGTCTTGTTGAGAAAGTGTGAACAAAAGTCCCACACCTACTAGACATGAGGAAGGTCCGCGCCTATAAAGGAATTTGACAACTCTTCTTATTAAGTTAATATTTTGGGAAGGAACCCCAAGTCTCAACACGTCTTAGGTTGTTTCATTGCACGACGATGACAAAAATTAACAAGTATATCTGTAATGCTGCAAGTTGATTTTTCCTTTTTCTTGTTGCAAAGTAAAATCAACAGAACGCCATTCACAGAATTCTTAAGGATGCTAAATCACCATCTAGTCGTATCCAATACTATGTATCGAGGTACCTACAAGGTTTTAGATGGTAATATATACCTGTTTAATATAATGAGCAATGGATTGACAGTCAGAAACTTCATGTAGATCGAGAGCTTGATAAGCCAACTCCATAACATGGATCTTCATTGCATCTGGCATGTCTGTTTCTCGAACTATTGCTTTTCCTTCCAACATTTTCAGTGGCAGTGTTTTTTTAGTTGCTTTGTGCTCTCTTTTATGTGTTTATATTCTGATTTATAGGGCAATATTGGGCAATTGGTATGAGCTTGGCCATTTCAAGGCTTGGTTCACTCTGCTACCTTAGCCTTTATTGCCACGTCATCTCGGCTCGGTCATAAAATGCCACGTCATTCTTGAGTACCACGAAGTAAGCTGTCACAATATAACAACTGTAATAAGTATCTAGCATTTCCAGATTTTCTTGATTTCTCTTTACATTGACATATTCTTGCCGATGCTCCACAAAACTTGACGATATTTTTTTATATCAGAAAAGCTCAAGCCCCCGAAGCAAAATGTGGAACATTCTGAGCCTGATATTATTAATGTTATAAAGACAATGCCTGATGTGATTGGTAATGTTTATAGTACCTTAAAATTATGAACTGTTTAACTAATTAAATAACTAGAATTTAAAAGTGGTCCAATTTGGAAATTCCCCGGAAGATTGGAATCTTCTATTCTGCTGACTCAAATTACATAGTCAGAAAAGGAGGCTATTTGCATTCAGGTCCTGCCAAGTAATACAACTGTATTGTTTTATCAGTTTATTACAACATGCTATGATGGAGTATTTTTCTGGTGCAGCTTCTATTTGTCTGCTGCATGAATTTGACAATATATTCAACCCAAAGGCAGAAAGTTTTTGAGTCCAATTCTGATTTCACATTATTTACCAAGACAAGGAAGTTCTAATTACAATTTCAATGAAAAGAAGAAACAGATAAAAAGAAAAAAGAAAAGAAAAGAAAAAAGAGCAATAATTTTGAACTGAAATAATGCAATTACAAGTTGTCTGAAATCTGGATTTCTGTATCATCTTCACATTCAAGTAGAGTTTGAACCACAGAAGCCATTGTTGGGCGCTTGTTTCTATCTTCCTCAACACAAGAAAGGCCTATTTGAACCAATGTTTCTGCTTGTTTTCTGCTAAACTTCCCTTTCAATCTTGGATCCACAAAACTCTCCACCCAAGAGGAGTTTCCACGTTCAATTTTTTTCTTCACTGTCCTAACGAAACTCGTGAGTGCTGCTTCATTATTGTATTCGTCGTCCACCTCCCAATTCGAAAGTCTAATTCCCCTTACCATCTCCAAGATTACGACACCATATCCATACACGTCGACTTTTGCTGTAATTGGATGGTTTAGAGCCCACTCTGGAGCCATGTAGCCTTTAGTACCTCGAATTCTGGTGAATTCGGAACCAGGGCTGCCTCTCTGGGAGAGTTTAGCTAACCCAAAATCTGCTATCTTGGGTTGAAAATCCCCGTCTAGAAGTATATTTTCAGGTTTTACATCACAATGGATTACCCATTCGAGACACTCGTGGTGGAGGTAGGCTAAACCTTTGGCTGTCCCTAATGCCACCGCAAACCTTTGTTTCCATGTGAGGAAATTAGAGTCGAAAAGATGCTTGTCGAGTGATGAGTTCTCGATGTACTCATACACTAAGAGTCGATGCCTTCCTTCTGAGCAAAATCCCCACATTCTCACTAGATTCATGTGATTGATTTTTCCTATGGTGCTGATTTCTGCTGAATACTCGTCTTGAACTTGAAACACATCCCCCAGTTTCTTAACTGCCACCTCCCTACCATCGGATAACACACCAATATAAACTGTACCCGAACCTCCTCTTCCTAACTCTGTCTTGAAATTTGTGGTCGCTTTCTTCAGTTCAGCGTACGCGTACCTCTTGAAATTGCTAGATATCATGCGATATCCAGCCTCGACTGAAGCTGGAATGCCATGCTTTCTGAACAGAAACCACCAGCCTAATACAATGAACATTAGTTCAAGGCCTCCCAATGCTGCACAAAATGAGTAAATGTAAATCCATTTCACCCTTTTCGGGGTGAAGTCATACATAGAAAGAGATCCTACAATGCGTTCTGGTTCTGCAGATCCACACATTGTTCTGGATTCATAAAGAATTGAAGGATTTGGTGGTTGCACACTGTTTGGGACTTTAATGTATATACTTGCAGGGAAATCTGGATTTTCATAACCATTTAAGAGTGCACTTTTTACAAAACAGAATCCTTGTCCCAAGATCCTATAGCTAAATGCAAGACAACGAAAATCCTTCAAGCACATATCTCTGCAAGCTTCCAATGTAAGTGGAGAAGTCGAATTGAGATCATAACCATAGAAATCCACATGAGGTATCTCCATGAATTTCACCTGTTGAGAATGTAAGAGAATCTCGTTGAACGTTGCCCTGCAACCAGCATTCCAGTCACTCGGATCATTCACCTCGAATCCAGGAGGACATGCACACTGAGGATCCGGTGCATAAACACATATAGCATTTCTTCCGCACACACCTCGTACACTGCAAGGTTGTAGAAGAGCTTGCCATGTTATTTCCCATAATCCCGTTGAATTCATCAAGCTATAAATCCTAAGATTCCCATCAAAATCTATTGTCATCCTCCTTTTAATCCCATATCCCATATCAGAAGCATTGATTTGCAATTGATCACTTGACAGAAATCTGCCCATATCATCCAAAAATGCCACTCTACTGCTATTATAATTCGTTCTTCCATTTCTATACACATCAAAATCAGGATTAGGCCAATAATTGCTTGATGTATCGGGCGTATCCGAAATCAATCTCAAAACATTATCACTTCCAAAATTCAAATTAAAGTAACCTGATTCATAACTTCCTTTTCTTAATGCAGATGTTAATCTTTTATTCTTAGTAAATGTTTGAAAAGGCAAAAGTGTATCCGTAGGAAAATCAAAACTTTGCCAGAGAATATCACCTTGTGGATTCTCCAGTACGAGGTTGCCTGAATTCAGAACCTTAGCTATTGCAACATCAGTTGTCGTGGTATTTGTCTGCCATACAACAGTGCCATCAACGTCTGTTAAGATCATGGTTCCATCTCCCCGGATGTGTACTTCTGAGCCATGGCTGTTAACCGGCCGGTCCCGATTCGCCATCCAGACGACGGTTTTATCTTTGGAATTTGTGAACCAAACTGCAAACCAGTAGGCATTGGAACTTCCCAAATTATGAAAGCCACAGGTGAATGAGTTATCTGGGGAGGTGAGGAAATCTGAAGCATCATCAACAGATAAAGAAGCACCCCTTTTCAGCTGAAGATGAGATTTTGAAGTTGCGGAATGGAAGGAGAAGAAAAGGGCAAGTAGAAAGAGTAGGTAAAAACATTCAAGAGTTTGGCTTCTCATTTTGGGAAGATAACTGCAAAGCATTGCATGTTAATCACTATATATTAATATGTGAAAAGGGAATGTGAATGTCCTCATTCAATTAAATATTCATTTCTATTACTTCAGCATGTTAAAATTTGGTTCGTAGACTAATAATTATTTATTCTTTTTTTTTTTTTATAAATTGATTTTAAAAGTGAATTATATATTGCGTTTACATTTCGGGCGGCTTGCTAATGGCCAATTTGCAATATAGGAATTAATATTTTTAGACAGAGCCACCACAAAAGAATCATAAATATAATATTTCTTCCAGCTCTATAAAGTTGACTTCGAATGGAGATGTGACTGATAATTAAAAATAAGGCCAATTGGTTGAGGTGGGGGCAGGGGTAGCGGTAGGGTGGGACGGTCATTACTATTTTCGTTCTATTGGAAAGGCGGAATAAAAAAATTCTCTATTTTTCGCCTTAATTAATTAATTTTTTATTTTTTTTAAATAAATTCTAATTTTAAGATATAAAAATATAATAAAATAAATAGATTCGAAAGACAGGTTCACAGAATTTGGAGCTGAGACGGGTGGGGATTATGATTCCCGTCCCCACCCCGATTACTAACGGGGCGGGGCAGGTTTTTTGCCACCCCTAAATTAGGCTGCATTGGCTAAAAGGTCGACTCAAACATGAATAAATAAGTAACCAAAATTATAAAATTTAAATTGTAATAGCCAATTTTATAAAGAAAAGATGTAAATATTCTCATTGGTAAGATTTATTAAGAGATTGTAAGTTAACAAACTATTAATATATAATCTGTTAACGGAATTTAACCGACCTTAACCGTCCAACATGGTCTGTTAAGGTTAATTTACACCTATTTTTCAATTAACCCACTTCAAATGAAATTAAACAAATTTAAAATAAAAATCACAATCCATACTTAAATGTATACATATTTTTATTTTTTATACCATAAATTTCACAATTTCTACTACTACTACTGCTGTTGCTGTTGCTGCTACTGCTACTGCTATTACCAATTTCTACCTTAAAAAATAAAATAAAAATAATCACACATTTTGCAAGAATTTAGATAGATTAGATTCTATCCTTGAAATGAGATTTCTTACATTTGTTTGAGCTTGTTTTGAGACTAATGAGATGTTAATTTCTTTGCAAAATAGAAAATTTGAAATTCTCTATTTTCTGGCAGAAGTGTATAAGTAACTGAGATAAATTTGAAATCGTTTGAAATAGAATAAGCGGCGAAAAAATATATAGATATATTTGATAATTTGCTTGTGAAAATGGATCAACGACTATTCACATAAATTGGTCGGATTAACCATCCATTTACCACTATTCCCACCTAAAAATTAGGAGAAAATTGCATCGTCAGTCTCCAATTTATTATCTAAATAGCAAGTTAGTCTTTAATATTTTGTTATAGTTATACAATCAATTCTCAATAAAACCAAATTGTTCAAATCTTCATTGAATTATCACGTGACTCTTATATGTTTAACTTTGTGAAACTAGATTTTATTTTCTAACTTGAATTGAGGTCCAAAAGTTTAAGATGAGACATACTTTTATGAGGATTAGTGACAAATTAATAGAGATTTGGGTGCTTTTGTTATTGAGAATTAACTGTGCAATTATATAGAGAAATTGAAAACCAATTTGCTCCATTTTAAATGTCCCAAACCATTTTGCTAATTGAACAATAGATTGGACTTTACAAAATTGAAGGATAAGCTTGGCAGATTCATAAACCATTCAAATATGAAGGGTCTTACTCCCTCCGTCCCACAAAAATAGAATCGTTTTTCCTATTTTTATGTCTTCAATTATTGGTCACTTATTTTAGAGAAGGTCTATTAAATTTTTCTTTTTCTTAATATACTCTTATTTAATTTACATTGCTATCAACCCAAATAAACTTAACATATTCCAATTATAATGAAAAACTACATAAATTTATTCACACATTTACTCAACAGACATTCAATGTATTCTACATTGCCTAAAAAACACTCATTCTCCAATAACAAAGTCAATAATTGATTTCATTATTCTTTGAGTGAAATGCAATTCAATTTTATCTGTATTCCAATTGTAATTTAATGAGTATTTAAATTTATTAGATTCATGAATGACTAATATTAAATGGGGGTATAATAGGAATAATGTGTGAAAAATTTATAATTTCAATTACATTAAATGATATTTCTTAATATGTGTGGAAAAAAAAAACGAGTCTATATTTGTGGGACGGATGGAGTATTTTAAGAAAGAAAGATTTTGAAATTTGAGATTGTTTGGTACAATTTAAAATTTTATTAAAAAATTGAAGTTAAAGTTATTAATTAAATTTAAATACACAATATCCACAATTTTTATTAATTTTTTAATTATATATTTAAATAAATTTTTATTAAAATCTGCTAAAGAGTGCTGTCAAACAAGCGCTTATCTCGGTAATTGGCAAATAGATGAGAAGATTGATTTTGGATCAAGATGATGACTCACGTGGAATCTTCTTGGAATAATTGTCACCCATATGGTCAAAGTCAACCAATTGAATAGTGGAATTTTCCACATCGCAGAAAGAAAAATAATTAAATTCCACATTAATAACTTAAAATAAAAAAATCCCAATATGGTATTTTCAAGGTGCATTAATTATCAATAGATCAGAAATTATCAAGGCCCGTGTGCCGGTCCTGTGGGCATCGGGGACTGGGTATCGGAGGTGAGGTCTGGCACATCCCGATCCGGTTATACTTTGACCCGGCCTATAAATGAGTGGTCTTTGTAGACTTGTGAATCAATTGGATAGAGTTAGACTAGTTTGTATTTGTATTTGGTAATGAGATATTTTTTAAATATCAGTTTTAGGGGTCTATGAGAGTCCGATTTTGAGTGGTTTAAGTAGCGATTTTAAATAGGTAATCCAATGTTTTAGAGTTTATTATCTAACAGTTCTAAAAGTTCTTTAAAATTATAAAATTATATATATAACCATATATTAAAAAAAGTAAATATGTTTAAACAATATGAAAGGTTTTTCTTGTATATCCCTTATGTCGAGAGCTACTTCCTCGAATATCCACGCAGAGAGTCGCGAGAAGTATGTAAAAGTTTAAATGTAAATATATATATTGAACTACAAAAAATTAAAAAATAATTCAATAGCAAATAAAAAAAATTATTGTTTGGAGAGAATATGCAAAATGTGCGTTTAGAAAGAAGGAGAAGAAGAATGAAGTATGTATTTTAAGTTTAGGATATTTTAGAAATAAACATTTTTTAGATTGTAAAATTGGAAGATAATTTAAAAAAAAAAAAAAGCAAAAAACCAACTATTTGAGAATTGGGAAATACATATCAAATTATACTACACTTTTAAACCATCCAAAACCAGTACAAAAAAAAACTAACAAGCACTTATTTTTCCAACTCTTATTGTAAAGATAATAAGATGGAGAATAATAACTTGTATTATTGATGTACAATAACCGAATATATATGCACACTTGTAAAGATTTACATTTTGTAAGAAATCGAAATCTTCTAATACAAAAAAAAGTATAATACAAGAATATCATAATACAAGGAACAATATAATATTTGAGATATAAGAATATTATACTATAAATATAAATATACTAGACTTGAGGACCAAGCAACCGGTTGGAATGTTCTAGAGATGGCTCAACTTGGGCTCTATCCATGTGACTAGTTGGCGGACCATCATCATCCTTAACATGCCTTCGAAAGACGGAGCTCCCATCGGAAAGTCCGATCTTGGAACGAAGACAATAGAAGACAGTACTAGACAATGGCTTAGTGAGAATGTCAGCGAACTGGTCTTTACTGGAGATGTAGAAGACAAAATGATCCATTGGAGACATGATTACGAATGAAGTGGCAATGTGTTTCATACGAAAGTGAAACACAGGATTGACAGACAGATATGTGGCACTGAGATTGTCACAGAGAATATTGGGTTTCAAGGGTAAGGAGACACGAAGCTCATGAAAAAAAATGCCAAAGCCATAGGAATTCAGAAGCACAAGAAGCGATGGCACAATATTCAGCTTCAATAGAGGATCGCGCAACAGATTTTTGTTTCTTGGAGCACCAAGAGACGGCATTCCCACCAAGATAGATGATATATGCGGAGGTGGAAGTGCGATCATCAACAATGTCGGCCCAATCGGCATCAGTAAAGACAGTAAGAGATAGAATGAGAGACTGTTTGAGAAATAGACCATGATGAATGGTGGATTTAAGATAACGAAGTAGACGTTTGACTGCAATCCAATGAGTTTTAGTGGGTTTGTGCATAAACTAGGACAGTTTGTTAACAACATAAGAGATATCTGGACGAGTGAGAGAGATATTGTAGAGCGCCGAAAGTTTGGCGATAAAGAGTAGGATCCGTAGCCGGCGGTCCATCAAGAAGATGAAGAGGTGGGGTGGAGGACATAGGAGTAAGACATTCTTTAGCACCGGTCAAGTTGGTGCGATGAAGTAGATCACGGATATATTTGTGCTGAGTTAGGAGAGAACCAGATGGAGTAGGAAGTAGTTCGACTCCAAGAAAGTAATTCAAATGGCCGAGATCCTTAATGGAGAAGGTGGAGGACAACTTGGTAAAGAAGGAGTTGAGAGAGCAGATTGATACCAGTGACGAGTATATCGTCAACATAGACAAATAGATAAAGGGAGAAGAAGTTATTGAAGTAGAGAAATAGAGAGGTGTCGCTTTCAGAATTTTGGAAGCCATAAGAGATTAGAAAATTCTTGAATGTAGTATACTAGGCACGGGGCGCTTGCTTTAGACCATAAATGGCCCGTTACAGATGGCAGATATGAGATAGATATATGGGATCGACAAAGCCAGAGGGTTGAGACATAAACACCTTTTCAGTCAACATGCCATGAAGAAATGCGTTGTTGACATCAAGCTGTTTAATAGGCCAATTACGAGAGAGAGCTAAGGTGAGAATGGCTCGAATTGTAAAAGTTTTGACGACGAGACTAAAGGTATTATGATAGTCGACATTGGGTCAATGATGAAACCCCTTCGCCACTAGACGAGCTTTGTAGCGAGAGATGGACCTGTCAGGTTTCGTTTGATGTGAAACACCCATTTACAACCGACAACATTTTGAGAAGAATGAGAGGGAATTAAAGACCAAGTATGATTGCGAAAAAGAGCATTAATTTCATCTGACATGGCTTGGCGCCAAGCAGGAAGTTTGAGTGCTTGAGACGCGCAGGTAGGTTCGACAGAATCAGGTAAAGGATGACGTGTGACGGCAGTTGTGATGGCTTCAGATGGACAAGTGGACGTTCCATCGACGTAGCTTAACAGATTGAGACCTTAGAGAAAGGAGGTGAATTGAGCTTTCCATGAAAAATAGTTTGAAAACGTAAGTTAAGATAAATTTGTGTGGCCGAGTTTAGTTGTACAAGCGGCTGGATGGCGGCTTGAGGAGCAAGATCTGCAGTTTTGGTAAGATCAATTTCTTCATTGGTTTTGGTTGTGTTTGCCATTGTTGAAGCAACAGAGAGGACAACTTGTCATTGAAGAAAAAGGAGACGACTTTTTGGAGGAAGGGAAGAAGACGACTCGTTAGAGGAAGGACTCTGATACCATGTAAAGATAATAAGATAGAGAATAATAACTTGCATTATTGATGTACAATGATTGAACATATAACACACTTGTAGAGATTTACATTTGGCAAGAAATCGAAATCTTCTCATACAAGGAAAAGTATAATACAAGAATATTATAATACAAGAAAAAATATAATATTTGAGATACAAGAATATTATATTATAAATATAAATATACAAGACTTGAGGACCAAGCAATCGGTTGGAATGTTCTAGAGATGGCTCGACTTGGGCTCTATGTGTGTGACTAGTGGGCAGACCATCACCATCTTTAACACTCATAAATGATAATACCAACAGTAGCAGATATAAGATTTTAATCGGGAGCGGGAGCGGGAGCAGGAGCTGGAGCGGGAGGGGCATTGTGAAAAGCTGAAAAATTGCTTCTCGAAAATTCGTTTGAATCGTAATTTTGTCACTGACTTTACTAGCTCGAATATAGGTGGTTCAATTTGTGCGTTGAAATCAACTGGTTGAATTTTCATTGAAAAATGCATTTCTGGTTATCAAAATGAGAAAAGATTATTCTTTTGGAATTATCTCGAGCTTTCAGTTTCCAAAATTCATTTTCAACACTAATATTCGGTCAAAGATTAGACTTCAAACAAAAAAAAACAAAATGGTGCCATACCGATCAAACAAAAAATAGGATAATTTTATATTTTCAATTTAACACAAAAATCAAGAATTTGGCTAAAAAACTAACCGATCTCTAAAGTTTGAGAGGTTTAAGCAAAAATAGATACTTTTATCTTGTGGATTATCTTGATGATTATAATAACCTCTTGCTTGAAATATTTGGAAGACAAAGTATGAAATAACTGTTAAGCTATGCAACTAAAATTGAAAATTTTCACTTTTGCTTATAGTTTACAAATACGGATAAAATACGGAATAAATCTTTGCTTTTACAGATGAATTTACGACTTTAATTTTATTTCATTTTTAAATTGAGAGAGGTCTTGGGAATAGGCCTTTTTGGGCTTAAAAAAATAGAATTGAGAGGGTCCCAGGCCCCTCTTGTCTCTACATATCCATGATTCAAAAGCGGTAAAAAAATACTCCCAAACATACCCTCAGTTGAAAGAAAAGGTTCCCTACCATTCAAAGTGGCCCGTCACAGGCCACCTTGAATTCAGGCCGTGCCGATCCCCGTTTACAGCTCTAGGTGGGATGGGCCGATGGGGGTCATTTCAGATTCATCAATTCAAAAAGAGATACATTAGCATATATCCGAGATTCCCAGAATTTGTTATTTCTAACAGAGATGCAAGACATGGTTCATATTATCCTTTTCTACATATGTGTGACTGCATCCTTTCAATAATTTGTATATAACAAGAGTTTTCACATTAAACTATAATGACTAATGAGCAGCAGCATTACATCAAAAGAACCATTTTCTCAAATATTACAATCTCATACAGTTGTTTTTGACACCCTCTGTGTAAGAACTATCCAAGAAAGAACCCGATAAAACACACAAAAGGCCAACATTATTCCAACATTTATCCACCTCGTGTCCTTGTCAAGTCCTCGACTCTTCAACACGTCTCCTCCCGTGAGCATACATTCAGATTGATCAACATTTCTAGAGAGACATTCGTTTCTCTCGCTCCAGTACTCATTCGTAAGCAGTGAATCCAACGGATACCTATAAAGGGATACGTAGTACATGAAAAGCCAATATTTTGGAATCAAATCTTTCGGAATGAAGTAGCCCGAAAAAAGAAAGAACGCACCAAGAACAGAGCAAATCAGAGAATTCCCTGAGATGAAATCTGGAGAAACAACACTCAAGAACAGCACCAAAGAACTTGCCATCAGTACAATAAGCCAAACCACAAACGCAAAAAATACGAAAGCAGGAATCGAGGGATTAAGTCCTACTATCCAATATAATGGGACAGAGAAAAGAATGGCCACTACAAACAGAAAGGGAAAGAAGATTATGGTATTGGCAATTAGGTACGAGGAAATGTTGTAGGCTCCTCGGGATGCTTCCTTCATCAGAACATGTCGTTCTTGAAGGTAAATCGGAAGGGCTTCAACTGTCGAAGATAGAAGAAAGCTAAGACTAAACGCAAATAAGCCTAAACGTTCTGCAACTCCACCTTCGTCGTTCCTCACCTTTATATAAACGCTCCCTAACCCGAACCCTCCTACAATGGCTTGCATTGTTCGCGCCAAGAACAACTGCTTTGTTCTATAGATTATCTTCCAAAATCTTACACAAAGCACCATTATCTCAAACAATCTCGAATAGTATGTATCACCAGCTATTTGTCTGTCATCGAGTAATTCTTGAACTACGTTGACCTCTTTTTGCCATATCAAACAGGAAACCTGTTTTTGTGCTTTGTCATCTTCACCAGAGAGAAGATTTTTCGAGTACGACTCTTCAAGCGAGCAAATAACTTCCATGGAGAACTCCAGGGCATTTATTTGCACTGGAATTGTATATCCTAATCTTGTAATAGTTTCTTCTAATGATTCAAGTGAACCATTGTGGACTACAGAGCCATTAGAAAGGATCAAGAAATTGGAGATGTATTGAAGAATCCTATAGCTTGGCTGGTGAATAGACAAGACTATGGTTCTTTGTTTAGCTTGAGCCATGGAGGAAAGCAACGCGATTACTTGAAGAGCTGAAGTGCTATCTAATCCTGAAGTTGGTTCGTCAAGGAGTAAAATAGGTGGATCATGAATCATGTCTACGCCAATTGATACCCTCTTTTTTTCCCCTCCAGAAATCCCTCGGTTTTCCTCATCCCCAACGAAACTATCTGCCACGTGAACAAGGCCGAGTTCTTGCATCAAGCCCTCAACTCGGTCTTCTCTCTCTCTTTCACTCATTTCTTTGAGCCTAAACTTTGCACTAAACATCAGTGTTTCCTTGACAGTGAGTAGAGGAAGTAGAGTGTCTTCTTGAGCTACAAATCCACATATCTTCCTCAGCTGAGCTTGACTAGTTATTGCATGATCATTAAGTGATATACTCTTCGGATCAAAGTCTCTGTCTCTTACCCTCCCGGAAACAACTCGTAGGAGAGTAGACTTTCCCGTGCCACTTGGGCCAACGACAGCTAGGATCTCGGAACTTCTTGCTGTGAAAGAGACTGATTTCAGAATTTTGATCTGCATATCCCTCTTCGTTCCATGAAAGATCAATTTGGATATTGAAGCGTTTCGGTGTATAGTGTAGGAAAGATTGGTTATACATAATTTGTAGACAGATTTGGATTGGTGATGTTGTAATGGGGAGTGGTGTGAGGAAGAGGACTGACTGGTGGACTCTTCAGGCGAGCCGGACGTGGAGAAGAGTACAACTGAATCTTCTTCCAGGCTTGGTCGTGGGGGTTGAAAGCATAAGGCCATTGTTTCTAGCGCCAAGTGTATGAAATTGTGGATGGGGCTTGGTTGATTTGAAGGGAGAGGGTTTGGGGTTGGGAAGAAGAGGTTGGACCAACCAGGCAGATTGCGGCAAACGCTTCCTAATATGGTTGAAGAAGGTAAAACATTTGGCAATGTTTGGTGATCCGAACCATCTACAAAATTCTAAGTGGAAAATCCATTATTAAATTAAAAAATATCTAAATGAGTGTTTGATGAATGAATTTGACAAGACAGCAAATATCTCGAATGTCTGTGTCTTAATCATACCGAGTCTAATGTGTCAAACATGTCAAATATGCAACCTAAACTGCACGCAAGACTAATCTCACAAGAGAGTATCTGGATTTCCCCCAAAATTGAGGCTCAGGTACTCGTTTCCCAAATTGTGTTGCGCTTGATTAATGATTGTGCCCTCTAGTTTCGTTAAATGGTATCGATTTAATTCAAATGCAACAACACTTCTCAAAAAGCAGAACCTGCTATAAAATATAGTACTTTCAGCATTATTTGAATTACATATTTACAAAACAATCTTTCATCCCGTAAACAGAGATCTGAAGCAATGCTGTATAGAAAATATTCACAGAGATAGAAAAATATTTAAAGAGTAAAACATGATTTTCCTTTCCAGTTTGGTATTACCAGTTGCTCTGCACTGGTTTTCATGGTGGGGATGGCTGATCCTCAGACTTGAAAACAGCCATTTTTCGAGACTCTGAAATACTCTGCCTCTTATTAAGGACATCAATGTAATTCTGAATCCTATGCCTGTCTGAGCTTTTGAGAGAAAATGGGGGATTTAGAACGAGTGATGGTGCTTCGACCAGAAGAAATGTCAATAACCGAACTGCTTTTGAATAAAAAGTTATGGCAATTTCTGTATCGCCCATGTACTCGTCAACCTGCAATCCCGTGCACAATTAAACTATTTTAGAACTTGTATATAGGTTTCAACATTCCCCAAATCAAAATTTCAGCAATCTATATTTAAATGTGTCTGAACTCTTGTCAAATTAATGTCATAAATTGTTGCACCGAGAAAAGTCTCGTAGGTAGAATTTAAAATTAATGATTCAAGACAATAACTGAAGAATGACAGAAATAATGAAATACAAACACTACTTACTAAGGACTTTTTTACCTACTGTAGCGCAAGAGATTCATCATTTTCGCCTATTAAATTTATTAGAAGTTGATCAAATATTTAAATAAAATGAAAAAAATAAAATATTTATATGGGTGTATTGCCAATTTGCCATCATCGCAGAGCATGGACATCTGGATTTTGCAGTGTAAGGACCAGCCCAGCCCAGCCCAGCCCAGAAGAGACATTTTGACCACTCCAAAAACTATTTTAGTAATTCTACGGCAGTGTACTTCTATAAATATGATAATATTATTCATTTTATAATGGAATTCAATTTACTGCAACTGCAAGCATTAAAGAAAATAGAAACTCACAGCCGCATGTCTGCCGAAAGCTAGGGCAGATTGGTATATCAACTCCATTGGATCTGGCATCTCAAAATCTCCTAATGAAGACAACAAACTGGAGTAAATGCTATCGCAACCATCCCAAATAAAAAATCAACAAATCAAATCCATACCAGTGTCCACTACTTTAGCAAGTTCCTCGGCATTTCCCACATCATATAGAAATGCTCTCTCAATTTGAGAGCAGATCTCCACCAGCCCCTTGGTATTAGCAGTATCATGAGACTCTTGGACAACAGGATTATGCTGCACCTTCGAGATCATCCTCAATTTTGTGGTCTCTTGAGTCGGACTTCCTCCAATAGCTGACGCTGCTTGAGTGTGACAAATATGCAATGCTTGTTTCCATATGGCAAGAATCACAAGTTGAATTGAGAATGCTCCTAGATGTTTTCCTGCTTCAATCTAATAAAAAATAGCAACATCAACTTGACCATCATGTTAATAACATAAATAGCTAAATCAGCAGAGCTTCACGAGGCCTGGCAGAGGTTGACAAAGGTGACAAATCATAAAATTATTAATACATATAGGGTCCAAATTTTAGGTCTATGTTAAGTATTACTAAGGAATTTGTGCTGAAATACTAGAATCTAATAATATAACATGACACGGAAAGCTTCTCTTTTATTTTTACAGTTAGAATGACACATGAAAGTACATTATGATTAAATCATCAGTTATTTAAATATTGTCTTACTGTAAAAGAAGAGCCATCTGTGATCTGCCCAAGATGAAATAAAAAGTTTTCTACAGGCAAGCAATCATAAAGATTTAAAAAGGAAAAAGGATTTTCTTTAGGTGAGGTGGTTAGCTTTGTTAATCTTGAATGCATTAAAATGACTTGACAACACTGAATACCAATTTGATTGATCAAAGGTATCAACCGAGTTTTAGTCCTCAACATGGCATTTGCAGAGAAAAAAAAAATTAAGTATAAGCTTAAGCTTTCAAATGAATTGGTCGTTCAACAAGGCTATACATGGCCAGGAAATTTCTCATGATCAAGTTAAAAGCCCACCCACAGTTTTGATAACAATGTGCTTGGCCATAAGAGAATGAAATAATCTGGTCTGCTTAAAAAATGTTTGTAATTGTTCAAGTAGGAATGAAACAAAATAAAGTTGATTTTTGCGAATATCAGAAAACCGATTAAGCATCAATAGAAAGTGAAAAATAAAATTAGCAGGAATTAACAATCGAATAGTGACACTGGTAAAATGTCAAAATAAGAGAGAGCAGAGCTATGGACAAACTCAAAGCAGCGCTGTATCTACAGGAGAACCACTGAAGCAGGATAAGACTATTTATACAGGCATATGAATATAAGAAATTCTGAGGGCCAAATGCTTAATGGATAAATTAGAACATCTACACCAAATCATAAAGCTTCAAAAGTGGGAAAACAAGTTTCAAACTCCAAAATCATGCCATGGGAGATGGCCATCTTTTTGCTTATAAAAAAAAATAATAATAAGAAAGAAAATTCACATTTACATCTGAGAAAGTGCTATACTTACCTTTTCAGTCACTAATTCAGTTATGGCTGATGCACAACTCTGCAATGACTTGATCCTTGTCATGCAATCGGTTGATGGCAGTTCTAAAGTGTCTACTATATTGATCGATCCCTGTGAAGTCCTAGGAGCAGAGCTGTGACTTTCTAAATTTCCAATGTGATCCACTTCATCAGTTGCTGCATCAACTATTGACAATGGAGCACTTGGTGTGGAGTTCATATGTCCAGAGTTAAGTGGCGGACTACCAGATTTAGAAGGCAGATAACTTGTCTTAGAATCATGTACTGAAGATGACTCCACTGCGGGACCGGACACAAGAACATAATCCTGATCTGACTCCAGCAAATCCACAACTATCGAGTAGGTTTGGATAACACGATAAAAGGAACATATTTAAGCAAGACCAACAGTAAGTCTAGGCAATGTATAGTCAATACGAGAAAGTAAAACACTAATAAAAGCACCTTTTAAGTTATAATTTACAGATCCAAGGTCTGTGGTTTTCAGAGATTCTTTCAGGTTTCCTTCTGAAAGTCGGCAGCTGCCAAGATCAGATCCAATAGTTTCTGGTTTACATGGGGCATTACTGTACTTGGAACAAAGATCCGTTTTGTTAGAGAGATTAGGCAATTCCCTCCTATCAGGTTTTGAGTCAAGAGAAAATCCATATGTGTATCTCACGGTGGAACTCCTTACAGAAGATGGACTCCGGTCAGGCCCACTGGAATCATCATCTAGACTGAAGGCAAAGCAGTCTTCTTGTGGACTTTCTCCTGTGTTCCTTTCAGAAAGAGGGAAAACATATATTTAATCTTTGATTGCTCATTCCTACGTATGCAAACAATTCTCTTTTCAACCAGCACAAAAAAATTCTTGTGTACTCGAGATAACAAGAACGTGGATGTAAAACCCCACTTACCTGAATGATTCATCAGGCTGCCTCATAGAAAGATATGGATGGTTGAAAAATTCTTCAAATGTCAAACGCTCCACTGTGCATCCAACGGTATCAAAAAGTAATTAGGACGGTCATTTAAATAAAATGAGAGTTTTTTAAATTTAAAATCCTTCATATTATTTGCGGATGCTTGCTTTATCTTGATAATTGTGATCCAAAAGTGCCAATAAGTGTTGCAATAAAATGCGAGATGTAAGCCATGCAGCACAAATGGTTATTACAATGGTTACTTATTAAGAACATTAATTAATCAAAGTCTTTAAATGTCACTTTCCTAGAATAACCTAGTTTTAAAGTTGACAGCGAACAGAACAAATTTATTTAAGCTAAAATAAATTGTAGACTATGTTATACTCAGAATTCCTGCTATCCCTTTGCGTAACATAAAGTTCAAGGCATGAAAGAACACCGGATTGAGGCTACATGTCCTGTAGCATGCGTATAGCACCATGTTCTTCCGTTCAAATCATGTATACAACAGTTGAAGCATAATTATTCTTGGGGTTATCTCTAGAGTAAACAACAACAACAAACTAAGCCTTTTGGGGGACAGATACGTGAATCCTTTTTCATCACTCCATTTGGTTCATTGCTAGATCTACAGGCAGACCTAAAGCAACTGTGATCAGCCATGTTACTTTTGGACTTATCTCTGGAGTAAAGAAAACAATAATAAATCAGATTTTTACTTATTTTTTAGCTGAAGGACAAATAATATTCATTTTATCCCACCATGAATGCCACAAAATCATTTGTTAAATTAATATACCCATAAGTTCATCATGTACATCAAAATGTTAAATGGGTTGAGTACCTGGATTGCGGCGTAGCAATTTCCTACATAAGTCAATGCAGTGAGGATTCAAATTCTTCACATCAGGTGGGAATTGCAATTCAGTTGATTTTACAATGTTCTGGAGCAACTGCAAAATGCATTAAAGGAATGGATTTAGGAATGAAGTTTCACCACAAAAAATCTGATTTGAAACACTTAGACAACTATTTTAGTTGCACGAAAAAGATTAAAATGGACAAACCTGTATTTGATTGTTCCCTGTATATGGGGTTTTCCCAGTGACAAGCTGAAATAGAATGGCGCCGACACTCCAGAGATCTGCCTGCGTTTTCAGCTTAGAATTAATATGGAATAAGATGATGGCTGGCTGGTTGCATATCTAAAAGATGAACGTCACCTTTGCGTCATACTTCTGCAGTTGCATAATCTCAGGAGCCATATATAGTGGTGAACCACATAAGGTTTCTGCAAGGCCTCTAGGTTGTAGAGATCTGGCAAAGGAAAAGGAACTTCTGAACAGGAAACTTCATCTTTATGCAGATAATCATGCCAATGTATCTTAATACATACCAAGGTAAGTGTGAACATTAATAGATGCCAATGAATTAAACTCTAGTTATTTAAGTACATAAAAAAATAATCGGGGATAAAAGGGAACATAGCAGCATGCACATTAAACTAGGAAAAGGGAAGGGTGGGAGTAATTAATTAATTATAAAATATGTACGCTTAATGGAAGTAATTCTGAAATTTGGAAATAATACCAAAATTTAAACTGCCAGAAAAGAAATTAATCAAGAAATCTCCTAAACAAAATAACAGAACTATCGCAATATTAAGAAGCCTTGTAAATGTGTTAGCAATCACACTATAATAATTTTACATATCTAAATTATTCTAGTGCTTTCATAAAGCAGCCTCTGTCCTTCAGCCACCATCGTAATTTATGCATTATTCAAGATCACAATTCCAGCGAAGGCCAAGCCAAAGAGCACCATACTTTTCAATTAAGGAGAGAAGACTATCCTTGTGCTCATATATCATTGATCCCCTCAAAATCATGATCATGAACTTGAATATAATCCAGATAAAAAAGACGAGTCAACCAGAAAAATGAAGGATAAAATGAAGTTATTTATATATCCAAGATAGAACCAGATCTTCCCAATTCTTCAAGAGCAAATACCTAAAAAAGACAGAATCATCAGCAGATAGAAGGGGTACAAACAGTACACTGAAGTGAAACTGGTAGTGAAAATTCCCCACCCCCTCTCCCTCATGCACATGCACATTGAAGGGGAGAGAGAGACCGTTAAGAGTATAATTTGATATGCCTAATGTCTTACATAATTAGCACAGTTGTAAGGACAATGAGCCAGGAATATGTCAAAGACTTAATCTCTACCTTGCAAAGCCAAAATCAGCAATCTTCAGAACAGAGTTGTCGTCATTGGTGGTCAGGAGGAGATTCTGTTCGAGGGTGTGAAATATACATAAATGGAGTATGTCAATATAAAATGCCCATTTGGCACTAAAAAGAATATTACTGCATCCTGAATTCAGTATGAAAACTTGATGTCATTCCTTCCAGAAGAATATCACATTAAGAAAGGAAAACACACAGGGCTTTCACTCATAAGAAATAAAATGATTAATAAAGCACAGACATGCAGCAAAAAGCAGATTAGATCATCATACAAATTATACTGTTCTTTTACTGCTATTGTGTGGTAACCCAACTTATTATTGGCTCCACCTCACAAATAAAATAAAGAAATTCCATAGCATTTATTCTTAAAGAGCAAAGCATCTGTGAAGAATAAAGAAAAAAAAGATCTCTATGGGAAAAAAATCAGCTATGCATCAGAATACCAATGTCAACTTAAGGGAAGACACAGTCAAGAAGCAAAATACTTCTTCATGACACTCACTTACATGAAGGACCTAACTTGGATGCACCATACCTCAATATTAATAGTCAATTATTTTATTATTAATATATCTTTGAGGGGGGGGGGAAAATTCTAGCATTAATTATTAAAAAGGAAACTTTTATATAATTCAAATGCATTAAGGAATCTTGCTACATGATTGAAGTTGATAATAGGTTCATATCATCCAAAGTTGAGTGAAAGAAAAGCAATATATACATAGATTAAACACACTATAACATTTCCTATTTCAGACACGAGGGAGGAGGAGACAGGGGAAAGAAAAATTTAGATGTCAGAACTTAACACGAGAGTGTACACTTTCATGGCAATTGGTAGTGAGAACCGGAGAAATAATTATATGCAGTGAAGGACCTGAATTTCCATAACATTGTTTCTCCTTCTTCTAAAGACATCTTTTATCCCTCAATCTAAAGATATCTATATGAAGGAATGGGTTGAAATAACAGGGTTTACTTTAATTAAAACAATCACAGGATGTGAACAATAAAAGTGTAAGAATGGATTTCAATGCATACCTGGGGCTTTAGATCCCGATGTATAAGGTTGTTTTCACGAAGAATTTTCAGACCCTCCGCTGTAGCATGTAGCATATATAAGTAAACATGAAGAGAATTGTATTCTAGAGCGAACCACAAACCAAGTAGTGGAAAAATATAAAAGATACCTAGCTGCTGCATATAGTGCTTTGCAATTGCTTCAGGGATTCGGCCATGATGTTGGTTAATATACATCGAAAGGTCACCCCCTTTGCAGTACTCCAAAACGATGTACATCTTTCCAGATTCCTAATACATTTGCACAATGATAATTGTTTCAACCAAACGATAGTCAAACTGTAATAAGTAAACAAAAAAATAAATATTTAACAAAAAAAAGAATTATAAAAAGAATACAACTGTCCCCATAGCACTTTGAGAATCTCTTCATGCAACCTTTCAGTAAAACTACATGCAACAAAACCAAGATGCCTACATCATAGTGTGTTGCATATGTCCTATAGGATTCATGAAAAAGAAGGTGCACCAAAAAGAACATTGCAAATGGTATGCTTCACAAAAGGCCAAAAGGCTTAACAATCTAACCATCTTAAGTGATCAATAAAGCAAAAGAATATTGAAAGACGAGATTCTCCAAAAACTGCAGCTCAAAAGAGTAATTAGTGCCTTAGTCACTTCTTGTAATGAGTAAAAAAATTATTCAAAAGGCAATAACAGCGAACCACCCACTGATACATGCAAAAGTCCATTCAAAACCAAACAGTCATAAAAAAAGTGTACATCTGCGAGCCCAAAAGCATAAGAAACTGCATATTTTTATGTTAAACCCTCAATCTCAACAAAAGGAACACTTTTCATTTTCCTTTCCTCTTGGTTGACCATCATAATTCTGTCCAGATTGCTTTTTTCCATTTCCACTCTCCCACTCTAGCCTTTTGGAGTTTTCTATCTAAGTTCGGCAATGGTCTAGTCATTCTGTTTATCACTATCTCGATTCCATCCATGCAAAGCAGTTAATCTTATGCCTTCGTTTACAGCAAAAGAAAAAAAAACACACACACACATACACGGTTGGAGGAAATTCTACTAAGAAGTAATTCCTAATTCAATGATTGCATATTCTCGTATTAATATTGAATCAGACCATAAGTTCTACTTTAAAGTCAGAATATCCCTAAAACTAGTCCACATTGTACATAAAAAACTACAACTTCTGACATCAGTATATATACACTCATAACCATGCCCTAAAACAGCCAAGTCCTTAGTCCCATACCAAGAAAATTAAAATCGAAATTAAACGATAAATTCTGCAAGGATATGATACCTAATTTAATGATTTCATATTCTCGCATTCATATTGAAGCAAACTATTCAGTTCCTGCTTTTTAGTCGATAATATCCCAAAAAACTACACCACAATGTACTTAATAACTACAACCACTAGCATCGACACATATACTCACAACCATGACATAAAATGCCAAATCTCATTCCAAGAAAATTCAAAATAACAAATCCTCATAAAGTGGAAAGGACAGTAGAAATAAAAAGGAAATGGAATAGACCTCGATCATGTCGTGCAAGCGAATGATGTTAGGGTGATTGATTTTCTTGAGGATGAAAATCTCGGACTTGAGGCTCTCTCGGAGTTTGTAATTCAACCTGGAAGTAACGATCTCCTTAATTGCCACCTCGGTGCCGTTGACCCGATGGCGCGCATGCCATACTGTCGAGAACGACCCTGCTCCTATCTGCTTCCCCACCATGTAATCCCCCACCGCATAATACTTCCCGCCACCGCTACTCGTCGTCAATCGAGCCATTAAAATTTCCAATTATTTCTGCTGAAAACAGTAAGAAGAAGAAAGCTTTGGCTTTGGCTTCCGCTGTTTTTTGCTTCTTTTCTTTCTCTCTTCCAATTTTGGGTTTCAGTTGAGTGATCAGGAGATGAGGTGCGAAAGGAGGTAGAAGTGACGGGGAGACTAGGTGGACGCGTGTTTAAATTGGATAAATTGCACAAACGGTCCCAGTACTTGACCAGTTTTGCACTTTAACTTTAACATTTTTATGTTGATATTTAAGTCTTCTATATTCTATAACTAACATTTTTAATCTTTCGATATTCACATTCTTAATCTTTCGATATTCAATGTAAGTGCATTCCATAGCTCTTCATGATTCCATTCAAAAAATCGATAGACTTTGTTCGAAAAACAAAGTTCTTTTGAATTTAAGCAAAGTTGATAAAAATGCGTAGTTAAAAAATTAATAAAAATATGTGATTAAAATTAATTATTAATTTTGACTTCAATTTTTTAACAACTCTACCAAAAAAATTGTAAATGAGCAAATCCGACTGTAAATTTGCAATGACAAATTGTCACATTCCATGTGTATGGCATGCATAAGTATCATATTCAATCTTGTCCATATAGTTGTTGTCTTGAAATAATCAATACTTTATCGATATTGCAATTTTAATTGATTAATTTAATTAACAAATACAATTCAATTAAACTTATTCACTCCCTTCCGACTTCATTTGTAAGTAAGTTTTTCAAAGTGTCGTAAAATTAAAGAAAAAATTATTCTCACTTTTTATATTTTCCCAACTACAGAAGGGGAGAATGATCTCCTGCATAAGATGGTTGGGAAGAATATTGTCCACTGTGTGTGGACAACATTTGTGTCCACACATAGTTGTGTGCTTCACTACTAATGTGACACTTCCACAATAGTCCACATTAATTGATTTTCTGCCCATCATAGACCCATCATGGACAGAAGATCATTTTTCTAAGAAAAAACTATTATTTCTTCACCGTGCATTTTTATATCATGATTTAATTTTATTTTTTTTGTAATTTATCTATATATAAAAAGTTCAATGTTGAAGGAACATTTTTAAACATTCCGTCCTTACTTATATTTCATAATTCTTAATTTATCATTTAATTAATATCAATATTAATATTAAGTTGTTTAATTAATAGTAATATTAAGCAGAGAAACGTGATTGTTCTCCTTCAACTTCATTGCAACTTGCAAGCACAAAGATGTGAATGTGAATCTATTAAATCTAAAGGATTCGACGAAAGAAAGAGAATATCAAATATTTTTTATTGGATAATTAATTTTTTACAGCAATTTAATCCAACCCGTATTTCTTATTTATGGTTAATTTTGTTATGCAAATCCTATCTAGTTATTGTGACGGTTTAATATCACAACAAATTATACTTTTAATTGAATCATAATCATTTAAATATATGAGTAAAAAAGTATATATCAAAATGTTACAAAATCAGGTATGTGCAGTTATCAATACCCGTTAGACTTCTATAATTAAATTAAATAACCTTTCCAGCACGAGATTTGATACAATTTAATACTGGGTAAAAATTCTAAGTACTAAGAATATCTCCAATAGACTCTCTAATTATAAAGAACATATTTGGCATTTTAAAGAGCATCTAAAAATTTAGAGAGTAAAATTTTTTAAGTGCTCCAACAATCTCTTTATCTTTAACACTTTATTTTACTTCTTCCAATAAATATTTATTATCTTTTCATATATTTTCTTTTAACATGCCTCTCTCCTAATTATTATATGATTTTATTCTATTTTTTCTATTTTATTTTGTATACACTAATTAATTCAATCATTATTTGGAGTATTGGAAATTGAAACTGTTTGAATGAATTTAATTATAAAGAGTGGGTTTGGCTCTCCAAATGTGGAGAGCCAAACCCACTCTCTATTTTGAAAAGTTAATTTAGAGAGTCTGTTGGACTATAATTTTCAAGTTTGACTCTTTAAAATAGAGAGAATTTTATGTTTAAAGAGTCCATTGGAGATGCTCTAACTTCATCAAATTATATCGAAGTAATAAATATTTCATTAAGTTACCCCAATTTTTTTTAATAATTGTTTTAACAAATCATAACAAAAATAAATTTAAATTTAATATATCAAGATATCTAAAAATTGATTAATTGATCACGATCGTAAAAAATGTTCTCTACTATAAAAAGAAAAAAGTACTTAAACGTTCGTATGTCACTACGTATTCAATTTCTCCTCTCACAAAATCATCTCCAAAATTTGCTGACCCCTTCAATTCATCTATCTGATTCGATCATCTCTATCAATCGATCATCTTCAAAATTTGTTCACCGTCTCAATCCATAATCATAATAGAACTTACAGTCGGATCCCACTGCAACGAAATGATATACTAGTCACGATTGTAGGGAGTTTTCTCCGTTATGGGAAGAAAAAAGTACTTAAATATCTGTGTGTCACTATGTCTTCAATTTGTCCCCTCACAAAATCACGTCCTCCAAATTTTGCTGACTACTTCAATCAATCTTCTTAATTCGATCATCTCCTTCAATCGACAATTTTCAAAATCTGCTTATCTCCTCTATTCATCCTCCTCAATTGATCATCTTCATTCACCGATCATCTCCAAAATCTATCAATCGCCTCAATATATCATCATAATAGAGCATACAGATGGATCCCACCGCAAAAAAATCGGTATACTAGGCACGACCGTGGGAGTTTTCTCCGATACGAGAAGAAAAAATATTTAAATATTCGTATGTCACTATGTCTTCAATTTCTCCCATCACAAAATCATCCAATCCAAAATTTGCTAACAGCTTCAATCCATCTCCTTAATTCGATCACTTCTAAAATCTTCTCACTTCCTCAATCGATATCCCTCAATCATCTCCTCCCACCAATCATTTCTAAAATCTATTTACCGTCTCAATCCATCATTATAATAGAACATACGGTCGGATTCCACCGCAAAAAAACGGTATACTAGTATAAATGTTATTATGACCGTATATAGTTTTTTTCGCTACGGAAAGAAAAAAAGTAATTAAACGTCCGTGTGTCACTACGTCTTCAATTTCTCTCCTCAACAAATCATTTCCTCAAAAATTTGCCGACTGTTTCAATCCATCTCCATCAACCGATCATTTCCAAAATCTGATCAATATATCTCCTCCCATCAATCATCTCCTTCCATCGATCATCTCAAAAATCCGTTCACCGTTTCAATCCATCATTATGATAGAACATACGATTGAATTCTAGTGCAAGAAAGCGGTATACTAATTGTATGAGTCAAATAAATATTTATTTTGACAAAACCCTTCTTCTATCAAGTCAAGCACATTTGAATTGAAAGCTTACGCTTTTTAACCTGTAAAACTACTGTTCAAAAAAACTCTTCTACACTTAGCCACGGAATTGATCTAACTCCCACAGTGGGCAGTTTTTACAACTCCCACTGGACACGTGTCCAGTGGGAGTTGTAAAAACTGCCCACTGTGGGAGTTAGATCAATTCTGCACTTAGCCATATCTCACACTTCACTCTCGCTTTTCTCTTGTCTCGCTCTTATCTAAATCTCCCTTGAGCTTAAAAAATTTAAAACTCGACGTCCACACCTAATTATACTATACGATTTTTGGAACATTGTATAAAACGAAATTATGCAAGCACCTATTTATTTATAATTCCATTGATCTGAGACGGAGTTTTTCTCGTTCCCGTTAAAAACAAGCAAAAACAAAACGGAGTTTCTAACGACTAACGACTCATTATAACGCCCATCAAGCTAATCTCCGTTACTTTGCCCATTTCTTCCATTGAATTTCGTGCCTTTATCTATAAAGATTTGCACCTAGGGTTTTTCTCAATCGATTGAATTAAGATTTCTGATCATTGCGTAGTGAATGGATTGGAGCAATGTAACAACGGAGGATCTGATCGAGGCATTGCGAGAAGTGGACTGGTCATCGCCGCCGCGGCCAGTCCCCGAATTCTTTTCCCGATTTACTATCCCCCGTTCCTACTCCAAATGGAACAGCCGCCTCAAGTGCAATCTGTACTAGTAAGATCATCCTCTGTTGTATATCTTGAGCTTGGTGTTACTGTATTGTAGGTTCTTTTAATATATTTTTTTACCAGAAATATGGAGTTATTAGAGTTATCTAATGGGAAAATGCAAACTTTTTTACTTTGCTGATTTGTATTTTTTTTTTCTTTGGGCAGCTACCGGACCAATTATTTCATATTGATTGTGTTTATTCTTGGTAAGCAAGCAAAAGATAATGACCAGTACTGGTTTTTACGTAACATTTGTGCACTTGCACTTCTGTGTCTATGCATGTAGCCAAATTACTGTATACATGTGCACATTGAGTTTCAGGGTTGGGATTTTTCAGGAAGCCGCTTGCTATTGTTGCTGCTCTGTTGACAGCTCTAAGCATAGCTTTTCTGAATGATAGGTATGCTGCTTTGACCAGTGAGCACTCTGTTAACATGCATTGCTTTGCTATTTAATATGTGGTTTAGTTAACAATTGCTTTGATTTTGCTATTAGAATATTGCAATTTAGTTGTTTGTTGTTGACAGTTGACTGGACTGCATTAACTTCTTGACAGTTGTTCTTGGCATCCTTTTCATATTGCTCAATTTGTTATACAGTTTTGCAGGTACTTTCAATGAAAAGGTCACAAGAACTGTCAGGCAGTTTTCTCCACATTTAGCTGCCAAAATGAGACCTCCCCTTATGTAAGCACGTTTGCAGATGTAGAATAGCAAACCATTCAATGCTGCTGCTGACTTGAATATCTAATTTATTTTAGGCCTGTTATTCGAGGGCGCCCATCTGCCAAAAGAACAATACATATGTGTGGACAGCCTCGTTGGGTATTTGTCTTGCTATCTTCTGCAGGTAGGGCAAGACTTTTAACCATTTTCCGCATCGTTGATTTCTCATTCATGACTTGCGTGAGTGTAGTTTCTACTGTGAAAGCTTGTGCCTTTCTTATTTGTTCTTTCTGCAGCGAGTTTCATTCTCTGGTTCGTCTCTAGTGGACTTCTCAGCGTCTCATGGGCATTTGCTATAGGCCTCCTTGGTAATTTTATGATTCTAACTTTGAAGATTTTTCCTGGTTGTAGATTCATCTCAAACTCTCTTTCTATCTTACAGCCACACTCATTCATGCAAGCTTTAGGACACCTAACTTGAAAGCTCGTCTGAACACATTCCGTGAGGAATTCCGTGCGGTTTGGCGCAATTATAGTGAGCTGTAGCTAGTCTGCTAGTGGGATGCAAAACACATGTCAGTTACATTGTCTTGATCTGCCTTTAGATTGGGTATTGTAACATTGCCTCAACGGCTTGTATTTTCATTGTCTTTTATATGTTTTATTTATATATCTTCTCCGCGATGCTGGAGTAGTCACTATATTATATCTGCAATAAAAGTTCTTTAATTTCCATGTTTAAGCTGCCATGTTTATATGATAACTACAATTAACAGCCCGAGGCATACTAATTAAAATTAAAAATAACTTTAGTTGTGCTCTAAGGTGCCAGACCATGCAATTTGAGATGCTGGCTGCTTATGAAGCTCGTGGCAGAGTTTACCATTGATGGATTATTTGCTCCATATTGATGAAGGAGAGATGTTGGTTTCCTTTTGGACTTCTGCAAACCTTGTTGTAGTGATGCAAGCACTGATCATATTATTTTCAGAAAAAGGATTAGTGACTTTATCCATGCAGATTTATAGTTAAATGATGTAACAGTCAATACATGTGAAGCAATTTTAAGAGCTAGCTTGAGGAGAGATCAAGTACCAGTATGTGTTGGTTATGAAGGATACGAGGACAAGGGGGAAATTTGAAGAACATGGAACCTTTATTTATGTATTCTCCTTCACCTCCTCACTCCTAAAAAGATGAATGGAAGTCCAAAACTTTAGAGAGAAAATTCTCAAACGGGTGGATTTGGATTATAGAAATCTGGGTGGAGGTGAATCCATGATAGAAATTTTTTAGTTTTTCTGAAAAATCTACCTTTAAAACAGGAGCTATTCATGTGAACTAGTTATCTTTTAAGAAGGGGTAGGCATGATCTTGGTTTTGGTTTAGAACCGGACCAAACCGAACCAACTACCCCAAAAGGTTCCATGTGCAGTGATGGAATTCAACTGAAAGAGTGGAACTGAACCTGACCTGAACCAACTGATTTTTGTGTGAATTTTTTCTGATTTCACTTTCATGTCTTTTGTTTCAGGCGGAAAAATTGTTGATAATTTTGAATTCATATTAATTCATGTAAATTAGTATAAGTTAATTTAAAAAGTTGATTACTTGAGAGATTATAATAAAAAGTAGGGTAAATAGCACTGGGGGTCCTGAACCTTCAATGTCTAGCACCCAGGTCCTTAACTTTTAAAAAACTCGCAAGCAAAGTCATTCTGATAAAAAAAACTGTTAGTTTGACCGTTAAATGTTCAAAATTTTCTTAAAAGGACCAATCCACCTTTTTTTGAATTAAAATAAAAAACAAAGAAACAAAGAAAAAAAGAAAATAAAGAAAAAATTGCAATCAACACCCTCTTCCACTCTTTTTTCTCCAATCAACCTTGTGACACCCGAATTCTAAAACCCGAGGGCCATAGTAACATATCATAAACGTACCAAAAAATAATGCTTAATAATATTTGAAAATCCATGATTAAAAGATATTCAAGTAGTATTTTATTTAAAATATAATAAATTCGTAAAACATATACTTAAAACTCTTAATTAAATAAAAGCTCATAAATTAATCATTCCACCACAAGTCTTAGTTGACTGGAGGGAAAAAAAATAAAAGGGGTGAAAAAAATCTCAATAAGTATAAACGTGTTAGGATAATATAGGCTTATGGAATCTTGAAATATGATACTTGAAACTTGTAATTTGAAACATGAACTTGCATAGAGGATAGACAAAAATTATACTGAGCTTGGATGATAATAGTTGTTTGTGCGTAGTGTTACTAAAACTCTGGTCCGATCGTATAATATACATGTGGACCCATGATAATATTGCATAAGTGTAATATAAAAACATGTATATACTTACTTTGCTTGAATGGTTGAAGAAAGTTGAATTGTTAGACTTTTATCTCAATATTTTTCGAATCGTGTTTATTATATATATAAATATATATATAAATCTACATGTGTAATATAAACTGATGGAGAAGGAAGCTACATGTGTAATATAAACTGATTGAGAAGGGAGAGTGAAATATATGTTGTGGTGTGGGGTTCTATTTATAAGTTTACCAAGACACCTAATTGAATCCAACTGAGAGTTTTTAAAAAATAAATCTTATCTTAGACTCTTATCTATAATAAAACAATCACATCTTAAGCGATAAGATTCATTGAAGATAACTACATCTTAAATTAAAAGATTAACCTTATCTTGGACTCTTATCTATAATAAAACAATCACATCTTAAGTGATAAGATTCATGGAGGATAACTACATCTTAAGTCATAAGATTCATTGAGGATAACTCAATCTAATTAGAATTTTATCTTAAGAATTTATTTAAATTTTAAACGATGTAAACTACTATAATTATCACAATTAAAATAATTAATTATATGACATGCGATTATATCTAATTAAAATAAAAATCTGTAATACGTGGAAAAGAAAATAAATTGCACTTTGGTCCCATCTATTAGTTTATATCCAAATTAGTCCATGATCTTTCAAATAATAAATATTTCCCTTAAATTCAAATTTAACGACTACCTATGTTGGTACCGGGTATTATAAACCCTATCTCCCATTACCAAAATCACTACCAGAGGAGACACAATCCGGGTATTATAAACCCTATCTCCCATTACCAAAATCACTACCAGAGGAGACACAATCCAGGGGTACACATATCTACCCTATCATTCCAGCACCAGATTGAAGTCGGCAAAATGCGGCTTCCCCTTCCAACTCCACAGCTCTCACATATGGAAACCGACGGATCACTATCTCCGGACTCACAGCATAGCAACTGCGGATGAAAATCCGCCTCCGACACAACCTCTCTATCTCGTACCACGACTTGCACACCATAGAAACTGCATTCCTGTCCTTGTTATGGTTCAAAAACGAGAATACGTGCTCTAGTACATCCTCTGGGAAAGATTGAGCCATTGAAATCTGGTCGGTTACAGTGGCTATTCAGCTCAAATCTAGAGAGAGAAAAGAGGTATAACTTGGAATGACAAGGTTATTGTAGGGGTAAATAGCACTGGTTCCCGAAGAAGAAGAAGATGAAGAGGTTAGATTTAGGTCGGTTAATTTTTGGGTTTGGTTTGAAGGATTTTTACATTGGTTCTTGTTCGTTGTTGGATCCCAGCGTCTTAAGGATGCCTGCGAGCTCTTCGTCGGAGATCTTGTCGTCGCCGTTGGTGTTGTTTTCCGGTGTTTGGCGGAAAATCTCCTTCGGTGGTGATTTTGGTAATGGGGGAGGGGGTTGATTGCAATTTTTTCTTTATTTTTTTTGTTTTTTATTTTAATTCGAAAAGGTAGATCGGTCATTTTTAAAAAAAATTGACCATTTAACGGTCAAACTAATAGTTTTTTTAACAGAAGGACTTTGCTTGCGAATTTTTTAAAAGTTAAGGACATGGAGTGCTAGACATTGGAGGTTTATCACCCCATCGTTATAAGGTTTAAAAGTTTGGGACTCCCAGTGCTATTTACCCTAAAAAGTAATATTGAAAACAAATTAAATTTCGGTTCTTTAGCTGAAACCGAGAACCATACTAGAACCATTTGGTTTCTAGTTCTAAGACCCAAAACAAGTTAGATTTTAATTGGAATTGCACCGAATGTAATAGTGGTTTGGTGGGGTTCAGAAATGCTTTCCCTTCTCAATAGAAGTATCTTATTGGTATTTGTTTTTGTGTCTATCTATTTTTCTTTAGTAATATGTATTGTTTCAATCATTAGAGGTTCTGAAATGCGTGTTATCATGAGAATACTTGAATGTCATCTTATCGTGGCTTTGTGGAATAACATCTTGCCTCTCTCTTTGATCTTCACTTGATATCTTACTGGAACTTGAATTTCTTTCCGTTTTCTATTTTATTGAATTGCACTTTACACTAAGTCAGAGGACAATCAACTCTCTGTCTAAGTGCCTCATTTTTGTCTTGGGAGCAGATCTTATCATCACTCTCTTATGAGGAGGTTAAATGAAATTTGATCCTATTGCTGTCTCTACTATTGTTCTGTATCATTTTAGATAATATATTGCGAAATTGTTGCTGATCAGTTGTTACTTGCTACCTATGCTTTCATGAGAAGATTAGTATTTGTATTTTATGCGGAACTTCAAGGCTGTGAGATAAGTAGCTGTGGAAAATCGGTTGTCACTGTTATGATTCTGACATTTTAATTTTATTGTGATGGTTATTTCTTGTCTATGTAGGGGCCTCGTCATTGGTGCTAAGATAATGAATCATTTACGTCCGAGAAATCTTGTGCATGGGCTACGTAATAATGTTTCTCATCCACAGCCGCTCAATTCTCACGAATCAGGCTACTGGTATTGCACATCACTAGCGGTAGTAAATTTCTTGAATTATTGTTTTAGGTAAATGGACATTTGCCAGTCATAATCAAGATTGGGAATTCTGTTGGAATTTGTATAGTTAAAAGATTTCTTACAAAGAATGTAGTAAAGTCCACCCTTGGTTCCATGAGGAGATATTACTCGTGTGAAAGATAGTAGTCATTCTTCACAAAATTGTGGATGGTTTCAATATGACAAATTTGCATCATTTTCCTTTTGTTGTGAATAATGTATGCTTTCGACCAATAAAAAAAATCTCGAGACTGAAATGCACGCCGATGGGTTGACCAAATTGGGCTGCTTTTAAATTCCCAATTGTAATGCTCGGATTATTTTGGATTAATGGATTGCCTTCATATCGTCCTAGTTAGTGCTCCTATTTTTTTGTTGATGTTGGATCATGATTTTTATTGAAGCTTCATGTTACGAAATGAGGAGTGCTTGATTCTACTGAAAAAACTGAATTCTACAATTTATAATATGGATCTGACTGGGTCCTTACAAGATTTCTTGGCCACGATGAAAAAGCATGTTCATATTTTGGTGATGAGAAAGTGCAACAAGATTATTAATATAGTAATTTGGTTGACAGATGGTGTCTTCTCGTTCACTTTTCTATGGGGTATATGCTAGAATTCTCCACCCAAATAAAGAACACACAAGATTGGCTTCACACGTTTCAATTCCAGAACCACAAGTTCAAAGGAAATTCTTTTGGGTTGGTGATGATGCTCTTTTTTTAAAGTCAACTTTTTAGACGTCCAGCTCTTTTGAGATGTAAAAGTTTTTTAAGCTTCAAAGATAAAATGGTAAACCTGTTGGGATATTTTCTCAAAACTTGGTAGTCAAAACTTGGAAGACATCTAAGTCGACTAAAATTAGAACAAGTTTTCAAATCTTGGACTCCTTGGCAGTTTAAACTTGTATGAAAATTATGTTATTCGTTAACTATAAATTAACGTAGTTTATTCTCTTTTGTAGGAGTGACCTGAGGGTTTTCTGAAAGAAAAATTGTAAGCCTAGCATCATAGTTGTTTTTCTTGTTCTCTTTGTGGGTTGTACAAAGAGTAGAAATTGGTGGGTGCGGTAAAGCTTAGGATATTATTTTTCTTGAGATACTTAGGATTTGGGTGGGTGAAATCTATATGATTGTAACAATTTTTCATATAGTGAAAGCTTTGACAGTCCGTAAATCTTTCTCTATCTTTTTATATTTTTCTGTTTCGTTAATTTTCTCTGAACAAGGATCTTGTGGGCAATAAAGGAATTGGTCTCAATTCCCAGCAGTGGTATCAGAGCATCAGGTCGTTTAGAGTGTTGGCGCACAGAGAAGAGAAGATATGTCTATTAAATATGACGTGGAGAAATTTGACGAAAGAATCAAATTTGGCTTGTGGCAAGTACAAGTCAAGGATGTTTGGATTCAATCTGGACTGCACAAGGCTTTGAAAAGGAACCCAATTCCTGTTTCTGACAAAGATACTAAAAGGAAATTATCTTGTTGGAATTGTAGAAAACCTGGTCACGTGAGGAAAAATTGTCCAAAAGGTGGAGCAGGCTCGGCTAACTGTTCGACATCAGATACGGACAATATGTCTCTCTTTATGGGAGGCGATGATGTCGCTTGAGTAAATATTTACATCCTTATGGCATGCGCTAGTTGCCATGATAGAGGATGTGTTACTACTAGTGGGTCCACATTTGCACATGGGCATTGGCTTGATATTAATGCAAGGTGTGTGGTGGAATTTATGTCGATGGCTGATGAACTTCCAAGTAAGTCAAGCAAGGGAGTTGCACCATAATATTTCAGCAATTTTTTTTTCGACATGAGCCGATGAAATTCTTAGAATTCATTAATTCTAAGTGATTATACTTATATGGTGGAGTATGTTAATTCTCTATTTTGAGAATTAGGATTGTCAAAGTGTACCATTTTTTTTAAGTATCGAGATGAAGAGCTGCAGAAGAGATGATTGAGTTTTGACTCGTTTTTCGTCAAGGTGGAGATTGTTGGGATATTTTCTCAAAACTTGGTAGTCAAAACTTGGAAGACATCTAAGTCGACTAAAATTAGAACAAGTTTTCAAATCTTGGACTCCTTGGCAGTTTAAACTTGTATGAAAATTATGTTATTCGTTAACTATAAATTAACGTAGTTTATTCTCTTTTGTAGGAGTGACCTGAGGGTTTTCTGAGAGAAAAATTGTAAGCCTAGCATCATAGTTGTTTTTCTTGTTCTCTTTGTGGGTTGTACAAAGAGTAGAAATTGGTGGGTGCGGTAAAGCTTAGGATATTATTTTTCTTGAGATACTTAGGATTTGGGTGGGTGAAATCTATATGATTGTAACAATTTTTCATATAGTGAAAGCTTTGACAGTCCGTAAATCTTTCTCTATCTTTTTATATTTTTCTGTTTCGTTAATTTTCTCTGAACAAGGATCTTGTGGGCAATAAAGGAATTGGTCTCAATTCCCAACAAAACCCAGTCTCCAACACAAAACAAAAAAAATGGAAAGCTCGGTCTGAAGCCGTTCATTAGTTGCTAAAAACTGATAAGGTTAGAGTCCTTGATGTTCATAAAAAGTTAGAAGAATCTCTATTTCAATTTCTCTATATTTTTTTCTTAAAAATAACTTGTATATTATTGAATTGATGAATAGAATAAAGTGGAAGTTCCACGAAAAGAAGAGCGTGAAGCAGACAACGCGTAAAAGCTCCTTTGGCCATTCCGAATACTTAATATTGTTTGCATGCGAATCATATCAAATGTAGCTAAGCCACATATATCAGTTTAATTTATTTCCCCACAAAGGGGTTTCAAATATTAAGAGTATTTGATTTTTTAATAAAATCTTCAATTTAAAATAATCTTATGATATTATAATTTAGGGTAATTAGCATAAAACGTCCACATCTATTGAAGTAATTGTGCAAATCGTCTCTACCTTCTAAATGTTTGCATTTAACATCCCCACTTATTCCACTCCTTGCAGAAAACGTCATTCCGTCCAAAAAAGCAGCCGTTATCTCAACAGACCAACACGGTTCGTGTTATAACTTAAGGGCAAATAAGTCCATAAACTTGTCTTCTTCTTCATTGACTAATGAAATCATACCCACGGCAAGAACCCACCACCATCAGTGTTTGCTTGGTATTTAATATTCAAATTCTGCTTGAATATTAATTCCAGACTGATTGCTTTGTCATCCACTGATTTCTAGTTGTGAAACCTTGAATTTCAGTTTTTTATTATGAGTAAAAAGCAAAAAGTACTGGCTGTCCGAAACAAAAATGGGTTCGCAAATTTGATCCGCGAAATTAATGAAGGTAGTTCCATGCTAATTACCCTGTAAAAAATTAAAGGAATTGAAGGAAGTAAAAACCAGTGGCCGATTCTTCCAAAAAAGAGGATGAAGGACCATCTTGGGAACCGGAAGTCCCTACTGCATTCTTGCCTGAAATAAAGCATTCTTCCTCGCAATCGCGCGCAGATTTTCCAAGTCCCGGTTTCTTATGAACAATCGAGCCTTTCTGTTTCTTTCCCATTAAAAATCAGCAGAAAAAAATTATTTCAAAGCTGGAATAAAGTGGCCAACAGCAATGGAGATGCAGGGAATCAATTAAATCCAACCAAAATATGAAAATACCTTCGAAAAAGTGCTGTAGCAGAACGTGAATAATTTTGAAAAAGTTTGAAAACAAACTCAAATCTTAGAATGAATCCACGAATAAGTGGGCCCACAACAAAGTGGAGCATTAACTATGCATTAATGTAACAAAAACGAGCTGTATCCATAAGCGAGAGGCAGATTTTTGAATTGAATGAAGAGATGAATAGTGAAATGCGACGGCCAGTGGAGTGTTTCTCTCTCTAATACAAGTGAAATGTTGATGGACTAATTTACCCTTAAGTTATAATACGAATCGTGTTCGTCTGTTGAGATAACGGCTGCTTTTTGGACAGAAGGACGTTTTCCGCAAGAAGTGGAGTAGATGAGGATGTTAAATCCAACATTTAGAAGGTGGGGATGATTTGCACAATTACTTCAATAGGTAGGGACGTTTTGTGCTAATTACCCTATAATTTATTCTAAAAGAAGTAGGCACTTGGCGGCTTTGAGACAACTAACAAGTGTGAAAAGTTGATCTGGCTAACTCAGTCTACCAAAATAAACTTTATCACCCACACAATATATATATTTTCTCATTGCAGTCACCAAAAACCATAATAAAAGTCGAATTTGGATCTGGTTCTTTAGGGCAAAGATTTTCAGTACAGTAGCTGTTTGGTTCACTGGCCGGCACATGTTTTCTTGGCCGCTTTCAAGCTCACCCATGTGAGCCTCTATTTCTCTCCAACATATCCCCCTCCCTGAATTTCCATAGATACAACCAACAGCCTTTGCTGAGAAGGAGAGGATTTGAGGAGAAAAGATGGGGTATTACTTGAGTTGGGCGCAAGCTTTGGCCTCAGCATGGGGCATCATGCTATTGATAGGTCTGGTTTGCTGTTGTCTTAGCGCCAAAACTCGGCCTCATGGAGACACAAGCAGTGGCAGTGGTGGTTGTGGTTGTGATGGTGGTTATGTAGGTGTGTAAACTGTTATCCTAAATATATTTTTGTCCCAACGATGATTTTCTGTGCAGGTAGTGTTCTTTAGAATCATTAAAATTGGTATTTGGATTCTCTACATTACATTTAAGTAATTGTGACTGGGCGAGGCACAACAAGACTTGGAATTCTCATGCCTGCATGTAAGGGAAATTGAGTTTGATTCTTACTGTTCATAGATATATGAATTGAATGACACAGAGTGTATTGTTAGTAAATAGATCAAGTTTAATGGCATAAATTCTGATTGTATTTAATAATCTATTGATTTGCTGAATTGAGTTTAGAACTGATTTCTATCCGTGACCTAACAGAATACTCTTGGTTCTAGAAAGGTCAAACCCGAGATATATATAACTCTAATGCAACAATCTTCATTAAAGTTAATACATCACTGAAAGCCCAACAACTAGTGTTAAGTTGATTAGTGGGTTCTTTAATTCTTTGTTGACATAAACAAAGTTCAAAGTTTTCCCACTTAGAAATCTCCTATATAAAAGGGGTGCTGTTCTCAACTTTCAACTTCAGGAATTGCCCATTTTCTGAACACACGTAAGAGATGAGGGGATCTTTAAACCATTAATTACAGTCCTAATTATACATAGGTTTGAAATGGGCAATAATTGCATGAATATGTAATTAAAAAACTGTTATATCTTCCAAAATCTACAAGGTGAGTTTCTATGTTTCTTTTTGTTTCAAAATTGATATATTTATTATTTAGAAAGTTCCTATACCAACTAAAAGCATGCAACCAGCTTGCAATCAAAAGAAACCTAATTCTACAGTTAAAATCCCAAAACTTGTTTTAAATCATTTATTCTTTTAAAATTTTGACACTGAGTAGTACGCTTAAAGTCTTGTGTAATGAATGCCAATAAAAAGTCTTGTGTAATGAATGCCAATAAATGCTTATTAAGGTTGAGACAGGGCCAAGCTCGAAAACAGAGTCAGATGGTGGAGCCTTGAATTGGGTTGATAAGAAAGTAACAAAAATGTAAGAGATTAACATATGGCTGAATCCTACTACAGAATATTGCCAATACATTGCAACACTGCTGTGAGAAAGATGGCAGTGGTCTAAACCATTACTAATACGTCAAAAGAATTATACGAAGATCAACAATAGAATGAGTAAAAATTCATTTACAGAAAATAATGAAGATATAATTCATTTTTCTTTTGTAAACTATTAACTCATTTTGACATCTTTCCACTCCTTCCAATGCCATTGTTGCAATTAATCAGAAAATACTTCAAAATTTGGGCATAGCTTTTCTACATATCATATCATACCTAGAAATTTCAAAATTGGGAGCAATAACAACAGGAAGATTGAGCTGGCTGTATAGTTTGACAGGTTTATGTGCCAAAGCTACGGTCTCCTGCATCTCCGAGTCCAGGTAATATTAACCTGAAATTACCCAAATACTCAGGACGTGAGAACAGTATATGCATTTCTGCCAACACCGAGCTCCCATATATGAAATTAGCCTTACCCTTTGTCATTGACAGTGGGGTCAAGAATTCCAGCATATACATGAAGCCTGGTATTTAGAAAGAGAAATTATTAAAACCAAAGTGAAAAATATTAACTTCCAAAATAATTAATTGGAAATATTATTACCCAGGAAACTTCTCACTGAGCTTTTGAAGGGCAGGAGGAGCAGCAATAGCAGATATCTGAAACAAAGCAGTTTATACAACAAGTAACATGTTGCACATAGTCATAGATGTAAAAGATACATGCAAAACATATCCCACTCAGCTTCACCAGGCACACTTGGCACTTGGCACTTGGCACTTGGCACTTGGCACTTGGCACTTGGCAGCAAGAGATTTCATTTTTTGGAACCATGAGGCAAGGCCAAGAATGCCCAGAAGAGAATATACATGCTTTAATAAAATGGAGAAAATAAGAATTTTAGTATCCTAACCACTTTGATTTGCTTATTGTCAATCCCGCGCTCCTTTATCAGTTCAAGAGCTGCAACGACTGTGCCACCTAAAAATTGCATTTACAAAGAAATAAATAATTTCCAAGCCTGATGCGGACAACATTTTCAGAACAACACATTGGCAAACACTTTCAGAAACAGCAGATTAAAAGCACCACTATCAATCCTATTTTAAGAAATCATGTGCATTCGGGAGTTCAAACTTTCTTCCAGTTATATTTTAAAAAGTGGAAATAGATGCAAGTATCTCTTGTTTATTGTCATGTTATGGAACTCAATTTTCATATGATCCCCAAAAAAAATCGAGAGTTTTGAAGGTCTGTCATCACTATTTCATTTTTTCTATATTCATCCAGCCATGTTGATGTTGAATCCTGACACCAAATCAAGGGTGTCTTGATCCATTTAACTCCTGAATGGCTAAGAAAAAAAATGGTACTTGAAGCTATATTTCTGGCCTAGAACTTCAAATATATGTGGATGGAGAATTTGAGATAATTAGACCAGGATTTAGAATTCAAAGCTAAATGATATGCCCACAAGAAAGTATTAGCAGCAGGAGAAACCTCACAGTAAAAAATTCTCCTGTTAATCCAACCTGGGAACCTAAAGATACACTTATTTAACTAGAACCTAAAGTCATATGATTTGTAAAGGAAGCGAAAGATTATAGGCAATGGCAAAGGTACAACTCAGATTTTCTATAATCTCTAAACTTTGGGGAGAAAAACTCTGTGAACAGAATAACATGTCATGTAGAGAAAAATAAACATCATTTACCACAAAATATAGCAATAAATGAAAGTATTCAAGTACCTGTTGCAAGCATGGGATCTACAACAAACACTCTAGAACCTTCTGGAAATTTCTCAGGCAACCTGAGGAGCAGGTTACCAAAAATTTATTAGAGGGCTTACAAGGCTGATCTGTATGGAAACAATAAAACTTAAGAAACTAAACTTATATCAAAATGCAATGACAAAAGATTCTGGTTTCTGCACCTACAGTAAAGCACTTCTATTAGGGCCCGACATCGGTTCTGGAACAACAGAAGCACAAAGATAAATGTAAAATGGAAATTTCAGCAATTTTGTCTACAAAGAGATCTTACTTGTTCAAATACACAGTCGGTTGAAGAGTTTCTTCATCTCTGACAATGCCTTAAATTGTAAACAAAATAGAAAAATAAATGCAACAAGCACAGTCAGGTTTACAAACACGGTGGAATTAAATTCTAAAGGCAATTTATGGAGCATAGTCAGAAAAATCAGAAATCAGTGGAGACAACACTAGTAACTGCAATAATAACTGAAACATACAACATCAACATTAAAGATGACACTTGAAATTTCACAACCAAAATATCTGTGATCTCGTATATGGATAACATTTTTTTCCCCTGCAATTGAAGAGGACTAGACATTTATGTACCTAGATGATAAGTCTTTGTTGCTGGCAAAATCGATGATGCATGCTCCGCTAGAGCAAGACCAGCTCTCAAGATGGGAACAATCTGTAGAGCAAGACTACAATGATCAGTCCAATTCTGCACAAAATAAACCTTATTCCAAAATACTTAGTTGCCAATCCCGAATAATGATCCTGCCAATTTTAAATTTTACATGGTTTTTAAATGGGGAAAGATGAGTGTTAGTTCATAAAGCAGAGGCAAGGATGAAGCAAAATACCTAATTTTGTTGGACCTTTTCTTTGATTTAAATAGATGTAACTCTGGATTGATGTAAATAACAATGAAGTATCGCCGAACCCAAGTTTTATGGAAATAAGGATTGGTTTGTTGTTGTGTTCATTGTTGTTCATTGCACTCATTTGCTTTAAACGCAAAGGGATGCCATTTAATCATGTGGGGAAATTTATTGACAGTGTTGAGAGTGTTAAACATATGCAACTTTTCAGATATAAGTATCATTCTTTGGGATTTTTGGCTGGAACAAGAATATATTGAATAGTTTGGGTGCAAGATATTTTTACAGACTTACCAACTAGTAACCAATGCTAGCATAACATAGTAATAACATATAATATAAAGTAGAGAATATTAATTTCTTTGCAAAAACCTCAAACCAAGAAAGCTCAAATGAATACGCACAAATGGAGAGAGAGGAAAAGTGATGAAATAAAAAGACTAACCGATACAGGTTCCCTTGGATCAATAAATTCCACGGAGGCAACACCCATTGGTGACTGGATCTCTCCAGCAATAGTTGGCTAACAGAAATCACATGTATAAATGTTAGTTAAAAGTATTACTAGTATTATATACTTTTGGATTTGGAAGTCTTTAAACAAAATTTTATATTCTCTAAATATTATAAACTTTAACAAGAAAAACGGGAGACTTGTTGCATGTAAAGATTCAATTTGTATTTCTTATTTTTATGGCCAAAAATTCTGGTCAAGTCATTTAAAATATTCTTCAGAATTAAGTACTATATTTGATAGCATCCATAGTAGATATAATCATATAATAAGGGGAAAAAACAGAGAGAGAATATCCAAATAGTCGCAGCTCACCAGCCAGTCTCTCGAGGCCTCATACATAAGCAATCTCCCCAGCTCAGCCATGGCATTCTCTATAAATATTATATAATGGAGTTATTTGTGAATAAATATAAAGGAATAGAAAATAAGCCAAACAGAGAAAGATTACAATTTTAAACCTTCTCAATAGAACCTGAACCCACTTTAACTTGTTTGCTAGTGCTTATAACTATCATTAAGTACAAATGCTTATGACTTCCATCAAATTAGTATCAACAACTGCATTTGCTGCAATATTCTGCCCTATACTTGCCACCTCGATGCTCATCAATAGCACCGCATTTTACAATATAAATAATTCGCAACCATTTCAAACAGATTCAAAGTTATTTGCTCCCCAAGAAAACTCAGCAAACAACTGAGGCAGGACTATTTTAATTCTTGACTGAAGTTCCACTTACTGAAAATTGGACAAGGCGTCTGCTCGTTACGAAGAACTGATATCCAGTGCTTTATCAAAGCATGCGGTGGCACAAACACCTAAAAAATTAAAAACATGCAATCCAATGATATCGTCATTGCCTCAACCAATACATAACATTCAATTTAGTTATCACCAAATCAGTACATTGTTAATTAAGAATAAATTTATAATACTGACCAGCATTCTGTCTTCGGGCATGGCTCTCCTCTCCGTCGTCGTTTGGACCCTCACAGAAACAAACCTTCGTTTCCCACTATTCACACCCAAAATCTATCACATTCATAAAAACAAATCAAATAAACATAAAATTAGGGTTTTAATTTTCATATATGACTGTAATGAATGTGTGTCTGATGTGTACCTTGGAATTGTTAATATTAGAGCAAGGGAGGGGATTGGGTGCGGGGAGGCGTTGGGGAGGGTGTAGTGCGGCGGAAGAGATTGGGGGGTTGAGGAGAGGAGAATTATAAATGCTGAAAGCCATTAATTTATAAGATAAAAGAAAAAAAAAAGGCAGTTTTGCTGATTGGCTCCGACTGAAGATTATTTCTGGTAAGACGAAGAAGGGTGCACGGAGGCTACTGGGACGCGTTGGCTAAAAGGAGAGTCAAACAAACCGAATGGGAAAAGCACTTTAAGTTATAAGATTTTTACAACTCTTTTACATAAAAAATAAATAAACTAATATACCACTTTTCTTTGCGGTTGAATTCGACCGTAGAAAATTTTAATAGATTGAAGAGTTGAAAAGAATTAGAGAGAGAGTTTTGTTTGAGAAGAGTTTGATTTTGATGAATATGGAGAAGAATATAGAGGAATTGAGAGAGAGATGAGTTTTGGTTTGAGAAGACGAAGACATAGTGACAGACAAAAAAGTATTTTTTGTGCTTGTAACGGTGTAAATTTTCTTACGGTCGGTGACAAATAAATAAAATACTTAAATATCCTCAATAATAAGATTACTATCTCTTAACAAATATTCAGACTATTAACAAACTATTGTTAACATGCCACAAGTCTGTTAAGACACTATCACAAATTTACACATTTTTAATTAATTTTTCAATTAATCCACTTCAAATGAATTCATATTTATAGAAATTTAAAACAAAAATTACAATTCATACTCACATGTATACATATTTTCATGATTTATACCATAAAATTCTTAATTTTTACTGTGAATTAAAAGAAGAAGATAGAGACAAATGAATTTTCTATATTGAAATGAGATTTTTTAAATAAATGAAATGAGTTGGATTTTAACCTTGAAACATGTTAGATTCTAACTTGAAAATCTCTTTTTCATAAGATAAATTTGAAATTATTTAAAATACAGTAAGTGAGGAAGAGAAGACGAAAGAGAAGACAGAGAAGTCATGATTATATTTGGTAATTTGCAAGCTAAAATGGGTCAACAGCCATTTAGAAAAATTTATCGGATCACCCGACCATTTAGCACTATCTCCACGAGACTACTGTGAGGTTGCATGCATATAATCTTTTTCTAAAAGTTTCTTGTTTCTGTTCATTTAAGAGAAATTAGCCCAAATGGTCATTATTGTATGTTTATCTTGCATTTGTAGTCTCTAAATTTTTATTTTTGGGAGAGAGATTCTAAACATATGTTTTAAGTGTCTAAATGGTCTTTTTGAACAAAATCTGTCCAACATATCCGATAGTTTTGTGCGTAGTTTACATTCTCTTTTAATAGCGGGAACAAAATTGTTAATTTTAAAATATATAATAAAATTTAAAAAATAATTTAAAAATAAATAAATAAATAAAAATGATCATCTTTTTCAATCCACCTTATTCCCACGAACTTGGCTCGTTCAGTTCCATAGTTGGGACTTGGTGGTGTGGACCTTCTGTCGGTAATTTCTTATCAAGCTTGTGTTCTAAACTTGCAGTGAGTGCTAGTGACTACTTTTGTTGTAAAAATTGTATGTACGTAATAATTCTTTGATGTCAAGTTCGAGTAAACATATACAATTGTGCTATTATGACCCAATGCTTAAAAATTTATTAAAAAATTGAAGTTAAGATTATCAATTAATTTTAACCATACATTTCATAGAATTCACAACTTTATCAATTTTTTAAATCAAAATTTGATAAAAAGCTTCACTAGCATGTGTAATTTTAGGATAAAAAATATTGGGATCTTAAACATTTGAACTTTGTGATGATGGGGTTCCAAACTTTAATTTATAGAACTTGAGATTCTAAATCTTTCAAACGTTTTTCACTGAGATCCTTTTGTGATAGAATCTTCAATTTGACCGTTAAATAATCAATTTTGAATTAAAATAATAATTATATTCTTATTTTAATTTTAAACTAAATAAAAGAGAAAAAAAAATTGAAAAAGAAATAATCATTTTCTTCAATTTCAAACTACCCATCCCAACCTCATAGAGAGCGACAATGCCGTTACCACCCACCAAAAAATAAAGATAATAAAAAAGAAAAATCTTCATGTTTCCATAGCATCACACCCCCATTGCCCTGCCTAAACCTATCCCGCCTCTCCCCCTTCATTTTGTTTCTTCATCTTTTTTTTTTTTTTTTTTTTTTTTTTAAATTTCTTTAATTTGTATTAATTTACAATAAGGGTACAAATGTCATTTCATCAAAAAAATGATCATTTCGTCACAAAAAGACCTCAAGCACAAACGTTTGAAATGTTTGAAATTCAAGTGTTAGAAATCAAAATTTTGAATCTCTATTATCACAAAGTTTAAAAGTTCAAAACCCTAAGAACTATTTATCAGTTTTAAGTATCTAAAAAGAATTTACCTCCAATACATGAATATATTCCATGTATATGAGAGAATTCTTCTGAATTTGTTTTTTAAATGACATGGATACTTCACAAGCTATTTATAACATTAAGTACCTTCTCAAAAGTTTTAATTTTACTTAATTTCTTCTCGTCAAAGAATTGAGATACAATTTAATTATATCTGTCTTATCAGTTATCACCAGAACCGTGGGAGATAAATTATATTCAATTATCTACGTATTAGAGCTTCTCCAATGCATTCAATGGATTAGGAAAAAACATGTGTCACATCATCAAATAGACAATGTCTATTAAAAATACTTCTCCAATGCAATAAGTGGAGCACTATGTTAGGCTGACGTGACACCAGAAAAAATAGAAGATGTGAGATACTCCTTCTACATCTATACATCATGTAAGATTGGATGAGTCAGCAATTTTTTTATTTTTGTTAAGTGGATTAGTTTTATTATTTTTAATTTAAAAATATAAATGCCACATAATCAACATTATTGAATTGTAGAAGGAACCTATTGGATAAAATTTTTGGACTTTGCCGTCTATTCATTTCACATAATCTAGAAATTCTTCTATTTAATTGTCATATCAGCCACAATTCATTGAGTGCATTGAAAATGCTCTTATACAATGACATGTAGTAACGTCGACCTAATAAAACATCTTACAATTTTCACACATTTAGCAAAGATAGAGAACCAGTTGAATTGAAAGAAATATTTTCGAGATTAATTTGTAAAATAATTGAAACGTAATGAACATCAAAAAAATTATTCAATTTGATATTTACTCCAATTAACATGCAAATTAGCAACCGTGACGTATAAGCAAATAATTTGCATGAGAAAATGAAGAAGTCGAAGTAAAGTTTGCACCATCGTTATTTGTTCTTCTCGGGACTTTGCACTAGTCTATATGTAATTCTGTGGTTTTTGGGACGTATTAGAGCATCTCCAATGCATTCAATGGATTGGAAGAAAATGTGTGCCACATCACTAAATAGACAATGTCTATTAGAAATACTTCTTCAATGCACAATGTAGAATACTATGTGAAGCTGACGTGGCACTATAAAAAATAGAAGATGTGAAGTACTCCTTCTACATCTAGATGCTATGTGAGAATGGTGAGTCAGCAATTGTTTAATTTTTGACTTAATTTTTTAAAATTGTGTTAAGTAGATTAGTTTTATTATTTTTAATTTAAAAAAATAAATGCCACATAATCAATATTATTAGATTGTAGAATGAACCTATTGGAGAGAATTTTTGGATTTCACCGTCTATTCATTCCACATAATCTAGAAATCCATCTATTTAATTTCCACGTCAACCACAATCCACTCACTGCATTGGAGATGCTCTTAGATTCTTGATTTTTTTTTTTTTTTTTTAATTTTGTTGTATAACTAATTCTTTTTCTTTATTCATTTGATTAATCTGAATATATATTTTAAAATGTCATAAAATATTTATTTTTGCTATATAACTCGATATATTTTAGCCAAGTTTGAATGCAGTTCAAAATTCAATGGTATTAAAGAAATTTTATTTTACTTTATTAACGTATCAACTTGTGTTTAATGAGTATTTATATTAATAAAAATCATAAAATATTTATAGAATATTTCCAACTTTTGTGACGTAGATTATTCAATTTTTTAGATTTTTGCTGGAGTAAAGTTGAATAGATTTGCGTAGTGATGCGGTGAATGATTGTGATAGCATTCATGGACATTGTGACTCCAAAGCAGAGGCGGATCTAACATATGGCGAAACTCCACGTCCACCTGTGCTGGAATTTTGTGAAAAAATAGTGTTCGCTTCATCAATTTTTTTTTTCCTGCGTCACTGCGTGCATTCTGCGTGTAGTGTATGCATATGTTGTATATATAATATTTCTTGAGTTGAAAAAGACGGTGGGTGGGTCGGTGGGTGTGTAAGAGAGAGAGAGAGAGAGAGAGAGAGAGAGAGAGAGAGAGAATGTCTATTTTAAATTCAAAATTTTTTTTGTGGTCCTTGAACTTTGAGAAATCAAAAAAATAAGACAATTGCATGAATAAATCTTCAAGTAAAGAATTTATTATTTTTCTTTAATATGATAATTGCATAATTTGAAAAGAGGGGGTCAAAATTGAAGAATATAGAAAGTATTTATCAGAACGTTTGCTCTCTTTTTTTTGTTGCCATAGATTTGACTTTATTTTAAATTTTTTTCTTATCGTTACTGTCTTATTTTAAATTATTTTTTAAGTAAATCTTTATTGTCCCCACTGAACCATTATCCTAGGTCTGTCCTTGGTGTTGGCTATCGTGTATGATGTGTATTTTATCATGTTAATAAATTATTATCGTTTTGTTGGCAGGCATTTTCAGAGCTCAAAGAAGAAAAGAATGAGAGGCTTCATTCGAGGAAGGTAGGTTATTAAAACTACCAAATTTGTAGTTCTTATTCGTTCCTATTTTGACTAAGACACTGTAACTGGTCATCAAACAGAAATTATTACGGCTTGTATCGAATTATATTTCACTATTATATGATTTTTTTGTTGTTTTATAAGTTACGTATTTATTAAAAATATTTTTACATTATTTTTTCACAAGTATCGTTCGTTGACTGGTCAACGGTCAATATTTGACCGTTGACCAGTCGACGTCCGCCCTAACTGAACTTCAATCATATTGACCGTTGACCAGTCGACGTCCGCCCTAACTGAACTTCAATCCTAGATCCGCCACTACTCCAAAGAGTGTTAGGGGATTGTGGAGTGTTAAGAGTTCGTCAGAATTAACTTGAGAAGTGGAGCATCATGACGTTGAAGTGTCACGATATTGAATGACAAACACACAGAATTGACGGATGAGTATCTTTTGTAGGGTTTTCTATTATTTGGGATAAATTTAACAGATACTCACTCAATTTTCAATTTATTGCTACTTACTTACCGTACTTTGAAGTGTTACTAATAACTTACTCAACTTTGAATTTTGTCTACCATCCATCACCCGTTAAATAACTGTTTGGAGAAGATGACGGAAAACGCCTACCTATCTAACAGCATACACGTGGCACCAATCAGATGGTGGCATTTTTCCAACTCATCAGTTCAGACAAAATCGCATGCCACGTCAGTAAATTCCAACAACATACCGGTCAAAAATTTCAAGAATTTTCAGTCCGTTTCTTCTTTTATTCAAAAAATCTGTTCCAAGCATTTATTCCATGATGATTTGGATCCATAAATGCATATTTATTGTTTCATAACATAGTGCGCCTGCTATATCTTGGATTTATTCCAACTTGTGATTAAATCTAGCTAAAATTTTTGGACTATGATAGTTGTACACACTTCCTTACACCTTCTTTTACACCCTCATATGTGTCAAATACTCGTTAGTTCAAATTATTATTTATTTGGCCAAATAAATAAAGTGACTCAATCATTACTTGACACATGTGAAGGTGTAAGTGATTGTGTAAGTTTTGAGTGTACAAGTAGCATTTTCCAAAATTTTTTGTATATTCAATTTCTGCTACAATGGTTGTCTATCATTAAATTTTCAGATTCAGCTTGTTTGTTGATTTCCAGTTGTTCTCTGCTTGTCGGCCATTATTCATCAACTTTGGAATAATTAATTTCAGTTGTTTTTTTAATGGGTAAGAAACACAAAGCCTCATTTGTTCGTATTAATCTGGGGCGAAGAAATGACGTGCGTGAAACTAAAGAGCAAGCCTCCTATTCTGGAAAACTTGCAGCCGGTACTTCTCGTAAGTTTGTTGGAGCTTCTTCTTCTTCCTTAGTTGAACAACACAACAGTGGAATTTATTGACATGGCATGCGATTTTTTCTAAATTGGTGAGTTGGAAAAATGCCACCATCTGATTAGTGCCACGTATATGCCGTTAAACATGTTAGCATTTTTTGTTATCTTCTTTAAACGGTTATTTAACGGGTGATTAATAATAGACAAATTTCAAAGTTGAATAAGTTATTAGTTACACTTCAAAATACGATAAATAAATAGTAACAAGTTGAAAATTGAATTAGTATTTATTAAATTTACCCATTATTTGGTAGTATTTATTTTAAAATCTGTAAAGATTTTGTTGTTCTCACGTCGTTTTAATATATAGAATAAAATCAAAAAAATTCTCCAAAGTTGATATTTGATCGACAAATTGAGGATTTAACAATCTCAAATAGCACATCACTATGCTCGAGTTCTTTCACACCTCGTCTACATCACATCGTCTAAAAAGGCATAATATTACTCCACCCAATACATCAACTCCACCTGTGCTGAATAACTACTCCTTTCCACACAACACAAGACATCATAAGAGATAGTACATCATAAGGGATAGCAGGGAATACTTAGAAAGCAGTAGTGGACAAGAGTCATAAAACTAAAGAGAGAAGAATATACAGATTTTGCCTTATATTTCTTTTTCAATATTGTCATTATTGTCCAACAAACCTTTATCAAAATACCATGATTGTACTTCATGCTGAGATATATCTTAGCACACGCGAGCGTAACTTTGGAAAATTCACAAAATAATTTGAACTCCTTCAATAACAAGACAAACTTCAAACTTCCAAAGGAAGCATAACTAACAAACATTGCATTTCCCGAGATGAAATTACAAACAATAAGTTGAAATTATAAGAATATTCTTGTTTTGAATGCTTGCAATAAAGCCAGCTAACACCCCAAATTTATTTCGAGTTCATAATATTGTAGATGATAACGATAAGAAATATTTGCCATTCCTTCCGAAAAATGTATCATTAAACAGCAAGCTTAAAGCTCACCATCCCACAGATCTTCAACGGTTTTGTATGAGCCGAACTTCTCGTGGACAAATGAACTACCTATAAGCAGTCTAGCCTGCCAAATTAAAAAAAAAAAAAACATTTCTCAAGTGCTGAAGTTCTCAAAAATGAAATTGTGTAAGCTGTGTAAAAAGTAGTCTACATGTGAGGCATCTGGGCAAAAAATTTGACATTGGATTTGTGAAGAATCTTAATTGTGGGTGGTGGTGTTTACACGTTAGCATGTTTGGTAAGGTGTAGAGGTGGCAAATGGGCCAGACAGGCCAGCGTCTGGCCGGCCCAACCCGAAACTTGACAGGCAGGCTCAAAAAATTGGGTTGGACTAGCCTTGGCCCAATTTTACACGGGCTCATATTTGTTGGGTCAACCCAACCCGATTTTGGGTCACAGGGGTACTGGGAAGCCCAACATAAATTTTTAATTTCTTTTTTCAAAATAATTAAAAAAAAAATTCACCATCTTCCTCAACCCCCCCCCGCCCCCCACCAAATCAGGGGATCTAGGCCAGCCCATTTTTGCCACCTCTAGTAAGATTGATTGAATTATACTGGTTAGTAAATGAAGAAAAATAATTAAAATTTTATCTATTGTAGTATCCAATCCTATCTAATATTGTCTACCAAACATGACCTGTAAGCTTAACTAATATTTAAAGACGGTAGAGGTTTCATGTGATGGGGACGAATCAACAAATTGCTAGGGAGAACTCTTTATCTAATATCTAGCTCTTCTCAGCTGTATTTACAAAATAGATTGTTGCATAACTCATAACTGCCCGTTAGAAGAAATATACCCATAAAATCTCAATGGTGTCTGATGAAAATGAAAATAACTTGCCTGATCAATTTTGGAGAACTTGGCAAATAAGTCATCAGGTATAGACCAATTGAAAACATCAAAGTTCTCTTTGACCCGTGATTCATTTGTGCTCTTGGGAAGTACACTATGGCCCATCTGTAAACCCCATCGAATAGCAACCTGTGCGGGAGTTTTACCCAATTTTTCTGCAGTAGTAACTATGACAGGATGTTTGAGGACATCACTTTTGAGCCATACCGTGCCAGGTGAGCCAAGTGGTGAATATGCCTTCAGAAAAATTAACAGGTTAATTTAAATCCAACAAATCAATGGTAAATAGTTCTTCGGTTTGAACTTTAAATGGTGAACCAAGCAATTATAATTATCAAAATGAAATATCTCCACATAAAAAGGAATAGAGAAAAAAAAAAGTTTCCTCATTCTTAAAGAGGTGAACCAAAGCCAGCAAACATGAATAATTAACTGAGTTTAGCCAACTCACACAGAGGTGAACTCCCTTGGATTTACAGAGTTCTCGCAGTTTGGTCTGCTGCCATGACGGATGGCATTCAACTTGGTCGACAGCCGGTGGAATGCGAGCTACATCCAATAGATCACTCAGCTTTTTGGTGGAGAAATTGCTAACCCCAATAGCTCGGGCTTTACCAGTATCATAGAGAACTTCCATGGCCTTCCATGTGTTAGGTATATCCACTGGAACAAGATCTTCTGGACTAAAGCCAACAGACCCCTTCCTCCTCCGGACGGGCCAATGAATCTTCACAATTAGACAGGTCGATTCAGTAGCTCAATGATATAATTTTTCAACAGTGAAGATGCGAAATATCCCCCCAACCTTTTAAACTATTACATGATCGTTTCAACTTTGAAAGCCACGTAAGCAGACAAAATAACCATTAGTTAAAGCAGCTTTAATTGTCTTCATAATTCAACAATGGCGTCAAGGTTATTATATGTCTACGGATTAAGCTGAGTCTGTGTTATAAGCATTCATTTGATTCAGTTATTTCCATTCATGCCATACTGTCTTCTTATAAGGTCATCTTGCATCCACTCTTAAATGGTCAAAAACTTAACGAAAAGTTAATATCATGAAAATTACGTACAAGATACAAATCAAGATAGTCAAGTTGCAATTCTTCCAATGTTTTATCTAATCCCACGGGTACATCTTCTGGTGCATGATCGGTACACCTGCAGAAGTTAAGAGATCAGTTCTAGCTTTAATGCTTAAAGTTAAAGAGTAAAGACAAGATGTGAAAGAGGAGTAAGATGAAACGATTAATTTATAAACTATAATGTTCAAGTACCCTCAAGACTAACATTGTATCAAACCCTAAAACAAAGTGAAGCAGCAAGTGCAAAGAGGGTATTACGTATATATATACGCAACAAATTACAAAAACGTCAGTACAATTGCACAATGCACGTCCGTTATGGTGGAAAACTAGTTCCTGCGCCACACAATGGAAGATGTTCTAGTTACACACTTCAAAATTGAAGTGGTCAAGTATCATCAATCAGCTTTACATAGCAAATAATCATATTCAATTATTAACAATCACACTGGAGTTCTGCATTCTCCTAAATGAAGTCAGAACTAGATCACTTCTTGAATATATTTGTAAACATAATTTGATTACCAGAGTTTGGAGGTAATAAATAACTCCTCCCTCTTCACAACTCCATCATCAAACAGCTTCTTTAAAACTGAACCTATCTGCAAATAAGGAACAGAATTTAAAGAATGTGAGTGCGGATTGAGGCTGCTCAAAATTTTTTGTAGCACATCTTGGTTAGCTGCAGTTTGCTGACTCTAAGCGAGTGGGGATTGAGGCTACTCAACATTTTGTGCAGAGGATTGATGCAGCTCGAAATTTACTGTACGAGATTCCACATCTCGAACAGCTGCAACAGCTCGAAATTTTTTGTGCGGATTGATGCAACTCTGCAACAAGTCCATCAAATCTTGTAGCCAAATCTATACCAGTAGAGGCCCCTTGGCCCCAGTTCGGTGCCATTGCTTCCTCAATGGGCCAAGTTTAAATAGCCGCTTCTTTACAATGGATGTTGCGCCATATTACTTCAGGGAAAGGTTAGGTTGATGGCGTGCCACTTTCTCATAGCACCAGGGAGTGAAGGTGACAACCTTTTGTAAGGCCTCCATTCGATCTGAATAATGAAATAAATTAAGTTAAGAGAATAAATATTTTAAGGGAAATAGAACTAAGAAGAATAAGAATAAGAAAAAAAAAAATCTTACATCTACTTCATATGGAACATCTTCAAAAGTAGGCCGCGATTTCGTTTTGAAACTTCGTAAGAAATGACGACCAAAATCTTAGACCATCCTACGACTAAATAGTAGTATGACAAAAATCGTCAGATATGGTATCAAATTGTGTGAGCGTCTTCAAGAAATATGGCACGCACTCTAATACAAACAACTGTAAAAAAAATAATAATAATAATAGCGAGAATGAAGTAACTTTAACTTAGAAAAAGACTTAAATAAAAAAGTAATTATTCTTATAATTAAGAAAACTAATTGCCCACGAAATTCTTCTTGACCCTTCGACAGTCAAAAGTAGAAATGGGTTAAAAAAGCAGCCTTCCAAGCATAGGAACCTATGTCATCAATGTCTTCCATCACAAACAAGTAATAGGGAGAAACTAAGCCTCCTGTCTTCTCCGGAAAAATGAAAGAGCCTAGGACATACAAAATATATGCACGCACATGTTGCTTAAATTTTTCAGAGCTTTCATCTAAGTCAGTGTTAACATTTTCAAAATTTTTTCTGAGCTCTTTCAAGAAAATTATTCCTTTTTTTTTAGTTAGGTCCACACCTAAGTACTTTTCACTAGCTTAGTACCATAATAATTAATACTAGTTACTAACTTACCATCTATTGACAAGCTAGTTAAATAATAAACATCTTCTAAGCTAAAATACAATTTTTAGCTATTAAATATGAAAATACTATCCTCATGATTATAAGAATGCAAAATAACTTTTACTAAACGACCAGGTATATTGATCAAAAATTCAATATCTGCAAACTTTCCGAAACACGAACTCTTGATTTTGATTCTGTCATCTAATTTTCACTCCCTAATGTTGTTGAGGTGATCAAATTTCAACACCATTTTCTCAAGAATCTGAATCAATCTTATAAGATCAACATGAAATTCATGTACTTCTTTTGAGAGATGAATATTCAATGGTTAGTTTTACGAATATCCATGCCAAGAAAATAGCTCATAACACCCAAATCTCTATAGAAGCTTTGATTTCTCTAATTTGGATCCTCAACGTAGAAATGTATATATTATTCTGTGTGATATTTACATGCCTTTGTAAATAGTTAAAAAACTATCGTTTATAAGCTTTTAGGACTGCATGTGTATCGTGGTTATAGTTTTCAATTTTTTTTATGTAACTTGAACTAATCATGATGATCTTGTAGGATTGATTCAGATTCTTGAGAAAATAGTGTTGAAATTTGATCACCTCAACAACATTAGGGAGTGAAAATTGGATGATAGAATCAAAGCCAAGAGTTCGTGTTTTAGAAAATTTGCAGATATTGAATCTTCTATCAATATACCCGGTCATTTATTTGAAGTTATTTTGTGTTCTTATAATCATGAGAATAGTATTTTCACATTTAATGGTCAAAAATTGTATTTTGACTTAGAAGATATTTATTATTTATCTGTTTTGCCAATAAATGGTAAGTTAGTAACTGGTATTAATTATTCTGATAGTAAAGCTAGTGAAAAGTAATTAGGTGTGGACCTAACTAAAAAAAACAAAAGAATGATTTATTTGAAAGAGCTTAGAGAAAACTTTGAAAATATTAGCACTGACATAGATGAAAGCTCTGAAAAATTTAAGTAACCATGTGCGTGCATATGTTTTGTATGTTCTAGGCTCTTTTCCTTTTCAGGAGAAGATAGGAGGCTTAGTTTCTCCCTATTACTTGTTTGTGATGGAAGACATTGATGACATAGGTTCTTATGCTTGAGAGGTTGCTTTTCTAGTCCATTTCTACTTTTCACTATCGAATGGTCAAGAAGGGTTTCGTGGGCAATCAGTTTTCTTGATTGTAAGAATATTTACCTTTTCATTCAAGTCTTTTTCTGAACTAAAGTTACTTCATCCTCGCTATTATTTTTTTTTATCTTTTTTTACAGTTGTTGTGTTAGAGCGTGTACCATATTTCTTGAAGACATTTACACAATTTGATATCATCCTGACAATTTTTGTCTTACTACTATTCCACTAGTCGTTGGATGGTCTAAGATTTTGGGTCACCATTTCTTACGAAGTTTCAAAATGAATCGTGGCCTACTTTTGAAGATGTTCCACATGAAGCAGATGTAAGATTTTTTTTTCCTTATTCTTATTGTTCTTGGTTCTATTTCCCTCAAAATATTTATTCTCTTAACTTAATTTATTTCATTGTTCAGATCGAATGAAGACCTTACAGAAAGTTGTCACCTTCACTCCCTGCATTATCTCAATCTACCTTATGTAGAACGTTCCTTATATGCTATGAGAAAGTGGCACGTCATCAACCTGACCTTTCTCCGAAGCAATATGGCACAACATCCATTATAAAGAAGCGGCTATTTAAACTTGGCCAATTGAGGAAGCAATGGCATCGGTCTGGGGCCAAGGGGCCTATTGGTATAGATTGGAATACAAGGAAATTTCATAAGGATTTTGTCAAATGCTGGAATGAAAGATTTGATGGACTTGTTGCAGAGTTTGTAGCTGTTCAAGATGTGGAATCTCGTACAAAAAATTTTGAGCTGCATCAATCCTCTACACAAAATTTTGAGCAGCCTCGATCCCCACTCGCTCAGAGTCAGCAAACTGCAGCTGGCCAAGATGTGCTACAAAAATATTTTTTTGTGTAGGGGGGAAAAATTATATAGATATTTTATTTTTCTCATATATTAACTTGGTCTAAAAAAAATTTTAGCCTCCGTCTAGATCCGCCCTAGCTTACATAGTCATAGTACATGTGAAAGTGGAGCCCCATTTTGACCCTAAATGTCCCTTGAACCAAAATGGGACACAAGCCTCATTATCTCCATGACACTGTTGTGTATAATCTTTAAGTTATTAGAGATCTTTTTCGCATCAGCTTGCCAGTGAAGTACCCTCAAATAGAATCACATTTTTCAATTCAGGATTAGATAAATCCGTAAAAACACACACATCTTACTAATGTATCTTTACATAGAATAAAAAGGGATCTTATCCCTGAATGACAGAGATGGAATGAAAAACGTACCTCCTTTTCATTTCCATACACTCGAGCACAATCAATATGGCGGTATCCAACCTGCATAAAAGTACCGGGGATTGATCAACTGTAAGTTTTTCTACAAATACAGAGAGACGATTATTCACACTTCCAAACTAGAAAAATCTAAGAATGCGCACAGAACATTTTTTTTCACAGTACAGTGTAAAAAATTTCCATTAAATTTGATCTGCTCATGTATGAGATGAAAAATCTATCTAAGCTGACCAAAAATGATATCAAACTTAAGCGGACCAAATCCAAACACTTTTAGCTTTCAACTCTCATATTTTCCTGCTTCATGATTCATTCTCAGCATAATTCAATAATTCCGTTGCTCTGAGTTAATGCATTAGCTAGGCCAGCAAAGAGCATAGCAAAATTACTAACATAGCCAAAAGTATAAAGGCTGCAACAAATATTCGACATACAGACTTATGCAACGACCTTCAGATATTAAGCATGCAGTCCACTCCTAGGCTCTAGCAGTGGAACAGTAGTTAGCACCGCAAGCAGTTTACAGGCCTTGATGTAGGAGATACAACCACTTTTCCTAAAAGCTATATCAAGCCCCATATCAATCAAGTATAAGGCTCGCGAATCCACCCCAAGCACTACTCGTTTGGAGGGCCCTGCCAATCCCCTTAGGCAATAGGCCCACCCCATTTTCAGTGACGCTCCAATTCCTTTTTTTATGTCCTATTTTTGTTCAATCAAATCACTGAAATTGGAGTGGAACCAATTCCCCAAAACCTTTTCTATGTATTATCAGCTAGAAATTTAGGCCCAAAGTTTTTAATACGCACAACTCTAGATGTCCTAAATATTCTGGTTATACAATTAGTATCATAAAAAATCTATCTTATACATAGTTAATTAATCACGTAAAAACCTGCTCCCAAGTGGAACAAAACAAAATAAAACCAGCATTTCGACATGCACAAGTTCACAAAATAAAAATAAAATATAAAAAACACGTACACGTATACATTTCCACATACAAGTTCAATTAAGTTTCACTGAAGATAATTGTTATAACACACGAAGATACACAGGCACGCACACATAGCATATGCACACACGACCATACGCGTCGCGCATATATAATGTACATATGTGTGTAGAAAGACCTTGATGGCGGTTTCAACAGCTTGACCGACGAGACCAGGTGCGGACTGCCACGTGCCAAGGCCGACTGAAGGAATTTTTGCACCAGTGTTCAACTCGAAGCACGGAATCTCCTTCGCCATTTTCTAGATTCACGATTTTTTTGTAGACGGAAAAATTGAACGAACAGAGGACAACGCTAATGGCGTGAATATTGAATACAGTCAGGAAATCGAAGATTTTCTTCTCCTTATAAGCGCGACAAATGAGAATATTTGACCGCGTGTATCTATAATTTGATGTGGAAATCTTGACCGTCAATCTACGGCTAGTATCACGGGAATGAAGCCTAGCCCGCTACTTATTTTGATGGGGGCAATCTTGAACGTTAATTCGTGTTTCCGTTACAACAATCTATGGCTAAGATCGCTGGGTCTGTGGAGTAAATACTTTATGGACTGGACGGCATCGTGGGCCATCTCGAACTACGACAATGACTTTTTTTGCAATATTTTAAAAAATAATTAGATCTAACCCTATCCTTAATTTTTTGTTTTGAGATATCAAGTCCTTAATAAATATTTTAGAATATCAAATATTCAAAATTAATTAATTCAAATAATCCAATTCCAGATGTGATGCGTGATGTGTACTTTGAATTACATTCCAGATGTATGTAACTCTTCTTTTCAGTATAATTGCGATTTTTATTGTGTGGCATGCAGTTCTTTTTTTAATTTATTATTTGGTTCTATATCTAACTTATGATATTTGTTAGAAAACTTTTGCGTGACCCGTATTAGTATTTAATGGCCTCTGTTGCGTGCCTCGATTTCAACTACGTGTGACCCATATTAGTATCATGTAACATCTGTTGTGTAGTTGTTAATGTAACGATTGATTTTATTTATATAATTTAATATTTCGATAAACTTACAGTATGTGACCATGAATTTCATTTATGTGACATCTATTTATAGATGTTGTTAACTAAAATATAAGTAATTTGTGGCTTTATGTGGCTTGTGTAATGTTCAATAAGTTGTTTTGTAATGCATGTACATCCGATAAACTTCTTGATGGTAAGTACTTTAGATTGTCGGTTATATAGATGATTTTGGTGAAATAAAATAACTAATAAATGACATTGCAAGGATAGATTATGGTGAAGAAAAATATAATTATAGATATAACACATTGTTATCTTATAACCACAAATCGGGTACATAAAAGAATATATTTTTAAATTATCTATTTTTATAACTTGATTTATGCAAATTATACAATATTTTGTTATTTCTCAAAATATTACTTTAGTTATTCACAGTTACTCATTTTTCTCTATTTTAAATGCCAAAGAGGCCTGGCTATTAAATCGACATGAATCACTCTATTAGCCCGATTTGCAATCACCCAGTAAAAATAAAAAATTCATTTGGTTTTTATAAAAAAACTGTTGACCTAAAAAAAATCAAATTATTCATAATTTAAACAATCATTTACCTTTTTAAGCTTCAGTTCTTTATTTTTTTTCCTTGTTTAATTCTGGCATTCCATTTGCCCTAAAACTGTATTTTTCCCATGATTCATAGACATCAAAAGTGTAAATGTGTAACACAACACATTTGCATATTACAAAATTCTAATATTAGCATATTAGGTCTAGTTAATGTGAATATTTTTCAAGTCTCTATTATGATCGAGATGCTAAATTTTTATGAGAAGAAATAACGTTACTCTAACATGATTTTTTCTTTCAGTTCATCTTAAAAATACTTCATCTACTTGACAACTACTATCACTACTTTAATATATAATTAAAATAATTTTTATTATAATTAATAATAGTTGGTTGACCCACTGATCAATAATCCATCTCTTTTGTCCATATCAGTGTCCATATCGAATCTTATATTTTGATTGAAGGGTATATGATAATAAAAAAAAATTAAAAATTTGTTCATTACAAATTGTATTTATTGCAAACTAAATAGTTTTTTAAAGTTCATTTTGCAATTAATTCGATAAATTAATGAATTATAACTTTTAATTTGAAATCAGTACATCTAAACTATTAAATTTAATTGAGACTTGAACTATATAACATAGAAAATCATTAATCCAGACTTAAAATTTTTTATGGGGTAAATTTCGACGCCTGTAAGAAGGCATAACAATCTCGTATTGGTATGCGAGGGAAGGTTGATACAAAGTACATGTAATTTTAACCATTAGGGAAAAAAAAAATTGCAAAATCTGTTATTTAAGTAAAAGAATCTACCTAGTACGTACCAATGTAGATAAAATAGACACTAGAAAACAGGGAGAAAAAGTCCAACATGATGCTGGCAAGAAGTGGCTTTGGCCAAATTATTGGACCATGACGTGATATTTGTGGTCAGTGCTAGTTGCTTATTGTAAATGTATAATAATTCAATAATTGTATCATTGCATGTGTCATCCACAAGGACCACAATGTCATTTTCAGCGAAGAGGTTTTTTGGTACCCATTTTTTTAGTAGGATGTTATTGATTTTTTAAAAGATTTTAAAGTAAAATGATAAAATTATCTTTAATAAAAAAAAAATACTACTTATAAAGTAAAAAAGATAATTTTGTTATTTCAGTTCACAATTTTTTGAAAAGTTAATAATATCATACACAAAAAATCTATTTTTTTAAAAAAAAAATATGTACCAAACAATCTCTAAATAATTGTAAACTAAGTTGCATAATTGTTTAGTACAAATTATAAGAGGACTTATGCAGTGCCCGAATTCGGGCAACATATAATTGCCTCAGATTATAAATCAAAAATAGATTTTTTTAAGTTACAATTATTGATTTTTCAAACATTTTAAATGTGAAATGATAAAATATTACGTTACTCTCTGTTTTTAAAATAGAATGACATATGCAATTCACTTTTAAAAATTCAATAGCATATAAGATTCACTTTTGAAAATTCAATAATATTCTAGAAAAGTTTAAAAGTACATTCAAAGGTGGGTATATTTAACTCTATTTTTAATCCTTGCACCAGATAATAGGCCAAGCCTTCATCTAAGAGCCATGTTGATCACTTCAAAGGTGAATCGTCAGGGAAACTGAATTCCAATGTCACCAACAGGAGAAAAGGTGTTACTAAAAATGTCAAAAAAAAAAAAAAAGCACCTGTCTCAACCCAATCGTAGGACTTATTTTATTTTTTATATATATTTTTCAAAGAATATATGAAAATGCAGTTGAGTTTGAGCCCAGTGGCCCTTCAGCCCCAAATTGGGTTGTGCCTATGAATCTTGCCAAGTCTCGTACTTTTTTGGGCGGTCGATTCAACGAAATATGAATGCCATGTGACGTGACATCTCTGAGAATGATTTAGTGTGGCCAAGGAAGGAGAGGGGCCCCAAAACTGTGGCCTGCACATAAGGAATGGCAGGAGATAAAATATGTAGATGAACTGTTGGGAAAATGGCTCACACGTGCCAAATCAAATATGGATTATCAATTCGTGTGGATGTGGAAAGATGTCATAACATAATATTAGACATCAATTTTTATGGCAAGAAAATAAAAATATAATATATTATTTAAGTGCAAAAGATGTCAGAATATAATATTATTAAAAAAATTTACAATTTTTTGTATTCAATTTTTTCAATCTATTACTAATCTACCTCAAACAATTTTTATAGCATCATACATCTTCAATCTCTCATTTAATTATAAATCACATCCCTATTGATAGAAAATAATGAATTTGCCATACTATTTAAATAAACAAAAATAAAAAAAATGATAAAAACAACAAAAAAAGTCCTACAATTTTTTAAAAAGTACAAAATATCATCTTTCTCACACCTCACCCCACCAGTCACCCTCACCATTGTACCCCTCCCCCAACCACCTGACCGCCGTCGTATATATTAAAACCCTCCAACGCCGTCTCCGATTCACTTCACCTCTCTCTCATAAAATATTTACCTCTAAGTTCTTCCTCTACATTTGATATCATTTGTACTCACCTAATGTTTGGTCCTAAAAGTGGGAAAAATGGGTGGCAAAATTTACCCTTTGTATTTGACATAGTGAGGATTGGGAATGAAACCTCTAGACTTGTTTGTGTCAAGAATTTCTTGGACATTGTCAAGAAGGAAGGGTGTAGGATGGTGGAGATGAATTGTGCAGAGCATGATAAATATGCTGCTAGATTACAGTTTATCACGCACACAATGGAGAAGATTATGGAGAAGTTACAATTGGATAGTACTCCAATCAATACCAAAGGGTATGAGACTTTGCTGGATTTGGTAAAAAACTCTCTCTCACACTTACACATCTCTCTCATAGTTTATGAATAAACGATTTATTTAGGATGTGGTGGTAGTGGTGACGTGGAGAAGGTAGTGGGTGTGTAGGCAATGACTATAGTGGGGTGTGGTGGAGTTGGTGGGAATATGATATTTTCTACTTTTTAAAAGTTGAAAAACTTTTTTTTTTATTTTTTTTATTTATTTATCCAGGTATCCCAGTTTACACCTGACTATGTCCTGGACCACTCATCTCCGGTCCCTCAGTGATGGGTGGAAGTAAATCGCGGTATATGCCTAAGTTGACCAGGGTTCGTGCACCCTTTATACTCTTGGCTCCGAGGGAGCCTTCCTCCATGGATATTACATCACCAAGCTGCTCCACCCATAATTGAGTATTACATCACTCAGCTGCTCCATCCAGGAATCGAACTCCACACCCTGAGGTTGCGAGCCCCGCAATGCCCGTCCTTTGCCAACTTGGTTGTGCCCCGAAAAACTTTTTTAGTAAGTTTTTTGTTGGTTTTAGTTTTATTTTATTTTTGTTTATTTAAATAGAATGGCAAAATCATCATTTTCTGTCAATTATGGACGTGATTTGTAATTAAATAAAAAATTCAAGATGTTTGATGCTATAAAAATTAGTTGGAAGTAGATTAGTAACAGATTAAAAAGATTAAGACGAAAATTACAAATTTTCCTATTATTTAATTTGAATTGCTGTTTTGGAAAATTTTCAATTAATTTTCTCGTGATAGCCGAAACCTAGAGCCAAAAACTGTTTTATTCGTTATATTATATTGACAATGGTCTTCCATTTTATTCTAGCTTTGCGTGAGAAGTTAAAAATATGGGTGGGAAAAGTTGTACTAACCTAGCATTCTAATTTTGTTCCCTTTATTTAGTTAGTATAAAAAGTATTGTTCTAAAAGGTCTGTCTAAACTCTGTTTAGGCGTAAAGTTTGGTCTTTACGCCTAGCCTCGCTTCACGCATCGTCCTCGTTTTTGTTGGAAACCGGGATCAGGACATCACAAAAATTAATTTTCTGTGATGATCAAACATCCCTCCACAAGATTTGATTTATTTCGTGCATTCAACTGGATTAAATAAAACCGTAGAACACATAGGTTTGAAGAAATTACCCTTGTAGCGTGTTGTTCTTTAAACTTTCAAAGCTCCAAACCCTCAAGCCTTCACCAGTGTTCTCCAAGAGAAGCTATGCCGGTGTGTGGTCACCTCTTTGGTTCTAGGTTATACTAGGGTTAGGGTTTTCTTTGTCAAGAGAAAACACACACTTCACACTTTAGTGTGTGTCCCGCCTCTAGGTTTTTTTTTCTCCAGAAAAACAGTCTTATGAGACTATTTATAATCTGTTTACACTCCAAAACCCTACTAACCCTAGTACCATAACCCAGGCCCATTTCTGCATAGCCCAAAATAGGTAATAAGCCTATTTAGCCCTATATATTGGAGCCACTGATGGGACTTGATCGGACCCAATTAAACTAAGCTCTAATAAATTAATTTTGACTCGGTCAACTCTTGATCAGTCAAAATAAATTATTTAATCAAGTTCTATTCCACTAAAAGAACAAGACTGCACTCTTAGTCTAATTGAAATTACTGAAGCAACAATCAATAATTATATCTTCTGACTTATCGATCCTACATGTTACCCCCGTCGATCAACTCGAATATTCAGAATAAGTAAAATGACCAAAATGCCCTTATTCAAATATTCACAGATTCTCAACTCTCATCTTCTATCTAACAGTTTGATGTGATCACATCACATCATTGAATTCAACAATCAATGTCGAACTACTGAGCTCAGATTAAACTGTACACTAGAAGAACCAGTGAGATCTTGATCATACCTTAAAGGTGACGGATTCCATATTACGAATATATGTTCCTCGTTAGTTCACTCTAATTCTCAAAGTGTCGAGATATTGACCAGCAATTTGATCTCACTCATTGACACCTCAAAGAACTTCAAGCTAGTAACCGAAGTTCATTATCCGCTCAGGATTAAGGTCCCATGTACGATAGTCAAGTGAAATTAAATTTGTTTGGTCAATGTCACAAATTAATTTCACGTGGTCCCGTTCAATACATTCTAAATGTATTCTCAATTTTATTACCAAAGTCAAAGATAGACTTTAATAAAATCGAGACGATCTTATCAAAATAAATTATCCATATTTATTTACTGATCGCGAACGATAATTGTAGATCGAATCACATATTGAATCTTTCTGTGTTTAACAACTTAAACACTCAATTTGTAATATCAAATCGACCTATGGATAAAAGTAAACTCAAAATAACATAATAAATATATCAATCAATTTATTAATTTTATTTCAAAATGTCACGAGTACAAATAATTTACTCGACGGGCAAACATAATCTAACAAATCTCCCACTTGTCCTAGAGTAAATGAGACATGTTAAGTACACCCATATTTTCAATATGTCCCTCAAAACTCTTAGCTGGTAAGCTTTTGGTAAAGGGGTCAGCAAGATTTTCTGCAGATGCAATCTTACACACTGTAGCATCTCCTCGTTGAACGATATCTCTAATCAGGTGGTATTTTCGTTCAATGTGTTTCCCACGTTGATGGCTTCTGGGCTCTTTTGCATTTGCCACCGCTCCACTGTTATCACAGTATAGAGTGATGGCCTGTGATGCAGAAGGAACCACCTCAAGGTCTAGCAAAAATTTCCTTAGCCATACCGCTTCTTTGGCTGCTTCACAAGCTGCCACATATTCTGCCTCCATGGTGGAATCAGCAATACAAGACTGCTTGATGCTCCTCCAAACAACGGCACCACCACCCAATGTGAACACAGACCCTGATGTGGACTTGCGAGAGTCCCTATCAGCCTGAAAATCAGAATCAGTATAACCCATAGGCACTAAATCTGGAGCTGAATAGACCAGCATATAATCTCTTGTTCTGCGAAGATACTTGAGAATATGCTTAACAGCAGTCCAGTGCTCCGGTCCTGGATTTGACTGATATCTACTGACAATCCCAACAGCGTAGCAAATATCTGGTCGAGTGCATAGCATAGCATACATGAGACTTCCTACAGCCGAGGCATAAGGAACCTGTTTCATGTATTCCACCTCACTAGGAGTCTTAGGACAGTGCTCCCGTGATAAGTGAATTCCATGTCTGAAAGGCATTTGACCTTTCTTGGAATTTTGCATTGCAAATCTCACCAATATTTTATCAATATATGAAGCTTGGGATAGAGCGATCCTTCTGTTCTTTCTATCCCGAAGGATCTGAATACCTAGAACATAATTGGCTTTTCCCAAGTCCTTCATATCAAACTGTTGTGCCAACCAGTGCTTAACTGAAGTCAATGCTCCTACGTCATTCCCAATGAGTAGGATATCATCAACATAAAGTATGAGAAAAATTACCTTGTTGTCTTTAATCCTCTTATAGACACAAGGTTCATCAGAATTTTGATCAAACTCATAAGTCTTGATAGTTTGATCGAATCTGATGTTCCAGGACCTAGACGCCTGTTTAAGTCCATATATGGACCTATTCAGTTTGCATACTTTATGCTCTTGACCATTTTGGATAAAACCGTCTGGTTGCATCATATAGATGCTCTCATCAAGACTCCCGTTAAGGAAAGCTGTCTTGACATCCATTTGCCACACCTCATAATCAAAATGAGCTGCAATGGATAAGAGGATTCTTATAGACTTAAGCATGGCCACGGGAGAAAAGGTTTCATCGTAATCGATACCTTCTCTTTGGGTAAAACCCTTAGCAACCAGTCTAGCTTTAAAGGTTTCCACCTTTCCGTCTACTCCCCTCTTTCTCTTGTAGATCCATTTGCACCCTACAGGTTTTACCCCATTTGGTACATCTACAAGTTCCCAGACTGAGTTAGTGTACATAGATTTCATTTCTGAATCCATGGCACTCTTCCAATGGTCAGCGTCTACATCGTCCATAGCTTCCTTAAACGAAGTGGGATCCTCTTCTTGCTCGGTGGAGACTGCCTCAAAAGACTCTTCATACAGCAAGTACCTAGAGGGTAGTCGAATGACTCTCTCACTACGCCTAAGCTGTGGAAGTTCCTGATTGATTGGAATTTGTGATTGTTCTACTATTGTTTCTCCTCCACCATGTCCTTCTGCTTCAGGTTCAGTCTCATATGGTGGCTGAACAGCAGGGACTTGATCCCCTGACATATCAGGTGCCTCTGGACCAGTAGGTATGGTAGGTGGAACCTCCATTTCTCTCCCACTGCATCGAGGTATCATCAGTGGTAGAGGCGTGAATTCATATTGAGTAGGTTCAGTGCGGATCTCTGGAGTGGATGAGCTGGGAACGTTTCCCTTCATTTCTTCCAAAAGAACCTTACTCTTAGATTCACGTTCTTCTATATATCTATCCTCTAAGAAGGTTGCATTTGTGCTTACAAAAACCTTCTTGTCCTGAGGACTATAGAAGTAATATCCTCTTGTTCCCTTAGGATATCCTACAAAAATGCACAACTCTGATCTTGATTCCATCTTATCCGTCTTTCCCTTAAGCACATGTGCTGGACATCCCCATATCCTGATATGTCTTAGATTAGGCTTACGCCCATTCCACAATTCCAAGGGTGTCTTAGGGACAGACTTAGATGGAACCATATTCAACAAGTATATTGCAATTTGTATTGCATATCCCCAAAAGGATGTAGTAAGTGTTGAGAAGCCAAGCATTGATCTGACCATGTCCAACAAGGTCCTGTTTCTCCTTTCTGAGACACCATTCTGTTGGGGTGTTCCCGGTGCACTCAGTTGGGATAAAATCCCATTTTCTGACAGATATGTTCTAAAGTCGTGGGATAGATACTCTCCACCTCGATCTGATCGAAGTATTTTAATGCTCTTACCTAATTGCTTCTCCGCTTCAGTTCTGAATTCTTTGAACTTTTCAAAAGCTTCAGACTTGCGAGCCATTAGGTAAACATAACCATATCTAGAGTAGTCATCAGTAAAAGTGATGAAGTACTCATACCCACCTCTAGCCTGGACACTAATTGGCCCACATACATCAGAGTGTACTAATTCCAAAACTTCTTTGGCCCTATGTCCTTTTGATGTAAAGGACCTCTTGGTCATTTTTCCTTCCAAACAGGATTCACAAATCGGTAAGGACTCCATCTTTAAGTCACTTAAAGGACCATCCCTCACGAGTCTTTGGATCCTATTAAGGTTAATATGACCAAGTCTCAAGTGCCACAAGTAAGTCTCATTAGTAGGAGACAGTTTAATGCGTTTATTAGATTCAGTGTGGTGCAATGAGCTATCAACAGGTTTTAAAACATATAAATCATCATTCAAATGTCCCCTACAGATAAGGGCTTTATTTAGAGTAATATCCACCGAAAAAGGTGAAAACTGGACAAAATATCCTTGTCTAAATAACAAAGCAACCGAAATCAAATTTCGGGTAATATCTGGAACATAATAACAATTCTTTAAAACCAAATGTCTTTTATTTCTAAAATAAAGATAAACATTTCCAATAGCTCTTGTAGACACCACTGCTCCTGTGCCAACTTTGAGAGTCAGTTCCCCTTCATTGAGTTCCCTGGTTACCTGGAACCCCTGCAAACAATTGCAAACATGATTAGTGGCTCCAGAATCTACAATCCAGGAATCAGTAGAATCAACCACCAAACATGACTCAATAAAAGATAACTCACCATTACCTGGCTTTTTGGAAGCTAGGTATTCCTGGCAGTTCCTCTTCCAATGACCCTTCTGTCCACAATGAAAACACTTTCCTTTAGGCTTATCATCTGGCTTTGCCTTTTTAACCTGCTTCTGTGGGTTTTTCGTGTTGGATTTCTTCCTCTTATTGCCTCCTTTGCCTTTCGGCTTGGAAGAGGACGATCCAGCAGGAAAAACAGCAAAGGCATCACCACTTTTGGTCTTAAGAACAGTTTCAGCATTTTGGAGCTCCTTCATCAGCTCAGTCAGGGACATGCTCAGCTTGTTCATGTTATAATTAACTTTGAACTGAGAGAACATCTCAGGGAGAGTTTCTAAAGCCATGTCAACCTGAGTCTCCGATTTGATTTCAGCCCCTAAAACCTCAGCCACGTTAAACTGAGCAATCAATGCAAGCATATGATCTCTCACGGGCGTATTTGGTTTCATGCGCATGTTCATTATAGACCTAATGGCAGCCTGACGGGCCTGACGTCCCTGGTGCTCAAACATTTCCTGAAGACTGTCCATAATCTGAGTAGCAGTTTCCATATTCTGATGTTTCTGCTGTAACACATTTGAGATAGATCCCAAAATGTAACAGCAGGCCATCTCATTAGATTGGATCCACTTCTCATATGCAGCCTTCTGAGCAACCGTGGACTGCTCGGTAAGTTCATCAGGACGGGGTTCAGTTAACACGAACTTATGCTTCTCAGCAGTGAGGACAATCATCAAATTACGTTTCCAATCAATATAATTCTCTCCTACTAGTTGGTTTTTGGTCAAAATCATAGACAGTGAATTGCTCGACATTTTTCTGAAATAAAATTAAAAAATGAAATGAGCTACATATAAAATAATGATTTCATATATGATGCATAAAATGCACGAGTAGACCCAAGAACTACTTCTATATGGCGAATACCTAAAACCCCAAAATCTTAAACACATCTCTCTATAGGAGAAGATAGTGTGATTTACGGCTAGGTTGGGACCCTCCCACTAAATTCAATATATCTAGCATCTCATGCAATATTAATTTAGTATCGATGTATTTAGGCCATCAATAACACCGTTTGGATATTCTATAGGAAGTCCCCACGATGTTTTTGATTTAAGTGTGCAACCCCTATATATGATAATTTTAAGTTTTAAATTAATTACGTTACCTATGGGGCAATCGCGATTAATTAACACTAAAAAATTATCACCCGATTGGACCCAATCTAGTAACCGAAACAGTGCAGCCCTCCTATAGGGAGGCCAATAAAATCAGCACGAGGCATACACCTATTCTTACTAATGGGCTAATAAGGGAGGCCGTGGGTTCACTTAAAAAATGCACCCTCACCCACTTAATATTTTTATACCGTTTGGGTTTTTCAATTAATAATTTCTAACCAATTTTAACTTTTAAAATTTGTCCAATTATTAATTCAAAATATTTAATCTTTCTAATCTAATAAAATTAGAAAAGAAAATAAATATTATTGTACAATGCATGACAGAATAGTACCTAGAGCGGTGTAATGTGATCTATATGGCATGTTATATGAATGACATTTAATCACAATTAAATTAAAGCAATAAAGCGATAATAAAATAAATAGAACAAATTTATGGCCCAAACCTAGACACAAAATTACAAATAAATTAAAGATCCAATTGAGCCACAAGCCGGCCCAATTCTTCAATTTCTATTTGCAAGTGTCCAATTCAACTCCAGCATGACCCGGCCCAATGGAGCTCGAACCGGCCCAAATTAAAATAAACAGCCCACGCACTGGATCCAAAAGTCAGCCCAAAAATTCGCGTGACCCGGCCCAATTCCAGCTGATCTGCGCCCCTTGCTCGCCCATCTCCAGCTCACCGGCGCTGCCATCTGGCCGGAACCAGCAGCGCCGGTCAGCGCTGAACCTGCAGCGCGCAGCGCTGAACTAGCAGCGCCGGCGAGCGCTGCTGCCCTTTTTTTTTTTTTTTGTTTCGCGCAGCAGGGATGGTCACTTTTCCGGGCAATAGAGTGACTGAAGGTGGTTGCTAAAACGGGGACAACATCCACAAGCGATGCCATGCGAGGGAGGATCAAACAGATTCACAAAACTAGCAAAAATGGATATTTGCAGCCCAGGCCCTCCACGAAATGAAGAAGATGAAGTCCGGTCCTCCCTTGGAAATTGCAGCAGAGGTCTTCAACTTTCGGGCATCAGTGAAATCGGTCCTCATATTTTAATTTACAGCAATACATTTAAAAATAATAATTTCTAATACAATATTGCAATAAATTAAAATCAAAGGGGAAACATGGAGTCGTAATCCACCTCCTTTGTTACAAGACTCGATAAAACACAATACAATTTTTCACCAAAATTCTAAGGCCATAAATTGTTCATAAACACCATTAAAATCAATCAATCTAATAACAACAATAAATCACATAAACCCTAACACCGCTCCAAACTAACACATGCATTAAAATACAATTTTATTCAATTCTAAATACACGGAATAAAATTAAAACCTGTCTCTGATACCAATTGTTGGAAACCGGGATCAGGACATCACAAAAATTAATTTTCTGTGATGATCAAACATCCCTCCACAAGATTTGATTTATTTCGTGCATTCAACTGGATTAAATAAAACTGTAGAACACATAGGTTTGAAGAAATTACCCTTGTAGCGTGTTGTTCTTTAAACTTTCAAAGCTCCAAACCCTCAAGCCTTCACCAGTGTTCTCTAAGAGAAGCTATGCCGGTGTGTGGTCACCTCTTTGGTTCTAGGTTATACTAGGGTTAGGGTTTTCTTTGTCAAGAGAAAACACACACTTCACACTTTAGTGTGTGTCCCGCCTCTAGGTTTTTTTTTCTCCAGAAAAACAGTCTTATGAGACTATTTATAATCTGTTTACACTCCAAAACCCTACTAACCCTAGTACCATAACCCAGACCCATTTCTGCATAGCCCAAAATAGGTAATAAGCCTATTTAGCCCTATATATTGGAGCCACTGATGGGACTTGATCGGACCCAATTAAACTAAGCTCTAATAAATTAATTTTGACTCGGTCAACTCTTGATCAGTCAAAATAAATTATTTAATCAAGTTCTATTCCACTAAAAGAACAAGACTGCACTCTTAGTCTAATTGAAATTACTGAAGCAACAATCAATAATTATATCTTCTGACTTATCGATCCTACATGTTACTCCCGTCGATCAACTCGAATATTCAGAATAAGTAAAATGACCAAAATGCCCTTATTCAAATATTCACAGATTCTCAACTCTCATCTTCTATCTAACAGTTTGATGTGATCACATCACATCATTGAATTCAACAATCAATGTCGAACTACTGAGCTCAGATTAAACTGTACACTAGAAGAACCAGTGAGATCTTGATCATACCTTAAAGGTGACGGATTCCATATTACGAATATATGTTCCTCGTTAGTTCACTCTAATTCTCAAAGTGTCGAGATATTGACCAGCAATTTGATCTCACTCATTGACACCTCAAAGAACTTCAAGCTAGTAACCGAAGTTCATTATCCGCTCAGGATTAAGGTCCCATGTACGATAGTCAAGTGAAATTAAATTTGTCTGGTCAATGTCACAAATTAATTTCACGTGGTCCCGTTCAATACATTCTAAATGTATTCTCAATTTTATTACCAAAGTCAAAGATAGACTTTAATAAAATCGAGACGATCTTATCAAAATAAATTATCCATATTTATTTACTGATCGCGAACGATAATTGTAGATCGAATCACATATTGAATCTTTCTGTGTTTAACAACTTAAACACTCAATTTGTAATATCAAATCGACATATGGATAAAAGTAAACTCAAAATAACATAATAAATATATCAATCAATTTATTAATTTTATTTCAAAATGTCACGAGTACAAATAATTTACTCGACGGGCAAACATAATCTAACAGTTTTACCCTTGTCTCGCTCTCGCCCAGGCCTTCCTTAGACCCGAAAAGCTTGAAACTCTGCATCGACACCTAACCACGCTTTACACTTTTTAAAACATTGATAAAAAGTAAAAATTAGTAAGTGGTGTAAACTTAGATTATTTTTCCTATGATACTTGAGGGGGGTTTGATGATCAAAAAGATTCTATATGATTATAAAAATAATTTATATATTGAAATTTTTTGATAATCTGTAATTTTTTTTTTATCTCGTTATTTTTCTTTAAACAAAGATCGTGTAGACGATAGAAGAATTGATGTCCATTCCCAAGAGCAACACTACCGCAAAATGATTACTACGAGCCTATTTATGAACTTTCAATCTAGTTCTCGTTCTCGTAGTATCTCACTGGTCTTTTAGGTTTGTCAATATCTATTCTCACGTGAGCTTTCTTTGCAATAAAAATTGATTAGGAATAATATTTTTGATAAAGTATGGTACAAAAATTGAAGTTTAGAAACCTGTTTATACACACACACACACACACACACACAAAATTGAATAATGATCCAAATATTTATATGCCCATAGAATTGTGACAGCAAGTAGGTTGACGGCCGCGTTGGCTAAAAAGCCATGTCAAACAAGTCGAATTAAGAAAGCACCTAATTTATATAATTTAAGTTAAAATACCTCTTTTACATAAAAATAAAATTAAATTAAATACTCTCATTAATAAGATCTGTTAACAGAATGATCTGTTTTGTTAACAATCTATTAACAGATAGTTTGTTAATAGACCATTACTAGACTAGAGGCCTGTTAACACACATGTCATCAAACCATGAGTCTGTTAAGGTGAATTTATACATTTTAAACTATGTTTTTAATTAACTCACTTCAAATAAAATTAAATTTACAAAAATTTAAAGTAAAAATCACAATTCATATTCAAATGTATACATATTTTTATGATCTATACCATAAAATCTACAATTTCTACCGTGAATTAAAAGAAGAAGATAGAGATAAATAAATTTCTACTTTGAAATGAAATTTTTTACATAGATGAAATAGATTAGATTTTAATCTTGAAATGAGTTGGATTCTAACTTGAAAATCTTTTCTTTTTCAACAGACACTGACAAGTGAATTTGAAATCATTTGAAATGTTATAAGCGGGAAAAAGAAGACAATGTTATATTTGATAATTTGCTTGAAAAATAAGTCAACGATCATTTAAATAATTTGTCGCTCGTTTGGGGCAAGTAGAAATGTCTGTGCAATTTCATATTGGAGTAATTATGGGCCTGGGCCTTAGTCTGCACGAGTGCACCACTATCTGTTCTCCTGCTAATAGCCAACCCATGCCAAAATTTCTATTCATTTTAAGTTCGGAATTTTTTCATAAAGAAGCCACTTTTTAAAAAGAATTTCAAAAACTCATTCTTGTTATATTTATTTTCAAAATACAAATTTTTAAAAATTATTATTTTAATTTATTATATTATATATTACATATAGTAACTGAATTATTAAAAATCGAAATTGATGGGAATATATATATATATTAGTTTTGGGTACGTGCAATGCACGTATGTAAAAAATGCAGGGAAAAATTTTAGAATTATTCATACAATCATTTTTAAAATAAAAATAAAATAAAAATGGTTAATATAACATGTATAAAAAAATATTTGAAATTAAAATGTTTATTTGAAAAAAAAAAATTTGGGTTGCCGAGATGCCTGGTAACCAATTACATAAGTGAAAGGATTATGCGTGGTTTTGTTGTATAACGAAATTCTGAACATAAATATACACTTAAAATATGTTAGAGAATTTATAAAATTGATGTGTTAAATAAATGAATAAGATGATGATTGTGGAGAATTAATATGATCTGGTTGGAAATTTTTTTTGGTTCCTGTGTTTACTTAATATTTATGGCTACCTGGAATGTAAGTATGAAAAAAATGTAGTGATTTTTAAAATAAAATAAAAATTAAAATGGGTAATTTAATATGTATAAAAAAAATTTCAAATTAAAATGTTTATTTGACAAAAAGAAAAAAAGAAAAAAAAAAATTTGGTTGCCGAGATGCTTCACCAAGCAATGAATTTGATTGCCGAGCACTGTTCACTTTTTTTTTTATTTTTTAATTTTATTGTGTCAAATAAAATGAGTTTAAAAAAATGGTGAACAGTAAAATAAAGTTCATTGCCGAGAATTTTACTGTTCACGTTTTTTTTTTAATGTGGCAACGTTATAAAAAATAAAAATATTCAATTTGCTTAAAATAAAATAAAAAAGAATAATAAAAAAATTGAATGAAAAAGTGTAAAAAAAAATAAAAACATTCAATTTGCCACCAAGATTTCAACGTGGAGAAATTCTTGAATGGCATTTTTTAGCATTTATTTAGAATAATTTGTAAAAGGTAAAATAAAAAAACAAGATTAGTAAAAAATTGAATGAAAATTAAGTGTAAAAGAAAAAAAAATAAGAAAAAAAAATTAAAGATTTTTTTTTTAGGTTGTAGGCATATCCCAACGATTTTAAAACAATAGGGATCTTTTGTGCAATTATTCCTTAACAAAAAAAAAAGAGAAAACAGTAAAATACTGTTCATGAACAGTAAAATACTGTTCATCAATCTCGGCAATCAATTTGATTGCCGAGAACTGTTCACCTTTTTTTTTTCTTATGTCAAAGAAAATGGGATTAAAAAAAAATTTGGTAAACAGTAAAATAAAGATCATTGCCGAGTTGCTCGACAATGAACAATTCATTGCCGAGAATTTTACTGTTGACGCTTTTTTTTTAATGTGGCAACATTATAAAAAATAAAAACATTCAATTTGCTTATTTGCTTAAGATAAAAAAAAGAGATTAATAAAAAAATTGAATGAAAAGGTGTAAAAAAAATAAAATCATTCAATTTGCCACCAAGATTTGACAGCGTGGATTTTGAAATTCTTGAATGACATTTTTTAGCATTATTTTAGAATAATTTGTAAAAGGTAAAATAAAAAAACAAGATTAGTAAAAAAATTGAATGAAAATTAAGTGTAAAAGAAAAATAAATTAAAGATTTTTTTTATAAAAGTTGTTGGCATATTCCAACGATTTTAAAACAATAGGGACCTTTTGTGCAATTATTCATTTTTTTAAAAAAAAAAAAAAAAAACACTGTTCCACCTCGGCAATCAATTGATTGCCGAGCCATCTCGGCAATCACTTAAAAATATATATATTTTTTTAAAATTTTGATTGTCGAGCCATCTCGGCAATCACTTTTTAAATTTTTTTTTTTTTTTAATTTTATTGTGTCAAAGAAAATAAGCTTTAAAAAAAAATTGGTGAACACTAAAATAAAGATCATTGCCGAGTTGCTCGGCAATGAACAATTCATTGCCGAAAATTTTACTAGTCAAGTTTTTTTTTTTTTTTTAATGTGGCAACATTATAAAAAATAAAAACATTCAATTTGCTTAAGATAAAATTAAAAAGATTAATAAAAAAAAAAGAATGAAAATGTGTAAAAAAAATAAAAACATTGAATTTATACATTACCTGAAATTCTTGAATGGCATTTTTTAACAATAAACATCCCAACTTTCTTTCAATTTTTTGGGTTATTTTTTATATACTAAATTAAATAACTAAGATTCGTAAACAATGTGGTAGAGTGACTTTATTGAATTGCACTACTGCGAGAATTTGAATTGGACCAAACTTTCAGCTACAACTTTTTCAGTTTTTTTACTAATGACTCAAAAGCTAAATATTAAAGAATTGTGTACAATTTGTTTATATCATCAAACCAAAAAAAAAAAAAATTGGTGAAAAATTGAATGAAAAGTAAAAGGAGAAAAATAATAGCATTTATTTAGAATAATTTGTAAAAGGTAAAATAAAAAAATAAGATTAGTAAAAAATTGAATGAAAATTAAGTGTAAAAGAAAAAAAAATTAAAGAATTTTGTTTTTTAGGTTGTGGGCATATCCGAATGATTTTAAAATAATAGGCACCTTTCATGCAATTATTCTTTTAAAAAAAAAACAAGTGAACAATGAAATACTGTTCATGAATTGAATTTCATTGCCGAGGCATCTCGGCAATGAAATTCATTGCCGAGCAACGCATGACTGTTTCAACTTTCATGTTCATAATTCTTCCTTGTAATTAGTGCAGAAGGATTCAAAAGAAGAACAATACAGATGCAGCGTCTTTCCCTCCCGTCCAGTTGCAGATATTGGATGAATACGTAAGTTTTTTTTTTTTTTTCCTTATGTATTTTCTTATTATTAATTCTTATTAAATCGAAATAAATGTAGGTATTGGGACGTTGTTTGGAGCAAACCAGAGCATCCCAGTGACATTTATGACAAGTAAGTCCCATCATCTTTATCATTTGTGTTAATATTATCAGAACTGCAAACACTAAGGTAGATGGTGCTCATGACAGATTGAAGATATGAATTATGGATGATTTTTTAGTGTTTTTGAAATATTAAGGAAAACTTTGTGAATAGATTCACTAAATTTATGTACATGTAATTGAAGAGCTTTTTCATTTTCAAAACCAATTTGGTGGTGTAAAAGATTTGACCTTGATTGCCTGTGAGCCATGAGATGTTGAACCATATCTTGTGACTCGCTAATGTTGAGAACTTGTAAGCCAAAAAACAGAACGAGAATTTTTAGGAATAGATTGGGAACCAAGGATGTAAGTTTTTCTTCCCTTTTTGTTTCCTCCAGAGTCCTGTTTTCTTTCTCAAAACTATAGTTGCAAATCATACACAAATGCATCTGCAAAATATGCCAATTGATTGCCGAGCCATCTCGACAATCAAATTGATTGCCGAGCCATCTCGGCAATCAATTTGATTGCCTTAAATTTTTTTTTTTTTTTTTAAATGTGTCAAAGAAAATGGGCCTAAAAAAAATTGGTGAACAGTAAAATAAAGATGAGTTGCTTGACAATGAACAATTCATTACCGAGAATTTTACTGTTCACGCTTTTTTTTTTTTTTTTTTTAATGTGGCAACATTATAAAAAATAAAAACATTCAATTTGCTTAAGATAAAATCAAAAAGATTAATAAAAAAATTGAATGAAAAGGTGTAAAAAAAAAAAACACTCAATTTGCCACAAAAGATTTTACAGTGCGTTGATTTATACATTACCTGAAATTATTGAATGACATTTTTTAACAATAAACATCCCAATTTTCTTTCAATTTTTTGGGCTATTTTTTATATACTATTTACATTACCAAATCCCAACAATTTACAACTATGTTAACAACCAATGATGGTTGCCAAATTGATCTGCAACCAAAACCAAGCTGGTTGAAATTGTATATTTCTGTCACCTGCAATAAGAACTCTGATTGAATGTTGCGGGGGACAATCTAAGAGAACAAGCCTAAAGTAAGATTTATGGCATATTTGGCCTGTCATGAAACCATTAGTATCTTATGATAAATTTTGAAAGTCAGGTACATTTACAAAGATTAAGCTGGTTGAAAGAAAAGAGGTTCTGAAAATTATGTGTAAAAGAAAAAAAAATAAGAAAAATAAATTAAAGATTTTTTTTTAAGTTGTTGGCATATTCCAACAATTTTAAAACAATAGGGACCTTCTGTGCAATTATTCCTTTAAAAAAAAAAATTTAAGTGATTGCCGAGATGGCTCGACAATCACGCTTAATCCGGTCCAAGGGATCAGACTGGGTAAAGGGCTTCAAGGATTTCAAGTTTGGGACTATATCAGAAGGATTACCACCATTTGATCGCGAAGCCATTTGAAAGAATTGTTTACATTTTTTTCGAAATATACTGTCTAAGCTTGTTCAGTCAAATGAGCTTCCGCGGATCACGTGCATAATTTCAGATGGATTCATGAGCTTCGCCATTAAGGCCGGTGAAGAATTTGGCATTCCTGTTGTTCAATTCTGGACAGCCTCAGCATGTGGCTTCATGGGATATCTGCAATATCACGAACTCATAAAGAGAAGAATTGTCCCTTTCAAAGGTACTTTAAAACTTATGTTTTTATCAAGGATGTTAGTTCTTTCTTTAACATGGTATCAGAGATCAGCATTTAATGATTGTGTGTGACTTTGTGTACCAGATGAAAACTTCATGGAAAATGGTTTGCTAGACACACCTGTAAACTGGATTCCTGGCATGAAAAACATGCGATTGAAGGACCTACCGAGCCTTATTAGAACAACAAACCCTGACGACATCCTGCTAAATTACTTAGGAGACGAAGCACAAAACAATTTAAAAGCTTCTGCAATTATCATCAACACTTTCAATGATCTTGAATGTGAATTTGAATTCTGGTCAATAAAAGTGCTTGAAAAGTAGCTTCAAAAATATTAGAAAATAAAACAAATTATAGTTATAAAACGACGGCGTGTAGGACGAAAAAGTAAACAGTAAAAAATTTAAGGCTCTTATATTATTGTAAGGATATATATATATATGACAAAATCTTTTATTGCTATAATGTCAAATATATATCATTTGTATCAGAAATATCTGTAACAATCACAAATAATCATGTTCTCTTCAATTTCAACATTTGTAACAATCTGTGTTACAAATTAAAATGTAAAACATAATAACAGTTTTCACAATAAAAAAAAAAAAAACTCATGATATACACAATTGTATTATATTAAACATCAATGTTATAAACATCATATTAAACAATAATGTACCAATAACAAGTAGTACCATCTGTATAATTCATTGTTACATAATAACCAATTGTATAACATGTGTCACATACTATCACATAAACATCAGTATTACAAAATAGTGTTTTGTAACATATATATCATTCAGTGTTACACAATAACCTATTATGTAACATTTGTTACGGAACAATCAATCGTCATAATTACAATTTATATTTTGTAATAATCAATTGTCATAACAATCTATATTCTTTAATAATCGTCATAATAATTAATCGTCATAATAACTTATTGTGTAACATTTGTTGCCAGTGAAATATAACATAATCTATATTATGTTACAAAATGGTAAAGAATGTATTGAGATTTCGTAAAGATTTGGGGCTACAAATATTTAGTGAAGATTTTTGGAGAGGATTTGTGTTGATTTTAAAATATTTTGGTGTGCTCGATTTGGAGGAGATTACCTTAATTTGAAGACACGATTTCCAAATATAGAAATGATTGTGTATTAATTATATTTTATTTTGATTTTAAACTATTATTTTATTTATTAATATAATAATATAAAATTAGTATTTTTAAAATAAAAGAGTTAAGTTTGCAAAAGTAAAAATATTGTTATAATAGTAAGTAGTTGATGTAATTTTCACTTTAAGTTCTTATACATTTTAGTCCTCTTAAAAATTACTTAATTGATTAAGTTCATTGTTCATTAATTTAAGGAAAAAATTCATAAATAAACTAAAAATTTATACTAATTTTCAAAATACTTTTCAATTTTTTTCCTACCAAAACATTATTTCAAAAAACTTGTTACACGAGCCACCAAAAAACTTGTAACACATATAACAAAATATGTTTCATGGCCGCTACCACCATGAGATCCGCACTCACAAAACTCCGTAAGAATTGCCGCCACTGCCATTTCCTCTCCTACAACCACAAAAAACCATAAAAAAAACCAAATATCAAAAAGCAAAAAAAAAAAATCCAATCTCACAAACCTTCTCCACGAGCGGCAGTGGGTCGCAGTCGCAATACTAGATTCGGATTTGACAACAGATGTTATGGCGGTGGTAGATTGCGATGATGGTGGTAGGTTTCCATATCAATTTGGCAGCGACAGTCTTCTACCGGTGGTAAATCGCAATTGTGTTGGTGTGGCGCGATAATAGTCCTACCGAAGATAAAATTTTAGATCTAAAATTGGTTGTGTTTTTTGGTGATAGTCGATGACCTTGATGAATTTTGGATCGGGTGCCTCAAAGGGTGGTAGCGATTGAGTTTTTTTATGGTGGTTTGAGTTGATTCCTAGATCGTGGTGGTTGTCGGAGGCGTGTGAAGAAGGAGAGGAGATGGTGATACGATATTTTATTAGAAGTTTGGAATTGAAAATAAAAAATTTGAGTTTGTTTAATTTAAATAAATAAAATATAAAATAATTACACAACATCTTTTAAATAAAAACAAACAGATTGTAATTTTGAAATTATTTTTAAATATGTAAGTAGTGGGTGTAACTAAATTTCCTCTTAATTTAACGTGTCATGATCTCAAAATTTAATCGTTGCATCTTAAAAAACAACCGTACAAACCTTTGAACACTCATCCATGACAAACACGTCTTAACTATTAAAGATTAAACTCTCAACTTATTCAAACAAATTGTTGAGTTATTTTGTCCTATTTTTTTTTTCCCATTTTTTTGTTTATTGTGTGCTCTTTACAATATCTAATTCTTTAGAATAAAAAAGATTGACTTTTCATTAGCACGAGGAATGCAATTGATTGCAAACCCGGGAAAAAAAAATGTGAACTAAAGATATTGATTTAGTTTACGGATCCCACCACCCAACTCACAAAAAATAAAAAATTTGAGATTGATGATCACATAAATATTCATAATTGTGAGGTTGTAGATAAAATTAATCTCTTATCGGAATAACACTGCGGCCTCATTTGGCCAAGATAATTTTTTTTTTTCACACATAAAAGACAGGCACGATATTATGTACACTTCCAGACATTACACAACACAGAAGTATGTGCAAGTCCTTTTGGTTACCAACACAAAGATCCAAACTGAAATGCAAACCACATCAAAATATATAAAACTTAATATAACCAAAAAGAAATTCCATAATATAGCTTTCCTTGCCCTTGGGCACGTAACATAAGTTTGTGGCACGGCGAAAGGTCAAATGGCTCCCCTTGACTGAACTTCGGTTGCTACCACCGTGTTAGTGGTGGAGGGAGGCGGAGAACACGTAGAGAAAATCTGTATATCTGATGTCTGGAACCGCCCCGAATCGCCGGGAAGTCTAACGTAGGAAGAAGAAGGCGATTCAATTAGCCATGTTCCCATTACTCCTGGTCCTCCATTTTTGTACTGCACTATAGCTTTATATACAAATGGTATCAAGCCCTCCATACCATCTATTTTGTCTGTTCAACTCTGTGTGAGAAGACAGGGTGGTGTTGGTGTTGGACTGTGGAGTGCAGGAGTGGGGTGGGGTTAAAAAGGCCAATAAAGAGTTGACGTGGACTAATGAATTGGGTTGGAGTCCAGCTGGAGAGAATGCAAAACAAAACTCCCAGCACGAACCCTTGAAAGAGATTTTGAAAGCTATATTTAAACTACAATCCTCATTACAAAACAAATCTTATTATAATAATTATACGTCTTGTGCATTACTATACTTGCTCATTGGTCGGTTCACACTAATTCAATATATATTTTGTTCACATTCAAATGAGAAATTCCAGACCTGATCTTCTTTCCTAACCCAATTTTATCATTTAGGCGTGTTATCTGTGTTTTTTTTTATATATATACGTATATTAATATCAACGGCCTACTAGTTTATGATAATAGTATCATTAAACTTACAAATATAAAATAAATAAATTACATCATCATCTAATAATTTGAGCTTTTACTAATTTATATAAAGTATGAACGGAACTTTTAAATAAGCTAGTCCTGTTTAAAAATCTTAAATGAATTATAATTTTCAAAATTTGCAGTTCATCCTAGTTTCTCATTAGGCCAGCAGGCAATCGAACTTATTACAGCTAAGGCACATCTCTTTTATGATATATAATATGACGACTCATTCTGAAGTTTTCAAATATGACAAGTTTTTGTTGATTTGCTTTGGACGGCTGAACAACCACCCCCTAAAAGGATATTGTTAATGCCATTCATATATGAGAAATCATTTTAATTTGAAGTATATTGTGGGCCCAGAACACTATAGAAGTTTGTTATTTTGAGAAGTCACGCATTCGAACTGTCTAAAATTAAACTCTAAATTAATTGCAAAAACTCTCAATACAACAATGGATTGTTCAACAAGTGAACTAGACAGTGTAGACAGTTTCAAGGAAGAACGTTTATCATACAGTTGATTTAATTTCTGTCCAATAATACTTAATAAACATACTCCCATGAAAATTAACTGCATTCAAAAGTACAAAGTAACATCAATGCACCCATGGGTCGAACATACACCAATCACAAACATATACCAGCTGTTTGGTAACTCAGGAAACCGTCTCACATAAGGATAGTGTATGCCACCAGCCACAAGCAATATTCTTAGGAACAAAGTTGTCGACTGGAACTTGCGAAGGGATATTTCGATCAATTGTATCTCCTAAACCAAGCTGGAAGAGAATGCAAGGAAATACATTATATTAGAAAGTAGAAGGTGAGAAGTGAATGCTTCACCATTAGAGCTGGCAAATCAAATGGGTTGGGTTGAGCCGGCCTAGACCACCAGAACAGGACCATACTTGAAACTGGACTGGACCGGCCCAACTTAGCTTTGTCCAGGTCAAAAATATGCTAACCCAGTCTGGCCCATTTGACCAACTCAATCTTAATTTTATTTTATTTTCTTTTCAAATTTTTTTTATACAATTTAATACATTGCATGAAATACAATCTTAAATAAACTTAAACAATATATATTTTGAAATTTCAAAAGAGATTAATTTATAAAATTGAGAATCTCATGTATTTATCAATGATAAACATCAATTTTCTTTCAAAATAATAATATCTTTCAAAATAATAATATCTTTCTGGTTAATTGTAAATAATTTCTTGACACCTTTTTAAAAAAATATAAATAAAAACATGCTAATCTTATTACTTTGAGATATAAACATGTTTGACTTAAATTAAAAAGTTTACTTGGAAGTAAATTTAAAATAAATAATTTATGACAAGCAAACATGATTTGAATTGAAACTTGAATTAAACTAAATTTTAATTAAATCTAAACAATTTTACGATAGAGCTTGAGATTCTTGAACTAATGTTTCAAAAAAAGACAATTTAAGTTGGAGACTTGAACTTATGCCATTTTAGATTGATATTATTTAAATTATATTGGGACTATTCACAAAATTTGTGAGTGATTAGTGTTGAGGAACCCAAAAAAAAAAAATGCGTATAGGTCCAGTTTTGTTTGGGCTAGGACTAGCCCTACCCAAAACCCAAAATCTTGGCTATATGAGCCCGCGGGCCGATTTTGCCACCTCTATTCACCATCATTGATCATACATACCTGACCATATTTATTCCATCCCCAGCTGTATATTTTACCATCATCTGCATAAACATTCAGAGAGACTAACACCGTTATTATTTGCATCAAGGGAAATACCAGGTTGGTTCACATACCCAACCAGTTCTGATAATATTCTCGATTCTAAGCGTAGCCCAGTTAGCATGTTTGGCTAAGTTAAAGTTACTTTCTCAAGTAAAATTTTATTTCTAAAACATGCTAAGTTACATTTTTCTTATTTATAGTAAAAAATACCTATTTTTGACATGGGGTACTTTCAAACCTTCCAATTGCCAACTTTAACCAATACAAAAAATTGATTATTTTTAGAACGGACTTATTGTCTAATCTGGCATACAAAAATACATCATATGCCCTACAAAATCTGCTTCAAGTACCTCGGAATGTTGCTGAGAACCCAAAATCAGATCCAAACTGATATAACATGTTACCTGTTAATATGACGCTATGACGAGCTCCACAGGATACCACTTTGGCATTCTTGTTCTCCAGAACTGAAGCATCCAGAAGCCTAGGTATAAACTGTCGTGTACCAAATCATACTTGTTAATCGCTATCTTCAAAGTATGTAACTTATTTAGAATAAAGCAGAGAATATCAACCAAATAACGCAATAATTTTGATATATACTGCAAATTGTAATCTGATTTTGAGGAGAAGGGATGGATTCAACTTCTAGAAACGAACATTTTGAAAGCCTGTTGAAGCTGCAACTGATCAAAGAGTGGATTACTTTGAGTAGTTTGGGACCTGCTAATCCTTGTTGCAGAGCACTACTGCCTAAAACGAATAGTACTATGTACTACTCGTTTCGGATGAATTCTATAGAAAAGAACAGACAGTGCATTTGTATCAGGTTAAGATCCAGTACATCAGACTATAGGCAGCGAATATACCTCGCATTGATCAGAATTTGTTCCCAAACCCAATTGCCCGAACTGATTTCCACCAAGTGCATAGACACGACCATCCGTGCAGATGCATATAGTATGCCACAATCCAGCTGCAACTGCTTCAATCTGAGTCCCCGATAGAGAAGACACACAACTTGGTCTCAGCATGTCTTCTCTATTCCCTTGGCCACACTGCATAAAAATAATTTCACTGATAAGTCATTTAGCACAGCCCAATTGCATTTTCTGGTCTGTCTTCAATTATCAGGAAACCTTCAACAGGACAAATTTGCGCGCACGCTCAAAACCAACTTGATTTTCGCATCCTGACCATTGGTAATAAAGCGACAGAACTCCCCCTCCAACCAATGAAAGTTTATGCTGTGTTCATCACATTATTTTTATTCAGTATATCTAGGCAAAGCAGATTTTTATAATTGAACCCATGGCTTCAGATTGCATTGACTTCCGAGTTCACATGCCAATATTACTGCCTCCGACACATTCAAAAAAGTTATTTACATAATTTAAACACATGATTCTAAGATTACTACTGCAAGGATCCCCTGACTATACCAGTTTGAGTCTTACTACATGTCAGACACGTGCGAAATATTAAATCAGAACCCATTAGATAAAGCAATAAATATTGCAGCATGAATTTTATAGCTATATGAGAAGGCAAATAATTGGGGATAAGAAATGCAATACGATAAGTGTCACCTGTCCATATAAACCCCAACCAAAAGCAATCAGCACACCAGCATCTGATAACAAAGAAGAGAGACCTTACAAAAGGAATGGGATAAAATTGCCACAAAGCAATAATACCACATAACAATTCCTCATTCATCACCTGTTATCACTGAACTGTGCCTGGCTCCACAAGCAATGCCCTTTATGTAATTTCCTACAGAATTATGAGACAGAGCTCCTGCACTCACACTTTCTTGATGGACCATATCAGGTTTGTCTTTTCTGCATGAAGATGGATCGATACACGGTATGAGATGAGGAGAAGCCACTGTTTTTATCCGGGTTCCCAAACCTAGCTGCCCGTCACCTCCGTAGCCCCAACCCCATACCTGTCCTACATCTAAATCCGGTAAAAATATGATGCATCAGGAATCTTGCTTATACATTTAAAGATCTCTTGCTTTACATTAAAGATCTTCCATAGCTTCATACTTCATATGACCTACAAAACTATAATGTGTAACCACAAAGTAGCAGCTGCTAACCTAAAATGTTAATTTTGTGCACTACAGCACACAGGAAGGAGTAGATTTACCTGACAACGCCAATGTATGTCGCCCACCAGCAGCAACAGATGTAATTTTCACCAGTGGATCCAGCATTACAAGACAAGGTGGCGCTGAAAGAGTTTCATCAGCAGGCACTGATATTTCAAATTCTTGTCGAGTCGATACTTTTCTTCTCTTTATACTTTCATCTTCAACGTTTTTATCATCTGAACAAGAAAGTGATCCGACAGAAGATTTTGGACCTTGAGACCGAGGGCTCCCTATTACAAACAGTGTCAGGTGTTAGCATCCAGTACCCGATATATTTGTATGCACACTTTAGCTGAAGATAGACCCCTCATAAGATTTACTTCTTCTACAATACCTTGCTCAGTCAGTGTGGAACTTTGTTTTGCAGACCTGTTCTTTTCAAAGGTTTTCATACTAGTCCAACTACAAGTAATTTTTCCGGATGGAACACACTCCTTCCAACCCCATGTGTACACTTCACCTTTACCTGAAATAATCAAGTCATCAAGCTATTAAGTTTTCATGTCGAGATAACTGTTTCTTTGATAATATCATCTGAGTGCTAATGCACTATGCAAAGCTATTATTCTTTGCTTTTTCTTAAGCAATGGAGGCTCGCTAGAGGACACAACAAGAAATTCTGAATTTAATTGATCACAAAATGCTAAAGAAGTAATAATTTGATGTGACCGCTTTGAAAGTGTGAAAGACTGAATTTCAGAGAAAAGGTTATGTTGCACTACCTGTAACAGAAACACAATGTGCCCAACCAGCAGCAGCTTTCAGAATTGGATCATTAGTTGGAAGTGGATATGGCTCTGGAGTCTCCTTGATATGTGTAGTGATGAAAGAAGTCCTAAAATCAATTCAAGATACTGGGGCACTTTATTTTAAAAGCTAGAGGTTTGTTACATTACCTCATGCTTCCCTGAGGTCAAATAGCTTTGACCTTGATCATCAGCTGAACCCCATGTGATGAGTTTTCCGGAGGCTGCTCATAAAATGAGTAAGACGTCATACCAAATTCTGTTTGTGTGTGCACATAATATCATCTAAAGTATAGAGCAAAGTAACATCCTCGGGAAAATCCAGAATTTAATCATGGGATGCAAGATGTATCAGTGCACATTGAAGAGAATTTATTTTCCAAGAAGCATAATTCCACCGTTACAGAAATGAAAAAACCATTTAGTCGATACTTGATAAATAATAGCCAATGGTCCACCACAGCCACCACTAAATCAACCTTCAAGCCCATCAACCACGATCACCACCATCGGCCTAACCTTAAACCCAATGCATCGTGAATTCACTCCCTAATCTCTTCCGGTGTACATGATCTAAAAGTTTCAACTATTAGAAAGATATACATATATATCATTAGCATATTGTCTTCAGCACGCCCCACGCCCCTTTACATGTAAGCGAGATTCATTTTTTTCCCATAGAAGCCTGAATTGAACAATATCATTAAATGGGTGGCAGCTTAAATTGCACTCAAAGCTTGCTTCATGGCAGAGCATTTAGCAATTCCAGCAGCCTGGTGAGGGCAGGCTGTTTAAGGACAGGTTAAGGCAGGCCTTGATGGGTTGCTTCTCATGAGATTGGGCGAGGGAATCAGAATGGGGCACATAAACAAGACCAGACCAGTGGATATTGGTCAAGGGGGCTTGCAATCCTGATCGCTAGTAACACTGTATTGAACCACTTGATATACATGCTAATTATTAAAAACTAAAAAAGAACAAAAAAAAATCCAACAAAGTAATATGTTTTCGTTAGTGGCTTCTATACAGATACTTACTCGTAATAACTGCAAAAGTTATAAATCTTAAACATCCTGAAGGCTAAGATTAGTAGAATCTTTTTCAAATTAATTAAAAGAGGCTCTTCTTTCTTCATGACGTCTTATGATCTAAGAAACGCAAAAATATGGGAAAAAGGCTGGAGTAGATTCACAACCCAACCCTCGTTGCAAAACTTAATTTTTCCCCATGCAGAGCCTTGACTGTCACTGATTACCTTTCACCGAAGCCAGAAGTTTGCACCAGAGCCATTTGCACTTATCACAAGGTAAAAACAAGTGATCTACACATTTTAGTTCTTTTCATCTATTACACACCATGAAGGATAAATGAGATAACAACATTTCTTTTTAAACTAATTCACAAGAATTAATCTTCCTGTGAAATATCAGCCAAAGAACACCTTAATTCTGTAAGGACACAAATTTTAAGATGAAATTGAACAGGTAAAAATAGGGTAGTTTGGTAAATCAACAACGGCATGGAAGATGAGTTGCAAGAACAAGAGCCCGAGGAACAAAGCCAGAATTTGTAGCTTATATAAACAAGCAAGCACAGGAGGCATTTAGAATGCTTGCCATGATAGTTCAATGGGCATAGAGGTATTGCTATATGGTTTGCAATTCCTATAAGGTTCCTAATCCCAAACAAAGACTCTAAACACTCTTTTGAGTATTGGCTAGGTGCCCGCAACCCTCAGAGGTTGTTACTCATTTAGTGCCAAAATACACCCACTATTAGCCTTAGGCACAGGGAAAGCTCTTAGTAGATCATTTTACAAATTATCTTTGTACCCTGTTCTCTCCTTGTTACGTTGATATGATCAAAGAAGTGCAGATATGGAAATGAGACACAGAAACTAAAGTTCATAGATCAAATTATAATTTATAAATCATCCAACTTATTTGTTGTGATTTTATAAACACGTACAATTTCAGTCAGTAATTAGACATGATTGCAGAGTTAGGTTAAAAAATGAGTAGTGTGTGCATTATTATTACCTTCTCAGTTCAGCCTCACTGCCTTTAATTTATCTCCCAGATGTTTACTCAACCAAATGAACTTTGTTACTTGAAAGCAATAAACGTCAGCTTCGAAGCATTGATTTCCACTTCCGTCCGTGGTACACAATCATGTGTCAATAAAACGAAGATACTAGTACATGAAGGAAATCTAACTATACACATTCTAAAATAGTTGCGTAGAAAGAATCAAAATCCAATTTCTAAAGAAAAAATAACCGGTGAAATTGGTACCTTCTTCATTCCATACGAACGCATAGTCAACATTAATAATACAGTTTTCCAGGGTAATAAACCAGAAGACGTTTTCACTGTCTCGACCAAATCATCAGCGACTACCAAATTACAATTCAAAAACATCATCATCCCCCTCCACACAACTGACAGTGACAGATCCAAATCACTCGCTACATATACACTCACTACATACAATCATATCGAGTACAAAAACAGCGAAATCGAAGAATTACCTGAGATAGCTAAACCAAACCCGCAACCGCCGCCACAAACATCCTTCCACGAATCTCCGGCAACCTCTGATTCCGGAAACCTTACACTCGCCGGTGAAGTCAACGAAGATTGCAGCGGCGAAACTCCAGGAAGATACCCCCACATTAACACCTCACATTTCTTCTCTTTATTTTCATTAACTTCCATATCGTTTATTCCTTCACCGCCATTCATTTCCCCCTCAAAACAAATTAAACAACCAAAAAACCACAGAGTAAAACAGCTTAAAAGCAAATTTCTTAAAATTTGTTTATTTTTGGTACTCCGATCTGGTTTTTATCTACGCAAAATGCAATTCCAGAAGCCAATGGAAGCAGGGGTGGTTTTGTAATACTTCAAAGAATAATTCAAGTGGCGGATTAAAAAATTGAGGGGCGTATCATTTGCTAGCTAGATTGAGTGCCACGTCAGATACCCCTGGTCCATGGGGACACTTGTCGATATAAGGTGCGGGTTCAAATGGATAATTAATTCATGTGTTCGGAGCAATGAATCACTAGAACTTTCTGGAATAAACAGGCGTGAGTCTTACTCTTTTTTTTTTTCCATGTGGTGGGTCAAGTTTAATCATTTCGGTGTTTTTAATCAAGTTTTTATTAAATTAATATTCCCAATTTTAGCGTGATTGCAATCACTTTAATCTGGTGAGTGTAATAAGAATTTATTCCTGTCTTGAGTTAATTATTTTTTTGTGATTATTTAAAGAGTAATGTTGTTTATTACAATTAATAATAATTATTAATTTAGGCAATAATAAATGACACATCGTATAATATGAATTTTATATTTCTATATTTAATTAGCCTTATCATTTAATAACTACACAATTGTCACATATACTTGTGATAATCATAAGTGATAATAAATAGTATTATTTATTTTAATATTGCCAAAAAAATAGTATTCTTTGAGAGAGTAAAAACACAATTTATGTAATGCAAGATGAATAATGAATCAAAAATATGAAAAAAATAACTAAATTGTGAAAACTTTAAATAAATAAAAACCAAAACATAATTCCTTCTAAAAATAAATAACATTTAGTTTATGAGGTTAGGTGGTTATTCGCATCATATTCATCTTTGAGTCGCAATATTGTTTTCCTCGAACTATTGATCCTCAATTTTGGTCATCAACATTGTTTCCTAACTTCCAACCTTCATCAAGAGAAAAATTAGGGTTTGTTCTATTTGCATTTTTAAGTTTTGAATTCATTTTTAGTTTTTCTGTTTTGATAGTCTATTTTAAGATTGCTTAAAACGCGTTTGGTTTGTCATTTTAAAAAACTATTTTTGAAAATAGAAAACTGGAGGAAAAAGAAGGTAGTACTTCACTCACCTCCAATACCATAGAAAGCAACCATAAAGTGTTGTAGGGGAGGCATGAGATCTGAGGAAGAGGACTAGTGTTTGCTAGGAGTCTCAATCAATGCTCAGGGTCAGAATGGGAATGGGAATGAGAATGGAAACCAGAAGCATGACTAGGGTCTTCGTGGTCTAATATAATCAAACAATCAGTAAAAATAACATAAACATGAGACTTTTTGATAGTACCAGTGAACCAAATGGCCGCAGCGATGGAATATAGAACGGAGGACTTGTAGTATCTCTCTAGATCTGGCAAAAGCGAAAGAGAAGTCAAATTCGAGTTTAGATTAGCTTGGATAGGGATTTCGAACTCTAAGAAAGGCAAGGCCAAATGCCAATTCTTCGAGAATCCTTTATCAAAAGACTTGTTTAAACACGTTCTATTTGAAATTTTGAGAAATTGTTTATCATTTTATTCAATGAATTTGACTATTTTTTTAAATAGAACAATTTTATGCTAATATATGATAAAATAATAAATAAATAAATATATATATATATATATATATATATATATATATATATATATTTATTTATTTATTTATTTATTTATTATTTTATCATATATTAGCATAAAATTATATATATATATATATATATATATATATATACAGAAGAGCCGTCAAAAATTTATTTTTTCGCCTAAATACTTTTCTATTTAGAATTTCTATTTATTTTAGAGTTTCCATAAATGAATTTTTTTAATAGCATTAAATGTTCATTCTTAATACTGTATTTAATAGCCGTCTCATTTTGTAGTTTTTCAACTAGAGTCTCTCTATCTACCTTCTAATTTAGTTATTATTACAAAAACTAATATAGTTTTGTTATCATTACAAAATTAATTATCCAATGCGTTTTAATTTCATTATTTATATTTAAAATATTTAATTAATTAATCTTATATTTGTTTTAGTACAAAAAAATGTATGGATTTTTCAATACTAATTAAGATTTAAAACATCGCATTTTCAAGATTATTTTCAAGATTATTATGAAAACAATCAATGCACATTGAAAGAAAAATAAGTCCAAGTCGATATTTTTAAAGTTTTGTTATTATTGCAAAAATTAATTTTCCAATGCATTTTAATTTAATTATCCATATTTTAAATACTTAAATAATTTAATTTAATTACTTAATAATTAATTAATCTTATCTTCATTTTGGTCAAAATATGCATGAGTTTTTCAATGCTAATTAAAATTTAAGAAATCACATTTAAACTATTACATTTAAACTTTTGTCATAGTTAAATGTGTTATTCAATTTTCATTAATCCTTACTTTATAACTTTCAAAAAAAAAAAAAGCAACAAAAAGTAACATACATAAGAAAATAGCTAAACATGTTTCGAATAGATTGAATGGTTATAGGACTATTAGAAAAGTTGTACTCAACTAAAACACTATTATGTCCCGATTTAAGATATCACATTTAAAATATTGTATTTTCAAGATTATTATAGAAGACATCAATGCAAAGTGAAAGAAAAATAAGTCAAAATTCATATTTTCAAAGTTTTGTTATCATTGTAAAAATTAAATTTTCAATACGTTTTAAATTTAATTATCTATATTTTAAATATCTAATTAATTTAATTTAATTAATTAATTATCTTCATTTTGGTCAACGTATGCATGGGTTTAATACTAATTAAAATTTAGTGTTTGGTCAACTTTAAATGAATAAATAATAATTTTATTGAATTAATAATAGGTTGAAAATTTATAAAATACTTAATTTGAATTTTTTACAAAGTAAAAATAAAAATTTCCAGAGTCATCTTTCTAATTGACAAATTCTGTTCAATGAATAATAAATAAATAAAAAATTAGTCAAATGACTTTTGATGTTAGTTATTATTCTTATTCATTTTAATTTGGAATTTTTAGTTTTTTATTATTTTGCAATTTAAAAAAAGTTCAAAAATGAATGTGTTTCATTGATTTTTGTTGTGGATGGTCTTTTACTTTTATGGGAGGAAGTTTTGTAGAAAAAGAAATTGAATATAAATATTGGATAAAAATATATAATTTTGTGTAATAAGAAAATAGAATAAATAAAGTTGTATTAGTAGTGTAGTCAATAGATTTCTAGAAAGTTTATTTACGGAGAAAATAGATGAAAGAGAAATTATTTGTTCGAATGTAGAAGTAATAGTAATTAAAATTTTAAAAAAATGCATGAATTTTTCAGAAGTGTTGTCAAAATTTTATTTTTCCGCTTAAATACTTTTATATTTAAAATTTCTATTTTTTTTTCCAGTTTTCATAAATGGATTTTTTTAATAGTATTAAATGGTCATTCTTAATACTGCGTTTAATAGTCGTCTGATTTTGTAGTTTTTCAATTGGAATCCCTCTATTTACCTTCTAATTTAGTTATCATTACAAAAACTAATTTAGTTTTGTTATCATTACAAAATTAATTATCCAATGCGTTTTAATTTAATTATCTATATTTAAAATATTTAATTAATTTAATTAATTAATCTTATCTTTATTTTGGTACAAAAAAAATGCATGGATTTTTCAATACTAATTAAGATTTAAGATATTGCATTTTCAAGATTATTTTATTATAACTAATTAACTTTCATAGATAACTATAGAAATTATTTTTTGTGATTACACCTCCCGTGCATCGCACGGGTGCAACACTAGTACATTTTAAAGTCAGTGAATTTTACAATATTTTTTCACAAAAATAAAATACAAACAAATAGTAAATTAACTTTTTTAATTTTATTTTTTTATAATTTTTATTTTTTTATAATTTTTTTAAAGAATTTAGAATTTTTATTTTTTTTATCAAGTACAGTGAATCCCATGAAAGGCCTTGACGCTCATAGTCGACCCTGGTTGCTTCGCCGGTCTTCGAATCCATCATAGCTCGCAAACATTGTGATATTTCAGAATGATCAAAGAGATATTTAAAAGAAGATTGTGTTTGATTGCTGCACGGATTCTCATAAAAAAATTAGATATCAGTCTCTTAATGATTAGACAATGTGATATTGGGGATCAACTCAAATAAAGGCTAAGATTTAGGAGATTGCGTTGACACGCAATCATCCCTTATCCCATAAGGAAGGAGAATCTCATCAGAGGTCTAATTGATTACTTATCTAAATCAATTAGAACACTAGAGCTATAAATACAACATCTCCGATTTTTCTAAGATACGCATTATTCTCACCCTTAAACTCTGCTCAATTTTCTGTCTACTTGTCTCTCCCACACTCAAATACACCATCTGTATATTATTCTATATATTGGTAGTTGACTTGATCGTCGGAGTATCAACGATCGTCAACTACTTTTTTCCCAGTGATCTTGGCTAACGATTGTCCTAGTGTGCATGTAACATACATGCTGATAGATGATTGACTGGAGATATGTTGACACGTGGATAGTACATATTTCGAGGTCAACAATTATGTATATAAGAATTGACAAATTTGTCTCTTTTATTAAAAGTGAGTATGCACCACGCGTCCAATTAATAGAGGGTTTGGATGGAATCTGTGTACATGGACCAACTTTACACCTAAAGGCATATGTTAAGGATGTCTTAGTCAAAAATGAAATATCAGCGACAAAAAATGCACTAGAGTCATATGTTAAGAACTATTTGCGTTAAAATTCCTATAAGTTATATATTAGTGCGCATCCGGGTAATTATTTTAGTTGTGAAGCCTTGAAGAAGAAAATAATCGAAATGCTGACACTTGCAATTCGCATTAAACTTTAAATTTATGTATATTTTGATTAATTTCAAATTCTAAGTTTATGCCAATTCTCTATTAAGAAAATTTTAATTTCTTTTCCATTAAAAGATAAGGAAAATCAAATTTAACATGTACCAATGTACGTGTAAGTACCACAAAAGTAATATCATAGTGTCGTTTTTCCCTTTTTATTCTTTGAAGTGTTATATCTTTATAGAGATTGTTAAATTGAATATCATGGTATCACTGTCAACTCATTCAACACGATTCAAATTAACAATAAAGTTAACTCAATGCAAGAATTATTACAGTATCTCTAATACGCTACGTCTATTACTTTTTAAACGTGCTATATAAGTATAAATAGATATAATTATAAAAAATCATCTCCAATACATGTTGACAAAGACTTCGTCGAGCTAATGTGGCAAACCAAAAATTAGACTATGTCTAGAAGTTCGTTTAAATTTAGACGAATTTTTAGACAGAGTGGCTTAGTAAATTTAAATCCAACTGAATATTTTATTTTAAAAAATTCGTACGAGAGAAATAAAATTGAAGATCTGCCAATTTTAAAAAAAAAACTTAATGTCACATAAGCAGAAATATTAGTTTTAAACAGAATCCATTGGATATGAATTTTTAATTTGACCGTCTATTCAATAGACGTAGTGCCACATAAACTGGAAGTCTGTCTATTTTACCTGTCACGTAGACTACAATAGTACTAATAGAAGAACAGGAAAATTATTGTTTTTATTCCTCTCTATGAGTTGTTAAAGTTAAAAGACCTGTTAAGTTGTCGTGCAAGAAATACGTTTGTTTAAAAATGTTGATTTTTAATGACAAGTTACATAGTATGTTGCCTGTGCGAAATATAAATTTTTACTTATAAGTTGCCTTTTTCTTGACTAAGTTTAAAATATTGATTTCTAATAAAAAGAAACACAATATGTTATCTTTTCTTATTAAATTTTAATGAATAGTAGCATAATATTTTTTAAATTTTTTCAACACCTGAATATTTAAAGTTTTTTGTTTTGTAGCAGAGTATTTGTAAAATTTTCTCAAATTAATATTTCCAATACAGTCACCAAAAAGGGCGCAAGCCGCAAGGCCTAATATTCTTCTGTGTACCTCAGTTTTCGAGTTCCTACTGTGGCCATGGAGTTCTTTTAGTTAGATTTGGGCCAAAGTGGCCCATCTTCGCGGGACTGGCCTATCAGGACATACGTGGATTTTATTTTAAAAAAAAAAATCCTAAACCCAACAAATTTAAGACCCCTTGTTGGATGGGAAACAAGAACCGGAGGAAAATGCTATTAAAATTGAAGATTGATGAGTTAAATATCAAGGGGGAAAAAAGTTTGGACTTAGAAGTCCAAAAGGGTTCAAAGGCCCATATTTGCACTTCAATTTAGCCTTTTATTTTGTTTATATATTTAATTATTTTTTTATTATATAATTAAAATATATTCAATATACTTTTTGTAAAGAAACACGACGAAGAGTGAAAACCTTATTATTGTTTTCAAATTTCATCTATTTAACTAAAAGAATAAAGTTAACCTTATTATTGTTTTCAAATTTCATCTATTTAACTAAAAGAATAACGTTATTCAATCCAGTGATGTTTAGCATTAGTTTATGACAGTACGATCTACTGTTTACAATTAACGATTAATTTTAATTTTTTTTATTATAACTAAATTATAAAATGTGAATCTTACTATTACATAAATTGATACTAATACCATAAGTGCTATATATTAAGGTTCTAAAATACGTAATGCGCGACGAGGTGACGAGTTCGCGCATTGAGCCTAGGCGCGTCTAAGCGTGGCAATGCGCGGCGAGGCGGCAAGATCGCGTATTGAGCCTAGGCGCGTCTAAGCGTGGTAATGCGATATCGATGCGGAAATATGAGCAATGCGGGGCGAGACAACAAGGTCAGGCATCAAGCCTAGACGAGTATTTTAGAACACTGCTATATATTATTACTCTTAACTAAATAAAGAATATATTCATAAAAATGCAGTCCAATAATAATAAATCAAAGAATGTGGAGCTTTTAAAAAATAATTAAAAATTTCAACAATCCACTATTTTGTGAGAGAAGTACTCGTTATAGATCGACGAGAGAATCAAATTCCCACCAACCATTTACTAACTCTTACTTCCCACGTGCGAACCCTTTACTTTTCATATCATAAAATAGAAAATCAAAAGAAAAATTTGTTGAGATTTGAGACAAATTTGTCAATTTGTCTGCAGAATTGTTGTTTAGATAAACATTTAAAAATTAGAAAAAAATATAGAAAGAGAGAAAAAATTATTGACCGACAGAAACACTTTAAGGAAAAATTATTACAATCTTATAAAATTTATAGTTTGCTTAAACTTCTAAGTATCATAAATAAATGTTACTTATGGTTTATCGCATTCAAAATTTTCTACTCTTTGTATAAATTATATAAAAAAAAACCTAAAATACAATATTTACAATTTTTCTTTTCAAAAATCAAATTGTCACAGCAATAAAAAGCACTGTTTTAAAAAGTTTGCATAGGCGCACGTGTGACCTCACGCTTCACGCTTCACGCTTCACGCTTCACGCTTCACGCTTCGTCTTTACATTGTCATTGTCTCGTCCTCGCTTAGGCTTAAAAAATTTGAAGCTTAGCCTTTATGTTTAACCACACTATACGTTTTTTAGAACACTGATAAAAAAAAAAAAACAAAACTATAGCCAATTTATAGAGAAGATTAGCTTAATATTGCCCCAACTATTTCTCCAAGATTTCGGCTGCCCAATAAGCAATATTAGGACGGGAGTGAGGTAGTCTCAACTTCGCTGGTATCTGCAGTGTGGGGGTTCGAGTCCTGCCTTTGGTATGGATTTTGATCCCTTGTAAGCGCAGTTAAAAAGTAACTCTCAACCCTGCTACACTGAGGCACACCCTGCGATTTACATCCTTCACCAAGGCTCCAGGGCAGGGGCGGTGGAAGCTTTCAAAGTTGGGGTTCAACCTTTATCTTTTGCTTCAAAGCAAGGATGGTAAATGGATTGAGCGGTCTGCTGGTTTGTCGGTTTGGGCACCAAATTATTTAATAAGCTGAGCTTGCTTGACTCATTAAAAACATGAAACGACTCATGTTTTGAATTTTTTTAATGATTTTGTTTTAATAAAAATAATCGAGCTGGTTCGTGGATAGCTCAGTTCGGCTCATGAAGTCCACGAGTCAAGCATCAGACTCGCCTCGTGATCCATTGGGCTGAGCTGGTTCAACTTGGCCTATTGCCACCCTTCCAAGACTAGATGGCGGCAAAGACTTGCTAAAGAAATAATTGATGTCCCTTATTTCTTTCCAATTTACCGTTGGGGGAATTGATCTCTCTCCAAAGTGGGGAGGAGATCACTCTCCTTATAGTTGGTGTCCTTTTGTTTTGGAACTTTTGAGGCGAAGTCCCAACGAAACTATATAAAAGATATCCCTTATTTTCATGTTTTCTTTAAAGGTATAATACAATTACAAGCCTCCACCTATCACAAATTATTATGTAGATTCAACTATTTAGTTACTCTTAGGCCTACGCCCCTCCCTATTGGAAAGGAGGTTGCGACTTTAAGCCACAGGCCTTGACAAACACGTTATTAACCTGTTCACATAAGTTTTGAGTATTGTAGAATTAAACTTAAATAATCAGAGACAATTATTTTGTGCCTCAACGAGAGAAGAGAAAAAACTATTTGGCCGAGTTGGACACACATTATATTTTCATCGCATGATATAAATTTGACACCTAATTAAGTATAATGAATAATATCAAAACACTATATCTATTGTCACATAGACTTCACGATAAATTCAGATTCCGTCTGTGAAGACAATGAGATTTCGTATCCCAATAAGCAATTCTCATGCATGCGCTGAGATCTGCTGTCCCAATTCTATGTCCCCTTGGCTGTCTCTCCAATAAAAACATTACACATAATCAATGTGAATGTATTAAATAAGTAAGAAAACAACATTTAATGCATTCACATTGATTATGTGTAATGTTTTCATTGGAGGGACAGCTAATGGGACATAAAATTGGGACAACAGATCTCAACTCGCGCGTACTGTTTGCACAAGCATAATGAAAACTAGTGAATTTTAACTAAGTAAACAAAGCAGTAGAAAGTTTGAGGCAAAACATAGAATTACACGAACATCTCTCAACTTTTTTTACTAAAAAATATAACGGAATTCGAGTACAAATGTGAAGTATCAACACATAGTTTTTATACAGAAAATGATGCAATTAACACCCATAAATGCTGGGCTTTGTTGAAAACCAATCAAACCAGCCAAGATAAGTGCCCAAAATGGCTGAGAAAATAGACCACCAAGGCTGATTTCGCCCACAAGAAAGTCTGCACATAACTGCATGGAGTTAGTTATTTCCCTATGTGCACTCAGCATGCCTAAACCTGCTCGCTGATTTAGTTCATGTCAGCTGCTTTTCGTTAGTGCCTTTACATCCGGGTAATTCCGCCCATACAATACTGCCATAAAGTAAATAAGCACAATATGCTTATGTTATGTGGAATGTTCGTGTTGAGAGAATAATTGCAAGTACACAATATCATTAACAAGTAATAAAATAGGGCTAATGAGTCCGGATTATCGTTTCTACGAAGACTATCTTATTTATATAGTAGCTCAATTAATCTTTATCATAATCTATTAAAAACACTTTGAAGTACATTTATTGAAAGAATGAACATTATAACTATTAATTTAAGGAAACATTGTGAACGCAATTATCAACAATTTATCAAATATGATTATTAAAGCGTTTGGATTCACGAATTTACCATAGTTGTCATCTCTAATTTCTCCTCTCAATATTTTTTATTAATGTTGTACTCGGTCGAATTCACGAATTTAATCTAATTTACCTCTATCAAGTTCAAATTAGTCCTATCAAATTAAGTTAACTCACTATATATCTGTGTGAAGTCATAATAATCCTTAACTAAATTCATTAAATTTCATAAGAATTCAATTTCAGACTGCAACAATAACAAAAGCGTATATTTACCTTTATCCAACTGCTAGATTTTACTATGTGGTCTAGATTAAAATTTACCTATAATAAAATAATGGTCAATTATTTCAAGCATTACGAGAATAAGTAAAATCAATACATAATTAATTATTAAGATAATTGCATGAAAGGTCTCAAACTTTTCAAAATCGTTGGAGATATGCCCATAACTTAAAAAAATAGCACAACGTATGAAAAAGTTGGCATGGTAGGTCATTTATGACAAAATTGATCATTCCTTTAAATAAACAAAAAACAAAAAAAGAAGAAAAAAGAAAGAAATATACTCCAAAAAAATAAAAAGTAAGAAATGGGTCATCTTCTCCAAAAATCCAAAATCCATACAAAGAAACGCTTAATCATTCTCATCATTCCCTTTCAATATCCATACAAAGAAACGCTTAATCATAAGCACTTCTTTTTTTTAGATTGTAAAAGCTGTTTTAGAAAAAAAGCACTTTTATTAAATAAGCTAAAACGAAAATACAAAAAGATGTCTGATTTTACGAGGACGAAGAGAGTCACTGACCCATGGGATGAGAAAGTGATGGACCGGACCATTGGCCGGGACAAGATTGGAACTAGTTATGTCAGTAGCGGTAGTGAACTTAGTGCTCATGTCCACAGTAACGACTCACCGAGTTTGTCTGATCTTTTTTTTGGTTTTACTGTTGACGGCGCTGGATTATTGTCGTCGGAGATAAATGACTCGGATTTTGAAAGCGATCCTTCAATGCCTGACTCAAATGATGTGGATTTAGACTTCATTAAACCGATTCTGAAATTTGAGAGAGATTCATTTGAAGAAAGAATTTTGGCTCTTGTTTTGAAAGCTCTGGAGATGTTTTCTGGCTTGAAATCTAATACACAGATTTTGCGGAAGAATGTGATGGTGTTTTTGAGAGAGAAAGGTTATAATGCGGCGATTTGCAAAATAAAATGGGAGAGCTTCGACGGATTTATCGCCGGAAACTACGAATTCATCGACGTTTGTTCTATCGGACTCTAAAAGATATTTCATCGATTTGGACTTCGCTTCCGAATTCGTTATCGCAAGGCCTAGTAATTTATACCAGCATCTTTTGCAGTACTTGCCGAGAGTTTACGTTGGTAAAAGTGAACATTTAAAACAGATTTTGAAGATAACAAGCGATGCGGTGAAGCTATTGCTGAAGAGCAAAGGCCTCTACCTTCTGCCATGGTGGAAGCATCGTTTCATGCAGAATAAGTGGCTCGGTCAGTACCGGGGAACAGCTAATCTTTTTCCGACTACCTTTTCTTCCGATCCAGGGGCGTTGATTCACGGTTGTGCCATTAAGTTCCGGACCATTGGTTTTGACGCCACCGTCCATGTTGGATTTTGGGTTTTTGGAGAAGAGGACATCTTTCTTACTTTTTATTTTATTTTTGGGTATATTTCTTACTTTTTATTTTTTGGAGTACATTTGGTTAGTTTTTAATCATATTTTTCTTTTTGATTGTTTTATTTAAAGGGAAGTGTAATTTTGTCATAAATGACCTACCATGCCAAGTTTTTCATACGTTGGGGATGTGTGGTGCTATTTTTTTCGGTTAGGGACATATCTTCAATGATTTTGAAAAGTTGAGGACCTTTCATGAAATTATCCCTTAATTTATAATCAAAACTTGAGAATTAAAATTAGAAAATTTAAACTAGGTTACATCGTTCATCTAAACTATAAATTTAGTTACTCATAATTCGAGAAAAAGAAAACACCAAGAGTTTGGAATACATAACTGGATTTAAATAAAGGATGAAAAAAAGTTGAATATCTTGCACCAAGAAAATCGTCGTCTTCATGTTCCAATCTTCAAAGTATTGGTCGTTCTTCATCTCATTCTTCTTTTGCTCTCTTTTGTTTCCTTGATTCAACAATCCTTAATATGACCTAGATTAGGTCTTCATATAGTCTTAAGCCCCTTTGACTTGTTTTAATTCCAAAAAGACACAAATGTCTCTCGTTTTCCTTTTAAAAAATTTAGAAAAAAATATACGTAGGCCGCGGTAATTTGTGAACCGTTGTTTTCCACGACTAACCGCAATTGGACTGCGGCAAACAAGCGCTTGCTGTTTGCCGTAGTTTATCCGCGGTTGGACCACGGTCCAAACAGTCATTTTTTGTTTATTTACAATTTAGTTCCTCAACTTTCAATTTTATGCACTTTGGTCCTTTTTGCTCTAAACTTCTTTAACATTCATACCAAAACTTTCAAGCACTTTAACATTGGTCTCCAAACCTCGTTAGTCTTTCGATTTTGGTCCTTTTCAATTTTTAGAAGTGTGTAAACAGTCATCCAAATTTTTGTAAGTTAAATTCTACTTTCGAAACTTGGAAAATTCCTCCAATGACTTTCTTAGTGGTTCTTATCACTCCCGTACCATCAAGTCAATCTTCAAATGTTTTCGATCAACTCTAATTAAGCTCCAATTCTCTATTTTTGTTCTCTTTAACTTAATTTTTGAATTTTTCCTACAATGACAATATTTATACGAAATTAAATAGAAATTTGCTCAAATCACAATTAAACATCAAGTTTATAAACTATGACAAGCATATAAAACACACTTATCAGTTCACATCACTCGCACATCCGTCACATGCCAACATGCTATCTTGCTTTCATCCTTACCGAATATGCACACCACACGCACATCTCATGCACATCCGGCCAAGGCATTGACGTGGGCCAAGACAACGCCCATACCATAATGATTCCAATCAAAAAGAGATTCACACCTATACATAATAAATCTATAAGAACACATACGTGTGAAAACAGAATGATCATCATATCTAAAAGTTCGATATTATAAAAGTATCAAGTAATTATACGGTAGAAGTTGCTTTTCGTCTTAGTTATCTCAAGAATATAATTATTTAATTAGCAATCGTTTTCAATGTTTGATCAATTGGGAGAATTAAATACGAATACATTTCATAATTTCTATCTATCTCCTTCAATCTCACTCTCAGCATCTTAAATATTTAACTTATTTCCGGTCTACATTGAGAAAGACGTTTAACCAAATCTTGTTTAATATACATGTGTGGGTATATTATTCTTAATTTTTAAGTTGTTGAATTTGAAAACTCCGAGCCAGTCCAAGGGCTAAAAGTCCTAGTCTAGATGTTTCATAAAATAAAAATTTCAAAAAGGAATTTTTTAATCTTAAATTAGGGATTTAAGAGAAGCATTTATACAGTTCATATTTAGCTAAGTTTAAATTATAATTGAAACTGATTAAATATATTTTTTATTTATATATTTCATAAGGTCTACAATTAACTATTCACTTATAATTTACACATTCTATAAAACCTACAACTTATAAGTACTTAAAAAATAATTTCAATATTTACCAAAACAATCAGCATTCTTCAAATTAAAAGCTGGATTTGCAATGGCAACTTTCTATTCAAATTTATATTTCATGCAATAAATATAAGGAAGTAGATGTACAATAAGAAAAGATTTTATACTTCTTTAATATTGAACTTCGACATGTTACACCTAACTATAAAGCCAAAAGGAAAATTTAAGTACGGTAAATTGTTTATTATTATTAAACAAAGTATAAAAAAAGATGCATATGACAAGTTTTAACTAATTTGATGTACTAAATATGTGTTATAGTATAAATTTTGGACCCACCTTGTAATCTTGCATAATGCTTTTACTAGGTTAGTAGTGTTTGGCCAAATGCTCGAACAAACTTATATTGAACTCAATTTAGACATGATTCAATTATATTGATGAATGTATACACAATTTGACGGTTTTAAAAAAGTTGAACCACTTTGTGCTTTCACCACTCTCAAATAACTAATAAAATCTAATAGCACCATACTAGTTGTAGAGGCTGGTGAACTGAAGTCAAAATCACTTGACACGGTCAAAATATGGTAGCTTATGGTAGATTAAAGTCCTAACTCTTGGTTTTGCTCCCAATGAATTGAAGGAAGAAGACACAAACTAAGAGCTAGATCTCTAGAGAACATAAAATTTCCTGGAACATTAGTAATTTAAAGGGTTGATTTCAGTAACTGTTTTGGAAATCGTTAAAAATTTTAAAATGGTTATTAAGGTAATTTTCTTATAATAGTAGTCATTAAAGTTTCTAACAGTTATTCTAATAATCATTTGACTAGAAATTAATATAAAATCATACGTCTCACTTTTAAATTTCAATGTGAACAGGTCCGATTTTGGTATAGGGTGAGTGAGGCAATTGCCTCGGGTCCAAAATCGAAAGTGGGCCCATTTTCATAAAAAATATATTTGTGATTACTGAAATTGACCAAAAAAATTTGTGTCAATATGGCCAAAAATCGAAGGGGACCCATCTTTATTACTCTTGTCCATGTTTGTTATTTTTATTTTATTTTATTTTAAGTTAACAATTAATTTCGTAAAAAACTTCTAGATTTTGAATGCATACTACAATTTTGGACCCATCGTGAGCTTAATTTATGGAATTCGCTTCAGACCCGAAAATCACAAAATTAGTCTTCAATTTGAACATATATAAACGTCGTTACTCGTACTCTAAGTCAAACAAATTTATGTTAATTGCAATTAAAAGCGTAATTGCCAAACACGTTTTCTCCATATTTATTCGGTTTTACCAAGTTGTCTGATGATAGTTAATTTTCTCCTCCTCCGAGCACGGCTGCGACAGTGGTGGAGACCTGCAAAAGGTGGCGGAGCTTTTTTCTCCTGTGGCCACTCCGGTGTGATAATCACTATATGATTATAATATTTGTGCTGAATAACAATATGAAGTGTATAAGAGTTGTGTGTCTTGTTTTTACCTGGGGGTTAGCTTCTATTTATAGGGATGGCCTGCAGTCATTGATGACAGGTGTCCCTTCATCTCCCTCATTTGATAACGGGTGTCCATTCATCTCCCTCATTATTAGGAGTTAATGAAGGATGTTTCATCTTCCCAATTTGTTAAGAGATGTTTCGTCTTCTCGATAACTGGTGGTAACTGTTATTCCATGGGTTGCCTGCCTAGCAAACCTGACGACAGTTGGGTTATTGCTGTCTATCTGTCAAAAGCGTACTCATGAGACTAACAAGGCAGGCAAGCTGGTGAGGCGGACGAATCATTGAGACGAGCGTGCCACCATAGCTAAATAACATACAACAACTGTTATTATTTATATCGTTATAAGCCCCTCTACTTCTCATAGACCATTTTTCATATACTGTTGTCAATGAAAAGTAGAAATAATCTACTGCACCTGCTATTCTCTAACTTCTTCAGACAGAAGCTCATCGCCTTATTTTTCTGATAGAGGTTCATCGCCATGATTTTTAAACATAGGCTCATCGCCTTGTTTTTCTGACAGATGCTCATCGCCTTGTTTATCGGGCAGAGGCTCTTCTCCTTGATTTTTAAACATAGGCTCATCGCCTTGTTTTTTAGATAGAGGCTCATCGCCTTGATTTTCAGACAGAAGCTCATCGCTTTGATTTTTAAAGAAATGCTCATCGCCTTATTTTTCAATGGTGGCTTTCACTTTGATTTTTAAATAGTGGCTATTGCCTTGATTTTTAAATATAGGCTCATCGTCTTGATTTTTAAAACATAGGCTCATCGCCTTTATTTTTCAATGGTGGCTATCACCTTGATATTTAAATAGTGGCTACTGCCTTGATTTTTAAATATAGGCTCATCGCCTTGATTTTTAAACATAGGCTCATCGCCTTTATTTTTCAATGGTGGCTATCAACTTGATTTTTAAATAATGGCTACTGCCTTGATTTTTAAATATAGGCTCATCGCCTTGATTTTTCAATAGTGGCTATTACCTTGATTTTTAAATAGTGGCTACTGCCTTGATTTTTCAATGGTGGCTACTACCTTGATTTTTAAATAGTGGCTACTGCCTTGATTTTTAAATATAGGCTCATTGCCTTGATTTTTGGATAGAGGCTCATTAGCCTTGTTTTTCAGATAGTAGCAATTGTCATTATTTTTCACACAGTAGCAGCTGACCTTGTTTTTCACACAGTAGCAGCTGTCATTGTTCCTGGCCTTATAAGCCACTCTACTTTTCATAGACTATCATTAATGAAAAGTAGAAGTAATCTAACGTACCTGCTCATCTCAATTTTTTTTTTGGGCGAGGTCACCTCGCCTGGAGTGAGGTCGCCCACCTTAGGGTGAGCTCGCCCGCCTCAAGTGACCTCGCCTAATTTTTTTTTTTTGTGATCGCTCGCCAACCTGGGGTGACCTTGCCCGCCTCAAGTGACCTCGCCTAAATTTTTTTTTGTTTTTGAGCTTGCCCGCCTCAGGGTGACCTCGCCCGCCTCAAGTGACCTCGCCTTAATTTTTTTTTTTTTTTAAAACTAGCTTGGCTCTCTGGGTTAGCTCGCCTGGTTGACTTGCCTCGACTTGGGCGAGGTCGCCTCGTCTTGGGTAAGCTTGCCTCTATTATTTCAAGGTTCGGGCTTGTCCTGAATCTTTCTTTTGTTAGACTCAGGTTCATTTCGATCTTTCATACTTTTGGTAATGAGATACACTTCTTCAGCGTCCACATACTTATCCCCTCTATTGAGTAACTGATGCATCGTATTCGGAGGGTTTTTGGAGAGTGACATCTTGAAAGGACGACTTCTAGTTCCACTGATCATGGCAGTGACTACAACAGACATCTGTAGATCTTTGATTCCCAGCGTTGCTCTATTAAACCGGGTAATAAAATCTTTCAGTAGTTCGTCCTTGTCCTGTGTCAATTGCATCAGACTGATAGCAGTTTTTTTAACACGTTTGCTGCTGGCAAAGTGTGTAGCAAAAGTTTTGGAAAACTCGTCAAATGTATGGATCGATTTTGGAGGAAGGGTAGCTATCCAGTCCCTAGCCTTCCGCTTTGGAGGAAAGGTAGCTATCCAGTCCCTAGCCTTCCGCCTAAGCGTTGGCGGGAAAGCCTTGCACATAATTGCATCAGGGGTGGCTTGTAACCTCATCAAGTCAACAAAAGACCTGAGGTGATCGACAAGATCAGAAGATCCGTCATACTTCTCCATCTTTGGCTGTTTGAAGTCTCGTGGCAATGAGACTGCCATCACTTCTAGGGAAAAAGGGTCTTCTTCCAACACCATGGATTGTTGCCTACTACTTTTATTGGACATAGACTCAGCTATTTTGCCACCCATCATTTCTTCTAATCTCTGTTCCAGGCTTAATACTGGTGTCTCAACCAGCGTAGGCATGGGCATCCATGATGGTTGCTCCCTGTATGGATTTGGGCCAGATGTCAATAAATAGAAATGGGGTATGGAAGGTGGAGCTAAAAAAACTGGAGCGTGCAGTGGAGCTGCCGTTGGCGGTGTTTCTATTGCTGGAAAGTTAAGAGTTTGGGGAGGAGCCCCTAGCGGTGATGGCCCTATCGGTGGAGGGCTTGGACCCTGGAGTAGAGCCCCTGGTAGTGAAGATCCTACAGGCAGAGGGTTAAGACCCTGTGGTAGCTGAGAAACCGCAGCGTTCTGATCTTTGAGTAGAGCCGTTAAGGCCACCACCTGAGCTTGCAGTGCTGCAAGTTGAGCGGCAGAGGCAAATTCTGGTTGTGGGTGATTAGTGGCGGCGTTGGACTCGGTGCCTACATCCCCGACAGGGGCTGGTGGGGTTGTTACATTCCTAGCTCTTCTGGTTCGAGCCATAACTTCTTGTGCGGGTTCCCATAGACGGCGCCAAATGATGATAGTTAATTTTCTCATTTTCCGAGCACGGCTGCGACAATGGTGGAGACCTGTAAAAGGTGGCGGGACTTTTTTCTCCCGTGGCCACTCCGGTGTGATAATCAGTATATGATTATAATATTTGTGTTGAATAGCAATATGGAGTGTATAAGAGTTGTGTGTCTTGTTTTTACCTAGGTGGTTAGTCTCTATTTATAGGGATGACCTGCAGTCATTGATGACAGGTGTCCATTCATCTCTCTCATTTGATAACGGGTGTCCATTCATCTCCCTCGTTATTAGGAGTTAATGAAAGATGTTTCATCTTCCCAATTTGTTGAGAGATGTTTCGTCTTCCCGATAACTGGTGGTAACTGTCATTCTATGGGTTGCCTGTCTAGCTAACCTGACAACAGTTGGGTTATTGCAGTCTATCTGTCAGAAGCGTACTCATGAGACCAACAAGGCGGGCAAGCTGGTGAGGCGGGCGAATCGTTGAGGCGGGCGTGCCACCATAGCTAAATAACATACATCAACTGTCATTATTTATATCGTCACTGTCAATTGGTGAAACTTTGCATTTTTTAAGGTGATACAGTTTTGTCTCACGCCGGCGTACTAGTTAATGTTTACATTAGAATTTAACAGTGACAAGTAGAATTTTAGATTAACATTTTCAATCGAATGACCATTATTGTAACTGTTAAAAACTTGATTAACTAATGTAAAATTATTATTTTAATAACCATTTTAAAATTTTTAACAAACTTCAATTACCATTAATGAAAATTAACCCATAATTTAAAACAATAGCCCGATCAACTATGTATACACAAGTTAATAGACGTCTCACCTATATTTGTCCTCATTATAAGATTATTTATAAAATCAATGTTATTTCATTGCTAACTAATTATAGACACATTTCATATTTTATAATCATCCGAGGTTGACAATGCAGAGTAAAATAATAAATCCATAACAAATTAATATACGATCTAGAATTATTAATTATATATTATACAGTTTGCACTAGGAAGGATCGTTGATTTTCTAGGCTACAGTGACAGCTTGTATAATACCTTAGGATTAGTTTAATTTTGATTTTGATTTTGCTTTTGCTAAAGGTCGAAATTAAAGTCAACAATTAATTTTAATCATATATACATTTTATAAGATTCACAATTTTTTACAATATTTTAACCACGCATTTCATCAACCTTTACAAAAAATCTAATTTTAATCAAAATCAAACACAACCTTAATTAATTATGTTTAGTAAATTGAATTAAATTAAAAGGTTCAATATTTGATTGGCTAGTCCAAGACCCTGGAATCATAGATTGGTTATGAGCTTATCATCGACCGTAGAGATATTTACTACGCTACAAGCAAAAATAAAGAGCACTTCCTTGTTCGTTACTACGTCTTCATCATCTCAAACCAGAACTCATATTTCTCTTTCAATTCTTCAATTTCTCCATATTCTTCTCCATATTCATCAAAATCAAACTCTTCTCAAACAAAACACTCTCTCTCTCACTCTTTTCAATCCATCGATCCATTAAAATCTTCTACGGTTGGATTCCACCACAAAGAAAAGCAGTATACTAGTGTGTGTATATATATATATATAAAGGAAAAAAAAAACCTCTTGTATTGAACTACTTCTACAAATCTGTGTAGATGGTCAACATCAAATGTTTGTACAATAGTATTTTCAATTCCTTTATGGGTTGTGTTGAAAAAAAAAGGTCTGATCTTTCCTGGTGTATATTTTTCCTTTTTCAAAAATAAAATAAAATAAAATAAAATCAAACCACCACACAAGTGGTGCATTTATAAACAATAAAGATAAAAGGAAAGAACGAGCTTGGGAATTGTATAAGACTTGACCTCAAACTAATGAACATATAGAGAATATAAAATTTTACCTGGGTACAAGGAAAAAAAATTCATGTGTTCTTGTCATACTATTCTTTGTTATGCAATTTAGTTGACTTGCATGATAATTACCTCCCCGGAGTTTGCTTAATAAGTGAGTTTGTTCACATGTGCAACTTTTGCAATTTCATGACCAGCACATCGTACTCAATGTTCTAAAAAGTGCGCCTAAGTGCCACCTAGACGTAAAGCATGACCTCCACGTTTCGCTTAGGTCCTAGGCGCGCGCTATTTTTGTCAACTATTTTTTTAAATTAAAAACTTGCGTCTAGGCGCGCTTAATTAAGTTTAGGCGCGCGTTTTTTAGTTAAAAAATTTATTTTTATCTTTTTTAAAAAAAATATTTAAAATAATATTAAAAATAAAAAAACACTTTTTCACGCTTTGCTTTTGCCTCACCCAAGGCTTAGGCCCAAAAAAGTTGAAATTTGACCTTCTAGCCTAATCACTTTTTATGCTTTTTAAAACTTTGATCGTACCCAATATGTCAATGAATCAATACAGAAAACATGATTTAGATTTTTCAATAATTTATTTATTAAAGAAAATAATTTTAGTAGTTTAATTAGAGGGTGATGAACCCAATGCATATCTCAATCGACAAGTGTCACCTCATACAAAATTCATATCCTTAATGACTGTCCCATGTCTTATGATTTTCTTAAACATGATTATCAAGTTGTTAATTGTCCCTATCTGTGTAATTGTCTTTCTCTTACTTTGTGTTTTGTTTGTGAACAAGAAACAATAACTACTAGGTGCATGGGGTCCTTAATTAGGTTTTTTTTTTATATTTCACACAAAGTTGATAGTGAATACAGGCATAATTAGTGGTATCTCTTAATAAAGACAAGCGTAATTATATTTACACAATATTTTTTATTTTTTGCACCACATTTTAATTACATTTAATATTCTTAATCTTTTAACAGTATAGCACTTATGTAGCCAACTTTTTTTAATCACATTTTTATCTTTAACTTTTCATTAATTAGCACATCTTGTGTTTGATAACGATTTCCGTAAAAAACATTTGTTGAGAATTCGTAAAAAAACTTATTTGCCTGTCATATTTTTAAAAATACAATAAATACAAAAATACAATAAAATATTTTTTCTTCATTTCAAAGCACGTAAACAAAATATTTCTACATAAACCATCATCAATGATAAAATGTGCTAAGCAATAAAAGTTGAAGATAAGAATTCGATGGCAAAAAGTTAAGAACATAATTACAATAATGAACAAAAGTTGAAGATCTTAAATATAATTAAAATATAGTACACTTATAAAAAATTGTAGTGTAAATATAATCACCTAAAGACAATCTAATACGTATTAATTATTATAGTAAGAGACAAAATTAACCCTTGAATGCTCTATGTTCATAGGAATTGTGCCCCTCTATTTTTGTCTTATCTTTAGGACTCGAAAGTTTCTGACGATTGATGAAATAATTTCTAATTTGAGACCTAAAAAGGTAATTTTAATCGAGTAATTTTCCAATGTTATATTGACATTACATTTTTTTTTATAAATGCACTATATTTTAATTGTATTAAAGATTTTTAATATTTATTCATTGTCACATTTATGCCATTAATATTTTTTAAATCACATTCTTATTCTTAACATTCAATTAATTAGCACACCTCGTTCCAAACGATATTTTCGTCCAAATATTTTATTAGCGTGCTTTAAATGAGGAATAAATATTTAGTTGCAATTTTGTATTTTTTTTTTACTTATTTTAAAGTATGAGAAGCAAATAAGTCTTTTTATTCTTAACGAATTTTTTAGTCACAAACTGTCATCAGAAACGAGATGTGCTAATTGATTGAAAATTGAAAATAAAAAATCAATGAAAAAATATTGGGAACATAAATGTGATAATAAGCAACGAATATAGATATTTTATGCAATTAAAATATATAGTGCTATTACAAAATTATATGATATCAATATATATAACACTACATTATATAAGCCAATGTGAAAGAAATGGAAAAGGAAAACAAGTTTATCACTATATGTATACATAGAATCAAATCTCCATGGGTTATAAAATTATCAACACCATTATAAAAGAGAAATATACGATTAAATTCATGTGTAAAATAAGTGTGTTTTAGAAACACAATTTATACCCAATGAGGAAAATCACCAAAGTGCCACACGATTCACCGATGACAAACTTGGATTGATGCGATGGGGACACCAGACATATATGTTGACCTTAAAATCTTACTTGACTTCAATGTACTGATAACTTGCACAATTGGAAGACACGTTAAACTACTAACGATCGATCCCACAGAATGGTTCAACTATCGTAAGTAGCATGACAAAGAAGTCAATTATTGTAGATTAAATGTACGTATAACGTGCGTACTTTCTGATGATATAAATAATGACAGTTGCTATATGTTATTTAGCTATGGTGGCACGTCTTGGCACGCCCGCCTCACCGGCTTGTCCACCTCGTTGGTCTTGTGAGCACGCTTCTGACAAATAGACTGCAATAATCCAACTGTCATCAGATTAACTAGGCAGGCGACCCATGGAATGACAGCTACCACCAGTTATCGGGAAGACGAAACACCCCTCATTAACTCCTAATAATGAGGGAGATGAAAAGACACCCGTTATCAAATGTGGGAGATGAAGGGACACCCATCATCAATAACTGCATGCCATCCCTATAAATAGAGGCCAACACCCCAGGTAAAAACAGAAGACACAATTCTCATACACTCCATATTGTTATTCTGCACATATGTTTTAATCATATACTGATTATCACACCGGAGTGGCCACGGGGGAAAAAAGTCTCGCCACCTTTTGCAAGTCTCCACCACTGTCGCCGCTGCGCTCGGATGAGGAGAAAATTATTTATCATCAATTGGCGCCGTCTGTGGGAACTGCACAAAAAGTTATGGCTCCAACCAGAAGAGCTAGGAATGTAATCGCTCTACCAGCCCCCGTCGGGGATGTAGGCACCGAGTCCAATGCCGCCACTAATCACCTATAACAAGAATTTGCCTCTGCTACTCAACTTGCGACACTGCAAGCTCAGGTGGCGGCCTTAACGGCTCTACTCCAAGATCGGAACGCTGCGGTTTCTCAGCTACCACAGGGTCCTAACCTTCTGCCGGTAGGATCTTCACTACCAGGGGCTCTGTCACAGGGTCCTAGCCATCCACTGATAGGGCCCTCACCGCTAGGGGCTCCTCCCCAGATTTCTAACTTTCCAACAATAGAAATATCGCCAACGGCAGCTCCACTGCAGATTCCAGTTTCTTTAGCTCCACTTTCCGCACCCCACTTCCATTCATTGACATCTGGCGCAAATCCACACTGGGGGCAACCGTCATGGATGCCCACGCCTACGCTAGTTAAGACACCAGTGTTAAGCCTGGAGCAGAGATTAGAAGAAATGATGGGTCACAAAATAGCTGAGACTGTGTCCAATAAAAGTAGTAGGCAACAATCCATGGTGTTGAAAAAAGACCATTTTTCTCTAGAAGTGATGGCAGTCCCCTTGCCACGAGACTTCAAACAGCCAAAGATAGAGAAGTACGTCGGATCCTCTGATCCTGTCGATCACCTCAAGTCTTTTGTTGACTTGATGAGGTTACAAGCCACCCCTGATGCAATTATGTGCAGGGCTTTCCCACCAACACTTAGGCGGGAGACCAGCGACTGGGTAGCCACCCTTCCCCCAAAATCGATCTGTACATTTGACGATTTTTCCAAGAGTTTTGCTGCACACTTTGTTAGTACAAACGTGTTAAGAAAATTGCTATCAGCCTAATGCAATTAACGCAGGACAAGGACGAATTGCTGAAAGATTTTATTGTCCGGTTCAATAGAACCACGCTGGGAATCAATGATCTACAGATGTCTGCTGTAGTCACTGCCATGATGAGTGGAACTCAAAGTCGTCCTTTCAAGATGTCACTCTCCAAAAATCTGCCTGATACGATGCATGAGTTACTAAAGAGGAGAGATAAGTATGTGGACGCTAAACAAGCATATCTCATTACCAAAAGTATGAAAGATCGAAATGAATTTGAGTTTAACAAAAGAAAGATTCGGAATGAGCCCGAACCTCGAAACAATAAAGACAAGCAGAAAATAAACCATATACGGGGGATAAATGATGAATGTACCATTAAATGATCTGACTAGCTGGAAAGTTCTAGTGCACCTACTGGATCCAACCTGTGATAAAAGTATCCTCAACTACTGCAAAGGTTAGGCGAGAAGACAGAGCCTTGGCTAAAAAAAAAATAAAAAATTTAAGGCGAGCTCACTCCAGGCGGGCGACCTCGCCAAAAAAAAAATTGAGATGAGCAAGTGCGTTAGATTACTTCTACTTTTCATTAACGATAGTCTATGAAATGTAGAGTGGCTTATAAAACCAGAAATAAGGCCAGCTGTTAATGTCTAAAAAAAAGGTCAGCTGCTACTGTCTGAAAAACTAGGCCAATGAGCTTCTATCTAAAAATCAAGGCGATGAGCCTATATTTAAAAATCAAGGTGATAGCCATCATTGAAAAATAAGGTAATGAGCCTATATTTAAAAATCAATGTGATAGCCACCATTGAAAAATAAGGCGATGAGCCTTTGTTTAAAAATAAAGGCGATAGCCACTATTTAAAAATTAAGGTGATAGCCATCATTGAAAAATAAGGCGATAAACCTATATTTAAAAATCAAGGCGATAGCCACTATTTAAAAATCAATGCAATAGCCAATATTTAAAAATCAAAGCGATAGTCACTATTGAAAATCAAGGCGATAGCCACTATTGAAAAGTAAGGTGATGAGCCTATGTTTAAAAATCAGGACTTGTTTAAAAATCAAGGCGATGAACCTCTGTCTGAAAAACAAGGCTAATGAGCCTCTATCCAAAAATCAAGGCGATGAGCCTCTGTCCGAAAAACAAGGCGATGAGCCTCTGTCAGAAAAACAAGGCGATGAGCCTCTATCCGAAAAACAAGGCGATGAGCCTATGTTTAAAAATCAAGGCGATGAGCCTCTGTTAGAAAAACAAGGCGATGAGCTTATGTTTAAAAATCACGGCGATGAGCCTCTGATTAAAAATCAAGGCGATGAGCATCTGTCAGAAAAACAAGGCAATGAGCCTCTGATTAAAAATCTAGGCGAGGAGCCTCTGATTAAAAATCTAGGCGAGGAGCCTCTGTCAGAAAAACAATGCGATAAGTCTCTGTCAGAAAAATAAGGCGATGAGCCTATGTTTAAAAATCAAGGCGATGAGCTTTTGTCTGAAAAAGTTAGAGAAAAGCAAGTGGAATATATTATTTCTACTCCCCATTGACAACAATCTATTAAAAGTAGTCTATGGGAAGCAGATGAGCTTATGATGATATAAATAATGACAATTGCTATATGTTATTTAGCTATGGTGGCACGTCTTGGCACGCCCACCTCAACAATTCGCCCGCCTCACCGGCTTGTCCACCTCGTTGGTTTCATGAGCAAGCTTCTGACAGATAGACTGCAATAACCCAACTGTCATCAGATTAGCTAGACAGGCGACCCATGGAATGACAGCTACCATCAGTTATCGGGAAGACGAAACATCCTCATTAACTTCTAATAATGAGGGAGATGAAAGGACGACAACCGTTATAAAATGAGGAAGATGAAGGGACACCCATCATCAATAACTGCAGGCCATCCCTATAAATAGAGCCCAACACCCCAGGTAAAAACAGAAGACACAATTCTCTTACACTCCATATTGTTATTCTGCACATATGTTTTAATTATATACTGATTATCACACTGGAGTGGCCACGGGAGAAAAAAGCCCCACCACCTTTTGCAGGTCTCCACCACTGTCGCCGCCGTGCTCAGAAGAGAAAAAAATTATTTATCACCACCTTCAAATGCATGAGAAACGAAGTATTTATAGATAAATTAATAAGAGTATTTTGATCATTTTTATTAGACTTTTTTTATCATTTGATCCAAAGATACTGTCATATTTCAATTTGTAATGTACCTCAAGGTTACCATTTTTATGAATTATAAGGAATATATATGAAATGTAAGCTATGTTAGTATGAATGTTTGTCTGCATGCAAATCAGTGGCGGAGCCAGACTTTTAAAGTGGGGGGTCCCAAATAGGGGTGGGCCGGGAAGGGCTCTCGGGGGCTGCCCCCGAAATTTTTTTTTCCTCAAACCACAATTTCTGAACTTATTCTTATGAGAATCTAATATTTTTTTATAAGTCATAGTAAATTTAAATTTACAAGAAGTCATTGTACAAAAATAGAATATATATCTATTTTATCTAAAATTAAGTTATGTAGTTGATGAATATAAATTTAAACCCTTTTAATAGTGTTATATACAATTATTATTTGAACACGATATGTATGAACATGCAAATACCTTTATTAATTTTGTATTATCATTTGAAAAATGTGCCAATCATTTGTAATTTTGTATTATTAATTTTATTAGGCCAATAGGTCCAATTGTCTTACATTAAGAGTCAGTTTGGTATAATTTATGAACTAGTTTATTTGACCAAAGACTTATTTGATAAAAAAATAATTTATATTACAAAAAATTTTACCTTAATAGTTTGATATTTTTTACTATTCTTTGTCAAATAAACTATTTTGGTCAAATAAACTAATTTATAAATTATACCAAACAAACTCTAATTGATATTGGGTCAATAAAAGCAATTGTCATCCATTAAATTTACATTAAGTAAAAATTAAATTATATATTAAAAAACTAAAAAACTAAAAAAGAAAAAAGAAAAAAAAATCCCACCCAAAAAGTTGGGGGGTCCAGGTCCCCCCCGGGACCCCCCCCAACTCCGCCCCTGATGCAAATATATGACACACTAATACTAGAATGAAATAGTCAGAATCTACTATGAATCTTTATTAAGGTCCAAGGCTCGAACAAAGCTGCATAGGCTCTGTTACTAAAATCTCAACTTATTCCAAGTGTTACTGAGACAAGGCTATAAATTCTATTTTGGCTGTCGAGGTTAACAAATTAAGCCGACGTAGGCCCCACACTTAAGTATCTAGCTGGACCGTCTAATAAACCTTTAATTTCATAACAACTATACTCTTAGCCAACATACGTCTAGGTAGGATATATATACATTTTTGAATATAACAATGCCATTGATATCAAATGAAAAAGCAGGCCCTTGGTTAGTGGAATTCAGTATCATTCTCAAAGTTCTCTTCATTTCTAGAATCTCTGATTTCTCTATCTACTTTATCTTCTCTCACTCGCCTAATCTGTTCATCTTCTACAAATTAGGTTTTCTGATTAATTTCTTTGAAATTACTGTTCACTGGTAGTCCTTTGTGGGTCTTGAGAGATATTTGTAGTGAGGTGGTTCTATAACAGAATTTGAAGGGTCCGATTGGTCATTTTGAGGGTTTGTTAATTGTTGGTTTAAGCCTTACTAAAGGGTTATGTACTGTGTTTCTTGAGGCTCTAGCGCATTTTTGAATTCCAGATGAGCCCCTAGACTAGGTCGTCGAGATTGAATTGCATCAATAAATTATCAGTGTTTTAAAAAGTGTAAAGTGTGACTGGTCGTGAAGGTTTTACATTAAATTTTTCGAGTCTAGGCGATGACGATGGATGAAAAAGCATTTTCTTATTTTTTTAATATTATTTTTAATATTAAATAAAAAAGAAAAAAAATTCAAAAAAAAAAGCACCCACTTTTTGGTTAAAAAATATAGTTGATCGCTTAATTGCACGTCTATGGTCTAATCGAGGCGTGGAGGCCGCCCCTCGTAGCATAGCACTTTTTAGAACAATGCATATTATTGTCTCTTTTCTACATTTCTACAGAGTGTGTAAGTGAGTAATCTTGTTATAAAAAGTTTTAGGCACCACATTAACCTTGGTCCATATAACCAATGTGACATTAACAACTTGACTCTTCTATTTTTATATGTTGCCGTTTGACCACTAATCTTAATTGGTCTTACTGGCTTCAATTCTAAATCATATCTATTCTTATATATCAAGCCACAAAATAATATAAGAGAATTTTTAGCTTGGACTATATTGGAATAAAATCCTTAAAATAAGTACTTAGTCATGTCTTATGCTAGTGTCGAGAGACAAATTTAATCAGAATATATAATTATCAACATACATAATTTCCTTTATTAAAGGTCCAAAAATTAAATAAAAAAGTGGTATTGATTCCGCTGTTATCCGGGGCATGTGACTTTGAAGGGAGACAACTCAAGTTTAACCTGTAATAAAACTTGTCCATAATCATGAAACATTGGCCTAAATTTGATAATATCAATTTAATTACATCAACTTCTGACTGAATTCTTAGTTGTGTTGGAACTTCTACATGCAGTAATATACCATTATTTTATTTTTTTTAAAGCACAATGCATTCGTCTTCATCAATCTTGATTCCTTTTAAATTTGACCGTGTTTTAAAAGTAAAAGATAAGTATTTCTTTATTACAAATACATACAAAAACTACTTTTGCTGGTAACTAGTATGGGTGTCGAATGTTGAGAATTTTAGACATATGTCCAACTTTAAATTTGGTATAATTAAAATGTCAATATATAGATCATCGTCACTTCCTCGTCTAGAAGTCTGCACATGTAATATCGTTATCTCGCAAAAACAACCGTCCAAAAGGGTGGTCCGGCCACCGTTTCCACTCCGAGAATCAAGTTAGTTGCCGGTGAAAGTAGAACAATATATGCAAGAAAAAAAGACGGACAAAAGATTTGACTAGGGGAGTGATTATTCATACATTTTCCTTCACGTTGTATGGAGTATTTATATGAAAGATTATGCCAAGGGTATTTTAGACATTTTGTCCGCCGTTAACAATTGTCACACATCAACCCCTGAAGCTAGTATCTTCTGAACACTTGTTACTTTTTGGCGAGATTGTTATTAATCAACAGTTCTTGTTTGATTGTGTATATACGTTTGAACGATTTTGACTTATGTGACAATGAGCTTCCTAACAACGTGGAAAAATATGTTGCTCCTTCATTGGAGACAAGAATTAATGTGAGGTCACGAATTTTGCATTTCACGAGTGTCCTTGATCCTTTATAGAATTCTCACAGGACAAAAGTTTTCCAAGCTTCACCTAGCCAAGAGGTTCACTAAGACACGTACTACCTTGACGAACCCTTATAGATAGTAAACCGTATTAATTACTGACCGTAGGGAGGTTTACTCCGCTATAAGCACACACAAAAGTACATTGTTGTCCGTCACTACGTCTTCATCTTTTCAAACCAAAATCCATATATCTCTCCTAATTCTTCAATTTCTCTATATTCTTCTCAATATTCATCAAAATCAAACTCCTCACAAATAAAACTCTCTCATTCTTCTCAACTCATCAATCCAATAAAATCCTTTACGATCGAATTCCACCACAAAAAAAAAGCGGTATACTAGTATATAGCTTCGCTTACCCAAAGCAATTCTGGTGAGGCATGTAGAGTTTGCATGACCATTTGGGTAGTTCGTGATATCATGGCTTCAATATTTGATGTGGCTCATACGCCAGCATTCACATGAGACAAAGTAATAACAAAATATATATATGAATAACAAAATATATATATGAATTTATTGATATGTTTTCGTAAATAGGGGTAGATATAGAATATTACTTAGAAAAATTTAGACCGAGCTAAATATATGGAAAACAGTACAAATTTCACATAAAATATTTGTTTTTTCAAAATTTTCTTATATTAAAAAAAAAGGTTTTTGGCCACGGGATCCAGCAAAGAGAGTCCTCCTGTATCCACCCCTGAACGATGTAATTAATATAATGGGAAAATTCAAAGCCGGTCGCTCATTATGCATTTGTGGGCTCTTAAGTCATATGACTCAAACTTAATCCAATTAAAATCACATTTCAGCGCTAAAAGACCAACGTGCTCCTACAATTGCAAAAAGCGCTAATTGAAACACGATACTGTTTTATTGAGATACCGTTTTATGAAAAATGATTAATACTATTTAACTTTTAATATTGTACACTAGTTTTCATTACATTATAGCATGTTTGGCCATGTTTATTAATTCTTTTTTTTCCAAATTTATTTTCACCACATATTTCATGAGATCCACAAATTTTATTAACTTTTCAACTGCACATTTCACCAATATTTTTCAAAATCTAAAAAAAAAAAAAAAAAACTACTTTTAAACTCTACAAAACAAACACACATTAAAAATTAAATGTTTTATGATTGAAGTAATGATACTATTTCAAAATGCTCCATTAGTAATACAAGATCATTGATATTGTTTTTCATTCAAAATGCTTAATATTGTTTTAATCTATGATATTATTGTTCCATTAAGTTATAGTTTGTGTATGTGATACTGTTTTATTAAGATACTGTCATGTATAATACTGATATATTAAGATACTTTTATCTATGATACTGTTTTATTAATATACTATTTTATTGAGATATTGTGCTATGGTTTCTGTTAAAATATAACATTTGTGCTCACATAAGCACATGCTTCTAATATTGTTATATTTGTTATCTTTAATCATACGATAATGTTATCTATGATAATATTATTATGATATTGATACAAATGTGTTTTTGATACTGTTTTCTATGATACTGTTTTGTGATACTATTTTATTAAGATAAAGTTTTATATGATACATTATCAAACAAAATACATGAATGTTTGGCACTAACATCTTGAAATATATAAAAATATTGATATATGTGAAACAAATATTGTTTTCTTTTATTCGACCAAAAAATGATTACAAAACAATTATGTTCCTATGTATTAAAAAAATAATATCTCCAACAAAAACTACATAAATCAAGAAAAATAAAAATAAAAAATCATTCATAAAAACTGAATCCACATACGAAATAAATTCAAGAAGCAATTGTTTTCAGAATTTTACAATCTAGGGACTGCTCAACACTTCTCTAAATCACCGTCATTAATTGATAATATTAGTAGGTTGTCAAAATTTAAAATTTTATTTTTACATGATTGGGAAGAAGAAGAATAGAAAAAACTTACTAATCCACTATATTATCACTTACAAAAAACAGTGGAAAATGTTTGAGTGGTCAGCGGCAAGTCGTGAAACGTCAGCGACTAGGTGCAATAGTCAACGGCACTGGTGGAGCCATGGGGGTCCCTGAGGAGACCTGGACCCCCCAATTTTCTAAGATCTTTTTTTTTTAATTTTAAAAGTTTTTAATATGCAATTTAACTTTGATCTAATATCAATTTAATGGATGTCAAATGGACCTATTAACCAAATATCAATTTAATGTTAGGCAATTGGACCCATTGACCTAATAAAATTAATAATACAAAATTACAAATGATTGGCCCATTCTTCACTTTCAGTGCACGTTCACTCATCTGAAATTTGAATGTCACATTTTTCCTCCCTGTTTTCTATGTTGAGTAAATCAAAAGTTAGATTACGACATTCCAATATCTACAAATTTCACCAAAATCACTCAACAATCACCCTATTTTAGAGCATGTTTGATTTCACTTAAAATTTTGTTAAAAAACTAAAGTTAAAGTTAGCAATTAATTTTAACTACTCATTTCATGGACTCACAACTTTTTACAACTTTTAAATACACATTTCATCAACTTTTACAAGAAATCTGATTTTAATCAAAATCAAACACACCCTTAATTTCCTCCAAAATTTTAAATCAAATACCTAAAATTTACTATAAAATCTTCAATTACTAGACCACCCGAAAAATCAAGACGCTGAAGCATGTGACAAATTTCATACTCGTCACTCCATTGGTAAATTCTTCAAGGTAAATAGAATATTAAAAATAAGTCATTTTTTGATAAATAAAAATTAATAAATGTACTTTGCTTGTGAATGTATATCGTGTTCAATTGATTTTTTTTCTTTTTTCTTTTGAGCTTGAGTGATATTTAATTTTATTTGTATACCGGGTCTTCCTATTTTGGAGGATAATTTTGTAAAAGGCAATGTGAATAATAAAAGTTTGATATTTGTTTCTTTTGTGGTCTTATTTTAGATATTGCAAATTAGTAGTCTAAGTTATATGTTTAGAAGAAAAACCAACATATTGATATGAAATCAGGTCAAACAATAGTGCGAGTGAGTTTGTTTATCTGTTTGTGTATAGTATAGTGTATAAATAAAATAAAGTATGAAAACTCGTAAAGAACGTTTGTAAAAACAATTCTATCACTATTATATCGTTTCAATTTTTTTGCACATTAATTTGGAGATCTCCCAACTCAAATTCTCTAGCTCCACCACTGGCCGACGGGGAGGCGCGGGAGAAGATGGTGCCCACGTGCGTTGCTGATCTGTGATTTAAATATGAATCACATGGATAATTTTGAGATTAATATGAAATATGGCTGAAAAGTATGACTTAATGACAATTTTGAAAAGTGTTTTGACCTCATTTAGAACAAGTCACCTACAAGTGACTTATAGGCAATTTCTCCTAATAAATTTTACAATAAAGTATTCATTCTACCTGTCAGTAATTTTTTTTTACAATTAAAGCTAAAATTAGTATCGATGAGCGATTTTGATCAAGTGTGACGGAATTTTTGCCGTCGGTTTGCAAATTTGAGACGAATTTTATTTCATTGAGGATCATCATTGGTTAGGTTTTCACGAACATATTTTATTACAGCTTCGCTCACGTTCTTCAACAATAGAATTTTTTCTCTCTGAAGGCGAGTTTATCAAGGCCTAGAAAAATCATATATTTAATTCGCACTACACGTTAATAGCATAAATGTATACAATATATAATTACTTTGTTAGAATATATATTAGAGGATTTTCATATATGTTAGAATATTATCCCAATAAATTAGAATATATTAGATGATTGGTTTACCTATTATAGATTAGGGTTTCCCTTATTATATAAACCATTTTGTATCAGTATTTTCATTATGCCGTTTGCCTAACAAGATTAGTTCTACTTTCTTCCTATTTGTTCTTCTCTTCTAGTTCGATTTATATTGATGATAGAACATTCACATGGTATCAGAACCCAATTTATATATTGAGTATTTGATTCTTTCTTCTCCTTTTCCTTCTCAAAGTTCCGCGCATTGAAAAACCCTAATATTTCTTTAAGCTGAAACTGAAAATCCACTGTTTCCGTTCAAAGCGCCCTCAGATGGGCGATTGGTGACCATATCTGGATTCATGGCAACTAGGCAATCAACCACAGCTGGCGCGTGCAGCGCGTGGACGACAGACTCGACTGGACGTGGTGACGCGTAAGTCTCACGTGCAGAGACGGCGACAGCGCGTGCGGGTGAGTCCGTTCTCTCATCAGGTTGCTCCTTTTAGACAAATTATTCCTTGGTAAATTTCTGATCTTCTAGTGGTGTTTGTTTGATTGTTGGTTGAGTTTCGTCTTTAAAGACAGATTGTTTGATCGTTTGTGTTGCTGATTTTCTTGAATTAGGTAATCTTGATTCTATATGATTTGTAATAATGGCAACTGAAAATGACGATTTACTTCAATCTATTAGTGTAAGATTAATTGATAAGAATCATTCATATTGGATTACCGTGATGAAAAAAAATTTCAAAAGGTAAAAAATTGTGGGGTTGTGTTATTGGAACTGTTGTGATACCTAAGAGTATGAATGATAATTATGCTACTAATGTTGATGTTTGAGAATCAAACAATGCAAAAATTTTTAATTGGATTCACTATTTGTTGACCATGACCATTCTATTGGTGCACAGTTGGCAAAGTATGAAACTGCAAAAAAAGTCTAGGATCATTTGCAGAAGTTATATGCTAAGTCTAACTTTGCAAAATGATACCAGTTGGATAAGTCTAACTTTGCAAAATGATACTAGTTGGAGATTGATATACGAACTTTACAACAAAAGAATTTGGGTATTCTGGAATTTTACACTACTATGACATCGATTTGGGATGAGTTGGCTCTTACAGAATCAGTCGGAATGAAAGCATGTAAGGACTATATTATTTATAGAGAGGAGCAATGATTGATTTAGTTTTTGATAGCACTTTGCAGTACCTTTGAGGGACTTAGATGCTCTATCTTGCATCGTACTCCTCTTTCTTCTGTTGATGCAGTGGTCAATCAACTTGTGGTTGAAGAAATACGTTTGAAATCCCTAACAGGTGAAACATCCCTTCCTACGTCTAGCACTTCAGTTTTGGCTGTCCCTTCTCGACCATCTACGCAGAATTAGAACAGAGGTTATGTGCGAGTTGTTAGTGATAATAAGTGTAGCTTTTGCAAAAAAAAATGGAAATTGGAAGGCTCAATGTCCTAAGAAGCAGCAACTTCTACATAGTCAACAACAGTCACAACAGTGATTCTATCGTTCCAATGCTAAACAGTAGAAGCCATGTCACCTTGTGACTCATCTATTCTTGGAGCACCTTCATCTGATCCCTAGCTAACAACTCTAGCTGAGCAGTTTCAGAAGTTCCTCGCCACTCAGCCACATGCCATGTTAGCCTTTACTCATGTAGGTTTGTCATCCTAGAGCCCCTCAGGTATTTCTTCCTTATGAATTTTTTGACTCAAGTTCTGTTAACACACATAATTTATCACTCTCAGATGTCTATTGTGTTTCATCTCTTTCTTTGAATCTTTATATCTATTGGTCAGTTGTGTCACTCTGGATACTTAGTTCAATTTTCTTCTACTGCTTGTCATGTGCAGAATCATCAATCTAAGAAGTTGATTGTGATAGGCCATAGAAAAGGAGGTTTATATGTTTTGGACAATCTGAGACCACCGCAAGTTGTAGTCTCTAGTATTGATTTGTCATCATTCTCTTCGAATTATTCTTCTTCTAGTTTTTATTTGTGGCATTCTCGCCTTGGACATGTTTCCACTAGTCGTTTAAAATTTTTAATTTCTAAAAGTTTATTGGGAGATTTGTGAACTCATGATATTTTTGATTGTAGTGGTTGCAAATTAACTAAATTTTCTGCTTTACCTTTTCCTTTTTCTTGAAGTGTTTCTCGTTCTATTGCACCATTTGACCTTGTTCATTCTAATGTGTGGGTGCCTGCTCTTATTGCTACAAAGAGGGGGGAGTCTAGATATTATGTCTCTTTTATTGATGATCATAGTCATTATTGTTGGGTTTATCTTATGAAAGGACGTTCTGATTTTTTTTCTATTTATCTTTCTTTTAGAGCACTTGTTAAAATTCAACATTCTGCTATGATTAAATGTTATAGATGTGACTTGGGTGGGGAGTATACCTTTACTAATTTTTCTACATTGCTTGCTTCTGATGGCACAATTCATCAATCCTCATGTACTGACACCCTACAACAAAATGGTGTTGCTAAACGAAAGCATAGACACATTGTTAAAACTACCCGTTCTCTTCTCTTATCTGCTAAAGTTCTTTGTGAATTCCTCTCATACTTCGGGTTTGTCACCTTCTGAAACATTGTTTGGACACCTTCCTAATTATTCTCTTCTAAGAATTTTTAGGTGCACATGTTTTGTCCTTCGTCCTCAAGTAGAACGTAGTAAGTTGACTTTACGCTCTGCTATTTATGTCTTCTTGAAATATGGAGAGGGACAAAAGGGTTATCACTGTTTTGATCGTATTAATAAAAAATTATATGTTTTCCGTCATGTTGTATTTGTTGAGCATATTCTATTCTTTTTTATTTTTGATAATACTCATAATGTGACTAAGACTGATCTCATTCATATTGATCATTTTTCTGATGATACTGATAGCCCACATTCCCATACTTTTTTTGTTGTTGATCCTTCATGCACTACATGTACACATGCGCTGACTTATAATGATCATTCTTTTTTTATGGCCTCTCAAGCACCATTTGTGATTGTTGATCCGCTTTTTTCTTCTTGATATCCTCCATGTATTCGTAAGTCTACTCAGTTACCTGATTTTGCTTATTCTTGTTTTGGAATTTTTTTGTTGTTTCTTAACATCTATTCACAAACTTTCTGAACGTTCTTTCTATAAAGAAGTTATCTAGATCCTCTTTGGTAACATGCTATGGCTGATGAACTCTTTGCTCTACATAAGACATACACTTGAGATTTGGTTTCATTACTTTAGGATAAACATGATATTGGTTCTCGTTAGGTCTATAAGATCAAAACTAAATCAGTTGGCTCGATTGAGATCGACAAGGCTAGGTTGGTTGCTATAGAGTTTACTCAGTAATATAGTCTGGATTATGAGGAGACATTTGCTCATGTTGCAAATATGACTACTATTCATACCCTTATTGCAGTTGCTTCTGTTTGCCGGTGGAATCTTTCTCAGTTGGATGTTAAAAATACATTCTTGAATGGGACCCTTCAAGAGGACGTCTATATGGTTCATTCTCCTGGTGTTTCTCATCATCCTGGATATGTCTGCAAACTTAAAAAGGTACTTTATGGTCTCAAAGAGGCACCTTGTGCCTGGTTTGAGAAATTTTCTATTGTTGTTGCCTTTCTTAGCTTTACACCTAGCCATCATGATTCTGCTTTGTTCTCTAGATGCACCTCCTCCAGTCGTATTTTTCTTCTATTATATGTTGATGACATAATTGTCACTGGTGATAATGTTGATGGTATTGCTGCCTTAAAATCTGACTTGGCTTGTCGCTTTGAAATGATGGATTTAGGTCTATTATCTTATTTTTTGGGGATCTATGTTTCTTCTTCTCCTAGAGATTATCTTCTCACTCAATCTAAATATGTTACTGATGTTATTGAGCGTGCTCGTCTCACTGATACTAAGACTGCTAATACTCCTCTTGAAACAAATGCTCAATATTTACCTTCTGACGGTATTCTTTTAATTGACCCTAATCTGTACCGCTATCGTTGGAAGTCTAGTCTATCTCACCATCACCCGTTCCGATATTACTTATGCTGTTCACATTGTTAGTCAGTTTGTCTCCGCTCTAACTACCGTTCACTAGGGAGCTGTTGTTCGTATTCTGCGATATCTTCGTGGTACTTGCTTTTAGAGTTTATTTCCATCGACCTCTTCTTTAGAGCTCCGCGCATACTCTGATGCTGATTGAGTCTGTAGCCCAATTAATCGTAAGTCCACTACTAGTTTATGTCTATTTTTGAGTGATTCACTTATCTCTTGGAAGAGCAAGAAGCAGATTGTTGTTTTTCATTCTTCTACGAAAGTAGAGTATCGTGTTATGGCATCTACCATTATTGAGATTGTGTGGTTGCGTTGGTTACTTACCGACATGGGTGTTTCTCTTTCCTCTTCAACTCCTATGTATTGTGATAATAAGAGTGCTATTCAGATTTTTTACAACTTTGTGTTCAATGAGCGCACGAAGCATATTGAGATTGACTGTCATCTTATTCGCCACCATTTTCAGCATGACACTATTTTCTTACATTTTGTTTCTTCATCGTTGCAACTTGCTGATTTTTTCACAAAGTCACATCATATCCATCCTTTTCGTTTCTTGCTTGACAAACTCTCACTACATATTGCTGTAGCATCGTAAATTTGAGAGGAGGATGTTAAAATATATATTAGAAGATTCTCATATATACTAGAATATTGTCACTATATATTATAATATATTAGATAATTGGTTTACCTATTATAGATTAGAGTTTACCTTATTATATAAACTATTTTGTATTAGTATTTTTATTACGCCGTTTGCCTAAAAAGATTGATTCTACTTTCTTTTTCTTTGTTGTTCTCTTCCGGTTCGATTTATATTTATGATAGAACATTCACATACTTATTATATAGACATATAAAAATTCCAATTATTCATTTTTCAACGTGGAATGATAAACTAATTTACACTTACTTTTAATGCTACATTTTAGCTTTTATATTCTTATATTTATAGTGTTGTGGTCGTTAATGATAATAAGTTGATATTAAATTATAGGTTCTACGAAATATATGAGTAAAAAATATGTTTGATTAGTCTCATGAATTTAAATTATAATTTAAACTTAAATAAACAAACACGTCGTGCAACTAAAGAATAACTGTGAACAATGTGAAAGTGTAGAAAGATTGGAACTATGTTACAAGACATTTTTATCATTGAAATCACACTATCTCAGTTTTGTGTCGTAATTTCAAGGACCCCTAGACCATGTAACAATGTTTTCTCCATGACCCACTTTTTTGAATTTTCAAAATAATCTTGTCTCCGCCCTTACAAGAAATTACAAAACTATATATGTTAGGCATCTCTAAATTGATGATACATATAGTTGAAGAATAAGGTCACAATAAACAAATATAAGTTGCATGAAACAGCCAAAATTAGTGTGCCCAACACCCCACCTTCCACCCCTAACTTTAGCTAAAATTTGTTCATTTTTATAATTTCCTTCTCTTGATGCAGCTGATCAGCAAACTTGATCAGATTTGTTTTTCTTTTTGGAATGGAGCAAGTTGGATACTGGACGTCGGCCGTGGCGGTGGCGAAGCCAAAAAATGAGTTGAGTTCTCATGTTCTTGCACCGCCAGTCACCGGTCATTCTCATGTTCTTGCACCGGCAGCCACTGCTTCTTACGGTGATTCTTGGGAAGAACAAGCTTTTGCAGAAGATGCATCTGGACCTCTTGGAGGGTGTATATGGCCTCCCAGATCTTATAATTGCAGTTTTTGTAGAAGAGAATTCAGGTCAGCTCAAGCCCTAGGAGGTCACATGAATGTTCACAGGAGGGATAGAGCAAGATTAAGGCAGTCCCCAGTTCCACAAACTCATGAACTAGTTCTAAATCCTTACAAATCTTTTGATTTTCATGAATATCCATCTGATCAAATTTATACCTTTTTTTACAACTCCAATTCTGATTCTGATCCTGTTAGGGTTTCAGATCAACAGCAGCAGAAAGTGAGTTCCAAAAAAAGGGTTTCCTCTTATTGTTCATTTTCGCAAATAATTCAAGAAGAACACCACAAGAACATGGTGCCATTATCCCCTCCCTCCTCATCTGAGAAGAAATCAAAGATTTCAGAATCCAATAATTGGGATAAAGAAGATTATCCGGGGGCGGAGAGCTTGAATTTGGTTGTTTGTCCAACTCGAACAAATGCATCAAGCGACGAGGAAGTCGCAAGTTTCAAGAGAAGGAAAACAGATGCAAATCCATTGATTTTCTTCCAAAAACTGAGTCCAGTACTTGATAGATGTCATCCTCAATCAGAGATGCATAAACTGTGTTCTAGCTCCATGGAGGAATTGGATCTTGAACTACGGCTTGGTGTGAAGTAAAACCTGCAAAATGGTAAACGCAAATCACTTTGTATTTTTTCATTTTCAGCTGGAAAGTATGTCTCCTGAATTTCTTCTTTTAGTTTGATCAGATGCCAAGGCCTCTTTGCAGGAATATCATCATGATAATTAATTTTCCTCCTTCCAAGTTCTTGCCGAATTTTCCGTGTGTAATAGTAATTCTATGGAAATCCTGTAAAACATGTGCAGTATATGTTTATCTCAATCTCGTATATGTGTAGGAGAAGGATGCAGCATCAGATATATATATGTCTAATTCTCCATATTAATCTGTGTTTTCCACAAAAATAAATTGGGATTAATCTCTGTTTCTCGTGATCTCGGCAGTACAAGTTAGAAGGAGTGATAGACTAGAACTAACATTGCCTATTGTAACAGCTGCTAAAGATAGATCTAGCTGACCTCAAATTCTCCAGGAATAAGGCTTAGTTGTTCTTGTTGTTGTAATCTCTACATATGTTTCAAGTTTCTCAAATATATACCAGATGAGCTATACTGTTCAAATTCTAGTTTAAGAACCTGTATGTTTTCACTTTTGGTTTTGCTAAAAAATTAAAGTCAAAGTCAATAATTAATTTTAACCACATATTACATGGTCCCACAACTTTTCAATCACACATTTCAACAATTTTTATCAATTTTTACAAAAAAATCTGATTTTAATCAAAATCAAACATGTATAAGACAACAAAATAGGATTTTCCTTCATGCCCAGAGTACAAAAAATTCTTGATAGTATTTATGTTTTGATATAGTCATGTCAAGCTACAAGTTCAATGATTTGTCCTTCAAAACATGTGTCGGCCTTTTTGTGAAGAAAATGAATCTGACTTGTACGTCACATAGCATATTAATGTTATAATGGAAATTTTTCACTCATCTAAAGTTTAAGCTTTAAGACAATGATTAATTAGGTTAAGGATGTCTTCTCTCCAATCTCCCCTCTTTCATTAGGTTAGGGATCAATAATCTGAAGTTAATGAAGAATATAAAAGTGGAGTTATATTCAAGAGTAGTGACTAAAAACTGCATGGATTAATGCAGTACTGAAGCACGTTTTACCATTCAGTATTACTGACACTATCTGTATTCATTCTAAACTAACACAGACAGAGTTTCAAGAAAACCCAGACACGGATTCCCTTTTCATTTGTATTATTACATGCATTGTGATTAGATTTATTGTAATAAATTAAACCCCTCCTCGCATAAATCCATGCACTTGTGTTTTCTTCTTTCACTTTTATGTGTTTCTCAATCCTTCCAAAATTGCCACCTAACTACAAGGAATCAATGCATTTAAATAGTGTTTTCTATTCTCTCAGAGAATATTATTGCATCAGCGTTAACTACGCGTCCTTTGTTTGTTCCTTTAACCCTTTTTTTTTTTTTTTTTTTAAATTTCTATGTATCTTCTCAACATGAGAATAAAGAATGAAGAATGTAGAGTGGGGAATAATCAATTCCACTCATGAAACCCTAACCCTAGCTGTAGCATCCTTGTTTATTGCTATTATAAGACTTAGAATATCTTCAATACACTCCGTTTATTACTTTTTAGACATGCCACATAAACATAGAGAGACAGTTATAAAAAAATTCTCCATGACGAGGACTCCGCCTAGTTGATATAGCACACAAAAAAATAGACTCCGTCTAAATTTAGACGAACGAGTGACTTAGGAAATTTAAATTCAACTCAGTATTTTATTAAAAAAAAAAAAATCTGACGAAAAACATAAAAATTGAAGACCCGCCAATTTAAAAAAAAAAATAATGCCACATAAGCGGTAATATTAGTTTTAGACGGAACCATTGGAGATGAATTTTTAATTTGACCGTCTATTCAATAGACATAGTGCCACATAGATTGGAAGTCCTTCTATTTTACTTGCAACGTAGATTTCAATAGACAAAGTACATTGAATATCTACTTTGTTTAATTTAAGCTTAGCCTAAAATGCAAACCTCAACATGCAATTTAATTTTAAATGCATTTTTATAAATTTAATAATAAATACAAAAAATTATGATAATTATTAAATAATAAAAATTATAATAAAATTACAATATATAAATATTTAATTAATATCAATAAGTATCTGCAAGATATGAATACTTACAGAACAGAAGGGCACATGCATGTGGTATCTGTAATGCCCCAGAATTCATGGTATTTTTATAATATATTTCAGATCTAATTTATGTGATTTTTAGAATTAAACCAGGAACTATTTCAAATGATATCGACTTAGGACTGCAACAAAATGATGTATTTCGGACAGCTATCTTTTGAGCATCCTTCCGTCTTCGTTATTTAACCGTTTTACCTTACGAAGGAAATGTCGCAAAGTGTGTCGCGAACTCTTCAAAACAAAATCTTGAAATCAGACTTTCAACAAGGGAATACATGACGAATCTAAGTCGCAAATGGGGATTATTAGAAGTAAAAATGAATGAAAATGAACAGAAAATGAAGGAGGAGCTCAGTGACTCCAGACTTCTTTCTTTATTTCATCTTGATTCTGTAATACATTGAAGGCAGCTTCAATAACTGCTTAAGAAAGGAATTGCACGAGCTGGCCATATGTGTTTGTTATACCAGCAAAGCTAACTAACAGCAATCAGTTACATCATTCATTTGGTGCATGAGATCTGGTGCATGTGCGTGCATGTGCATCTTTAATACTCCTCCTCAAGATGGAGTGTAGATGTTGATCAAACCCATCTTGTTGGATAGCTCTTTGAAATGCTCAGGATGTAGTGCCTTAGTAAAGATATCAGCTAATTGATTCCTTGAAGAGACGTGTAATGTTTTGATGACTCGAACTTGAATTTTCTCTCGAATGTGTGTTTGGTACGTTTATGGAACACTGTCACAATAGAGCATTGTTGTTTTGTTATGTGGTATACCAATCTCTTTCAACATGGACAGCAGCCAAATAAGTTCGCAGGTAGCATTGGCCATGGATCTATATTCAGCTTCAGCTGAGGACCTGGAAACAATTTGTTGTTTCTTGGATTCCAAGAGATTAAAGAATCTCTGAGGAAAACACAGAAACCAGAAATGGACCTCTTAGTATCTGAACAAGTAGCCCAATCTGCATCAGAAAATACTTTCACCTGGACCATTGGACATGAGGCTTCTGCATAAGCCTTGAGGTGCACTTGGGAACCTGATGGATAAAATAGACCTTGCCCTGGATTTCTTTTTATATACTGCAAAACCCGTTGAGCTGCTTTTAAGTGAGGTAGTCTTGGATTGCTTAGAAACTGATTGAGCCTGCTAACATAATATGAAATGTCAGGTCTTGTTATGGTTAAGTAAAGAAGCTTTCCAATCATTCTTCTATAGACAATAGGATCTTTAAGTAACTCTCCATCTTCCTGATTAAGCTTCAAGTTGGCCTCCATAAGAGTACATACAGATTTGCAACCTAAGAATCCCACATTGTTGAGTAATTGTAAAGCATAAGCCCTTTGAGAAATTGAGATGCCTTTCTCAGATCTTGCTACTTCTAGTCCAAGGAAATACTTCAAAGTGCCAATGTCTTTAAGTTTAAATTTGGTATGCAAAGATACTTTGAATGCCTTAACAGCCTCCTCATCATTGCTTGCTAATATAATGTCATCAACATACACAAGTAATAGAATAAAACCAGTGAACTTATATCGTATGAACAAAGAGTGATCAGTGGCAGATTGTGTGAATCCTTCTTCAAGTAAAGCTTGAGAAAACTTGGCATACCATTGTCTAGATGCTTGTTTTAAACTATACAGGGACTTATGTAATTTGCATACTGGATTGTGAGGTAAATTCTCCCCCTTATGACTATATCCTTGAAGAATAGTCATATAAACATCTTCAGCCAATTCTCCATGAAGAAAAGCATTATTGACATCAAGTTGATTCAACAACCAACCATGCATAGAAGCCAAAACAAGGACCAATTTGACAGTTACCAGTTTAGCCACTGGAGCATAGGTATCTATGTAATCAACCCCTTCTTGTTGAGTGTAGCCTTTAGCTACAAGTCGTGGTTTGTGTCTTTCAATTGATCTATCAGAATTAAGTTTAACTTTATAGATCCATTTGCAGCCAACAGCATGATGTCCAGGAGGTAGAGAAACTATAGACCAAGTCTTGTTAAGATCTAGTGCATCCAGTTCAGATTTCATGGCTTGTTGCCATTGGGGAAGAGTATTGGCTTGAGAAAAAGAAGTAGGTTCAGATATGTTTGTAATGGAAAGGGCTGTGGCTTGGAAAGTTGGATGGAGTCCTTTATAGCCAATAACATGAGATAAAGGGTGATCTGTGAAACTGTGAGTATTGAGGTTGCAGTAATAATCATTTAAGTAAGAAGGCCTCTTTGCAATTCTTTTGGATCTGGTATGTGTTGGCTCATTTGGAGAAGATATAGTGTTGGGAATATTTGGAGTTTGGATAATAGGTAAATGGGATTGATTATCTGATGAAGGCAGTGGCAGTATAGTTTCAGAAAAAATGTACTCAATGTTTCCATTGGTGCTTTGATTATGGTAAGGGAATATCATCTCATGAAAGACTACATCACGGGAGATGAAGATTTGTCCTATTTGTAAATCAAGTAAGGTATAAGCTTTCATGCCAAGAGGATAGCCAATGAATACACAAGCTCTTGATCTAGGAGTGAATTTGGTTCTGCTGCTGAGAAGTGTGGAACCATAGGCCAAGCATCCAAAAGTTTTCATGTGGTAGTATGAAGGAATTTTGTGATGCAGAATTTCAAAAGGAAATTTCTGAGACAAAATAGGTGATGGTAACCTATTGATGATGTGAACTGCAGATTTTATACATTCTCCCCAATACATCAATGGCAACTGTGATTGAAACATGAGACTTCTGGCGACATTTAATAAATGCTGGTGTTTCCTTTCAACAACTGAATTCTGCTCTGGCCTCTTAACACAAGAATGATAATGCATGACTCCTTTAGACTAATAAAATGAGGTGAGATTGAGTTCTGGTGCATTATCAGATCTAACTCCTTTAATGTTCATTCCAAATTATGTTGCAATCATGTTAAAGAACTGAGGAATACATTTCTGTACTTCTGACTTATTATGCAATAGATAGATCCATGTAAATCTTGAGCAATTATCCACAATAGTTAAGAAGTATATAAATCCATCATGTGTAAAAGTGGAAAAAAGTCCCCATACATCAACATGTATTAACTCAAAAACAACATCAGATAACTTGTTTTGAGATACAAATGATAATCTCCTTTGTTTAGCAAAGTGACAAATAGAGCAATAGAAATCTTGACAAATTGTATTGTGCACTAGTAGATATTTGGTTAAATGTTGCATCACCTGTCCTGAGGGATGCCCCAATCTGTAGTGCCAAATGGTGTCTGATCGTATACTGTAAACAGCCAATTTATTGTAGGAGATAGCTCTATCTCTATCTGCATAACATTCATTGTCTAGATAATAGAGATTGCCAAACCTCTTAGCTATCCCAATCAGCAGTCCCTATGTAGTGTCCTGAATTATGCACTTGTCATCAGAGAACATCAAAGAGTATTTGTTGTCCTTTGTCAAGGAACAAACAGAAAGCAAATTATATTTGAAACTTGGAACAAAAAGGACTTTCTCAAGGACGAGATTTATATAAACAAACTTATCATGTGTTGGCTATTGAAGCATTCTGTCCATTTGGTAAATTCACATGAGTGACATTTAAATCAGGCTCAATGGTGGTGAAAAGAGTCAAGTCATGACGTACATGATGAGTAGCACCAGAGTCTATAATCCAAGCATGTTTAGAAACAAGAGTGTGTATACCAGTGAAGTTGGAGACTGAGGGCTGATCAATTGAAATTGTGCTTGTTCCTAAAGCTGAGAGCTCAATAAGGCTATAATCTGTTGACATTGAGATGGTGTAAGGTCAGGTACTGCACATTTGGTTTGCAAAGAATCAGTACTGGGAGGAAATACTGCAGTTGAGTTCTTAATGTCAGTGCCAATCTAGTTAATAACAGGCTTGGAAGGATTACTGCGATTATTTCTGAACTTGTAACCAGGAGGAAATCCATGAAGCTTGTAGCATTCATTTATAGTGTGGTCTAGCTTACCACAATGTGTGCATATAGGTTTGCTTTGTTTCCCTTTGTAAGAGTTGTAATTACTTGTGGATAGTCCAAATGCAAGGGTGTGTAAATTGGTGCTGCTAGATGTAGGTGTAGTCATATAAGAACTTAAACCTCTCTGTCTTTCCTCTTGAATGATCAATGAAAACACTTTGTTGATAGGAGGCAAAGGATCTAACATCAAAATTTGAGCTCGAACTTGTGAGTAAGAATCATTTAGTCCCATTAGAAATTGTAATACATATTCTTCCTGCTGTAAATCCATGAGAGACTTCAGACCACCACAAGTGCAAGCTGAAACTGGCCTATATTCTCTCAATTCTTCCCAGAGAGTTTTGAGTTTTGTAAAATATCCACTGATATCATTAAATCCTTGAGACAAACAATTCATCTGTTGTTTCAGTTGGAAGATCCTTGGTCCATTGCTTTGGTGAAATCGTTCATGAAGATCATTCCAAACATCATCACTATTGTCAAGGTACATGATACTCTCTGCAATTTCTTTGGACACAGCATGAAGTAACTAGGACAGAACCATGCTGTTGCACCTTGACCAAGAGTTATAATATGGATCATGAAGTGTGGGACGTGTAGTAGATCCATCAACAAAGCAGATTTTGTTCTTAGCAACCAATGCCACAGACATAGCACGAGACCAAGAGTTATAGTTGCTGCCTATTAATGGTGAAGAAACTAGATTCAAACCAAGATGATCTCCATTGCTGAGAAAATATGGATTGCAAGGATCATCAAGGCTGGACCGTTCTTCAACTTCCAGCTGATTAAATTGATTTCCACCATTGGTTGGAGTATTATTTCGATTTGCATTTGCATTACCAGCAGCTTGAGTACCACCTCCTCGAGCCATGTAGAAAATTGAGTTTACAATAGAGTTATTCTAGCTTTGATACCATATTAGAAGTAAAAAAGAATGAAAATGAACAACAAAATGAAGGAGGAGCTCAGTGACTCCAGACTTCTTTCTTTATTTCATCTTGATTCTGTAATACATTGAAGGCAGCTTAAATAGCTGCTTAAGAAGGGAATTGCACGAGCTGGCCACATGTGTTTGTTATACTAGCAAAGCTAACTAACAGTAATCAGTTACATCATTCATTTGGTGCATGAGATCTGGTGCATGTGCGTGCATGTGCATCTTTAATAGGGATGTTATTCTGAAACCTGTTTTGACAGTTTTAAGCACTCACACTTTGAGCAAAGTGTGTCGCGAACTCTTCAAAACAAAATCTTGAAATCAGACTTTCAACAAGGGAATACATGACGAATCTAGGTCGCAAATGGAGATGTTATTCTTGTTGGAAAATAAGTAAAATGAATGAAAAAATTAAAGCTTTCAATTTTTGAGACTTTCCATCTTCTCAACCTTTCATTTTTGTAACTTTTGTAACTCTTGTTTTAATGGTTGAATTGGAATTGGAAGGTCATTCTTATGCCTATATAAAAAAGTCTTCTTTCCTCATTTCAACACAACAATTCAAACATTTTCTCTCTTCCTTTCTGTTCCTCCAAGTTTTCTTTTAGAGGTGATAAAGTTTGGACAGTATGTCGATTAGCTGGTACAACCAGTTCTACCGTTGTATCCTGGGAGACAGACGTTCATAACCTACGGTAGGGGACGAATCTGTTTTAAGGAAACTGTATACGTACAGGTCTCGGTTTGCACTTTCTTCTTCAATTTAATTCTGCAATTTCCTTAATTTTTGTTTCTTGTTCATGTAATATGAAGTTTCTCTTTTTTATTTCAAAAGGTGAATAACAATCTTAAAACAAATTTTTGATAAACTTATATTACATGTAAAACAGTGAAATACATACGTATGAAACTAGTTGATTTATAAAGCTCAGTGAATTACATACGTATGAAACTAGTTGATTTATAAAGCTCAGTTAATTACATACGTATGAAACTAGTTTGGTTAGAGTTTTCTTGATTTATGTATTCGCAAAACTGGAAGGCTTTGTCAAAAGGACCTAAACTGTCTAAGGAGAGCTTGGGATTTAAGTGGTCCACTTGTAACCCCCCTCCTCACCTGGAAGCCTTTTAGTTGCGTGTTATTCAAATCAACAAGACAAAAAGAAATTGGTTAACATTTGTTTTCTGGGATTAGTTTTTCCATAATTTCATAAATGCAAGTGTAACTAAATTGAAAAACAGATTTGTTTATTCTGTTTATTTTAAAAGTGGAACTAAAATTATTCTCTTGTTTCAGAAAATGACAACTGATCCAATTACTCAAGTTGTGGCTACTGAAAACAAAACTGTGGCTATTGTACCAAGTCCATCTGTGAACCAGACTGTGGCACAAGTGCCAAGTTTTGCTGTGACCCAAACTATGGCTCCAACTGGTCATGTAACTGTTCCAGTTAATTATGGAGAAAAACCAGAAAAGTTCAATGGATTGAATTTCAAAAGGTGGCAGCAGAAAATGCTATTTTATCTGACCACCTTAAATCTTGCGAGATTCTTGACTGAAGATGCTTCGAAACTTAAACAGAGAGAGGGAGACATACAAGCTGTCAGCGCTGTTGAAGCTTGAAAACATTCTGATTTCCTATGCCGGAATTATGTCATGAATGGCTTGACAGATTCACTATACAACGTGTATAGTACAATGAAAACGGCGAAGGAATTGTGGAAGTCTCTAGACCGCAAATATAAAACTGAGGATGCGGGGGCTAAGAAATTTATTGTTGGCTGCTTCCTGGATTATAAAATTGTGGACACAAAAACTGTAATCAGTCAAGTACAAGAACTTCAAGTAATCTTGCACGAGATTCACGCCGAGGGGATGGTTTTAAGTGAAACTTTCCAAGTGGCAGCAATGATTGAAAAGCTACCTCCGGCTTGGAAAGATTTCAAGAATTACCTGAAGCACAAGCGAAAGGAAATGAACATTGAAGAACTGATTGTTCAACTTCGAATTGAAGAAGACAACAAAAGTTCAGAAAAGAAGGGGTTCAATCCTCCAATGGCCAAAGCTAACGTTGTAGAGCATGGTCAAAGTTCTAAGATGAACAAAAACAAGTTTGGAAAAGGGCCAAAGATGGGACCAAAATGAGGAGTTTCCAAGAAGAAATTTCTTGGAAAATATTACAACTGTGACATAGTAGGTCACAGATCGTTGGAGTGCAGGTTGCCGAAGAGGAACAACAAGAAAGAAGCCAATATGGTTGATGACATCACACATGATGTATCTGAAATGAACCTCGCTGTTGTCATTTTTGAAGTGAATCTGGTGGGATCAAATCCAAGAGAATGGTGGATAGACACTGGTGCTACCCGACATGTTTGCTCCGACAATGAGATGTTTAGTAGTTTTGAAGAAACAGATGGAGAAAAGCTGTATATGGAAAATTTAGCAACCTCTGAAATCAAGGGCCATGGAAAGGTGGTTCTAAAGATGACGTCTGGGAAAGAGCTGACTCTAAACAACGTGCTCTATGTGCTAGAGATTCGTAAGAATTTGGTATCCGGCTCACTGTTGAACAAGCATGGATTTCGTATGGTGTTTGAGTCAAACAAAGTTATTTTGTCTAAGTCTGGAATGTTTGTAGGAAAGAGTTATGTAAATGATGGGCTCTTTAAGTTCAATGTTATGGCTATTAAGCCAAAAATGAATAAAATGAAAAACTCTTCCGTTTACTTGCTTGTGTCTTGCCAAATTGGCGGTTCCTACACCAAAGAAGGTGAAAATAGGACGAAAAACTGTTGATTGTATATTTATCGGATATGCACATAACAGTAGTGCTTCTCGATTTCTTGTGTTTGATTCAAAAATTTCTGATATACACAAAAACACGATAATGGAATCGAGAAATGCATCATTCTTTGAACATGTATTTCCATACAAGTCCAAAGAAGAAGCGAGCTCTTCTAAACGGATATATGAGACTATGATTGAGAATAGTCAGGACCAAGAAGTAGAAGAAAAAGTTGAGATTGAACCAAGACGTAGCAAACGAGAAAGGACAGAAAAATCTTATGGTCCTGATTTTCTGACTTATATGCTAAAAACTGAACCTCAAAGTTTCAAAGAAGCTATAAACTCTTCAGAAGGACCTCAATGGAAAGAGGCAATTAAAAGTGAGATAGATTCTATTCTACAAAACCATACATGGGAGCTAGTGGATCTTCCTCTGGGATGCAAACCACTAGGCTACAAATAGATTTTCAAAAAGAAAATGAAAGCATATGGAACAATCGAAAAGTATAAAGCAAGGCTTGTTATAAAAAGATACAGACAACGAGAAGGCATTGATTACTTTGATACATATTCTCCAGTAACGAGAATAACATCCATTAGGATTATACTTGCAATTGTAGCTTTGCAGAATCTCGAAGTACATCAAATGGATGTGAAAACTGCCTTTCTAAATAGAGATTTAGATAAAGAAATCTACTTGGAACAACTTGAGGATTTTTCTGCTTCAAGGCAAGAGAACAAAGTCTGTAAATTAGTGAAGTCATTGTATGGCTTGAAACAAGCTCCAAAACAATGGCATGAAAAGTTTGATCATGTCATGATGAAATGTGGATTTAAAATTAACGAGTGCGATAAATGCGTTTATATCAAAGACATTGAAAATGACTATGTCATTTTATGTCTTTACGTTGATGACATGTTTATTGTTGGAAGCAACGATAAGATGATTAAATCTACTAAAGACATATTAAATTCAAGATTTGACATGAAGGATATGTGCTTAGCAGATGTGATACTTGGAATTAAAATTTCAAGAACATCAGAGGAAATTGTCCTAAGTCAATCACACTATGTGGACAAAATTCTTGATAAATTTAACAAGGATGATTCTGGCATGGCTAGAACACCGATAGATACCAGTCAGCATCTATCAAAGAACAGAGGCGAGAGTATCTCTCAAGTAGAATACTCTAGAATATTGAAAGTCTGATGTACTTAATGAGTTGTACAAGACCAGATATAGCCTACACAGTTAGCAAACTGAATAGATACACGAGTAATCCAGGAGCTGACCACTGGAAAGGAATAATAAGAATACTGAGATATTTGGATATACTCGTGATTATGTGCTGCACTATACTAGATATCCAGCAGTTATTGAAGGATACAGTGACGCTAACTAGATATCTGATATAAAAGACTCAAAGTCTACAAGTGGATTTGTGTTCACACTGGGAGGTACAGCTATATCATGAAAATCTTCTAAACAGACGGTTATAGCCAGATCCACTATAGAATCTGAGTTTATAGCTTTGGACAAGTGTGGTGAAGAGGCTGAGTGGTTACGTCACTTCTTAGAGGATATTCCTAGATGGTCAAAGCCTGTGCCAGCAATTTGCATACATTGTGATAGTCAATCTGAAATTGGTAGGGCACAAAGTAACATGTATAATGGTAAGTCTAGACACATACATCGTAGACATAATACCATAAGACAACTACTCTCAACTGGAGTTATTTCTATTGACTATGTGAAGTCAAAAGAAAATATTCCGGATCCACTAACTAAAGGTTTGAATAGAAAGTTAGTTGAAAAGTCATCGAAAGGAATGGGACTTAAGCCTTTGAAAGAATAAGTTAATACAATGGAAACCCAACCTAGTTGACTAGAGATCCCAAGATCTAGATTCAAAGGGACAACCTAATTGTAAATACTTAATTAGATCACTGTGGGGGTTCTCTCCTACCCATTCCTATGATTAAACAGTGATACCCATAGAAGAAAGGATAAGTAATAGGCTTTTAATGATTCTTATGCACGGAGTAGAGCGGGCTACTCTTAATAAGAAATCACCTATGTGAGAGAGAAGTGAAGCTGCTTCTAAGAAAATTGTGTGAGGCACAATTCTTACAAACTCTCACAGAACCAGGCATATGTTCACGGCCATAAATGAACATAACAATGAGAACTGAACTATGTCAGGAAGAATTCTGTGTGAAGTATATCATCGTTTACACAAAAGGCAGAACAGTTCAAGGACATCGCGTCTACTGATCAACTAGTAAAGTAAATATGCTTTCATAAGGGAAGGTTCAAAGGGTAACACCTACCTATCCTATGCAGAATTCGGACGTTGAACTTTATCACCTAGTCTTCCGTGTCTCTTTCAATTTTTCATTCATGTGGGGGATTGTTGAAAAATAAGTAAAATGAATGAAAAAAAATTAAAGCTTTCAATTTTTGAGACTTTCCATCTTCTCAACTTTTCATTTTTGTAACTTTTGTAACTCTTGTTTTAATGGTTGAATTGGAATTGGAAGGTCATTCTTATGCCTATATAAACAAGTCTTTTTTCCTCATTTCAACACAACAATTCAAGCATTTTCTCTCTTCCTTTCTGTTCCTCCAAGTTTTCTTTTAGAGGTGATAAAGTTCGGGCAGTAGGTCGGTTCGCTGGTACAACCAGTTCTACCGTTGTATCCTGGGAGACAGACGTTTATAACCTACGGTAGGGGATGAATCTGTTTTAAAGAAACTGTACACGTACAGGCCTCGGTTTGTACTTTCTTCTTCAATTTTACAATTTCCTTAATTTTTGTTTCTTGTTCATGTAATATGAAGTTTCTCTTTTTTATTTCAAAAGGTGAATAACAATTCTGAAACCTGTTTTGACAGTTTTAAGCACTCATCTTTGAGCAACTATATATCTTACATTTCAATGAATGGTTTTTCCTTTCGGTTAAAAAGTTGCGACGTACGTTGTGAGTAATTTGAAATCATATCAAGAAATTTCTCAAACGATGTCCATTGAAATTAGCCTCCAAAACTGCTCGATGAAGACCATGTTCTGAAAATTTAGAGATAAAATTAACCACGGTTTGAGTTAAAATTAAATTGAAGATTATTTAGTTGAGATAAACTAAAGTTTAATGACCCGAGATTTTGCTCAAAGTTTATTATTATTTCTCTCTCTCTCTCTCTCTCTCCCTCTCCCCCCCCCCCCCCCCCCCCCCCACCCCCCCCCCCCCCCCCCCCCCCCCCCCCCCCGCATTACCTAATTTTTAACATTAAACAAACCTGTCAATTTTCCGTTATCTCAACTGCCCAAATGACTTGTTTCAAAAATAAAAAAGTCCCCAAAAAAAGAAAACCAACACAAAACATATGTAAGAACAAGAAATTAACCACCCCATGCTCGAATTAATCAAGAAAATGGATTAGTTCCAGAGATTGGAACCCTCATGGAAGACAATCCCAAGAACCCTTTCTCCCCAGAGCCCAAGAATTATCCACATTTGGGAATCCTATCATTCGAGACAGCGAAAACCATGTCGAGATTGATCTCTCTATACAAATCTCTCTCTGATAATGAGATTTCCAGGCTTAGAACTGATGTTACGAAATTTGAAGGGATTACATATTTGAATTCGAAAGAAGAAGGCTTTCTTTTGAGCCTTGCCTGTGCTGAAAGGCTTGAAGATCTTGATACAGCTGCAATAGCTGTTTCTCGTTTAGGCCACAAATGCAGTGATATTGGTTTAAATAGGTTTGATCTTTCTTTTACCAATCTGAAACTTGGGATTATTGATCTTGAAAAATTGGAATACGAATCCGAAGAGACAGCAAAAACAGTTGACAAAATGGAAAAGTTGATCGCAGCAACATCAGGTTTGTTTATGGCATTGGAGGTTCTAACAGAATTGGAAATAACTGAGAGGAAACTAAAAGAGTGGAAGGACAATTCATTTATGCAATTGCAGAATGCAAGTTTTGATTTTTTCAATCAGAAACTCGAGCATCAGCGAAAACAGGTTCGCCATTTTAGAGAAATTTCCTTGTGGAACAAGACGTTTGACAAGAGTGTTGGCCTAATGGCACACATTGTATGCATAATTTATGCACGAATTTGTCTCGTTTTCAGTCCCTACGTCCCTAACAAATATACGCATTTTTCCCAACAATTGCTTCCACATCCCTGTCCTATACAAAATACATCAAAGCCTAATTTACTTCTGATGTTTTATAGCACAAAATCAGATGTTCTCTTTCAAGAAAACAAGGACTTGGGATGTGCAAAGGTTAATGCTAAAGGGAATATGGTATTTCATGCTGCAGGGCCTTCAACTGTAGGCGGTTCAGGGCTGGCATTACGTTATGCGAATGTGATTCTGTTAGCAGAGAAATACTTGGATTCAACAGCATCCATAGGCGAATATGTCCGTGAATCTGTGTACCAAATGTTACCAGAAAATCTGAAATCTTTGGTAAATGCAAAGCTAAGCAAGAATATGAAAAGTACAGAAGATGATGCATTGTTGGCAAAAGGGTGGAGAGATGCTATGATCGAGATAATGAAGTGGCTTGCACCAATGGCGCACAACACTGTAAAGTGGCAACTGGAGAGGAACATTGAGAAGATGAAGTTTGATTCAAAGCCATCAGTTTTACTGTTGCAGACTTTGCATTTTTCTGATAAAGAGAAGACAGAAGCTGCCATTGCTGAGGTCTTGGTAGGATTGAGTTGCATATGTAGATTTGAGAATCACAATTAATCCATACCTTAATGAATCATTATGTACTAGCTATTAATTCTTCGAGTTCATTTTAAAAGGTGAACTTTGTTAAGAATAATAGTTCAAATCTTTATATATTAATTAATATTTCGATATTTAATCGATATAAATTTTTACTTTTAACACGCCACCACAAGATGGTGGCTCGTTTAAAAACACTAATATTGAAATTCGTGTGCACATTTTTGAATCTTACTCGGATCAAATTGCTTGTTAGAGAATGAGATCTAATACCTTATTAAGATTTGGAGGGTCCATCTTAAAATATCAACTTTGTTAAGAAGAGTGGCTCAAGTCTTTATATATTGGTTAATATTTCGATATTTAATCGATGTGAATTTTATTCCTTAACAGTAGCTTTATTAAAATGCACTAGTCAACAACACTATAAAAGAAGCTAAAATCTTGTTATTTTATATTGTCTAGTCTTATTCTTGTACTATGTAGTTTTGGCCGCTTTGGTTAAACGACCGTGTCAAACAAGTTGAATCGGAAAAGCACCCAACTTATACAATTTAAATTGAAAAAACCTCTTTTATAAAGAAAAGACTTAAATATTCTTATTAATAATGTCTGTTAACATACCACAGTTCTGATAAGGCCAAACCATTAACAAGCCAGAGGCGCATGTTAACAGACTAGATGTTTGTTAAGAGATTTCTATTAAGGCCTGTTAATAGATCAAATCTTAATAGATTATGAGTCTGTTAACGTCAGTTTACATTAAACTGGTTTTTTAATTAATCCACCCCAAATGAATTCAAATTTACAGAAATTTAAAGAAAAAAATTACAATTCATACTCAATGTATACATATTTTTCATGATTTATATCATAAAATCCACAATTTCTACCATAAATTAAAAGAAGAAGAAAAACATACATTTTGCAAGAATTTAATTGTGTTAGATTCTAACCTTGAAATAAGATTTCTTACATAGATGAAATGAGTTAGATTCTAACTTGAAAATCTTCTCTTCTTCAACAGACAACGGATGAATTTGAAATCATTTGAAATGTAATAAGCGAAGGAAGAAAAGGTAGAATTATATTTGGTAATTTGTTTGAAAAATGGTCAACAACCATTCAGAAAAATTGGTCGGATCACACGACCATTTAGCACTATTTCCACATGAAGTCTTACAGTAGAATTGTATACAATTAACTAAGATTGAATCAAACATGAAGAATCAACCAAGACAGATGAATATGTGTTTCTTCATGTTTTATTCTTATCTCTTGATATTGGGTGATTAACTCAATGTTAAGTAATTATATATGATAGACTATTATGTTCAATGTTATAAATTTAAATTTGATCAATCAATATTGATTTATAATTCTTAATATAGATTTATGAAATGAGCGTGACATGCTAATATTTTAAAGGTGAATACGGATATTTACAATATTTTAATTTTATGAAACACCAAATGTTTCTTCCATTTTGATACATTTATTTACTTATTCTAATGTTTAGAAAAATAGAGTATTAGCAAATGTATTAAACACAATTATTATGTTTATAATTAATTAATAAGTTCCGTAATCCATAGCATCAAAAGCGTAGTTGAATGCTTTGCCTTTTGGACAGAAGTCGTTTGTTCAAAGTCCGAATATAAAACCCATAATTCGTTGTGAATAATATACCACGGAAAAAGGGAAAAAGAATTGGAGGAAAAGAAAAAAAAAACCTTCGTTTGCGATACAAGGTGACGCCGACGATTGTTTCAACTTTCAAGAAATCAATTTAAGCAATAGAAAATGCCAGTGAGAGTAGTGGAGACTTCTTCGCCTTCCCAAGTTTCAGGTTCCCAGTTTTCTATTAACTGTTTGACCCCTTTTTGGCGATTTTTGTATTTTTAGTTTTTTGCGTACATTCTTCACTCAGCTTTTTAATTTATCGTTACAACTGGGATTTTTCGCGATTACTTCATAATCACGATTTGGGTCTATTTCTTTTTCCATTTTTTTTTTCATTTTTTCCTTGGGAAATGAGAACCGAAGTCTGTATTTTTTGGGTAGAAAAGTAAAAATTTTAAAAACAAAATCAGCTCTACGATGATTTTGTGGCAATTGGTGCTTTATTTTATGTGAATATTAGTTTTTCAATTGGTAGTAACTAGTAACTAGTAAGGAATATATGTGTGTGAATTATAATTGCGATGATTTGTTACTAATGATTAATGTAACTATGAAGGTATAACTCCAGGAAACAATACTCCTCCACCTTGTACTCTTTTAAGTATTGGGCAGGTAATTTCTGCACTCTTCAATTTTTCAAATTTAATTTTATTAATTTTCTTTGTGGGCATCTACTTATGTGAGTTTTTTTTTTGTCTTTTATTATATTGACAAGCATGAGGTAATAATTAACTACTCAAGATACATTTTTTGAAGCTGCGAATTTGAGATTTGGGAATATTTGAAAATAAGAATTTGCAATCGGTAAATATTTGGAAAATGGAAAATACACAAATGGATAGAAAGAATTGGGAATGGATTGCTAAAGTATTGGCTAAATATTTGGTCATTATATTATATTTTCTTACTAAATTTTGCAATAAAATTAAGAGGAAAAAGATTGTTCCCCCCTCCCTTGATTAACAGAATGTTGATTTCTGTTAGTTGTTTATGTTCTTTCCAAGTGAACAGCCTTATAAATGCCATTTTATCATGATAGTTAAGCACACTGAATAAGAAGTAGCAATTATGTTATTGTGACGGTTGGCGCTAGAGGATAGGAATGGAAATGGGTTAAGCATCTCAACCTTGAATCGTTTTCTTTCATTTTAATTAAGAGATACATGGTAACTAAGGGCGGAGCTATGAAGGGCCCTGCCCCCACTGGATTCTGATTCCTAAAGGAATTTTTTTTTTATTTTATTGAAATGTCAAGTGAGTAGTAATCCCAGTGAATAATTGTGAATCTGTGTGAAAAGGTGAAAAATATCAGTTCTGAAGCCATAGAATAAGAGCCCATGTCGATTTCGTTCACCTTACACCGTGGAATTTTGAAAGTAGAGTTCAAGAAAGTTCATGGAGTTGGCCTAAATACAATGATATACAGAGAGGGGAATACCAAAAAAGAAAAGGACTGAGGCACAGACCACAGAGAATTTGTTTTCTTCACTTTTTTTTGTTGTTCCTTTGCAAGTGCTAATATGTTATGCAAGGGCAATGAAGTTTTGACATTTTTCAGAGCAAATGAAACAGTGGAGATGGAGGGGAAAAAGCTTTGAATCTTGAAAAGCATTACTACTATGTGTAGTGTGTGTTTTTCCTTAAAATGTGGGATGGGAGTGGGGTGCTTAAGAGGATCCTCGACAATTGCTCTTAGGTGGTGCAATCAAGAATTACTATCTGGGAGCTTACATAGTGAGTGGTGGGGGTGAGCATAAGTATTTGTTGGAGTTATAGTTGAAAACCGTTAATGTTATAGGGTTTTGATCCACTACCTACTTATAATGCTATGCTGAGGTGGCATCACATGATTGGTAGTTCATGGTTCTACACTCATTATTTTTACCAATTATGTGATGTCAATGTCAACGATTTTATGTGTTTAATAATTTCATCGTACCTACTGGGATTTAGATAGTTCAATTGCAATTAAATTAACTTTAACTGAATCTGTTAACTTTAGAAATTTGGTGTTTAAGAACTAATTAAAATCTGAACGAAAAATAATTAAATAATTATATTTCAAATAACTAAAAATTAGATTAATGAAAATTACTTTAACTTGAAGGAAAAAAAGTACTAGGATCCCGAATTCACTTATAATTGTTAATTTCTCTATCTTGATTCTTGGTTTTGACAAAATACATCAGTTATGAAGATCAATATCCCTAGATTGTTTAACAATTTCTCTCGAACAAAATTAAACATATTCATAAGTATGATTCGACTATATTTTTATGTTGAATGTGAATGCAAATACAAACAAATGCATTAAGTCGATGCGAATGTTTAAAGATCACCTAAAGCATAGTAGTATATTTCTATCCCCTATCGAATTTTAAGATAATTAAAATATTATCTAACTTGCTTTCGATTTTTCGATAGTAAAACAAACCACAATACTCATACAATTATTGTGTACATGTTTGTATATTCAAATAAATTAAAATTAATTATTCAATATTATATTGAAATAAATTATCAAAAACTACGTCTTTGGATAGAAGAATTTAAATTACAAGCTTCATTGTAATTCTAATACAAAATAAATTAGTCTAGCATACTAATAATAAGAAAATAAAGAAAAGAAGAAATTATGGAATTCATCACTCGGAGAAGAAGAAAACTAAAACAGATGATGTCTTGATCTTCGATTGAATTCTTGAAAGAACAATTCTTGATCTCGGTTGGTGTTGTTGTATCTTGTTTTTCTCCCTAAAATTTCACACTTTTTATGAGTTAATAACTCATAAATGTAGTTCCCTAATTTTGTCCCAAAATATCCCAAAAAGTCTTTAAAACTGTGGGTTAAAACGTTTCCTAATCAAAATAGAATTTGAAAAGGAAACAAAATCAAAAGGAAATTCGCAGGCCAGATTTTAGCATGGGCGAGCCTAATTGGTCTCTGTTTTTGCACAGAGCGCCCAGCTTGGTTTTTTCCATTTTTGCGGTTTTTGTCCTTTAATTTTGAATTTTGTGTTGTTTAGTCCTCAAAACTTTTCATAATCTCCAATTTGGTCTTCAAGCTTCAAGTGAATGCAATTTGATCCTCATACTTTTGAAATATTTGCCAACTTATTGCTTTTTTCGTCTAATCTTCTCCAATTGCTCACAGACGGATCCAAAACTGAAATAGAAGTAATAATACACTAAATTAGGTAAAAATTCAATAAAATGATGAGATAAAAGCTTAGTTTAAAGGTTCGAATAAGTGCACAAAATACACTTATCAAACATCTCCAAACTAAACTTTTGTTCGTCTTTGAACAAAAATAAAAATAAACTACAATTTTAAACTAAGCTAAGAGAATTAACAGAAATTTAGTTAATGTTAAGTTTCTTACCAAATGCCTCAAGTTCAAAAATAAAGCAGCACTTCAAAAAATATATTAAACTAAAAAAAATAAAAATTTGCTTATTCGATGCTCGATTGAGTGTGTGATTAGCCAAAAATTGAACTTATACCTATATTAGACTATGACCAATATCATGTTGTTGATATTTTTACAATTTCGAACTTGTTATAGTTATTTATTCCTTATACCTCTCGTAAATTACGCACTTCTAATGTTCTTTTCTCCAATTTCGAGGTGTTTTAACAAATTTGGTTCTTACTAATCAACACAATGCTTTTTCAAATAAAGTGGTAAAAATTAGAACATTGTATTCTTAGAACTAGGATAGTGAGTGATTTCTAAATTCTCATTTTGAGTCTCTTAGGTTCTAACCTAGCAATCCTTACCGAGCACTTCTAACTCTTTTTATTTATTTTACTCATGTAAACAGTCTTACATCTTGTGCAATATTTTTCTTTCATAAGTTTTTTATGTGACCCTTGTAGCGAGCTTTAGGTCGATGACTCCCAAGTCAGATGACCATAGGGCACCAGATTTTGAAATACCTTAACAGACTTAATTGCTCGAGTCCCATAGGTTATAAGAGAAGTGAAGATGTAAATTTATTTTTTTATTTTTTTATTTTTTTGGTGACTCATGTAACGAACTTTGGGTCGATGACTCTCAAGTCAGATGACCATAGGACACCAGATTTTAAAATATCCTAATAGGCTTAATTGTTCGAGTCAGATATTTTATTTTATTTTTATCAGCAATAAGTAGTGCTTGGTTTAGATTTTTTAACTATAACCTATTCAACCAAAGATGAGACCCAGAAAACCTAAACTATCAAAATTTTCAGAACACATGTAATAACTTTAACACCTTCAAACTGTTCTCAAAACAGTTACTAGCTTAAGGATTTGAAAACGAGGTTTTCACAATAATCATAGGTCAATAATATCAACACAAACACTCAAGTCATGTTTCTATATTAGTGATAAGTTAATAGTGACTACGTGCTTCAAATATAATCTAACATCGATAAGTATTCAGGTAAAATTACGAATTAAACTGTTGTCTAATATTCTAACTAAAAACGTATTTAAATTCAAACAAATATTATCATTGGCGGCAAGATATTCAACAATAGCTAGAAATTTTATTTTATTTAAAATAAACAAAATATATAAAAAAATAAACAAAAAAATGAAATTTCCAGTTATATAGACCCTAATAGTAAGTAATTTCAAAATTTATTAAGTATCCCGATACTTAAACTACTCTAAACTAAAACATTACATTGTCTCCAATGTAATAACAAAATAAAGTAAATAAAGGAGAAAAAAGATCAGTTACTCTCCGGAGATAGATGTGGAGAAGATGGATCTGGCTGGCTGAAGGTCCGGTTGAAATAGACTCAGATGTAGTGCTGCGACTTTTGGTCAAAAAATAATGTCATAGATATTATCCAAGCGACTCGCAAAGTGGGACATCCTGCAATTAACATGGTGAGACTTTATAAGTACATTAAACAATAAATAAAATAAAAACTAATGAATTATTTAATCTACCTAAAACTACTATATATAAAGTAAGTAAATAAAAGGGTCAGAAAATAGGTTGCCTCTCATTAAGTGCTTATTTATAGTCATTAACTTGACTTATTGTCTGATTGCTCAAGCAGAAGAGGAAGGGAACTCGAGATTATCGAAGGTATCACTCTTCAATGTTCTCTTGTTTTTCTTCTCCATACTTTGGGGCTTATCCTTCATCTTCTATTTAAAAGCTCTAACTTGTGCTTCACGGATGACTTTTTCAGCTTCAATTTTATGTTCACCAATGTCAGCTTCTTGCACCTGAACAGTCTATTTACCTTTGTCTTTCACCTTTACTGTGGGTTTTGTATCTCAAAACATTTTAAAGAAGTTGTTCTTGAATTTCTTCAAGGTCTCTACCTGATAACTTATCCAATATGGAAGAGGTGGTGGTGGTGCTACATCTCTACCCAACATATAAAATACGTCCTATTCATACTAAACTCTCAATGTCAATACACTTCGTGAAACATCAATAAGAGCATCTGAAGTCGCTAAGAAGGGACGACCTAAGATAATAGAAGTTTCTGCATCATCAGGTATATCAAGAACAACAAAATCAATGGAAAATAATAACTTTTTCACTTTCATTACCACATCCTCTACTATTTCAAATGGTTTTTTAACAGATCGGTCAGCCAACTGAACATTGAATTTTGTTGGTTTAGCTTCACCAATTCCTAATCACCTAAAAATAGAGGGAGGCATTAAATTGATACTTGCACCAAGATCACATAATGCTTTGTCAATCACGAGATTATCGATGACAGTTGGAATTGTGAAACTGTCTGGATCATGTCTTTTGTCTGGTAGTTGCTTCTCTATTATAGCATTTACTTCTCCTGTAAGTTGTACTATATTCTCTTCTTCCAATTTTTTCTTATTTGAAAGCAGTTGTCTCGTATACTTGGTGTAGTTGGACATTTGAGTCAGAACCTCCACAAATGGTATGTTAATATGAAGCTTCCTTAGATGATCTAGCAATTCTGCACATTGCTGATCCTGCTTCTTCGTCTTTGGATTTAACCTTTGTGGAAAAGGAATGGGAGGTTCATATGGTTTGATAGGAACGGCTGCCTGCCGCAAATACTCTTTCCAACTCCCTCAATAAACGCTAGCATGCAGCTCCTAGAGCTAGCATTAACCTGTGGTGTAACTGAATTCTCTTTAATATCTATTGCTTGCTCAGTCTGTTCCACGTGCTCTTCATCAGTGGAAGGCAGGGGCGGATTTAGGGCTGGGCCTGACTGGGCCCAGGCCCAGCCCTATTCTGGACCACATGTAATATATACTATTAAAAAAAAAAAATTTGGGAAGGCCCAGCCTTGAATATCAGTGGCCTAGGCGCCCAACCCAAGCCCAATAATTGTTTCAGACCATATATTCCAGCAGCCCTTTTTCATTGATTAAAGTCATTAAACCATCAGTTCAAATTCATTTTTCAAACCACAAAACATTTTTCACAAAACAGCAGCTATTTTTTCTGATTAAACCATAACCATCAGCCATTTTACATTCAAAATCATCCATTTTCACGAAATCATCGTCTCTAATTTCGCAAATCACAGTAGGCAAGAAGCCCTAATTTCACAAATCACAGCAAGCCAACATCCCTAATTTCGCAAATCGCAACAGCCCTAATTTCGTATTATAGTAAGTTTATTTGTTGCTGAAATTTTGCTTATCATGTTTTAATTGCTAGAAATGCTGCTGGTGGTGCTAATAATTGATTATTTCTTGATGTTGAAAATTTTTTTTGCTGATGATTGAAATTTGGACAAATGCTGTTGAAAATTTTGGAATGCTGTGGAAATTTCAATTTTGGGAATACTGCTGTTCATCGATTAATTTTAGTTCTATTTATTGATTATTTCTTACTGTTTAAAAAATTTTGTTATTGAAATTGTCGGAATGTTGTTGTTATGTTGGAAATTTTAGAATGCTGCTGTTAATCAGTTCATCGATTATTTTGGTGCAATTTAATTGATTATTTCTTGCTGATGATGATGTTGAAATGTGCTCAGATTTTGATGGATAAATTTGTGCTGAAATATTGAAATTTTTTTAAATAAGATAATGACTTATTTGAAAATATTATATTCTCATTATAATGGGCTCAAAATTTTTTTGGGAGCACCCCCGTATGGTTCTCCCTCATCCGGCCCACCCCTTTGACTTATCCTGGCTCCGCCCTTGGTGGAAGGTGCTTTTTCTCTCTATGTGCAACTGATTTCTTTACATGGATTTTTGGTAACTGAATCCCACTTTGGGTAGTTATTGCATGTACTTGCTCTTTATGATTGACCTCGGTGTTGTTTGGCAAGGTACTCTGTGGTCTACTTAACATAGCAACTGCAATCTGAACTATCTGTGTTTCCAAATTTTTAATTGAAGCGCCTTGATTTTGAAAATTGATTTCTGTCTGTTTTATGAACTGATTAGTTTTTTTCTATGAATTTACCGAGTGCATCTTCATATGAAACTCTCTTTTCTGGCTGCTGAAACTGAGAAAACTGTGGTCTATTGTTATTCTGATTATCCCTCCAAGAAAAATTTGGATGATTACGTCATCCTAAATAAATGTATTGGAGAGAATGGATTACTTTGCTGGTATTGACCACCTTAAACATATTCGGCTTGTTCGGGTTGATGTGATAGAATAGAGCATTCTAATGTGCTGAGATTTGTCCTACACTCTTCACAAGTTGATTTTTTCATTTGCATCACATAGACTGATTGTGACATGTTCTCTACTTTGTGTGCCAAAGAATCTATTTTTGCAGATAACACTGTGATAGTGTTTATTTCATGTACCCCTGCAGTTTTCGTGTGCATGACTCTATTTGATACCCACATGGCAGTGGTGGTAGCTACTCTTTCAAAAAGTTCTAAAGCTTCAACAACGGTTTTGGTGGATAAAGAGCCGTTAGATGAAGAGTCGATCATGCTTTTAAATGAAATAAGTAGCCCAGCATAAAAATATTGAATTTGTTGACCTTTGCCAATGCCATGACGAGGACATTCCTTAGCATATTTTTGAATCTGTTCCACGCTTCATCAAAAGATTCTGTTTCTGACTGTTGAAATATGGATATGTCATGTTTTAACTTCGAAATCTTAGTTAGTGGAAAGAATTTTGTGCAGAACTTTTGGGCTAGATCATTTCAAGTGGTTATGTTATCAATTGGCAGTGAGTCCAGCTACTCAAGAGCTTTATCCTGAAGAGTATGTGGGAACAAACGTAGCTGGATGGCGTCATCTGAGATTCCTTGATATTTGAATTGTTGGCACATTTCTAAGAATCTTGAAACATGTGTATGTGGATTCTCATCTGCCCTGGTATAGAATTGATGTCCATTCTGGAATAGATGAATGACGTTAGTCTTCAACTGAAAGTTCGGCTGCCTAAAAGGTAGGTAGACAATGCTAGATTGGTTATAGATGATCTATGGAGTCAAAAAGTCTCCAACTAGCATATTGTCTTCATCAATCCCCCGTCTTGCCAGAGTAACGTCGTTGTTATTCATTTTGTCTTGTTGTTTTTGGTTTTTTTGGTGTGTTTTCCTTGTTTATCTCTGCATACGATAAAAAATGCGTTCAATCTCTGGATCAATTAGAATTAGAGACTCGTGTCTCACACTTCGCATGCAACAGTCTGAAGAGAAACAATTCAAATACTGAAACAACTAAAGAAAATAATAGTAAATACTTAAACAAATAGATAAAGTTCGAATTAGTGCTAATATAACAAAAAGAACTAAAACCGAAATATATAAAAAAAAATAAACAAAAAAAATGAAATTTGTAGTTATATAGACCCTAATAACAAGCAATTTCGAAATTCATTAAGTATTCTGATACTTAACCCGTCAAAAATTTGTCAGCGATTTTATGTGTTTAATAATTTCGCAAGTGTACGGATTGCACAAGTAATAAAGTAGATTATAAGTTCAAGTATCGTACCCACATGGATTTAGATAGTTCAATTGCAATTAAATTAACTTTAACCGAATTTGTTAATTTTAGAAATTTGGTGTTTAAGAACTAATTAAAAGCTGAACTAAAAACAATTAAATAATTATAATTCAAATAACTAAAAATTAGATTAATGAAAATTACTTTAACTTGAAGAAAGAAAAGTACTAGGATCCCGAATCTACTTATAATTGTTAATTTCTCTATCTTGATTCTTGGTTTTGACAAAAATACATCAGTTATGAAAATCAATATCCCTAAATTGTTTAATAGTTTCTAAACATATTCATAAGTATGATTCGACTATATCTTTATGACGAATACGATTACAAACGAATGCATTAAGTCTATGTGGATAATTAAATCACTTAAAGGATAGCGGTATATTTCTATTCCCTATCGAACTTTAAGATAATTAAAATATTATTTAACCTACTTTCGATCTTTCGATAGTAAAACAAACAACAACACTCATACAATTATTGCGCACATAATTATAGATTCAAATAAATCAAAATTAATTATTCAAAACTATATTGAAATAAATTGTCAAAAATCACGTCTTTGGATAGAAGAATTTAAATTATAAACTTCATCGTAATCCTAGCACAAAATAAACTAGCCTAGCATACTAATAATAAGAAAATAAAGAGAAGAAGAAAATATGGAATTCATCACCTGGAGAAGAAAACTAAAAAAGATGATATCTTGATCCTCGATTAAATTTTTGAAAGAGCAATTCTTGATCTTCGGTATTTTTCTAATTGTACCCCCAAAATATCCCAAAAAGTCCTTAAAACCGTGAGTTAAAACGTTTCCTAATCAAAATAGAATTCGAAAAGGAAACAAAATCAAAAAGAAATTTGCAGGCTAGATTTTAGCCTGGCGATCGCCCAGGCTATTCCCGTGCAATCGCCCAGGCGAGCCTAATTGGTCTATGTTTTTGCACAATGCAGCTGGGCGCTCACCCAACTTGGTTTTTTCCATTTTTGCAGTTTTTGTCCTTCAATTTTGGATTTTGTGTTGTTTCGTCCTCAAAACTTTCCACAATCTCCAATTTGGTCCTCAAGCTTCAAGTGAATGCAATTTGATCATCATACTTCTGAAATATTTGCCAACTTGTTGTTTTTTTCGTTCAATCTTCTCCAATTGTTCACAGACGAATCAAAAACTGAAATAGAAGCAATAATACACTAAATTAAGTAAAAATTCAATAAAATGACGAAACAAAAACTTAGTTTAAAGGTCCGAATATGTACACAAAATGCACTTATCAGCCACCCCAACTTGGACATTATAAGTGAGTAGGATAAGTGGGTAGGAGATCAAAACCCTAATGCAATTAAGGGTGTGTTTGATTTTGATTACTTTTGTAAAAGTTGATAAAAGTTAATGGAATGTGTGGATGAAAAGTTGTAAAAAGTTGTAGGTCCACGAAATGAGTGGTTAAAATTAATTGTTGACTTTGATTTTAGCTCTTTAGCAAAATTTTAAGTAAAAACAAGCAAGCTCTAAATTGAGTAAGATATAATTTACGATATTGATAAAGAGGTTTTCATATAATATTTCAAGTATGAAAATTCGTAAGAAACAATTTACTATATTGAAAAAAAATTAATATTTTTTTGTTTTTGTCATTTTTATAAATTTTTTATTTTTAGCCAAGTTTTCCCCACTGGGGATAATATTCGTGGCTCCGCTCCTGATGGTACCTATGACCTTTAGTACTAAGGATTTTGGACATAAAGTATACGCGTAAGGAGCATTCTTAAACTGCTTTCCAGAATTTGCTTCGGAATTTCACCTATGTTGGCAAAGAGACTTGGGAAGTGATGATATCACCCTTGAATTTAGAGTTCAACCATGGCTAAGTAAATGAGTTGAGATTTTAGACAATCCTTATTAGCAACAAGGAAGTTTTAATCCGGGACTCATCAACTTGGTTGAGATACTCATATTGCATAAACTAAATAAACATAAAGCATTGGTGAAAAAACGAAGTATGCAGGAAAAAATGAAACCTAGAGAATACATGTTCTCATCAATAACTTTGTTGCAGGGGTTCTCCGGGACTCAGAATGTTTCAAATTCACAAAAGGACGAAGCATGGAGAGTAAATGTGCAAATCCAAGGCATTGATCTCGATCATGGTTATTTATGTGGCACAATGGAAGCTCTAAATGTTCCTATGGCAGACACTCCAGTAAGGATCTTTACACTTCTTGAGATAGTAATAAATATTCCATTTTAGTTGCATTTCTTTTTCGTACTGTTCTATGGGTAAGCTAGAATGAGTTGGAGAAAGTTTAACGTTGGTTATGAAATAACCTTCCTTTTGTTATTTATTCTGCTCCAGGATTGTGTATGCAGTATTAAGGTCTCACTGTTTTGGGTGAAAAGATGTAATTTAGGTTTCAGTGTTTTACGACCGTCTGTGGTACTTGCAGTTCAAGCAAAAATTGCCATATGGAGCTAGATTTTTATTGTCCTCGTATCACTATTCTATCACTTTATAAAACTTGAGATATACTATGTCCTCGTATGCTTGTTTTGAAATAGAAATTAAATTATCTACTCAAGCTCCATGGTCTATTGTAACACAGTGTCACCAATTTGCATCTTCACCAACTCCCGGAAACCTGCTTTCTCAGAAGCAATTTCTTCATTTTTCCTTGTCACTACGATATGAATGTGGTTAGACTGGATATCAGGATCACGGGGAAGAAGTCTATTTTACTATTGTTTATAAGTAGTTTTCTGTCTCACCAACCAACTAAAAAGATAAAGCAAATATGTTACTATTTGTTATAAGTAGTTACTATTATGGCCATAGGCTGAAACTGGACACCCTTTATTCTCTCTTTTCTTATTTAAAACTTGCATCTCAGGTAGTCACCTTTTGGGAAGGGGAAATTGTTGACACCAAGAATTATACTTTCTTCACTGGAAAGTGGGGAGCAACGTATGTTCTTTTCCTTTCCTTCTCTTGTATACTGGGAACAATTTTTTTCAATAAATTAGCAAACAGAAATGCAAATTGATATCAATAACATCTAAATATACAAGTGCGTTCCTTCTTGCATAACTGGCTTACAATTTATGAGCAGGACAGAAGACGACATAAAGCACTGGACAAAATTTCCATCTTTTTCACCCCTACTGGTGAGTAGTTATAGGTCTCTTTCTGGGAGCAAGATTTATATTCTCCTCTTAAATTTTCCTGTCTTCTCCAGGGCAAAGTGGAAGTTGATGGAGGAAAATTTTTGGACTTGAGTAATTATCCTTACATATTTATGGTAATGACCTAGTTTCTCTGATTTATCCTTTTTATTAACATTTAAAAGAGTTTCATACTATTTCTATTATAAATGTTTTCTAATTTGGCTTCACAGAGATGGAAAGAACAATACTTTGTGAACGTTGGGACCGACTGCGGATTGACCATAGCTGGATTTTACTATGTTTGCTTCTCTTGTAGTGATGGCTCCATTAATGGCTTCTATTACGATCCTAATAGCAGGTATGCTTCTTAGATATTTCTGTTTCTACTGTTATTATAGGAAAAATTGCACTGTTGGTCCCCAGCCTACTGCCCAAGTGGCAATTTGATCCCTAGAACTTTAAAATGGTGCAAATTGTTCTGCAACCATTCATTCAAGTTGCATAATTAGTCCTCGGTGACGGAAACTGTCCAAATCCCTGCTAAACCCTAGCGTGACTCTTATATGTCTAACTTTATAAAGTTAGATTTTGCTTGGCCTCGTACCTAAAAATTTGAAGTGAGGCATGTATTGACTAAGTCCACAGGACGATTTAACATGGATCTGGATGTTTGCCCTTTTAAGGGTTTTTCACAACTTACTACTCGGGCAACAGGTTGAGGACCGATACCGCAGTTTTCCCAAACGATTCATATGCTTGTAGACAATGCCAATTCTTTTGTTCTTTACGCATTTTATATCTCTATAACCTTGTAACAACAAAAGTGATAGATATTCTGGAATAATCTGGCAGCCCTTTCCAGAAGTTGGAACTGAAGTCGACAAACGATGGAAGATCAGGGTTCAGTTTCTCCTCTTACGAGTTGCAGTAAATTTGACGCAGGCAGTCGTAAAAGATGGAATATCCTATTTTTATCTTGCATTGGCCTCAAGATATAGTTTCCCATCTTCAGCTGAGTTGATGTTCATAACCAAGTAGAAATTGGGTTTCGAAATCACTCAATAGAATTCGAGAAAAGACAGGAGAGCATAGGCACTTGATGAGTTTGTTCCTTTGTTTTGTCTCTAAGAACTCATTAATGCCCAATATATCCTTCATCAATTGGGCATCGCAGGTGTGGAATGATCTAAAGCAATGTAGCACTGATGTGCAATTTGGAATGAATTATTCATCGCTAGACAACTTCTTTGCGAACGAAAATAAATTGTCTTTTACTAAAGATGGACTATTAAAAATTAAAATAATGGGGTCGAAGACTGTCACTGAACTTTAACTTGTTTGGTTACATTTAAATTATAATTTTTATCTACATATTTTGTAGGATCTATAACTTATTATTAGTTTATTATTCACGTATTTTGTGAGTCTCACACTTAATAATTAAAAATAATTTCAAAATTGAGTGAGTTTTACTTGGATCTCTAACAGTATTTTGTGAAAGACGTTTTCATATTGAATTGTACACTTTTTAGTGCTTGAAAATTTATCATAAATCAAACTAACGATTTTAAATAAAAAGGGAGTCAGCTATAATTAAAAACATTTCATTTCAACCAAGTGGGACCCAAACAAATATGAAACACACAATTTGGAATGGTCTTGAAACCAAGCAGATAAGGTGGGATAACAATGAACTCAACATTGGCATTTGGCAAGATCACAATACCAAAAATCAATGGCAAATTCGCAAATATTTTGTTTTTCTCCCATTTCAACTCCTCCTTTAACATTTGATTATAAAACTAAAAACTGTTTTGTTTTACATAATTACAAAAAAACTCGCAGAAATTCCCAGAAAAGGGCCTCTTTCAAGATTCAAGCAGCAAAGCTTCCTGCTGGAGTATGTGTGTTTTTTTCCTTCCTTATTTTCATGGATTCTATTCTATTCTATTATTTAATTTTGTTTTAAAACTTTGGCAATTAAGTCTTATTTTTAATAAATGTAGTGTGTGTTATATGTTGAGTCTGGCGACTCCACTTTAATTTTTGTGTTGCATAAAGAATCATTTTAAGAGAACGTTTTTCTGGGAGAAGTAAGAAAATATTGAGAAGAACCAATGTGAATGTGCGTATTGTTATTTTTGAATTTTTTATTTTGTTATTTATTACTGTCATAATTGAGATTAAGACTTAATTTTTTATGGTTTTCAGGTGGAATTGCCAAAAGAAGAGCCAAAATTCAATGCCCCGTTTCTTGGATTCACTAAAACGGCCGAAATTTGGAACTCTAGAGCTTGTATGATTGGTCTTATTGGGACTTTTATTGTTGAATTGGTCAGTTTCAATTACCTTAATTTCAATATTATAATACTATTAACGACATATTCTTTATTTTAATATTTTTTGCTGTTTAATTTTCAGATTCTGAACAAGGGAATACTTCAGATAATTGGTGTGGATGTTGGCAAAGGTCTTGATATTCCTCTATGAAAATTCAGGCTATGTTTAATATTTCAGTTTTGAGGTCACATTGTATCGAACGATAATCTCGTCTAACAATTTAAGATATTAATGATCGAAAAAAATGAATTATTTATAAATATATTTTTGACATATATTCATGCAAGTCAAATTTAGTTTTTCTCTTTAATTAGGCCTTAGATAAATAAAAATTTCATCAGAGAGAATTGCTTTGAATGTTTAAAGTAAATCTAAGAATAAATCAATTGGAGCACAAAGAAAATTCATGACTCGAACCCAAAATGCCTGTCTATCAATATCCATGAATACGTAAATAACAATCACATTAAAGAAAAAAAAAAAAAGTAGCACTAAATGGAGATAAACGACTAATGGCACTATTTGGTAGACAATTGCTTTTAACCCCGGTCTTCGTAGCTCCACCGGGCGAGATTTGAAATACTATCCTTCACCAGTTCACCGTTCCAATCCATGCCAACTCTTTAGGGTGAAAAAGTGCTACGAAACATTTTATGACCCATTCACTACTATTTGTGTCAATTATCCTTTCTTTTTAGTGTTTTTGCGGCCCAGCATGATCCACCCGTTAAAATATTGAATTGAAATTAGGCCGGTCTGGTTCGTCTTGGTTCATGAATTGACCTGACATAATGAATGAGTCATGCTAGGTTTAATGAGTAAATTAGACAATTACGAAATTTTTACTAAAAATTTGAAAAATACGCTCAAAATTTTAATTAGTAAAAAAATACGATTTGTCACTTTTTAAATGCACAAATTTAATTTATATCTAATACAAAAAGAGTATGAAGTAATATCAAAATATCAATTAAAATTTTTTTATAAGCGCATTATATCCTTAAGAAAAATCTTCTATTAAAAAACTCAAATTAGAACATTTTACTTAAAAAGTGACCGTGCATATCACTTTTTATCAAGTACATTAATTCATATTCAAGACAAAGAAAATGATAAATTAATGTTTGATCATCTTCAATAAGGCTTGGTACTCAATAATACATAACAAATATTAATTTAAAACACACAAAAAAGTGATTCATAAAGAAGTTTGTGATTCAAAGTTATTCAGTTAAGTAAAAAGTGACAGAACGTGTTTAGTAATCTAAAGTGACACTGTGTGATATTTTCATTAAAAAGTGACACATCGTGTCACTTTTTAAATGTACAAACTTAATTCATAACCAACATAAAAGAGTATGGAGTAATATTGAAATATCAATTAAAAGGTTTTTATAAACTCATTATTTCCTTAAAAAATGTTATATTAAAAAAAAAAAACTCAAATTGAATTGTATGTGACATTTTACTTAAAAAGTGACATAGCATGTCACTTTCTTATCCAGTACACTAATTCATATTCAAAACAAAGAAAATGATACATTAATGTTTGATCATCCTCAATAAGGCATGACACTCAAAAATGCAATACAAATATCAATTTAGAACATAAAAAAGTGATCCATAGAGAAGTTTGTAATCCAAAGTTGTTCTATCACTTTGTATCCATTGTTCAATCACTTTTTCAGTAAAAAGTGACCGAATGTGACACTTTTCTCAATAATTCAAAGCTAAATTCATATTTATATTTACATTTTCACAGACACCTTGTATATATCTATGTAATTAATATTCATACACATTTTTACAAGACCTTACTCAATACCATTGATTCAAAGTTAAACTTTCATATATATGAACAAAAACAAAAATCTACAAAATCATAAATCATAAACCTTCTTCTCCGGCTAAATCAATTCCGGCGACAGCGGAGGCGGATCAGTAGTACCATGAGAATGGGTATGCTTGTGCACAGGTTGTGAATTCAGTAAAGAATTTAAAAAGTCTCTCAGTGGATAGATTGATATCACGACGTCAGCAGATTATCCCTAACCATCCATGCTTTAATTTTCTTCATCTATTATATTTCCCTAACTCACAAGTAGAGTTTTCAACCTACTTTCACCAAATGGAGTGTTGTTGGACTGTCTCTTGTCAAGTATATATTTCCGATTGAACGATTACTGGAATATGTTTGGTACATACTTCAAATCAAACTTGATTGTTAGGTGTTGACTAAGTTGTGTCCATTATTCAAGAATAAGGTTATGGAAGTTTTGATCAATGGCTCTTCAAATCAGGTTCAACTGACTGTTTTTAAATATTACATGTTTTGGTTTGCTTATTGTCCTGTTTCTAAAGGGAATAATGAGGGTTCAGAGGCAGTGAAGATCCAACAGACTAAAAAGTTTATGTTAGAGAACTGGTCGTATTCAATTTCTGGTCTATCAAGTACTAAATATGGAGAAGAGAAGAAAACTGAGACTAATTTGTATTTAAGGCTACTATATTCATATTTTCATTCATTTGTGCCCACATATAATTTGAATGTGCATCAACCTTATCATAGTTTGTGATGAGATGAGCATAGAAACAAATGTTTAAGAAGTATATTGGTTGTGACCATGATTTGTTGCTGTAAATAGCAGCTTGAATTTCTGTAGAGATGAAAAAGTTTGATGTGGGTATACCTGATGAAAGTTGGTCATTAAGTTATTCTTTGTGTTGTTAGTCATGTGTGTTGTTTGATACTATATTATAGAAAACATTATCATATAAAATAGTATCATAATAGAAATGGGCATAGAATTCGCATACGTACTCAGAATTTTTATTATAATATATTTTCAGAATTGTTTCGACGATCCGATCAAGACCAGTGGCTTTGCCACTGCTGATGATGGATTTTATCCATTTGAAGTCGTTTGTTTTACTTAAAATAGAAATCTTAAGTCTTTCATGTCTTAATAGTATCATACTAAAATAGTATCTTAATAAAATAGTATCATAGATAAATATAAATTAATATATCAGTATCATACATGAAAGTATCTTAATAAAACAATATCACATATATAAACTACAACCCAATAAAATAACAGTATCATAGATTGAAACATTATCGTAAAAAAACAGTATCAAAGATAAAAGTATAGTATAAGTATATCATATCACTTTATCTAAATAAAACAGTATCTTAGATATAACTAAGTAGAGATGTTTACTGGTTGAAGTAATGACATTGTTCTTAAAATGCTCCATTAGTATTACAAGACCATTGATACTGTTTACATTCAATAACAGTATCATATGTTGAAACATTATCATAATAAAACGATATCCCATTGTTAAAAGCATAGATAAAACTAAGTACAAGATGTTTTTAATGGTTGAAATAATGATACAATATCATACATAGCACATTATCTAAGTAAAACAGTATTATAGATAAAACAGTATCATATATAAAACTAAGTACAATATGTTTTAATGGTTAAAGTAATAATTGTTCTTAAAATGCTCTATTAATAGTACAAGATCATTAATATTGTTTGCATTCAATAACAGTATCATAAGTTGAAACATTATCATGAAAAACAGTATAAAAAATAAAATCATGGTATAAATATATCAATGTACATTATCTAAATAAAATAATACCAAACAAAACAATATCACAATAAAATAGTATAATAGAAAACAATATCATTGAATTAGCGCTTTTTTACAATTGTAGGGATATGTTGGTCTTTTAGCGCTAAAATGTGACTTTAATTAAATTAAATTTTGGACATTTGAATTTAGAACTTATAAGTGCAACAACAGTGACCGGCCCTGAATTTACCCAAATTATTTTCCCAAACTTGAGCATTGACTATAGCCTAATTAATAAAATATTTCAAAGAGTAAATTACCGCAAAGGTCTACAACGTTTGATTTCATTTGTACTTTCATCCTCAACATTTTTTCCTATTACTGAGTCCCCTATCTTTAAAAAATTGGATGAACTCCGTTCATTTTACCGATAGTCAACCATTGAACTTGCAAGCCTACAAATTGAAATTGGAAAAAATTGTCATTCTTTTATTCTTACAGAAAATAATTGAAAAATAAAATAAGAAGGGTAAAAAAAAAAAATACCATCTTCTTCTACCCCCAACACAACCACTGCCGCAACCACCACTTCATCGCCACCGTGCCACCAACACTAATAGTGAAAGAAATCCCTCATGAATCTACGCAAAATCGCACATATATAGGAAGAATATCTCTTCGCTATTTACCATAAAATAACCACACTTTCACTGCCACCACTATACACCATTTTAATGAGGGATTTCTCCTCCATGGTTCTAGTGAACGGGAAGGAGAAATCCTTGTAGACACGTAATCATGTAGCTCAAAAGAGGATTTCTCACCCTATTGGTGGTGGTAGCGTGGTTGCATGGTCGTGGTGGTGTGTTTGGTGGGGGTGCCGGTTGGTGGCCGTGACTGTGGTGAGAACCATTATCGTAATTTATCCTATTTTAAATAATAAATAGAGAAAATTAAGCTGATTATTTTAGTAAGTTTCTTATGTTAGAAAAATATTGCAGATTTAAGAGCATCTCTAATGTAGTCGTGGATTGCAAAAAATTTTTTGTCATGTAAGTAAAATAGACAATGTTTAAAACATTTCCTCTCCAATGCAAGTATTCAGGCGTTCTGTCAAGCTGACGTGACAGAAAAAAATAAGCAATGTCTAATGCTCCTTTTAGTTCCAGACGTTCCGTTTGACATGTTAATGCAACAATATTTAAATTTTCTATGCTTATCTAAATGTAATCTAATATTTATTTTAATAAAATAAAATCCACCTAGATAACAATCCATATAATGCATTGGAGACTAAATTTAAACTTGAATATATATTTATTAAATATTAATGCCACGTAGATTATAAGTCTTTTAATATTTGTGCCACCTAGATAGTAATTCATAGAATGCTTTAGAAATGATCTAAGTTCTATTTAAAAATTAATAATAATAGAGATTAATTGTAATTGTCTACTCTCTCATCTACACAATATAATTTGTCTCTCCTCAATCAATATGTAAATTAACGCCAATTAAAAAATAATCATCAAACCCAATGATATAACTATTAATCGAAACATAACTATTATTTCCATTAATCGAAACATAACTATTATTCGTAGTGTTGATCCACCCTAAGTGTCCCAATTACTCCACAACTCAAAATCTATTTATTAAATATTAACAATTAAATTAAGGTCATGATTGAGATCATATATAGAGAATTAAATATCACAATTACTTAACAACTAAAAATGTTACAAGTACATAAAAAAACTCAAGTAGGGAATTAAAAGACGCATATATACAAGTAATTAAAGTTCACAACTAAAGTCATATAAAAAGATTTATAGGTCACAATATCTCAATAACTCATAATGTTTGCAACCTTTTTGAGGTCCATTTTCTGTCATTATATTGTCAATTTGAGGTCACAAACTGTGAATTACGAGTCACAATTACTCAATAATCGGAGCAAAATTTCAAGATCTCATATTAGAGAGAGAAAATTGAAACCAAATTAGAAATTACATTAGTTACCTTTCTATCCACATATTTTGGTTACACAAAATTAATTCAAAAACATTAATGTTTTGTTGAAAATGCATGATTTTCCGAAAAATGTAGAAATACGAAGTATTTTATAATGACACATGAAAGTTGCTTACATACCATTTTTTCCTATGTCCATACATATCTTGTAAGAAAATATATATGTCCAATTCAATATCATATATTGTTATACAGAACTTTTAAATTATACATTATGAGGCATATTGCATATAGTTATATATTAACATTGTAATATATAAGACTGGCCATCCAAAAGATGACAAATTTCTGCTTAAAATATATAAATAAAAATTATATATGGAGATATATATGAAGAAAAAGTTGGTACAACTACAATGAAGGTATTTTATAACATACTATGAACTTGAAGTCATACCCGAATTTCGTACATTCCAATCAAAGCATTTTATTTTTTTTTATTTCTATCCTCTTTGATATTGATTCTACCTACAATTTAATTTTCTACTTTTTATTTATTTATTAAGTTTTCAATACTTACTACGATTGTAAAAATTAATTTTTTTTTAATTTGCAGTTTTTTAACATACGAAACTATGTAAACATCAACAAGGAACACATTTTTCTAACAATGGTTTTGGACCTTTATTGACTTACTTTGATAAAGATGAGAATAGTTACTGATCAACAAAATAAACGACCAAACATATTGTGACATTAAGCATGAAAAAAGAACGTACAATATAGTGATGCTTTTATTTAGTCTTTACCTCTCGATTTTTTGATTGTTTAAATTTTATCATTTCATAGTTATATTGATCACAAGAGAGAGGTTCTGTTCCCCGAATCGGGGAATAGAACCTTTCCCCCCTCCCCTATTTTGCCCAGTTGGAGAAAGGTTATGTTAGAAATTTTCCTTCATCATAAGTAAGTTACGTGTCTTATTCTAAGCCTTTGTTTGAGACAACTTAAAAAGTTGAAGTTAAAGTCAACAATTTATTTTAATCATACATTTCATATGACCTACAATCAAGTTTTCAACTACAAATTTCATCAACTTTTATCAAAATCTGCTAAAATTTTTATCAAAATTTTTGTCAAACAACTCCTAAAATTTGTACTTAAATACATTTTTCATCATGAATAAATACTCGAGTGAGTGCAATGTTAGTAATAAAATATAGTCCGACGCATATAATTGCCAGGGAAATCATGATTTTGTCTTGTCCAAGGCTGAAAAAACTTGGGTACTATATATTTTTTTTTTTGATCGAAACTTGGGTACTATATTGGTGTGCTCTTGAATCTATCAACCAATAAATAAATATAGACATATGATTGCATATAAATTCAAAGGTCACACAAAATTAATTTGATAAATTTCTTCCTTTCTGACAGTTTTAATTTTAGATAAAGTTCTTCGATGTGATTATTAAAACATAAAGATTCGTCTTTCAAGTCTTACTGTAACTTATTTATGAAAATATATTGTAAGCGTGTCAAACCTTACTTTAAAATAAAGTAAAAAATCAAGTTAACATGCACGTAAAATGGCGTATTTAAGGCAAAATTAAATAAATAAATTATTAGGCATTGAGATTCTATCTTAAAAATGTTAATCTTGTTAAGACGGGTAGTCTAAGCCTTAATATGTTAGTTATAATTTCAATATTTAATCAGTGTGGGATTTACTTTAACATATCTCACAAGATAATGACTCGTTTGAGAACACTAATTTTAGAATATGATTGATCATAGACGAATTGAATTGCTCGTTTTAATTTATTGGATTCTTTTAACTTATTGGATTCTGATATCATTCTGAGTCTTAGTATTCCATCTTAAAATATCTATTTCTTAAGAACAGTATCACAAACTTTTATATATTAGTTTTAATTTCGTTATTTAATTGATGTAATTAAAATTTAAATTTTTAAATGAATACGTTGTATAAAGTTCAAATTTCATTATCACCTATTTATATGATTTAATCAGAGTTAGACTCCATATTCTATTCTAAATGGTATGAGTGGAAAGCAAGGAGACATTGCCCGTTCAAATTTCATTATTACCTATTTATATGAATTAATCAGAGTTAGACTCCTTAAAAATGATATGAGTGGAAAGAAAGGAGACATTGCCCCCTTTTAGCTGCCATATTATGGTCATGAGTATCATAGACCAGCTTCTTTTGAGAGAAAACACAAGGAAAGATTTGACAGAGTAAAAGAGGTCAAACAGAACTAGATTGTCTTTGACACCACTCTAATGTTGTTTTCGACTATAGTTGGTCCATATTCATCACCTAATCAATCAAGCACCCAATCTATACCTGATACCTTTCTATAAAACCTCAATGCCAGAAAGTTGAGTTTCACTCATTAGTCTCAAATCTTCTTCTCAAGAAAGAGATACATAATAATATAAAGGGAGAGAGGAGAGAAAATAATGGGTTTCTCTACCATTCAATTACTGGCTTTAATGGGATTCTTCATCACATTGTGTCTTCTTCCTCAACATGCACAGGGCGTAACCAGGCATTACGAGTTTAATGTAAGTCATTATAACTTGATTTTGGACTATATCAGCTTGTTCGTCCATACTTAAAAGCCAACTTTTTAGTTGCAGCCAGCTTTCAAGCACGACCAATATCCTCTATATATCTTGTGCTTGCTACAATTAATAGACGTTTACTCGTCTATTTCACATTTACATTTAACTTGTCAATCTCGTGTAGATCACAATGCAAAGTGTGACGGGATTGTGCCACACAAAAAGCATGGTCACTGTAAACGGGCAATTTCCTGGACCTCGCATTGTAGCTAGGGAGGGCGACCATCTACTTATCAAAGTCACTAACCATGTTCCCAATAATATCACTATCCATTGGTAATACTCTTACCTTGTTTTCTTCCTTTACTATCCACTCTCAAATCGTGCCTGTCATTGCACAGATGACACACTTCTCTGTATCGTCTCAATTTTATCGAATGTTCTCCAAGGGACTTTCCTTTACATTAACTTCAATCGGAAATGAGAAAACTCAAATTATATCGTTACTAGTTTATATGACATTATATATTACAGGCATGGAATTCGACAGCTTCGCAGTGGATGGGCCGATGGACCTGCATATATAACACAGTGTCCCATTCAAACTGGGCAGAGTTATGTGTACAATTTCACTATAACTGGACAAAGGGGAACCCTTTGGTGGCACGCACATATTTCATGGCTAAGATCAACTGTTTATGGTCCTCTAATCATTTTACCCAAGCATAATGTGTCTTATCCATTCCAAAAGCCCTACAAGGAAGTCCCCATCATATTTGGTAATCATCAATTTTATCAAACACCCTTAATACTTACTTGTGTTGCATGTTTGAATGCTTGACTCGATAGCACCAATGAATCTGCCAAGTATAGCGTATTAAACACGTACTAGAAATTTATATTAACAACAAATGACTATGAAATGTGCAGGAGAATGGTTCAATACTGATCCTGAGGCCATAATTCGCCAAGCTTTACGAACAGGTGGAGGTCCAAATGTCTCTGATGCCTATACTATCAATGGACTTCCAGGGCCCTTGTACAACTGCTCCAAAAAAGGTACCAAATAAATCGAACCAGAATTTAAGTTGACAGTCGGATGTACAAGATCTTAACTTCTTTTTCTTTATTAATATTATATAGTATTGTCCAATGGTATTTACACCATCTTCATGTTATATGCTTGTTCTTGACAGATACATTCAAGATGAAGGTTAAGCCCGGAAAGACTTACCTCCTGCGTATGATCAACGCTGCACTCAATGACGAGCTTTTCTTCAGTATTGCAAACCATACTCTCACAGTTGTTGAAGCTGATGCAATTTATGTAAAACCCTTTGAAACTGACACAATTCTTATTACCCCTGGACAAACCACAAATGTTCTTCTTAAAACAAAATCTAGTTTTCCAGGTGCCACTTTCTTCATGACTGCTAGACCATATGTTACTGGGCAAGGCACTTTTGACAACTCCACAGTTGCTGGAATTCTTGAATATGAATCCCCAATTCATTCTAGCTTCTCGATCAAGAATCTTCCCCTCTTCAAGCCAACCTTACCCCCTCTAAACGACACGTCCTTTGCCACAAATTTCACGAAGAAACTACGTAGTTTAGCCAGTCCGGAGTTCCCAGCTAATGTCCCTGACAGAGTTGATGAACGTTTCTTTTTCACAATTGGCCTCGGGACAAGCCTTTGTGATCAAAACCAGACATGTCAAGGACCAAATGGAACAAAATTTGCAGCATCAGTTAACAATATATCTTTTGTACAGCCAAACACGGCTTTACTCCAAGCCCATTTCTTTGGCCAATCCAACGGTGTATACAGACCTGATTTTCCAATCAATCCATTCCACTGGTTTAACTACACTGGAAACCCTCCAAACAATACCATGGTTGGAAATGGGACAAAAGTTATGGTTTTGCCTTTTAATACTAGTGTTGAGCTAATCATGCAGGACACTAGCATTCTTGGCGCTGAGAGTCACCCTCTTCATTTGCATGGCTTTAATTTCTTTGTTGTTGGACAAGGATTTGGAAACTATGATCCTAACAGGGACCCTAAAAACTTCAATCTTGTTGATCCAATTGAAAGGAACACGGTTGGCGTTCCCTCAGGTGGATGGGTTGCTATTCGATTTTTAGCCGATAATCCAGGTCAGTGTAGGAATAATTTCAAGTAGTTCATTGTTTAAACTTTTTTCTTCACTTAGAGCTTGTTTGGACAGTTTGCGCATGCTACCCAAATAAGCTAAAAAGCTACTTTTCAACTGTGCCAAACATGCACTTAATATTGTCTAATAATGTCCAATCTACGATACTAAACATGCAAATAAAGCACACGACTCATATTAACGTAACAATGTCACAATCTTGACAAGAATGTCATGGTTTTCAGTGGAGTTTATGGAAACTTGAATCCCACACCGGATGTGTGGGCATCCTTTGTGTGGTTTATGTGGGCTTGGGTTCTCCAACTACATTAGCTAACTTTTGTGGGCTGCTCTTCCAAGTCCCATGACAAAAAATTTCTTATTTTTGTTACCTTTTGGAGAAAAAATTTCTTTCTTGTTTCAATTTAATACTAATGGTCACCTCAATCGTGTGTTAATAGGTGTATGGTTCATGCATTGTCACCTGGAAGTGCACACAAGCTGGGGTTTGAAAATGGCATGGCTTGTCTTGGATGGAAAGCTTCCCAATCAAAAGCTCCTTCCTCCACCGTCTGATCTTCCCAAATGCTGATCTTGATTTTTTATTTTCACTTTACCGATGAGATTATTTATTTGTTTTTGTTTTTCCCCCCCTCTTTCCATTTTTCAATTGTTTTTTTCTAACAAAACAGGCCCTTCCCAGTTTTGGCACTGACTTATTCATTTGTTCATTTACATTTTGGCCAATCTGAAAGTGAAGTGACTACTGGATAATATTTTGTAATGTCATAAACAGTTCAATAAGTTTATGAAAGTCTGTATCTTTTTATTTTTTTAGCATAAATTTTATTGTATTATTTTCCTTCTTAATATATTGATCACTTCTATTTTACTTAACCTACATGTCCATATACTTACATAAAAATGTGACCGTTAAAAAGTTAAATTCTTGTTAAAATCAATTTAAATATAAAAATATAAAAAAAATAACTTGTTCCTCTAACCTCCTCCTTCCCGCCACTCAACCCCACTCCCCACCCACAAATTGGACATCACATACGGGAGATACAAACGAGGATGGAGGAACTGGGAGAGAAACAGGACGAAGGTTGGGAAAGGATGCACCCAAGGACGGATCTAGAGTCAAATTTTAGGGTGAATTAAAATTTAAAACAGTCAACAATATCATCTAATCAAGGATTTATGAAGTTGAATTTTAAATTTTAGGTTAATCTTATAAATGAAAGATAGGGATGTGTTTATTAAGTGGGCAAAATATGGGAAAATTTCATAAATAAATTTAAAAATTAAGTGATGTGGAGTGTAAAAGTAATTTTTTTTTAATGAGATTTTGAAAAAGTTGGTGAAATGTGTAGTTAAAAAGTTGTAGGTCCCATGAAATTTATAGTTCCAATCCTTTATTTTTTATTTTTACCAAAATAATGTTTCAAATTTTCTTTTTTTACACCAATATTTATTTATTTATTTTACATCAATATCTAATTCTTTTGTAACACTAGTAAAATTCACGTGCAAGGCACGTGTTGTATTTTAATTAAGTATTTAATAGTGTGGTCATTGTTAGTGAATTTTTTAATTATTTTTTTACTTATGAAAGACTAAGTAAAACATATATTAAAATTTATTGAGAAAAGTACGTATTATTTAAAAGTGAACGATACATCTTTATTTTTAGATGATGTAATGAATGGTGTGTAGTCTACTAACATAATTGATTAATACAAATTCTAGAACTTAATACTTCAATTATGATCTCACACGGTTATTCTGTTGCTTTAAAATTTAAGCTTATTCCATATTTCTCCTCATTATGAAGAACCGACTTTGTAAATTATTTCAATTTAATTTTATTTATTTTAATGTATCAAACATTAAAAAAAGTTTAAATCACACTAGTGTCAGATATGCATAAGATTTCTTGTGAACTTGCGGTAATAAGTAATAAAAATACTTATTATAGATTAGTATAAATTGTTAATTAGTGATTTTATTTTCTTGGTATATTGGACAGGGTTGTACTCATAAATATATTTTATTTTTCTACTATTGTAACTTTCTACCTTGAGAGTAATATTCTCTCTCTTTTTTCTTGCATAATGCAAGATTTTGTGTTTGTGGGTAAATTGTTTTAGACTTAATTGTAATTTGATTCAGTAATCGACAGGAAAAATGAATTAAAACTATGTATTTCTTGTAATTTTGATCACTGTGTTCCTAGCTTAATATAAGTAATTAATTGAAAGAAAGTTGTTTCGTTTGCAAATGATTTTAAAGTTTAAAGTGGGTTGCTTGATATATGTTACTATGTCTTAGCCTAAGAGGTCGAACTTACAACCTAATATATATATATATATATGTGTGTGTGTGTGTGTGTGTGTGTGTGGAACTGAATTTTAATAGTTTAAGTTATTATGAATTTGGATAGCTTCTATTTGGAGAAAAACAAAAATAATATTTGATTGGGTATCTAAAATAATAAAAATATCTGCAAAAATTTTGGGCGATTTTTTGAAATGCATGACTAAAGTTGGAGGGAAGACGAACAAAACGATCAAAAGAAGAAGAGAAAAATGACGAAACGTTAAAAAAAAAAAGCGTTGAAAAATCTACAATTAAAAAAAATGAAAAGGAAACAAAATATAGGAAATAGAGAAAAGTAAAAAAAAAAAAAAAGGAATAATATTAAAAGGCACACATTCTTATGAATTTATGCAACACATATAACAAATTATACTATGCCACCACTGCTATCACCAGATCTATTGTCACCATCGTTGACACACACAGAGTGTAATACTTATAACAACCCGTGTTACACAATTGCGACTACCACCACTATTGACATTATTATACAAAGTGTGACACTTGTAATAAATTGTGTCACGTCGCCACCCTACATACAAGTGTGACACATGTAACAAACTATGTTATACGGTAACTACCACCATCATATTTGCACCGCCACAGTCGGAGAAACACAAAGTGTAACACTTGTAACAAAATATGTTATGCACCTCCCTGCAAGTGTAACTTGGCAAGACAAGTTGAAGTTTCTTGCTTTGAAAATCTTCTATGTTAATATCAGACTCTCCCAATCTAAAGACTTTCAATAATCTATACTATATCTAGAAGGCCTTAAAAGAGAGAAGCATTTTTTGACCAAAATATCATCACTCATATTTTAGATTTTTCAATTATTCCTTGATTAATTTAAAATGTCTTTAAAATTGATTCAATTGAATCTTAATTAAAGCCTTTAAAAATCTCCACCTATCCATGTACCCACGTCCCTTCATATCATGAATTGTAAATAATTAATAGAAAATACTAGTCTCCAACTCTAACGATCACTCTCACTCCAATTCACTATTGTATCAATTTATTCATAGGTCAAATGCTTTTGTTAGCAGTATGTTTAAGATCGTAAATAAAATTGTGAAGGGAACATGGATCTTGAAAACTGCAGTGGAAAATTACTCTGCACACCTATTAGGTAAAAATCTGAATTGTTATTACCATAAATTGCCTAATTATCTTGAAGATATTGGTAGCTTGGCAATTGCCACGGCAATTTTGCGTCTAGATTTGGAGTGCGTTACGGTGGTGATGATGGACATGGGTTTCTTGGTGGAGGAACAATTGGATGAGGAATTGTCGGATAGATCGTTTGGTGTTGTCAGGATTTGTCAAATAGAGATGAATTCTGCAACATTTGTTGAAGATGCCATGCCATCAAAAAAAGTTTTATCTTACGAAGACGAAAGTGAAAATGAAGATGAATAATAGATTTTATTGTGAATTTATCATCAAGAAGTTTATGATCTTTCTCAATAATAATGAAAATGGTGGGTAAAATTGAAAACTTTTGTATACCTTATATATCTGCAATTTTGTACACCTTTTATTGAAAACACATAGTGCTAATAAATACATAATTCCTAGAATAAAGAATCTTTAGAAAATCAATATCACCACACTGGCAGTAAAGTATCTATATTTTTTAGAGGTTGAAGAAGCGTGACTTATGTTAAAATTGTAGTGCTAAAGACCAAATTTGTAGAAATGTGTTGCTTCACTTATGAAAATGCAAAAAGTGTATAAAGTTGTAAATGAAACTTTTACTTATGACTTAACATTTATACATGAAAGATAGATTTATAAAGCATGGATATGGGTTACCATTCATTCTTGGCTCATCAACATGTCCCCTCATGTGAAAATACCAATTTTAGTTTCTTTATTAAACTATTGTTATAAAAGTTTGAAATGATATATTTGAACTATTATTTTTAAATTGAAATGATTTCTTTACAATGTGTTAGTTTTAAAATGTGATGGTAGTTGAAGTTTTTAAGGTTTTTACAAGAATTTTATATAAACTAATATCTAATATATCAAGTCTACCCATATTAACAAAAATCAACTTCAAGCACTAAAAAAAGAAAAAAAGAAAAAAAAAAAGAAAATAGAAAAAGTAATCAAAGACTGATTTCGAGTTAAAATGTCTGGCAATCAGGCGGAATATATATCTAAAACTTTTAATTCTTGAAAAACAATAATTTACTTGCTTGTTACTGTCTCGACTCTCTTTTCAGAAGTTCATGATCAATCAGTTCAGTACTCTATTATTTTTCCAAAATTTTCAAGTAAATCGACAGTTTTTGTAATTTTTTAATCTAAGTGATCCGATGTACTGATTGAGAGTCAGATAAATAAAATTAAAAAATAACTATCGAACTTTAATTATTTAAAATTTTAACAAATAAAAATAAATTCACAATATTATTACAAAATCACGTACAAAGCACGTGTTCTTAACTAGTTTATAACAAATATGCAATCACTCTTGCAAACTCTAAAATTTTCTTTTGAACTTAATTATATTCTAACTTAACAAACTTAAATATTGGAGAGTCTTCAGCCGTTGCATCCCCTCCTTCTAATGGTGAATTAGACTAATCGATTTTTTCATTTTGCACAAATTGAGCACGAAACTTGCACGTAAAGTTTGGTTGAAAAATATCGCGCCACTTTTTAACATCAACATTGTTGATTGAATCCCATTCTTGAGGATGCGACACACTGACACTAATACGGCTTATGTATTCTCTCTACCCAAATCGTCACGATACAAAAAAAATAGACATAATGAAACAAATTAAAGTCAAATGACCAAATTGAAATCCACCCATAAATTCACTGACCAAATGGAGTTATAATCATTAAAGTACTTATTTTTTGTTTAAAAATAAGAGATTTTAAGTACGATAACAGAGAAAACCGAAACGCATATAAGTAATCACTTGATCAACCCCACCAGACCATTCTACATAAACCCACCACTCCACCCGCCACCAGGGGCGGATCTAGCACATGGCGAGATCCCGCGTCCACCCGTACTGAAATTTCGCGAAAAAAATACTGTTGGCTTCATCAATTTTTTTTCCTGCGTGCATTCTACGTGTGTATCGGTGTATGTATATGCTATATATTGTGACGCTCGGACATGGAAATCTGGCTGGAGTACCCATGTTAATCTACAGAGCTTGAAGAAAACAACAATGGCAGAAGCCTTACAGAACTTGAAGTAGACAACAATGGTGGAAGGAACATAGCTTGAAGAGGAAACGGAAGTTTGATTGTTAATGAGTCATGACTTTGTGAATTATTTTTTATAATATTTGTACCCAAAAAAAAAAAATCATGATTGTAGGTGTATGCTGCAGTCCTCGGGTAGTGGGATATACACACAAGTCAAAAATTTGTTTTTTTATTTGTTGGAAATCAACTTTACATTTATTGTTGATTTGATTGTATTTTATAAATTGCAAGTTATATTATGGATTATTTAAGATTTATTATAAACACTTTGAAGAATATAGAAAGTAATTATCATAATTTTTGCTCTTTTTTTTTTTGGCCATAGATTATTTTAAATTTTTTCTTAGGGAAATTGGCGCAAATGGTCCCTAACCTTTCATTTTTGGCGCAATGGTCCCTAACCTATCCATTTAGGTGCGGAAATGGTCCTTGTGGACGGATTCCGTTAAAAGTCTGTTAAGAAACCTTTCATTTTGGTGCGCAAATGGTCCCTATCAATGTTTTTGTCTTTATTAGGGAAATTTTTTCTTAGGGAAATTGGCGCAAATGGTCCCTAACCTTTCATTTTTGGCGCAATGGTCCCTAACCTATCCATTTAGGTGCGGAAATGGTCCTTGTGGACGGATTCCGTTAAAAGTCTGTTAAGAAACCTTTCATTTTGGTGCGCAAATGGTCCCTATCAATGTTTTTGTCTTTATTAGTGGGGGTAAAATTGTCAAGTTACATCTTTCTTTCAATTGGCGCAAATGGTTCCTAACCTTTACCTTTTTCTGGCGCACATGGTCCCTAACCTATAATTATATTTTGGTGCACAATTAATTCTTATTTGATGAAAAAGACAAAAATATATTTACTTTTAATTAAAAAAATTTGCAATTGGATTCCTAACCTTTAAAAAAAGTAAAAATGAGTCCGATACTTTAATTTTTTTATTAAAAAAAATTAAAAGAAAAACTAACAAATTGACAATATACTAAATTATTTTGTATATTTTAAAAACTATTATAAAATAACTAAAATTGAAATCATAATTATTAACGAGTGTGCTAATTAAAATTATTTTATTGTTATTAAGTAATCATATTATTTAAAATTCAAACTTTAATTTTATCATCACAAAATAAAAAGAAAAATAAATTTGTCACAAATAAAATTTTTAATTATGCTCAACCCAGCTCGATTTTATACGATCTCATATTTACTGGGTTAATCCAACCCACTTTTGAGCCACAAAGAAATTGGACCAGTCTTATTTTAAAATTTAATTTATTTTTGAATTTAAAAAAAAAAAGGTTTCACCCCACCCACCCCCACAAAACCAGACCGGAAGGGAGGGGGTTTCTCCCCTCCCCAGTCGCCGTCGACGGCGACTGGGGAGGGGAGAAATCCCCTCTTCCGGTCGCGAAACCAGCGATTAGGGGGGATTTCTCCCCCCTAATCGCTGCGAAACCAGGGTTTCGCGACCGGAAGGGAGGGGGTTTCTCCCCTCCCCAGTCTGGTTTCGCGACCGAAAGAGGGGATTTCTCCCCTCCCCGGTCGCCGTCGCTGTCGACGGCGACCGAGGAGGGGGACGGCGATCGGGGAGGGGAGAAATCCCCTCCCTCCGGTCTGGTTTTGTGGGGTGGGTGGGGTGGGGTGGGTGGGGTGAAACCTTTTATTTTTTTTTTAAATTCAAAAATAAATTAAATTTTAAAATAAGACTGATCCAATTTCTTTGTGGCTCAAAAGTGGGTTGGATTAACCCAATAAATATGAGATCGTATAAAATCGAGCTGGGTTGAGCATAATTAAAAATTTTATTTGTGACAAATTTATTTTTCTTTTTATTTTGTGATGATAAAATTAAAGTTTGAATTTTAAATAATATGATTACTTAATAACAATAAAATAATTTTAATTAGCACACTCGTTAATAATTATGATTTCAATTTTAGTTATTTTATAATAGTTTATAAAATATACAAAATAATTTAGTATATTGTCAATTTGTTAGTTTTTCTTTTAATTTTTTTTAATAAAAAAATTAAAGTATCGGACTCATTTTTACTTTTTTTAAAGGTTAGGAATCCAATTGCAAATTTTTTTAATTAAAAGTAAATATATTTTTATCTTTTTCATCAAATAAGAATTAATTGTGCACCAAAATATAATTATAGGTTATGGACCATTTGCGCCAGAAAAAGGTAAAGGTTAGGGACCATTTGCGCCAATTGAAAGAAAGATGTAACTTGACAATTTTACCCCTACTAATAAAGACAAAAATATTGATAGGGACCATTTGCGCACCAAAATGAAAGGTTTCTTAACAGGTTTTTAACGGAATCCGTCCACAAGGACCATTTCCGCATCTAAATGGATAGGTTAGGGACCATTGCGCTAAAAATAAAAGGTTAGGGACCATTTGCACACTAACATGATACGTTAGAGACTATTTGCGCTAATTTCCCTTTTTCTTACGTGTTGGAAGCGAATCAAGTGTGTGCTGATACTTATATTTCTAAGAAGCATCGACCATTGATATTTAACTGTTGACGAGTCAACGTCTCTGGCTAATCTTCAAATCCACCACCACGCTCCTTCTCCTCCTTGAGTACTGAAATCGCACCGGATTTGCCGTCGTAATCCGCCGTATGACCCTAAAGCCGGTGCCTCCGCCGCCATTATCTTAGAAAAGAAAAATGTTAAGAATTTGAAATGCTACGTGGCTGCAGATTGTCATCCACGTCACATTGGTGACAGCGGCCATCACTTATATCGACTTCTCGACGGTGCTGGTTTTTATAGATCAATGGTTTGGACTGGGATCCTCACCCGGCATGCTAAACGCCGCCGTTTTCACATTGCTAGCCTTCGTGTGCGTCTCCAGCTACTGTCTCGCCGCCTTCACTGACCCGGGTCGGGTCCCCGTCTCCTTCGTGCCCGACGTCGAGGGGTCCAATAACCCCATCCATGAGATCAAGCGCAAGGTCCCCCTCTTTTGTTCCATCATTCAATTGTTATTTTCAATCTTTCATATACTTGCATGTATGTTTATTGATAATTAATATGTCTTTTTAGATGCATTTCTTGATCTAATTTAAAATGTGAGGCTGTTAAGGGCTACTTCTATGAAATTCATAAATTTTGAAACGTTGATTTTTTTGGTTCGTCTAGCATTCTGCTTATTTTAATTTTTTTTTATTCGCTTTCAATTACAAGACTTTTAGTGCGTGTAAAATTATTATTTTAATTTTAGTCTTTCATGAGTGAGTTGGATTTTCCTTTTTAACCTTTTGATGAAATTAATAAGCAACTATCCAAAGAATTAGTGGCTGCAGGTGCATGGTAAATAGCTTGATCAATGGTTGTATATTGCCTGATCTTACATGATCTGCACTGCAAGTATTTCAAGCAAAAAAATGGTAACTTGTTATCTAGTATTTACGGGTTGTTAATTGGCTTTGATGCAGTAATTAATTTTGATTTTTCTTTTACAGGAGTTTAACAGTGGTGTTTGTGACATTAGATTCTGTTCCATTTATACTGTATCAAATCTTGCTTTATTCTCAGAAACAATATATGGATTTAAATTGATAGGGCAGAAGTAGATGGAGAAAAAAATGTAAATATGTAGAGAAAATCCTCATGAGATGTTAATCTTTTATTGTTGTTGTTGTTACGTGATTGTTTATCAATCAAGTAACTTATCCCAAATACGACACATGGAAGATGGGGATGCTGCAAGCGTCTAATGGTGATGCTTTTGTCCCTTTTTGTCGTGTTGGTTTAACTTTTTCTCACCGGCTTGACACGTGGTTGCATGTGTTCATTGACGAATTAAGTTTGTCGTTAGGGATGGTGATCGGGATCTTAATAGTATCTTCTCTGTATGTCATTTACACGATAAGTTATAAGATTGAGTCATTTTTCTCATGATTTCTAGTTTTAGTATACGTGCTATACATCTAATGATAAATTTGTCTGTACTGAAATCCTAGCTATCCCAAAATGAGAATGTCAATGTCATTTTCATTGTGAGCTACCTATGAACTAATGTTGCATTTGTAGACCTGATTCTGCTCTACTAAAACGGGAAACCATCCAAACCTCCACAAAAGAGAAGCCAAGCCCCAGGATGTTTCGTGCTCTTTTTCTTTTCCTTATTTTTTTCGTGGTTTCTTTTTTTCTTCCCCGGGTGTGGAAAGAGACAGATGAAAAGTGGAGTTATTTGCATGCGAGTTTTTTATTTATAAGCTGGAGAATGAGCTTCTTGGTTCTGAAGTTAATTATTATGTAGGGCGGGGAATTGAGATACTGCCAAAAGTGTTATAAGCCTCCCCGAGCCCATCATTGCCGTACGTGTAACAGATGTGAGTTGCGAATGGTATGCCTGGTTCATATTATCATTCACATGTTTTCTCAATCTCTGAATAATGCGTCAAAGTCCTATTGGTGCAAGGATCACCATTGCGTGTGGATGAATAATTGTGTAGGCCATGCCAACTATAAGCTCTTCTTCGCATTCATTTTTCATGCACTTATTGGATGCATATACTGCCTGGTAAGTTTTTTCCCTTCACTTGATCATTTGCAGTTAACCGATTTAAAACAGCTAAACACTTTTTGTTATCCTGTACCTTCTGCTATTTCAGGTTTTACTCGTCAGTAGTCTGATTGCTGGTTCTCAAAAGGATGCTGATGGCTTTTTAAGAATTATATATGTAATTTATCTGAAATCTCTGTGGTGATTTAGATTTTCTGGTGATGTTTGCCTCACTTAAATTTCATGTCCAGATCATTTCAGGGCTATTTTTAATCCGTGTAAGTTTGGTGCTGAGTATTTTCCATGTTTGGCATATCTATCTTATGTTACAGAACAAGACTACAATCGAGGTTTGTGACATTGACTTTACCATCTTTTAATCGATGGCCAAATAAATTCTAACTGAATTGATCTTTTTCCTGATTGACAGTACTATGAAGGTGTGAGAGCTAAGTTGCATGCAGGAAAAGGAGGCCACCTCTATTCACATCCGTATGATATGGGTGCATATGAGAACTTGATATCAGTAAGATATTTCTTTGCCTCTGCCACACATTTGTTGTTGCTCCCTTATGTTTTCTTGAATAACGGAAGGAGTAATCGTCTATGAACCTAAACAGGTCTTATTTGTCGTGCTTCTGTATGACACGTAATTTTGTTGACAATATTAAGCTGACTACAAATGGATTTTGTTAACAAATTGTTATTTCTTAAAATTTGCTTGCTCGATTGTTACAGATTCTAGGTCCAAATTATCTTTGCTGGATTTGCCCCACACCTGGACCTGAACGTGTTAGTTCTGGACTTTGCTTTCGCACAAAGTATGATAAACGGATTGGAATGACCCCGTAAGAAACTTGTTTTTCTCGACAGTGGAACCATACTACCCAATGACAAACAGCTGTTTAGTCTTTCGAATGAGTTGATTAATCTGCTCTGAAGCCTCTGAGACTAGATAGGTTACTTCAGTGGAAATTCGGGTTCAAGACATACTGTACAAAAAGGAAATAGTGCTCCAATTAATACAATCTCAAGTAGAAAGATAGTAAAACTGTTGTAAGTTGTTACTTTCTGATCCTGTAAATTAGAAATTTTCTAAGATATACTATGATTATACTGTTTTTATTTCTATTTGAATTGTTATGCAGGGTATAATTCATTACATTGCCCGTCTATTTGTTCCGTGTGCTGTGTGAAACGAAGATCATTGCCATTTTACTATCTCAAGTTAAGTTCCGTCTCGGAGCCTTGTGGGGGTTAAATTGTATCTGTCTTGCTTTAGGTGGTTAATTATTTAGAGTAATTATGTTCATACTATATTTACACTACGTTATAATTGCAATAGAAGTTTTCTCAACCTTTGACATTTTGACATTTATATCTAACTTTTTTTCATCGTATATTTATCATTAATTTTCACATTTTGTCTTTGATGATGATTTTTACTCAAATACTCTGCTATTGTGCATTGAAAAGTAGATGAATAGTTATTCGATTCAAAATTCTGGGCGAGTCACATATTACGCATTTAATGCTCATTTCTAATTTTAGAAAAGCGATTTTTGTTTTATCGACTTATTTCATATTATGGTTCGGACGTTAAAAATTGGTGAGGTTTACTCTTTCTTTTCGAAATCCGAAGTACATAAAGATAGGATGTACAAATTAATAAATTGATGATAAGAATGTAATAAAAAATAGTTAAGGATATAAATGCAAAATTGAGAAATAATTGAAGAATTTTATTGCAATTAAAATGTGGCATGGTTAAAAATATATGACTAATATAATTACCCAATTTTATATATCTCGAGAGCCAGATGACACCTTTTCGATTAATAAAAACTTCCCAAATTTAATTAAAAATAAAATAAAATTGAACATATACATAACAAACACGATTGTTATTCCTTTCAAATAAACATTAAGCATTTGTCCGGTTTTGCTTACACATTTTATAGACATTAAAATCTACAATAACTATTTCCCATTTGAGCCAAGTGCTACTTGACAATATCTAATAATTTTGTACAATACTCAAAAAATTTAAAAAATAAAGAAAAAATGAAACTTCAAATCACATAATATTATATCATTTATAGCATAGAAATATTTTTACTTAAAAAGCCATGTGTAGCAATATTATAATGCATGCATTTGAAGCTTAGTAAGCAGTAATATTGATTAGAAATTAATTAATGAAACGCTATTATACTCTATGAAGACAGACGTACATGTCTTTTTATCGTGAGTGTGATTAAACTTCCTATCTTCAACCGTTAATCATTTCTCTTCACTCAAATCTAAAATGGAGACCAAAAAATAAAAATAAAATTTTTTTTGTCAAGAATAGAACAAACTAAAATCACAAACAAATCGACTTACAAGTTAAAATAATCCTCAGTTTATACGAGAAAGGGGCAGAATTACAAGTTGCATCTTAAGATGGTTTTTCAATGCCTGTCCTAAAAAAAATTACTAAATTAGGGGGAAAATGAAAAGAAAAGAAAAGATAGAGACACATACTAATAGGGAAGAAAACTAAGCCCAAGCTTCTCTTCTAGGAACTGTACTGGCAAAGAATGTATCAAGATCAGGTGACCGGAAGTAACCATTCTTCGGCAACGGCGACGGCGTTTGCAGTTGGATTTTCTTCCTTGGGGGCGGCGGACAGATCATGGTTACTGGTATTTGGTGCTCCTGGTTCTTTGGAGTAGTACACTCTTGCCCTACCTCCATTTTTACAGCTCTACAAGTTTAAAGAAAATTACTCCTATATATAGTACGTTGGCGTACGGTGCAAGAGTGTATCGTTTTTTACCTAGAAGTATGCAAAATGTATAATGGAATATGAAAGAGTGATGATTATAAAAGATTTGTTTATAGAGTTTCGTGAGTATTTAAGAGCTTTAACTTTGGTGGAAGAGTATTGGAGGGAGTGGGCTGGGAGATGGGGTGGCGACAACTGTTATGTGGGTACGTGGCCCACCTTGGTTTTCAAATAGGGCGGCGCCTCCTAATTGGTGGAGGAAGGGGGAGCTTTTGGAGGGAAAGTATGATTTGAAATGAAATAGTGTGATTGGATATTTGAAAGATAATCATAAACTTTTTTTTTTCTTTTAAAAGAGGTATCAATCGAAACTTTTTTTAATATGTTAAACACTTAGGCCATCTCCAATGCATCGCCATTTTGGCGAAAACACCAAATTGGCGCTGAAATTTGACTCCAATGCAGCGCCAAATCAATACTCCAAAATGAAGTAGTGAACAGTGATGTGCCAAATTTGGCGCAGCACTATTCATTTAGCGTAAAAAAGTGAAATTTTTTAATTCCAGTTTTGTCCTTCATTTTAATTTTGTAAACTTTGTTTTTCCTTATATATCCTTTTTCATACTCTTTTATTATTTTATGATTTTATGGTTTAATTTTATTTATGTTTATTTGAATTTCATTTTTACTTTTATCAATATAAAAAATTGTAATCGATTAATAAAAAATAATTAATGTATACGTTAAAATAAAATTACTCATTGATTAATGCAATAATTACAAAAATTAAATGTATTTTAAAATTTATATATTTAATATAAATACACTATATAATTAACTAATTTTTGAACTAAATTATTAATCAAAATTAAAAATATAAATATATGAGAATATACACTATTCATTTGGTGCAACATTTGAAGTAAATAGTTGGAGATGACATGTGTATTTGGTGTGAAAGTTGCACCATTTTAGTGCAAAAGTTGCACCAATTTAAAGATATGGGTTGAAGATGGCCTTATGAATTGTTCAATAACTATTTTTTTCCTATAAAAACCTATTTTTTTGCCTACTATTTTTGACTTTTCAAACTTTTTAAACTACAAAAAAGTTTGAAAAGTTAATAAAGTAGCAAAAAAACCTATTTCTTGAAGAAAAAAAAAATACATCGAACAAGCTCTTAAATTAAATTAGTTCAGTGGACAAGTACAATCTAAAATTGCATACCAAATACACATTAGCCCTAATTCTCAGGGAAATGAGAAGATACAATAAAGGGATTTTACTTGTCAACTGAACAGATTTAAAATAAAGTTTGAAATTAACATCTTTTTTTTTATACCCAGGTATCCCAACTTCGCCAGACTAAATCCTGGACCCTTAAGACCCTTGCCCCAAGACCCATGGACGAGGTAAATCACGAGATATGCCTCAATTGGCTTCCAGATTCTCCTCATCCGACTGTACACTTCTGCGCACAAGGAACCGCCCCCAAAGTCATTGAAATTAACACCTTTTATATGCCTTATAGCATCTCTTCAATTAATTGCTCGAAAATATTGATATATAAATAAAATAAACTTTGTCTAAAATAATTAATCTCTAATATAAACAGATAGAGATTCTCTCAAGTTGATATGGTAAAAAGTAAAGTATTATTTAGAGTTTCATCTAGATTCAAAAGTTTTGTTAAACGTGTCTCAACAAAATTTATATTTCTTATATATTTATATGTAATTTTATTTTTATATTAAAAAAACAAAAGACACCCTGATAGTTTTATTATATTGTAGATATAATTCATTGAAAACCAAATTTGCACTTGACTGTTATTAATTGAACATCAACACGTAGAACGAAAGTCCTTCAACTCACATAATACATAAATGGCAATCAATAAAATACAATTAAGATGCTCTTAGTTATCTTGATCTAGACATTTAATTTGGTAGAGCCAATCTTCTCGTTAGGTTACAATTGGAATGCAAATTAAATTGAATTGCATTACATTGAAACAATAATGAAATTAATTGTTGACTTTGTTATTGGGGGATCGGTGTTTTCTAGGCAATGTCGAATTTATTGATTGCCTACTTGAATAAATGTGTGAATAAATTTATATATTTTTCTATAATAATTGAAATATGTTATGTTTATTTGGGTTGATAACAATGTAAATTAAATAAGAGTATATTAGAAAAATGAAAATTTAATACATCCTCTATAAAATAAGTGGCCTATAATTTATGACAGATAAATAAGAAAAACGGATCTATCTTTATGAGACGGATGAAGTATTATTATTATTATTATTATTATTATTATTATTATTATTATTATTATTATTATTATTTTCTTGATAAAGTCAAAGGATTGTTAATTTTATTGACCGATTTTGAAGACTAGTCAAAAGTCAAAGTACAAGACCATGTCAACAATGGCAACTTTGAAGTCAACTCCAATTTTTAATTTCCAGACTGTTTCAAAAGAGGGGGAAACCAAGTAGGAAGTAACTCGATAATATTCAAATAATTTCTAACGCTGTTGCTTCAATTATATTCAAATAATTTCTAACATTGTTGGAACATTTTTATGCTAACAATTCATGTGAATTTAATGTTTTATTTTTAGTGCTGTGGTCGAGAACACGAGGTATTATTACATGAAAAGTAAGCCCATGTATCAAATTGTTTTAAGGAAATTGGATTGTATTGCCTAGTGAAATTTAGTTTATAAACTAGTATATCACTTGTGCGATACACAGAATTAACCGTTTTCAATTTATCTATCTGAACTAAGAAATAATATTTCTTACATTTGTATATAAACATTAAGAATATGTTTGGTAGTGCTGAAATTATATTTTAAGTACTTATATTATAAGTTGTGGTCCCATGTAGTGTGTGGATAAAAGTGAGTTGTAAGTTGTGGGTCCCATGAAATGTATGGATAAAAAGTATATTTAATCAGTTGAAATTATAATTTAAGCAATGACAAACGTGTGCTAATTCCAGTAATTAAATTGCACATAATAAGCATATTGTTGATTACAATATATGTGTAACTAAAAAACGACAACAACACTATTCTAAATTTTGTAGTTCGTATAGACAGATCCTTAGTTTATGGGGTATCTTTGGCAACAACATTACTAATGATATCTTTTTGCGTATATGTTAGTTGTATTTAGCAAATTACTCAACAAATTTGACAATAAAATGTAATAACAATAAGAATCTATAAAAAAAAATTGTGTGCGTAAAAAAAAATATGTATGTTATCAAGTATTAACGAACAATTCAGTGTAATCGAGATTTGTCGAAGATAGAATGTCATTGAAAGCTTTTATTGAAAAACGTGGTTGGAGAACCTATCATCGCCTATCTCATAGGTGTGAGTCTTGGTCATGAAGTTGATTTTGTACTTATGACGGGTAGTTTTGTACTTCAAGTTATTGACTCCAATAATAAAATGTCGTATCACATAAATAGTCCATTCCCGAAGCAAAGACGTAAATGTATGTATCAACGATTGCTTTATGGACGCGTGAATATGCTCACCTTAGAAGCAACACGTAAATACAATTACAACAATTTAAAAAAAAAAACAGAATTGTATTAATTTTCATTAAAATTCAAAAAAGGTAGGAATCAAAAAAAATTTTTTTTTATATAAACTTGTACTAAAAGACAGACTACAAATAAATGAAACATATAGTATAGAATTTAGAAACGACGGTTTCATACAAAAAATTGAAGATGATGAGTCTAATGCGTTTATGAAAAGTTGTTGCATTTATCATTTAATATTAATTTTACATTTCATTTTTTTTAGAAAAAAGTGAAAAAAATAATAATAAACAATCAATGTGTAAAAGCAATTAAAAAATCTAAAAAGTTGTTGTATTTATCATATATAATATTAAATGTTAGAATTTGTTTTTTGCAAGAAAATATTAAAAATAAATAAATAAACAATTAATGTGTGAAACCAATTAAAGAATCTGAAAAGTTGTTGTATTTATCGTATATAATATTAATGTTACACTTCGTTTTTTTGCAAAAAAAAAAACAATCAATGTATGAAACCAATTAAATAAAAAAAAAACTTCTATGAAGGATTTATGGTAGAACTTACCAAATCAATGTGTGAAACTAATTAAAGAAAACAAACTCATATGCAATATTTATGGCAGAACTTATCAAATCTGGAATAAAAAAAGGCGGAAAAATGTGTGCGTGAAATTTTCGACGGTTATTCTATTTTATATATATACTAGCGTATCACCCGTGCGATGCACGGGCACACAACATGAATAATATCATAATGTTGAAAAGTAAAAGGATTTCGAAATTGATCGAGTGAAAATTACTATGAAAAAGCAAAAAGTCAAAATTTTAGATACAATGAAAATGAAATAGCACACATACAATAAAAATATTGTAGATTTTGAAAAATTTCTTTATACACTACATCCGTAGTTGAATCTGATGGTCTTCCGTCTTTATCACAAATTAACATCTTCAATCCATCGCGCGATGAGACTCTTGACACAGTAACATATAATTGTCCATGGCTGAATACTGGTCTTTTCAAATACTAACCTACGTGCAATAGAGATTGTCCTTGACTCTTATTGATTGTCATTGCATATGAAATAATTAGAGGATACTGCTTCCTTATAAATTTGAAAGATAATCTAGGATCAGAAGGCATATCAATCACCAATTAGAAATAGAAGAGATAAAATTTTAATTCTTTTGGAATAAGATAATATTTGAATTAGAAATAGGAAAACATAAATTCACGAGTTTTTAGACTCAACCCATATATTAATTAGATTAAATCACTTGGTCGTTCATTTGCAATAGAAATTAGTTTTGGTTATGGTTACATATGAGATACTCAAATTCAAATAACAAAATATAAAATAAGTGATTAAAATAAAATAATATTGAAGTTGAGTGACCACATGAAACTAACATGTAAGTTATGTGACCTCTAATAAAATTTTAGAAATTTTAACTTTTTCTTTTCTTTTTCTTTTCTTCTATCTATTTATAATATACCATGCTCTCGCTAATATTTGATAATTCTTTATTTGGCCTTTTAATTAATATTACTATTAAACTCTAAATTATATCCGTATGTATATAATGTTAGATTCTTATATTTTAATTAGATTGAACAATAATTATTTAATTATTTAAATAAATTATATTTTACAACACTGTTACAAAAATTATGTGCAAATTACGTGTTAACTATTTGAAATGAAATAGTGCACCCAATATTTATTTTGAGGCAACTAAATAAGCAAAAATATACAAAGGTGCACGCCCCCACTAAGAAAAAAATCAGGTCAATTTGTTTGTTTCTATGCATATCTATTTAGATTATGGGGAAATCATATAATCAAAAATTTCGTTCCTTTTTTTTAAAATTTTTTTGAAACAAACAATACCTTAATGTGGGACAACTTTCAAAGAAGCAATTATATTTTTAAAAAAATGTTAGTGCCGAGGAAGACTTAAAGATTGTCAAAAAAAAAAGTGTTAGTTCCGAGGAAGACAATAATTATTTAATTATTTAAATAAATTATATTTTACAACACTGTTACAAAAATTATCTGCAAATTACGTGTTAACTATTTGAAACGGAATAGTGCACCCAACATTTATTTTGAGGCAACTAAATAAGCAAAAATATACAAAGGTGCATGTCCCCATTAAGAAAAAAATCAGGTCAATTTGTTAGTTTCTATGCATATCTATTCAGATTATGGGGAAATCATATCATCAAAAATTTTGTTCCTTTTTTTTTTTGAAACAAACAATACCTTAATGTGGGACAACTTTTAAAGAAGCAATTATTTTTTTTAAAAAAAAAGTGTTAGTGCCGAGGAAGACTTAAAGATTGTCAAATTTATTATTTTTTTTAAAAGATATAACATTTTAATGAGGGGACAAATTTTAATGCAGCAATGAGCAGTCATTAATATACACGCCTACACTGTTTTTGGAACAGGAGAAAATTTAATTCAGAATTCAATAAATAATAAATGCTAAAAAAATAGAAAAGGATGAACTTTTTGGGCGGGAAAATGAAGTCTGGCTTTTTGGTCAGACTAGCCCACTTTTATACATATATATATATATATATACACACACACACACACACGAGACGGTTCCTCCTACTCATTAATTTGACAAGTTTATTTGACAAATAATCTTGACCTTTAATTTAAATAAATCCAACACTCAAAATCTATTTTATTAAAACATTATAGAAATCCTAATCCTACACCCAAACACCCCAATTAACTTCTAATAATCCCCACAATCTCTCACTTTACAATTCACTCCTCTTATTGAAATTGCCATCACCGCCGAACTCCTCTTCTGTGCCAAAATTGATTCTCCAAATCACCACTGTCTTGAGTTCTCAAAAATTGATTCTCCAAAGCGCATGAACACCTAGATGTTCCCCATCCATGTATGATGCCTTTTACGTTCCTTTTTCATTTTTTTATTTGGTCATTCGTTTATATAACTACTAGAAATTTAATTTCTTGATTTATATTAAATGGGTTGATTTAAAAACTTCGCCGCCTGAGTCTATTCTTGTTATTGAATTAATTGTTTAGAATGATGGATATCATTTTGATCCATATGTGGGTCTCTAAAAGCCAATTATACCGCCACCTGGAATTCTTTCATATTTGGTATTCATTTTTTATGCATTAGTTTTAGAGTTTCTAATTAAATTTTAAAAATTACCGGACTTGATAACATGGCAACAAAATGACAGATAAGATAATATTTTGGTAAGTTTATCGAGTTCGTTAACTTTTAAAACGACGAGTCACGATGTGACAAATGTGATAACATTTTGGTAAGTTTAGTGACAACTCAAAATATTTTTAAAGTTCAATGACAATTTAGAAATATTTGAAAAATAGTCGATGCTAACTCAAAAAACTTTCAAAGTTCAATGGTGATTGAGATACATTTAAAAAAATTATGTGGCAGTCGAAATATTTAATCTGTAATTAGAAATCGGAGATATAGATATCAAAATGTGTCAGATCTCCAATACATGAAAAACAAAATTACGCTTCTAGGCTCTAGCCCACCACATGCCATGTAGTGGATTAGCCTAACTCTACAGTTCAATCGTGTCATGCTCTGCTGTAGAAGCCTGTAGCCGTACAAGTTATCCAGAAAAATTTGTATTTGAGAAAGGGTAATTATATTCATACAACACTTTTTATTTTTTACACTACTTTAATTACATTTAATATCCTTAATCTTTTAACATTATAGCACTCATCTCCCCAATTTTTTTATCACATTTTTATCTTCAACTTTTTATTAATTAGCACATCTTGTGTTTGATAATGGTTTTCGTAAAAAAATATTTGTTAAAAATTCGTAAAAAGACTTATTTCTCTGTCATATTTTAAAAATAATAATAGATACAAAAGTACAATAAAATATTTTTTCCCTCATTTCAAAACATGTAAACAAAATATCTCGATATAAACTATCATCAATGATGAAATGTACTAAGTAATGAAAGTTGAAGATAAGAATTCGATGACAAAAAGTTAAGAACATAATTGCAATAACGAATAAAAGTTGAGAATCTTAAATACAATTAAAATGTAGTACATTTATAATAAATTGTAGTGTGAATATAACAACCATTTGAGAAATGCTACAAAAATTGTAAAACTGCACTGGCCTCGTCCAGCACAACTCATCACAAGTTATGCTAGATCATGATACTTTAGACATACTATGACCACTTCAAAACTGAGTCATATTAATTTGGTATGACCCGTTTTACACATCTAAAGAAGGCATTACGGGGAGCCAAGACCTTGATGGCCAAACCGTGGAAAATTGGCATGAAATGCCTACTTGCAAGTTGCAATGCTAGTATATGTACTTTTTCTAAAACTCATAAGAAATGGAAAATACGTGAACGGTGGAAAAATTTGTGTTGAAGGCCGTTAGAGTTATGGCAATTCTAGTGGACAAGGATGCATTCAAAAGCTCACGAATAGAGTGCTAAAAGTTAAGTCTTGGAGATGTTTTTTCAAAGAATAAAAGTACTCAATACAAAGAAGGGAGGGTAAATAGTAGTAGAGGTCTTGATTCACCCTCGTAATGATGAGGTTTCAAACCTTTGATGTTTTGCAAACGGAATTCCAAACTTTTTAAACGTCTATACTTGAAGTCCTTTTGTGATGGAACTGCTAGTCTGACCATTAAATGATCAAATTTTTATTAAAATTGTAGTCCTACCATTATTTTAATTTAGAATAAAGAGTATTGGAAGTTCTCCACCTTTGAAATCTGTGACAATGAGGTCCCAAATTTTTTATATCTAGCACCTAATATTTCAAATCTTTCAAACATCTTCCCCCGAGGTCCTTTTATGATAAAAAACATTAGTTTGACTTTTAAAAAGATTAAAATTTTAGTAAAATGATTGGTGTACCCATCTTTAGTTTTGAATTAAATAAAAATAAAATGAAAATGAAGAAACAAATGCGAAAGAAAAAGTGAAAAAGAAATAATCATATTTCCCTATTCCAAACCACACACCTCAACTCTAGAGGTAGCGGTATGTCATGATAATTTGTTTGTATTTTTAAATTGTTAGATGAAATTATCGATTTGAATGGGGGTGATTATTTCTTTTCTCTTTTGTTTTTCTTTTCATTTTAATAGTCAAACTACATTTTCCGTTACAAAAGACTTTAAGTGCATAAGTTTGAATGATTTGGAATCTCGAGTGCTAAAAATTAAATATTGAAGACCTCATTATCACAAAGTTTGAAGGTGGGGAACTCTTAGTGCTATTTATCTTAAATACAAATAAGGGTAGAACTGTAATTTCAATATAAAAAAATTGATCATCTAATGGTTAAACTAACATTTTTCGCAAAAAGGTCATCAAATGCAGATATTTAAAAAGTTCGGAATCTCGATTGCTAGAAACCAAAGGTTCGAGATTCCATCGTTACAAGGTCCAAAGATTCAAGATCTCATGTCTTGTTTACCCAAAAGAGAGAGTAAAGTATTCATAGCATCCAAACAAACTGTTAACATTTGTGATGCCGTACCACTCATTTGTTATGGGTACTATCTTTATCTATATTTTGTCACGAACATTATTATTCTCCAAATGATTTTTACTTAACTCGAATACTCATCACTTTTATAATGAGCTTGTGAATACTCATCACTTTTATAATGAGCTTGTGAGTACATTCTTGTACTACTGATCTAGTTGAAAGTTCTAGATTACGATGTGATGTATATTTTTATTTTGAAATACTATGTAATTAAATTAAACAAACTTAAATTTTTAATTTCAAACCATGATAAAATACTTCAGCGTCACTACATCACTTTCTTCACACACATCTGACTGGCAACCACCACCATTATCACGATCAAGGAATTCACTCAAATAATCATAAAAATCTAATCGCTACCACCCATTGAGGCACCTGACCTCAAATCCATCGGCGGTCACCGACTATCGCCAAAAAATATATCTTAAATTTCATATTCGGTCGAACTGTTATCATGACACACCACTACATAAACACTGTCGTTGTCAGACTAGTATCACGACATACCATAATCACTACAACCTACCACCGCTATAAAGTCTGCTGCCAAATCTAGATCTGGTATCGCAACTGCAATCGATAAACACCAGTGAAGATGGTTTGTAGAATTGGATTTTTTTGAGGTTTAAATCTGATTTTTTGCAACTTTGAATCCAAATATATCTATACTATAATATAAGTGTCTATGGCATGTTTACTATTCACACTTCAACCAACGCGACGTCGTTTTGACGTTGTATTAGTCTTAATTTTGTCCAAATCTCACCATTTTGTCCTAATCTTTTAACACTTTTTGTATATTAAATTAATATCTTTGGCCGCATTTTTTGACTTCTTCATCTTTTCTTTTCTTTTATTTGTTTTAATATACATATAGTAGTGTCTTTTAGCCGCAATTATTGACTTCTTATATATTATAGTCAATATATATTCATTTTTCCCTTAATAAGTCATCAAATTTGGTGCTTTTTTATCCCCAGTTGCTGTGGAGAACAAATGACGAAATAGAATCGATTCTTAAAGGTTTTGCTAAATTTCATTTTCTCTAAACTGCAGTTTTTTTTGTCCAACATAAATATTTGCTGCACTTTATACATTAAGTATTTTGACATAATTCCAGTTGGAGACGATATCCCTATGGGTTACCTAACCATTGGATTTGGTTTCACATAATTTCATGTTGTATAACTCAAGGTATGGATATTTTTGTAAACTGCGACAGTATGAATCCGAGAAACTGACTTAGATGTTTTGGTGATCATTTTAGTATGCCGAAACATGCCGTCGGACTATAAAATTTTTATATGTGGTAGCTACATGGGTATTCTACGTTCCTTGAAAATTTCATATTGTTTGGTGATCGTTTTCTATGTCAAATAAATTTTTTTTACTCCATGACCGGGTGAATTGTTTCTCTAAATTGTCTTTCTGTTCACCAACTCAAAAATATGTTGCACCTTATATATTAAGTATTTTTACATAATTCCAGTTGGAGACGATAGCTCTATGGGTTACCTAACCATTGGCTTTGGTTTCACATGATTTCATGTTATATAACTTAAGTTATGGACAATTTTGTAAATTGCGATAGCATGAATCCGAGAAACTGCCTGTGATGTTTCGGTGAGCATTTTAGTCTGTCAAAACATGCCGTCGGATAATCAAATTTTTATATGTGTTAGCTACATGGGTATTCTACGTTCCGTGAAAATTTTATATTGTTCAGTAATCGTTTTCTATGTCAAATAAATATTTTTTGCTCCATGACTGAGTGAATTGTTTCTCGAAACTGCACTTTCTGTTGACCAACTCAAAAATATGCTGCACCTTATATATTAAGTATTTTTACATAAATCCAGTTGGAGACGATAGCTCTATGGGTTACCTAACCATTGGCTTTGATTTCACATAATTTCATGGTATATAACTCAATTTATGGACAATTTTGTAAATTGTGACAGCATAAATCTGAAAAACTAACTAGGATGTTTCGGTTAGCATTTTAGTAAACCGAAATATGCCGTCGGACTGTCAAATTTTGATATGTGGTAGCTACATGAGTCTTCTATGCTCCCTGAAAATTTCATATTTTTCAGTGATCGTTTTCTATGTGAAATGAATTTTTGTTAATCCATGACTAAATGAAGTTTTGAAAAAAAAAATTCCCACGTACGTGCAATGGAAAAGTGACTGTTTAAGATTTTTTTTTTTTTTTTTTGTTGTTGTAGGTGGACTATTTTTCAGTGATCGTTTTCTATGTGAAATGAATTTTTGTTAATCCATGACTAAATGAAGTTTTGATAAAAAAATTTCCCACGTACGTGCAATGGAAAAGTGACTGTTTAAGATTTTTTATTTTTTATTTTTTGTTGTAGGTGGACTTTTTCATGACAAATATAAAATAAAAAAAAAAAAAAAAAAATTTCCCCACTTTGCCGAGTAGGCAAAGTGGGAGAATTTTTTTTTTAATTTATCCCACTTTGTCGAGTAACTCAGCAAAGTGGGAAAATTAAAAACATTTTAATTTTTCCACTTTGCCGAGTAACTCGACAAAGTGGGAAACATTAAATATTTTTTTTTTTTGTAATTTGTACTTTTAGTCCACAATCTTTTCATTTTATAACAAATTTACCCATAACCTTTTTTTTGCTTTGGCCATCCCTGACTTTTAAATTTATTTTACAAATTTTATTTTGTTCACTTCTTTAAATAATAATAAAAAAAAACAAATAACAACAAAATAAAATAAAAATGTATATGAAGTCCTACAACTTTTAAAAAGTAGCCCAATTTTATTTTGACATTTTTAAAAATTTTGTCGAGTTACTCGATGTTAAAAAAAATATATATATATATATATATATATTTTTTAAATTTATTGAGTTACTAGCCAAAAAATAATAAAAATATTTTTTTTTTAAATTTTGTAGAGTTACTCGAATTTTTAAAAAAAAAAAATTATTTTTAAATCTTGTCAAGTTACTCGAATTTAAAAAAACAAATTTTTTTTTTTTTAAATTTTGTCGAGTTACTCGAATTTAAAAAAAAAATTTAAAAATTTTTATTGAGTTACTAGAATTTAAAAAAAAAAAAAATTTTAAAAATTTTGTCGAGTTACTCGAATTTAAAAAAAAAAATAAAAAATTTTAACTTTTGTCGAGTTACTCGAATTTAAAATAAAAAAATAAAAATATTTTTTTTTTTAACTTTTGTCGAGTTACTAGAATTTTAAAAAAAAAAAAAAATTTTTTTTACTTTTGTCGAGTTACTCGAATTTTAAAAAAAAAAAATTAAACTTTTATCGAGTTACTCGATTTAAAAAAAAAAAAAAAAAATTTGAAACTTTTGTCGAGTTCCTCGAATTTAAAAAAAAATAAAAAAAAATTCTAACTTTTGTCGAGTTACTCGATTTTTATAAAAACAAAAAAAATTGTCGAGTAACTCGACAAATTTAAAAAAAAAACAATTTTTTTTTTTTTAAAATTCGAAAAGTTTCTCGAGTTACTATTCAACTCAACAAACTTTTTCGAGGTGAATAGTAACTCGAAAAAGTTACTGTTCATTAAATTTTTTTTTTTTTTTTTTTAAAATTCGAAAAAGTTTGTCGAGTTACTATTCAACTCGACAAACTTTTTCGAGGTGAATAGTAACTCGAAAAAGTTATTGTTCACGAATTTATTTTTTTATTTTTTTATTTTTTAAAATTCGAAAAAGTTTGTCGAGTTACTATTCAACTCGACAAACTTTTTCGAGGTGAATAGTAACTCGAAAAAGTTACTGTTTATTAAAAAAAAAAATTTTTATTTTTTTTTAAAATTCGAAAAAGTTTGTCGAGTTACTATTCAACTCGACAAACTTTTTCGAGGTGAATAGTAACTCGAAAAAGTTACTGTTCACGATTTTTTTTTTTTTAATGGTGAGTTTTTACATTTCTAATTTTTTTTTTCAATGAAAAAAATCAACAACATATTTTATTTTTTATAACTATTAATTATAACATTCTTACTAATAATGTTATAAATTAAAATTTGATTAGAGTAGGTGTAAACAAAAATTAATTATATTATGACCTTCTTTCTCTGTATATTTTTTCACTTTTTAATATTTAAAATTATTCACAAGGAAATAGGGAGGATTTTTGTGCAGCTTTGAGAGTTCATGCGTGCATATCTAAGATGATTCACCGAAAATGTTAAGAGTTGTATTATTTTTTGTCCCTGCTTCTGAAGAAATGATTATTAAGTTTATTAGATTATTAAACAAAGAGTTAGAATTTTTTAACTTAGCAAAGGCATGGGACAATTAGAAATAAAATCCCACCATTGGAACAACATATATGCAGGGTTCTGTTTTTGTTAATAGAATTTTAACATTTTGCTTAATTAATTGTATTAAATGGTATGTTCAAATTATTGAATAGTGAATAGTTTTTATTCAATGTTGAATTTTATTAAATATGTTTTTTAAAGTTTGAAAACTTAGTGTGCAATTTTAAAATTATACAATCAGACCTTAAAATTCTAAAACAATGGATCTTTTAATACAATTTTTAAAATTGCAAAGAAGACCCCTTTTTATTTTTAAAACAGTAAGCCTTCTCATGCAATTTCAAAAATTGCACAAGAGGCTCTTCTATCTTTATTTTAAATTTAAGGGACTTACTATACAATTTTCAAATTACATGGAAAACCCTCTTTCCAAAACAGAAAACACCCAAAAGGGTTTCAGGTTGCTCGACAACATTACTCTGTTGATGTCAAAGAGCTGCTCTTAAATGAAACGAAAAACGGTGCATTATATTGAAATTTTGCACTTCTTCACCAGAACAATTGCTTTTCTTTCAATTTACAGAGTGGTATTAATTCCCAACAATCTTAGAATTCAGTAGTGGGTTTACAAAGGGGAATTATTAGAAGAAAAAAATAAGATAGAAAAGAATATATATATACTTTTATTTATTTATTGGAAGTCGAAAAAATTGATACGGAATCCCATGTTGTCGAGCTCCTCATGGACTCCCATTTTGTCGAGCTGCTCGACTCACATTTTTTTGAGCTACTCGACAAAATTGGGGCCTTTAATATATATATTTACTATATATTCGTAAGTTGTGGAAATCAAGCTTTATGACATAGAATAACGAAGGCATCAACACATTCTCTCAATGAAGCTCAGTATAACTCAAGCATGTCAACATTTTTACATTTTTTTAGACACAAGCTCCACGGTTGCAGAAGCATGTTTGTATACTGAATTTTATGCTATTACATTATCATTTTCTCTAATACTCATAACCTCCACTCTCACGTGCAGGGATGGAAATTAACATAATAGATATATATATATATATATATATATATATATATATTCTTTTCTATCTTGTTTTTCTTCTTCTAATAATTCTCCTTTGTAATGATATGTTAGTTTTCTTCTTCTAATAATTCCCATTTTCTCGAGCTGCTCGACAAAGGGACTTCCCAGTAGGTCTCTTTGATTTGGTTATGTTATTCTTCAATGGGACTGGGAGGGGAAAAAAGCATTCAAAATCAGTTAAAAAAATGTTAGATTTTGACATGAATGGAATATAATTAAATATCTTACAATGCAAAAAAAAAAAAATACACAAATATAACAAACTAAGCTTATTCCTAATAATTTCCTGGATTATTACTGGTTGCCATGTTTAATACCAAATGACATCCTTGAACATGTGAAATGTTTTAGTAATGCTTTGTAATGTGTTTCTTTAGCAACTAAATGTGATGAAATATTCTTTATTATGTCTTCATATATATCTACAAAAAATCTGTACTAAACTACTAATTATAGAATTTCTCATAACGATAATATCAAAACGGTACAAAACACAGTATTACAAATACGTCACGTGCAACGCACGGGCCAAAAACTAGTATATATATATATCTTAATCTTAACTATAATATAAGTCTCTATAACCTATTTACTATTCACTCTTTCAACCATAACGACGTCGTTTAGGGGCAATTTATTTTTTCTTTTCAATTGGGGTGTATTGGATCAGCAGCCCCATTCTCTCTCCACCAAACCCTAACCCAATTCGCGTTCTTCCTTCTCAGTCCAAAGCCGCGTTCTTCTTTTTCAATCCAACTGAAATTCTGGCCTTCGTTTGTCGATTTGGGTTGTGGTTCATTTCTTCTTCGTTCAATCTATTTACATCTTCACAATTGGCACTGCTCACAACACATTCGAGGCATCCAAACAAATTTATCTCAGATCCGTCGTAGGTGCTTGTGCTTCTCCCAGATTCGTTAAAAAAGGCAGATGATCAGATCTCTGAGTTGAAGGAGGCGTTCAGCCTTTTTGACAAAGACGGCGATGGTTCGATCCTCGTTTCTCTATCTTTCTGTTGTTATTTCACATTTATATGTGTGTTCTGTCTGTATATCTAGGTTTCGAATATGGGTTTTTTTTATTTATGTTTTTAATGAGATCTGTTTTTCTAATTTATATTATCTTCGTCGTACAAATAGCTGCAGAGTTGGAATGAGCACTCTTTCTTTGACTTTTGTGGTCGGCACTCTTTCCACTCAAGAAGCATTGTTTGCTGATTTTGATCTAAATAATTGGGTCTTTACTTGGATCACATATTTGATTAATAATATTAAAAAGACTTCAAATTTGTGATATGAAAACGTTGGAGCATAGGAATTGTTTCTTTGTTTCTGATAAATATGTTTGAGAAAGGCTGAAGAACATGGAAACTTGATGCTTTGGTTTTCCCTTCACAATCGATTCTTAAATATTGTTGGAAATTTGGAAAAGTGAAGGGTTGATATGTACAAGTTGGAGTTTCTGTTAGCTTTTAACAAATGCTAAATGAATTAGGATGTTGAAATATAGGATAGTTGCTCTTTTTTGGCTTAAATATATCTTTCCTAATGTGTTTTTGAGAAGATTAATATGTTGTATTAGTTGCTTGCATTTGATTGTTGATAGTGATAGATTAGAGTCTTATTGAACACATTGTTGACTTGTAATTGGACAGATATCGGAAATTTTACGTGATTGTTTTATGTATTGCATATACTATAAAATTGTAACCAACGTAGTTGATATAGGAACCTCCAGTAAACCCATAGTTTCTAGCCCCTACGCAATTATGATATCATCTTAATGTAGTGGATATGCAAATATGTTTCCTTCCTATTTAAATAGAGTGCAAAAGGGAGCAAACTACGCGGAATATAAACAATTTTGATGGTTGAAGAAAATACGTACCTGTATTGACAGTCAATTAAATAGGATTGAACATTTTCATTTATGGAAAAAATGTGTGAATGCAGCCAGTACAATAGACAAGATACAAAAGAAAATTTCTACTTTGCATCAATGATGATTGCATTTCATTTTGAGCATATATTATATTTTATACACTATAAATTATTATTCAAACTTAGCTAAGTACCTACTGTTGAAAATTTAATGAAAAAATGATTATTTATAATTACATTTTTTAAGGTGTTGAATATATGTTGTCACGAGCAAGATTGCAAGTAAAAGTATAGTCCACTAAATTTTGACTAAGTTTTGAGTCCATATATTCATATATTAGGTGTATGTATTTCAGCGTTGATGTAAGGTTTATTCGTTTGGACATTTTTTTAGTTGTTCTGGTTTTTTTTCGCCCTTTTACTTTGTTACAAACAAACATTTGAACATATATCTATTTCTTATTGATTCTGGATTCGTTTGTTTTATATGAGTTGACCTTTAACCTTTAACTGACTAAGGTGTTTGCCCGTTTGCCTTGTACATTTATAACATTTAATTATTGACTTATTTAGTTATTTTGTTTAACTTAAAATGTTTTATGGGTTCTTTAATTTTTTGAACTTGTTGTTTCCCTTTTCGGAATGATCTATACATAGAACTCAAGTGTAGTGACATCATTTTAAATGCAACTTGGACTTGAAATGAGCGTTTAGGTTTGGATCAAATAAGGAATTACTCAATTTTCATGCATTTCTAGGTAGATATGGTTATCTCTGAGCTTATTCCTATATGCAGCATAATTAATATATTCTTTACGGTAATACTTTGCGGTCTGTCTGTGGTAAAGGGTGTGTGTGATAAATATTACTGAATATTAACAGCCAAGTGGCTTTGCTATGTTGATGCATATAAGAAAACTTATGACTTAGTGAAATTGAGTATTGGTTGGGCTTAAAGAGGGTTTTTAAATGTTGCTTATTAAATCCTTAATCCGAACTGAAGCAGACTCTGATTGGCATCTGGAGAGGGTGATTCATTTATAACATTTTTGTTCAGCAGCTATAGCATTTGAATTTGTTCTTGTTCAACAGCTATAGATTGAACCTTTTGCATCTGATAGATATTTTATCTCATTCTATGACATTCAGGAAGGGGTAATGGGCATAGGCGATGAAGAAACTAAACACTTTTTTAAGCATTCATCGGTGCAAGTGCTGCAATGTCCACGATCTGCTGGGAAAGGCAGCTGGGCGAAAAAGTAGGTTGATTTTTCAATAATATTCTCTTTGCAAATACAAGACACGATTCTAATATCTTCTTTTTTCAAAAAATGTCCTTAGTCTCGTCGCTTCGTGGACGATGATGCCTTAATGTTCAAACCCCATAAATTATGTGGGCAACTTGAAGAGTGTTTCTGAATATGTATATATGTGTGAGGGTGGGTGTGAGTGTGCATGTTTGTTTTGGAATATAAGTTACACTTTGATGGTTGAGCGATTCTTTGACTCTGAAATGCAGCCCTTCCTTTAGAGTAAGCTTGAGGTGGGGTCTTTAAAAACACATTACTATGTTATAAAATTTGAATGAATATTTCAAGTATCTATCTATCTTATGTAATGGAGGAATTGAAGCTTATGTACTTCTATCTGTGACCTTATGCTAAAAGTCAGCCTTTTCCCTTGAAAATGTGAGAATAGATCTGCTCTTTGCTTGAATCAATCCAACAATGCTAGGAAGATGCCCAGAATCGGTTGTATCTGCCGATTTAAGGCTAGAAATGCCAATTATTTGCTTGAAAGGTTTAAGATCATTGGGAAATTTGGAATTTTTTATGTTACACTGTCTTCTTGAATAATACCTCCTAAATGTTCTCTTCTTAGTCTATTTAGATAGCCCCCCAGTTTTGTTTTATTTTTTAATCAGGAAACTGGAACAATTAAAATTAGAGGAAAGACTTAAAAGAAACTTATAACGAGGATGATAGTAATGTTAATGATTCCATAAAGATCATATTGGTAGTGATACTATAAGAAATTTTTGAGTTATCTCCTCTTTTGGTAATAGATTATAATTTTGTTACATGATTGCTAATTTAAGAGTTTATTGTTTTCTATTTTTTTTTAATCTTTTTTATGTGTGTTTGCAAGTTATACTTTTAATTTTGTTCATTAATTTATTGTGGAATTTTTAAAAAGGGTTTATGCTTTATTATGATTATATATTTGAAGTTTTATATTTTTTTGAATTCTATTATTGTTCTATCTTGAGACTTGCGCTCACCTCACATAGATGAAATGCCTCAGTATCTTATTAAGCCTTTTCAAGCATTGGATACATATTGTATAAAATGTCAAAATGTTCGTTAGGTACCATAATACAAGATTGAACCCTAGGAACTTGATTTTACGAACAATGTTGAAATAACCAAGGTACTTTACTGTTTACTCTTATATTAATATTTAGTATGGATAAACATTTTTTTACATTGATCATTGTTTACTTCTACTTGTGAATTGTTATCTTGAATGCTTTAAAATTTATTAGTTTTTCCCGAATAATAGTATGATGGCAATTATACCCCCCAAACCCACACGCATTTTTTTGGTCTGAGAAACACTTGGCTATATATTTCCTATTTCTCACATTTGCAAATCGAATGGGAGATGCCACTTGTCTAAAAAGATAAAAGGTAAATCTTTTTGGCTGATGCAGTTACATCTGGTTAAAATGTCATTACATTATTCGGAGCAAAATTAAGAAGATGGATCATGGAACAATGAGCATTGTTTTGGACATGTGGAAACTTGAAATTTAGTGATGCAATAATGGCATGCCAAAAAATAAAAACCTGTGATATATATTTCTTCAGCCTTACTAATTATTCACTTTGACCTCACATGGTGTAACTTATTTAGGGAACCTTCTGAATAGCTTCATGGCGTGGGACTGAAGTTCCTGTGAAAACATTTTGGGAGGGATTTGCTGATGAAGATAAAGTGAGTTCTTTATTACAGAAAATTTCATTATGTATTGCTATACTTTTGCAACTTATATTCTTTTAAATTTTGGACATGTGCAGGAAGGCATTTAGAGATGAGCTTCATTTGCTTCAGAAAATAAGGCATCCTTGGTGCTGTAACACAAAGTAGTCCAATGATGATTGTTACACAATACTTACCAAAGGTCATCCCATGAACTTTTTGCTGATATTTGGTTCACGCATCTCCAACCTTTTTGTTTTTCTATAATATGTTCTCCTATCCTTACTTCATAATTTCCTTTGACATATGTTGTTATGTTTGCTAGCCTAGATATAGAATATATATATATCCTACATAAAATAAAAGAGCCTTAAAATCATGACTATTCATGAGGTCATTGTAAACGTCATAAAAATGACGTCACCATGACACTTTCCCTATGTAATCACCAACGAAAACTCTCTCTTTCTCTTTACCTCCATTACAAATCTAGATAGAAGGAAAAGTAGAGTGAGAAAAAGAGAAAATGGGAGAGGAGAAGCCAAAATCTATAGGAGTGTGGGCGACCGTCAAGCCCTTTGTCAATGGAGGTGCATCTGGTATGCTTGCTACTTGTGTCATCCGCGTTCTTCCTTTTCAATCCAGCTGAAATTTTGGCCTTCGTTTGTGGATTTGGGTGCTTTCTTGTGGTTAATTTCTTCTTCGTACTCAAATTGCTGCAGCCAATGTCCATATCGAGGTGGGCTTCTTGCAATTTTTCTTGGTTGATGATATTTTGATTTTTTTTTTCTGGTTTTGATTTGTGGGTTTTGGAGGATTTCAGATTCTTTCCATGCTTTGGACCGATCTGTTAATCCGAATTTGTTGAATTGCTACAAGCATGTGTGTTCATCATTTTTTTTTTGTCTGAAAAGTCTGGACTTTTTAATTCATTTTCCTTGATCTTTTCAAAATGCCTGTAAATATTTGATTTAGTCTTGTTCTTCATTATTGAGACATATTATCTGATATTTTCATTCGTGTGTGAATATTTGATTTAGACTCCATTGATGTTGGCTGCAATGCATGGAAATATCTCCTATGTTAAAAAACTCATTGAAGCTGGGGCCAATGTATGTTTAACACTAATCCTTTATCTTCTCTATCCAGCCATTTTCAAGTAATCTGTCTTTATCTATGCGCACTTACTTGTCCGTTGGTGTTCATTATTGATGGGGCAAATCTTGAATATTGGACCAGATTTTAATGTTCGATTCACTTAATGGAAGGACCTGCTTGCACTATGCTGCTTACTATGGTCATTCTGATTGCCTTCAAGCTATTCTTTCAACTGCTCGCACCTCCCACGTGGCTGTTTCTTGGTAGGTTTCTTGGTACAGATTGACTTAATTCTGTAAGGAGTTAGTTCTTAATCTCAATTATGATAGCAATATTGACTAAAACAAAATTAGCAACACATACGAGCATACACAGATTATAACAGTCAACCTCAGCTTGAGAGTCAGGTTTTCACTGTGAAGAAGAAAAGTGGATTATAATGGTGATCAATGCCTCTCAACTCCTAAAAATCTCTATGTATGCCGGAATATTAGGACAACCTAATATGTGTGGAATATCCAATATAATCTTGAACCCAAAATACACCAAAAAATTGACATAATAGGCTCACAATCCAATATATTGTGTGTGGCATTTTTTTTCTCTTGAATTAGTAGCCCATTTGCTCTCTAGAATCCCATGTAATTTGATTGGATTTACAGGAGATATGCTCGTTTTGTGAATAACTTTCACCATATACCTTTATGAGACCAGTGTTCTTATCAAGTTCATATTTTACCTTACTTCCTTTACTTATCTCAACAACCTGCAAAATTAACAATGTATGTTTTGGAACCTCTATCAATTAAATAAACCTTATTTTTTCCATTCCTTTCGATCCATTGCTACATCTACCGAAAGATCCATTAAAATCAAATCCTTAGGCTACAAGCCTCGATCACCTAAGTCATACACTCTTTAATTTGTCTTCAATTGTTATTGATTTATCTAAGACAAATTATTTTTTTCACCAGCCCCCACCGTAGCATTTATTCTAGAACCACATCATATGCCTTCTTTAATGACAATAATAAACATATGCAAATATTGTTTATTTTCTATATTATTTGGTGCAAGCAAATTGTGCAAACCCTACAGCTGCCCGCTGCCCCTCTCTTACAGGTGGCAGCACACTACGAAACTTTGGAATTTTCCACCGTAAAATTCAGAAATTGCTCCTTTGGGTCATTCATCTTGGAATTTTCCACTCCTTCGGGTCATTCATCTTGCAGTAAAGTCACCAAAATTGAGTATGTCCAACTATCAGGGGCTAAACCGAAAGAGGATAAATTGGACTTCAATTTTGATGCTAATTTAAACTCATCTGCTGTGACCAAAGCCATAAGCAAATGGTTGATTTGTTGTGGGTTTTCAAGGGTAAGCCGATCTCCAGTGTTCTCTTACCTTAATTTCTGTAGGATATTTGTCGTTTTTTTTTTTGCGTATCTATTTTTCCCCTTTTTTTCCCAGTTTGCTTAGCATTTTTACCATTGAAAGTGCAGCAGCAACTCTCAAGTATGTGATTCTCCGTGCTTTTCTACTCTAATTAAATATCTAGCATTTTCATAAATTAAAAGAAATTGGTACCTCTTTCCGTTTATTTTTTGTTAATAGTTTGGTCTGAAAAGAAGATTTTCACCATCTATATTTGTGAGTGATTACTGGAACTTGAGGGTTTGCGCTGGCATATCCAAAATTCAGGGGTTGTTAATGCTGTTATTACATTGTTCTAGTGTTTGTTCACTATAATTATGCCAAGTTATTCATCCATTACCTTCTTTCAACATGTTTATCGATTTTTTAGTGTTCTTTGTAATTGATGCTAAGTGTATTTATTTTAATTTTAGGTACAACGTATCAATTGAGTGTGCTACCACTCCGTGTAAGAATGATTGAGCTGGAAATTGATGAATGATTTTGTTTCGAAATTTTTATTGTTGCCTTTTAATTGTGTAAGACATTAGAAACTGCAGTGTTCTATGTGTACCGATGAAGCTCGTGTAAAGGAATTTAACTTGAAGCAGATGTGGAAGAGTCCGAATGTAACAATTAGGAACATCCTAGCTGAGAAGCACACGTAGACATAGAAGACAGATAGGCAACACTCCCAAGTGGACACAACATCTTCCAAATAGTAGGAACATACAGGGGACACATTGAATAGAAAAATTATATCTCGTCCACAAATTAATTAGTAATAATTGTAAAGTCTTAGAGTCGAGAAAAATATGGGATGTATGATAGTTTTTGAATTTGGATCAAAATGAATAGTTGACAAATGATAGGATTTCAATAAAGCACACTAGAGATGGTCGGACAATGACGAGATTCATTAGAGACAAATTAGAGGCAAATAGTTTCTTATGCATTTCTTTCATGTATTCTTATCCAAGATTGTCATATTTGTTTCTTTAAACATTTTGTAAAGATATATTGGGTTTTTCGTCTTACAGGAATATAAAGAATACAACCATGAAACTAGATAGTTCTTCCTACACAAACTATTGCAATTGGCTTATCTTTGTTATGTGCTTTAAAGGAATAGATGTTTTGTATAACTGGTAGTTAAAGAGAAATACACTATATGTTAAACTTCGTGTGCTATTGTTATGCCTCGTGCAAGAGGTAAATAAGCATTCTTCATTCAAACTTAGTTTTCTTAGATCTAAATATTTGAATTTTATTTTAGTGTTGTTTTAATTCTATCTTTAGACTTTGATCCATGGTACTAGATACACTTGATGTTACCAGCTTGTAAAGATCGAGGCTATTTCGTGATTTTTATAGCACGTAGTCTTGTCTGTCATGTGGTACAGATATAATTGATGGTACTATTAAAGTTTTTCATCTTTAAATTTGTTTGTTGGGAGTTGAGTGCATCTTGTTATATTGTTATATTTCCACATGATTTTAAGAGTTTAGGTTCTTCTTTTTCTTCAGCTTGCAAGAGGACATTCTTAAAGTGGCTCTGGGAAGGAATAAGCCAAGAAGGAATAAACCATGAAGGCCTGTAAAGTATCGATTCTGTTTAGTTAAGGAAAAGAAAATCACCCTCTGGAGATTTTTTTTATTTTTATTTCTTTAAATGAATTACCATGGGATTGACAGCTTCATATGATGTATATAATATATTTAGATGAGCAGGATTTAACATAATAAATGTATAGATGGTATAATTTCGTGATTGTAAGAGTTTTCAAATTATCTAATCAGTTCTTGTGTTTACATTGTGGTTTAAATGATTATTTGAGATTGTTTGAATTTGATGACAGTTTGGAAAAGAAGGAATACCTTTTTCTTTAAAAGGATGTGTGAAATTTAAATCGAGATATCCCTTTCAAACAGTGAAATTTTGTATAAATATTATCTAATATTTATTAAATTTTAAATCCAACTTCCTTCAGATACACTTTTGAATATTGTGATTTAGCTTTTATTTACTAACCAAACATAACTCATTCTTGATTATAAAAGTGTCATTTAAAATGATCTAAATCAAATGGACCTTGGCCCTTTGATATCTCACTGGAACTTGATAAAACCATTTTTAGTTCCACTATCTTAATTTTTTTTTTGTGTGTAATGATTTTTACGTATTAACACAATGCAGCAAATCATTATTGGACTACAGTAGAAATAATCAATGAGATGGAGGCATTAGGTCATTTGATAAAAGAGTTCAATCATAATCCATCGTATGCCTGAATTTTCTCTCAACCCGTCATTTTGTTTGTGGATGTAGGGGCTTGAAATTCTATGTAACATGCCATGAGTGTCTCGGTTATTTGAAATGGTTCTGAACTCCCCTTCCCAATCAGTTGGAATAAAGTACTCGAAACAATAAGATTGTAGTAAAATCTAACATAATTAATAGTTAATAATGATTATATGAGTTTATTTTCCCTTTATGTTGTTTTTGTATCTATTTTGTTTTTGAACCCTTCGATTTTAAACCATCTTAGATCGGAAATACTCTCTCTCTCTCTCTCTCTCTCTCTCTCTCTAGTTTTCTACTTCTTATATGTTACCTGATCTTTGTTGGATAGATTGGTACTTCAAATGCCAAGTTAAAATGGATTGTTTTTAAATTGGAAAAACTTATGGATAGATTGGTACTTCAAATGTCAAGTTAAAATGGATTGTTTTTAAATTGGAAAAACTTATGTTATGTGCGTAACTTGTTTCAGATTGTTATTCAACCATTCTTCTAGCAGCAATGGATATATCTTTTGATCTTACAGAGCTAAGAAGGACTCCAATTGCGGTAATTTCTACAGGTGTAAAATCAATATTAGATATTCCGAGTACCTCAAATATTTAGTAATTCCTTATTGCTTCAAATATCATAAAAAATCCTATAGCTTTATGCATAATAAATGAAAAAAAAAAACTATTGTTGGTTAAACTACAGAAAAGAGGTTTGCATTGCTGCATATAAGACATATGAGTTCCCTGCGTTTTTCACAGAAACAAAAACAGAAACAAGTGGCTGCAAAGTCTATATATTTACAGCATTTATGCTTGTATCATTATTATAGGAGTCTCTATAGTAACTTTTCCGACTCATGTGTTGTTTCTTATCCTTAGTTGCAAAATAAATGAACGTGTCTAAATATTTACCTAATCCATCATCTTTGTATTACATTAAATTGTAGACTTGCATTTTCCGCTATATTTTTGTTGGTAGAGTTATTTCTTGAAGTTCTTTCTTCCACTTTCTTTTAAATTATTAACTGGTGAATTCTGCCAAAAATGATAGGCACCATATCGGGTTGATTCACATGTATATTGTACTCGACTGATAGGCAAGGGGCCTTTTTTTCATTATTTATTATGCATCCTTGTATATGTTTAGTAATTTTCACCACTTCTGGTTCTGCAGATTCAATATGAATCTTGGCATCAACCGTGGAATTTTGGTAGAAATCCATATTCCAAAAGAATGCTCTGATTCAGGATATCTTATGGAGTCTGTAATAAAAAAAGCTCTCAAGGAAGCTCGGTATATCTTTGTTCATCATCACGTTAATTGTGATACAATTATACTGAACTAATTCCTTCTTATTTATTATATATGTTATTTGTCTTTATTCAAATTGGTTTTCACCGGAGGTGCAACTCAGAGAGCAAAATATAACTGGTATTGCCGAAACTCCATTCTTAATTGGTAGAGTGAATGAACTAATGGGAGGAGCCTCTCTTGCTTCGTATGGTGAATTCTGCAAAAAAATGCTAACTGATGAATTAACAGTCAGCCAAGTCGACTTGGTTTTCAATAAAATGCATTCTTATTTATAATATTGCTGTAGAAAAAATAGTCATTCTCCAAAGTCATATTCTTCTCCCGCTACATCTCATATTATAATTCAGATCTAGGTTTGTTTATCCTATTCCTCTCATATCTTTTCACCTTTAATTCACTCGACATTTGTCCTCTTAAGTTATTTTGACAATTATCTCTTAAATTCTGACATGCGTTAACTTTACAATTCACATGCAACAAAAGCCATTTATTTTTAATGTTGTTTCAAATTATAACTTACAAAAAGCATGCTTATATAGGTCAACTTGAAGTCGTTGCCGATGCAATTAAGGCAATTGAGTTGGACCCTGTCCGTAAACCATGCTTTATTTCGTTGGAATATGGATTGACTTGTTTTCATTTGATTAGTTTTTATCGGTCTGAAATGTAATTTAGAATGTTGATTTGCGTTGCAAGCTCTCGTCTCACATTGCACCTTTTTTGTACTTTGAGTTTGAGAGTTTATTAAACAAATAATGCTATGTTCACATGTTGAATCAAATTTTCCAATTCCATGAACTGGTTTTTTTTTTTTTTTTGTTGTTTCTGAGGTACTCGTCTTATTTCTAGCAAGGATGGGTAACATAGAGATTCCTTTTTATTCCCTTCAAAACACATCGTGTGAATCCACTGAGAAACTCTAGACAAATTTTACTTTTCATAATATATTTTCCTCTTCAATGGGCAATTTCTTAAAATGTTGCACGCAGGTAATATCCTATTTTGTTAAGTCCATTTTGTTAAACTTATTTTCATACATATTAATATTAACAATACGTGCAACGCACGGTTAAAAACTAGTATATATATATATATATATATATATATATATATATATATATATATATATATATATATATATATATATATATTGGCTTTATGAGATTGATTTTTATTTTTTATTTTTTGGTTGTAGTGGTGGAAATAGGCAGCAACGGTTTTGGTGGAGTTTTGTGGGTGTAGATTTGGTAGTGGCAGTGATTGTTTAACATAACTTGCTACATGTGTTACACTTTATGTAACGGTGGTGTCGATAGTGGTGGTAACAGTGGTGATAACAATTGCTGTGTAACATAGTTTGTTACACGTGTTATTCTTTGTGTAATGACGGTGTCAACGGTAGTGGTAGTGACGACTGCGTAATTTGGTTTGTTACAAATGTTACATAAATATAAAAAAAAAAGTGTAATTTCGTTACAAAACAATCAGATATTAGTTTAAAAGAAAAGGAATAAATATTGATCTAAAAAAAGAATAAGTAAAACAGTATTTTGGTTTTTTTTTTTTAAAGTTGGAAAATATTTTGAGAATTTAGTTTTTTTTAGTTTATTTATGAAAATACTGATATTTCTTACTTAATTAGTGAACAGAAAAATTATACAAGTTTTGCCATTCATTTTCACGTTGCTATTTCAATTATATTCAAATAATTTCTAACACCACCCGAAAATTTTCTATGCTCATATTTGGTGTGAATTTAATCTTGGAAAAATTTCATCAATAAGCCATTTTATGTTAATAATTATATAAAAACTGTTACATTTTTTAAATTATAGGAATACTGGATGGGACTGAAAATTATTCCATTTTTTATTTTTTTTCCAAATCTAATTAATTGTGTGTAACAGCCGCCACATTTCACTCCACATTACCATATTAATTAGGAATCTATATTTGACTAAAAATCATAATGAATCCTAATCTTTTAAACATCTCTCCTCCATGAAAAAAACTGCATTCATCTCAGCCAACTGTCTCCTTCCTGCATCTCCAATTCCGACGATAACATCCCATATTCCGGTGAGATTTAACAAGGTTCATGTTCATTTGTATTATGTCATGTTACAAATAAGATTATGTCTGTGTTACCATTCAAGTTTGTTTCCTTCTGTATCATTAGACACGTGGAATGCATTGTTATAATATGCGCTTCACTATTGATGTTACAACTTCCATTGGCTATTTTCAAAACAACATATTAAAACGATGTTATAAAATAGTTTGCCATGTTTCAGATGTTAATATGTTGCAGGCGCTGTTACAAAAGAGTTTCAATATCATTTGAGACTAAAATTGTAGCAAATGATGATACAAATATCTGTTACATAGCATCCGTTAAAAATATGTTGCACTCGTTGTTACAAATTATGAACCAGTGTCTATGTAACTAATTTGTTGCACGCTTTGTTACAAAATCTGTTTCATTAGCTTTGTTATTAAGATGTTGCAAGTGGTGTTACAAATATCTGTTACAGTGCATCTGTTAAAAATTTGTTGCAATCATTATTACAAATTATGATCTAGTTCTATGTTATTAATGTGTTGCAAGTGATGTTACAAAATTTGTTTCATAAACTTTGTTCCTAATCTGTTGCAAGTGATACTGGAAATAGCTGTTACATTGCATCTATTAAAATAGGTTGCAATCGTTGTTACATACTATGATCGAGTATGATTGGAACCAATTTGTTGCAAGTGGTGTTACGAAATCTATTTCATTAGCTTTGTTATTAATCTGTTGTAAGTGGTGTTACAAAATAGATTGCATCATCTATATTATTAATACGTTGCAAGCGGTGTTACAAAAATTGTTTCCATGTATGTGTTATTAATTGATTTATTGCCGTGATATTAACAGATATGGATAACATAAATATTTTTATTAATTGCAATGGAGAAAGTACAGGAATCATTGTGCCAACATGTTGCACTTATATAGAACTCGTTGATTTGATAACGTCCGTATTGAAGCTTGACAAACGTAGTAGTGCAATATCCATACGATATGAAGTAGTTGGGTGCCTGTCTTCAATGAAGATAACTAATGACAACACATTGATGTTCTATTTGGAGCTAAAAAGAAAGGATCAGAATCTAACGAGTTACCCACTGCAAATTGATGTTAAATCTTCATTGGAAAACATACCTTCAATATACACTTTGGATATTTCGGGTGATCATGAGATGGAAAGACTAGAGCAACAAAACCTAAATTCTCATTCATTAACTAGTTACTCATGTATCATCTTGTGCTATGTACATAGATTTGCTTCTACTGTATATGAAACAATCCTAGATTTGCCAGAGGTTGAAATTCAGGATGACAACATTGTTATTGGACACCGAGACTTAAACGGCATTTCAGCAGAGAGAATTTTTAGGGACAAAGATGTGTTAAAGAAGACTATATCCCTATATGCTATTCATAACAACTTTCAGTATAAGGTGTACAGGTTTGACAAAAGAAGAATATGTCCTCAAATGTCTTGATGATAATTGCATATGGCATTTTCGGGCTTCTAAACTAAGCGACACAAATTTATTCAAGATACGATATATTAAAAATGGACATAACTGCTCAATGGATTACGTTATGGGAGATCATAGACATGCAACAAGTTCTCTATTGGCAGATTGCATTAAACACATGCATATAGATGCTAAAACTATCTACGAACATCATAAACGATGCTTCGAAGACATACGGTGTAACTTTGAGTTATGGGAAGGCATGGAGGGCACGTGAATCAGCATTGGAGAAAATAGTTGGAGAGCCAGAAGCCTCGTACAACAAGCTCCCAAGTTTTTTATACATGTTGAGTTTAAAAAATCCAGGAACGGTAACACAGACAAAGACAAATGCAGATAATCAATTTGAATATATGTTCATGGCATTGGGAGCATCTATACAAGGTTGGAAACACTGCAAACCTGAGGTCGTTGTGGATGCAACATTTTTAACTGGGCGTTACGGTGGAACACTTTTCATCGCTTGTACTCAGGATGCAAACTACAATATATTTGTTCTAGCATTCGGGATAGGTGATGCCGAGAATGACAATGTATGGGAATGGTTCCTAATGAATTTCATGGAAGCTTATGGAGAACGAGATGAGATGTGCATAATATCATACATACATAAAAGTATAGAAAATGCAATTGATCAGGTATACCCAAACATAATGCATGGATTCTGTTCTTACCATTTGTTGCAAAACCTGAAAAGGCGATTTGGAAAAGTAGCGAAACACATTACAAAGCCATTTAATGCTGCTGCTAGAGCGTACACAATTTCTGAATTTGAGTACCAAATGAAACAATTAGACAAGGTCCACGATGAGATCCAACCATATCTGGTAAGAAAAATTCTATCTTATTATTATAAGCATATATATGTGTGTCAATTTTTCTAAATCTAATATGTCATTTCTTATATAGGAAGAAAAAGTCGGATTCTATAGGTGGTCAAGAGCACATACGCCAATCAACCGGTATTCTATTATGACTTCTAATATTGTTGAGTCAATGAACGCTGATACAAAGTCGGTGAAGAATTATCCCATCGTGACGTTACTAGAATGTTTGAGGAACATCTTGCAAGACTGGTTGTATAAAAATCGTAATAAGGCACGTTCCACCTTTACAAGATTGGCAACAAAAAATGAGAATATGTTAAGGCCAAACTCAAAAGATGCACTCAAATTGAAGGTAATGTTTTCTTTCGTTTGAGCCACCTGTTTATTTTATTTTGTTTTGTTAACTAGTTAAAATTGCAAACTTGTTCCAATAAACAGGTATCAGGTTCAAGCAACGTTCTATATCAAGTTAGCGATGAGAACACACACCATTCAGTCGACATGAAAAAATACTATTGCACATGTAACAAGTTCTAAGTTGACGGGATACCGTGCAAACATGCTTTGTCAGTTATCAGCAAACACGAAATGCCAACGTTTAAATATTGTTCTTCCTACCACACAAAAGAAGCTTATATTGCAGCATATGATGGTAACATTGTACCACTCGGTGAACGGACCGATTGGATAGTGCCAAAAAATGTAGTTGAACTTGTTATTTTAGCACCAAATCCTTCTAGAAAACTTGGAAGACCTAAAGAAAAGAGGTACAGATTGGCAAGAGAACGAAGTTATGTGACAAAGTGTATGAGATGTGGATGACACGGCCACAATAAGAAGACGTGCAAGCATCCATTGGGAATGATAAATCATTCAACAAAGAAGGGGTGAAACATTATATTTCATATCTACTTGGCACAAATAATTGATACTCAAACTTGGGTTTGATTTCATATACCATATTTATGTCGAACTTTGATGGTTAAATGAATAGATTACACTTAAATCATGTTTGTTCTCTTCATTTTAGCAATGGTCAGCTATTTTTCTACTAGTGTTGTAATACTTTAATTTACTTTTTAATTGAAGATTCTTGAAGGTGACGCAAACAATTGATAATCCTAAGACTAATAATCTTTTCAAGTGCCCAATGATGGGTTCGTGACAGTAGTACTGCTATTACTACTGGGTTTCATTGTGCCCTTCGAAGAATTCTATAGAAAAGGGAGGAAAGAGAGAGAGTTTCCTCTTGATCAATCAAGTAACCTCCCTCCCGCCCACCAAACCCTCCAAGAATCTATCTGTAATTTTTTGTCAATTGTGTTTGAATGAAGAGATCCCCTCAAAGACTATCCAATGGTTGGCACTATCAATTGACCTCTAGTTGAAGGAGGGAAGTGGTTTGTAATCAAATTGTAAGATACAAATGCAAACGTTTCAGAAATTTGCAGTTTCTTTTGATGATGTCAAGGAGGAACATATTCAACTTGTATTCTGCAATAGCCTATGAAATTCAAAACTTTTAAAATCAATTAAGGTGTAGCGATATCTATTTCCTCTGTTTGGTGTCTCCGACAATTTTGAGGTTCTTGAATTTGTCATATGCTCAACATAAATTATCACTCCTTAATTGAATTGTTTACATGACCTTTTCAGTTGAATTGAATATCATCCCTTCAAATCTTAGCTGAAAATAACTCCCATAATCATCCTCTAAATCGCTTGACAATCCCATTTACAAAACAATTGAAAACACTTTTTCTGCTAACTTGCATCACTCATATATATATATATATATATATATATATATATATATATATAGTGTAGAAATCATGAGAACTGGTCTGATAGACAAAGTGTGAAAATAAGATATCTGCCATTGACTTCAAAATTGGTTAAAAAAAAAAACTCCAATCTGTTAAAAGCCAAATCTGCAATTAAATAATATAACACATGATACAAATAGACATTTATATCATCCGCGTAACATTGTTAATACCCAAAAAATGACATAGCTCCGGATGGTTAGACAAAAATATGCTAATCTGATTTAAATTGAGCTAAATAATCTGTCTAACTATTTGCAAAATCACGTAGCAAAAAAGAAAAAATAGAGGCGAAATAGGAGCTTAGTTAATAAAAGTCATCTCTATTCTAGCAAAACTTGGAGACAAATTTGTTATTTCTTTTTAGCTGCCTTTCTTGCTTTCCTTTCCCTCCTCGAAAGAAAATCAGGATCAGATTCGTAGCCTTCGTTAATTTTGTGCACACCATGTTTATATAGTTGCGATGCCAGGTACGTCCTTTCACTTGTAGCATCAAAAAGATTGGGCATGCATTGTATATTATCATTCATGAAGAACTCTACGTATTTTACCACAAAGATACCGCAGTCGGTCCTTCAGACAATACGAAACAAATTTAATAAATTATATGTAGTTATATTGAAAGAATAATAACATATTTTAGTAAACACTAACCCGTTACTCTGTTGAGGAATGTCATGAACAAGATTAACAACTAGTGGTTCAATACATTGTATATCATCCACATTCATAGGTTGCCAGACATCAATATTGGCCATCAAGTGAGGGATAACAAGAGAAAACGGTTGAACGTCTGTTATGACTTCTCTGTCTCTTATCGTATCCGAGCATGAGTTGTAAACATTGATACACCTATTTCGAATATCCAAGTACCCGAGAATCCAATGTGTATGAACACCCATCCTTATGGGCATCAAAATATGATCAACCTCCGTCCAAGGTGTGTTACAATGCATGTATTCTCCCAATGGATATTCTAATAGAGATACTTGTCTAGCAAGAGCATTAGAATTCTCAACTACAGCAGGATATATTCCCCTTAACATGTTACCAAAAAATGAGTCGGTTGTCGTAACTTTCATTCTAATTTCCTTGTTGAATGTTGCCATCTTTCTAAGATAGTAAGAACATATATCTACGTGCTGTTAAAAAAAAGGTTTCACTTAAGAAATTAAATCGCTGATTCTGTTAAATTACCTACTAATAACATATATAGTTCAATGGCAAAATATAATTAATAAATTACCGTGTCTCTTAGTGATTCGGCCGGATCGCGTAGCTCGTACCACCATGTTTTGTCACTGATTTCAAATGGATTAAAAACAAATGGGGGATTGATTTTGATCTTCCTTAGCAAAAATTTCCTCTTTCTGCATAATAGTTTAAAAAAAAAAAAAGATGCACGTGCATCTAAACATTATATATAAAATCAGTGATATTTTCTTATATATTGTCAGATCTGTAACCATCATAGAACCAATCTTCAAATGAACGAACATCCTCAATGAGGGGTTGAACCAAACCGATGTTAAATGCACATGCTTCAAAGCGAAAACTCGATATTGACTCTCTTACAGGTTGTCTCCCATCAAGGTAAGGTGATTTAGTTAAAATGCCAGGTTTTCTTTGCCTCTTCACTGGTATTTGTTGTAGTCTCATCAATAAGCAAATATGTACCTTCACTTTCAATCTTTTTGGTAACGTTGTAAAGGAGACAAAAACAATATTATCAAACTTTCTATTTATAATTATATCATATTGGAAAATGACATAAACTAATATATTGATATTATACCTCAATAGTATCCGAGTTTTTTGACTTTTCAGCACTCTTAATAATCTCCTCTACCTGTTCCATCACATCGTCTGTGTAGAACTTGTCATCAAGAAGGTCAGAAAAATTTTGTTGGTCTCCAAGTCCAGAACTGATGCCAGTTTTGAGAGATTTATAGAGAATCATTTGTCCTGGAGTAACCTTAGACGAACACTTTCCATCAAGTTTTGCCTTCAACTCTTCAAGAAAGGCACTAATCTTGTCATCAACAGATCGTTATATTGCCCTGAATTCATATTTCAAATCAATTTGGACAGATCGTCACAACCAATGCACTTCAAACCAGTAATAACACAAAACTCCTCTACTGAGAATCTCAACAGTCTCTGATATTTTGAACCATATTTCATCTTTCTTTGGCTGCTTAACCTCCATCAATAACATCTTATGTATCAACTAATGTTGAAGATGTAACTCTTTAAGATCAAAGAAGTTCCCAAAACATGATATACCAAACAAACCTTTATGTGCCTTACTCATCCTATTGTTCAAATTCAGAATTATATCCGGTAGCGTGGAAACCATTATCCTCGGACCAAGCCTTTCATTTGGGTATATAATATAATCCCAGTCCTAAAATTATATGTTAAAGATATAAGATAATGTAAAAAACATCTTCAATTTCAGAACACATTGAACATTTAAAAGATGCATTGGAATATATGATTTCGCTATACAACAACAACTTGAGGTAACAATTAATTGGCCTTGGTAACATCGACTGCAACAAATGATTTTAACATCCCTTTGTAGCCTTAGTGCAGCCTTAATAACATTTAAAATTCTATTGCAGCCTTAATGCAAAGTAGATATAACTATGAGCTCTTCATTTAACTTGATCAGTATTTGCAACAATTATTAAGATTACGATGAAGCAACTATAGAGAGAGCAAGTGCTTCACGATTATCTCTAATTTATTCGATTTCAATTACACATGTACTATGAAGGTTTTAGCTTTCACTAAGCTCTTAGGTCTTTCCAGGTAGTTCATTTTATTGGGTTTCTCTATCAGATTGGATCTATGATTCGGTAGAACACGATTTCACCAGAGACAAATTAGACACAGCCAATAACAAGCTATTACTTGGAATACCCAATATTAATATATATGCATAATCGTGTTAAATTTCAACATCCAGAAAGACAAACAAACATGACCTCATTCTTTGAAATCTATTGCAACAGATTACATTGTCAATTCAACATTACATCAAAATTTGTAACATCCACTGTAAAGCCTGATTTCAACATTCGAAACAACATATTTGTAACATCGACTGCAACATAAGATTTTAACATATAACCATAGAACACTAATACTACTTTCATTCCATAATTGAAGTGTCATCTATTAATTCGACCAATTTGACAAATCTACAGTAAATTCACAAGCGACGTAAAATATGATTTTAACAATGTTTTGATTTTGTAACAGTCATTGCAAAATCTACAATCATCCAACCTTTACCCACGCTTGTATTTTACAGATATACAACCAAAGTTTAATACGAACAATATAACATTTAACTTAGACAAAAACAGGAATATGATTTATCTTACACAATAAATCTCACAATTTCTACATACTAGAGTGAAAATAGAATTACCCGCGCTTCGTAGACCTGGGGATTTTTAATCTTGCTGGAACTACCACTCTGGGCAACCTTGTCCAACGTAGGTTCATATTTTCATTTTTGTGCATTCCTTTCGAAGAACACGAACCCATTTGCCGGTGACCTGCTTCATCATGTGATTTTCTATTTTTTTCGAAGATTGGACCTTTTGTAGGAGTGGGCGTGTCAAGGTAAATGACTTTCTGTTTGAAATGAAATGCAGGCTTCTTCACAATGTCAGGCGACTCTTTCTTTACCGCCGACTGAGTCATTCTGCAAGTAGGAGTATCCATGTTGGGTATCCTTGTCCAGCAACTAAAATATCTACAAATTGGAGGTTATAGTTTCACATAGTGATAGAACCCTATAGATTATAGAGATAAGAATATACTGTTGGCGGAAATGTCGGCGATGTTAGTGTGTTGAAGAGAAATAGAAAAGATGAATATGGAATTTTCTCACCCACGGTTTTCTCTTTTCCTCTGTCTGCGAAAATAATGGGTATGAATATTGTGTTCCCTTTTTTAAATATTATATTATATAAATATATATAATATTATATAAATATTACCCAATAATTTTAGAATAAAAGCATAAGAAAAGTAAATTTAACAATATATTGTATTTGACTACATGTAATTTCCTCTTAATCTTTAGTGTGGTGGTCGAGTACAGGAAAAGCTATTGATCCATCTACAATATAAGGGGAAATTACACAAATACCCATAAAATTGAGTGTTTTTTGGAAAATCATCCTAAATAATTATAACAGTAACTAATACGGTAAATATTATTTCCAATTCCAATTCCATTCCATAATCAACCACAAAACATATCCAAATTCTCTACAAACCAAAATTCATAATAAAACCGATCTCTCTCACGTTATCAGAATTAAAATTCAAAACCGATCTCATTATTAAGGATTTCTCGTTGTTTCTTCTCCAATTCAACACAAAATCAGAATTCAAATTCAAAAATCTCAGGTAATTTGTTGATTTTACTTCTTCTCCATACTTTCTATTTGAATTAGATAACTTTCTGAATTTTGATTGGAGATATTCAATAACATGCTTAGTAAATGCATACAAATGATTTTGATTTAAATTATATCATATTCCGATTTCAATGTAGACAAATCCTTCTTTATTCACTTCGTTATAAATCATTAGTATTGAGTAAAGTCTTCTAAACATATTTGCTATTATCAGTTACCAATGTGTTTGTAAAAATGTCAATAAGAATATCAGTTACCAATGTGTTTGTAAACATATTTGCTAATGCAGGGGTGCATACAATGTGTTTGTAAAAATGTTAATAAGAATATGGCTTTTTGTTCAAAAAGTGACATGCTCTGTCACTTTTTGCTTAAAAAGTGACAGAACATTATATGCAAGTTATACGAACATATTTGAATCATAATCATCTCCGTGGTTTATTTAAATGCAGGAAACTCAAAAATCATCTATGTGGTTTATTTAAATGCAAGATTTGACTTGATTTTGTTGTGCATTATGAAGTGAAATCAATTATTGAGCATGACCAAATATTAATGTATCGTTATTTTGCTTTGTAAATGAATTGAGGCTTGGGGGATAGAAAAGTGACATGCTATGTCACTTTTTGCCTAAAAAGTGACATGGTCTGTCACTTTTTGCTCAAAAAGTGACAAAACAATGTTCGCAAGATAGAGAAATAAATTTGAATCAAAATCATATATGTAGTTGATTTAAATGTATGATTTAACTTCATATTTGTTGTGCATTATGAAGTGACATCAATTATTCAGCATGGTCAAACATTAATGTATCGTTATTTTGCTTTGAAGATGAATTGAGGCTTGGGGGATAGAAAAGTGACATGCTATGTCACTTTTTGCCTAAAAAGTGACATGCTCTGTCACTTTTTGCTCAAAAAGTGACAGAACAATGTTTGCAAGATAGAGAAACTAATTTGAATAAAAAATCATCTATGTGGTTTATTTAAATGCAAGATTTAACTTTGAAAATGAATTGAGGCTTGGGGGATAGAAAAGTGACATGCTATGTCACTTTTTGCCTAAAAAGTGACATGCTCTGTCACTTTTTGCTCAAAAAGTGACAGAACAATATTTGCAAGATAGAGAAACTAATTTGAATAAAAAATCATCTATGTGGTTTATTTAAATCCAAGATTTAACTTGATTTTGTTGTGCATTATGAAGTGACATCAATTATTGAGCATGGTCAAACATTAATGTATCGTTATTTTGCTTTAAAAATGAATTGAGGCTTGGGGGATAGAAAAGTGACATGCTATGTCACTTTTTGCCTAAAAAGTGACAGAGCATGTCACTTTTTGCTCAAAAAGTGACAAAACAATGTTTACAAGATATAGAAATAAATTTGAATCAAAATCATATATGTGGTTGATTTAAATGCATGATTTAACTTTGAAAATGAATTTAGGCTTGGGGGATAGAAAAGTGACATGCTATGTCACTTTTTGCCTAAAAAGTGACAGAGAATGTCACTTTTTAGGCAAAAAGTGACAGACAGAACAATGTTTGCAAGATAGAGAAACAAATTTGAATAAAAAATCATCTATGTGGTTTATTTAAATGCAAGATTTAACTTGATTTTGTTGTGCATTATGAACTGACATCAATTATTGAGTATGACCAAATATTAATGTATCGTTATTTTGCTTTGAAAATGAATTGAGGCTTGGGGGATAGAAAAGTGACATGCTATGTCACTTTTTGCCTAAAAAGTGACATGCTCTGTCACTTTTTGCTCAAAACAGAACAATGTTTTTCTTCACCTTACATCTATTGAGGATGATCAAACATTAATGTATCATATATCGGTGTTTTTTTTGCAGATATGGATAAAATCAATGTATTCATCCATTATGGAGGAAAATGGGAACAAGGTAAACAATATATAAATTTTAAAATGGCTGGAATTGTCGTTCCAATAGAATGCACATACTGCGAACTCAATGGCATGATATATTCAGTTACAAACGTAAGTCCAGCAACACACTCAATAACAATACAATATAAGGTGAAGAAAAACCTGCCTCTGATGAAGATTTCAGACAATAATTCCCTCACATTTTATTTGGAGCTCAAAAGAAGGGAGAAACATCTTGCAAGCTTTCCTTTGTGCATAGATGTCACACCGGTTTCATTATGTCAAAGAATTGAAAGTTTTGAAGACATACAACTTTCAGAAGCTGCTACTGGTGAAGAAAATGACATGATGCAATTACAAGTTTTTCAAACTCATGGTTCGGCAACAACCTCAGTTCAAAGTCTACCAAGTATTGAAGACTTAGCTGTTGGTGTTTCTTCATGCATACCGGACGTTGAAGAAATGAGTAATGAAACAGGTAGTGAAATTATTTCATTTGTTAGTATGAATGAAATTGCAGAGAAAAAGGTTTTTAGGAACAAGACATTGGTTAAGAAAAGTATTTCGGTGTATGCGATACATAAAAACTTTCAGTTCAAGGTAAGTAAGTCGGACAAGAAAGAATATGTGCTGAAATGCATAGATGATAATTGCAAATGGAGTTTTAGAGCTTCAAGACTTGGAGGAACAGAAATGTTCAAAATAAGATATATGAGAAACGATCACACATGCTCAAATAACATCATCTTGGCAGATCACCGTCAAGCAACAAGCTCAATAGTAGGAGAATGCATCAAGTACAAGTATGTCTCAACAAAAACAACATACACTCCTGCAGACATAATAAGTGACATGATGAATACATACGGAGTGTCGATGAGTTACGAGAAAGCTTGGAGATCTAAGGAGAAAGCTTTGGAATTGGTGAGAGGAGATCCAACAGAGTCTTATGAAAATGTTCCAAAGTACTTGTACATGATAGAACAAACAAATCCTGGATCAATTACAAGAATTGAGACTTATGACAACAACAAATTTAAATACCTCTTCATGGCATTAGGAGCGTCTATTCAGGGGTGGGAGTATTGCAGACCTATAATAGTAATTGATGGTACGTTCTTAAAGGGAAATTATGGTGGAACATTATTTACAGCATGTACACAAGATGCAAACAACAACATTTTCATATTAGCATTTGGAGTTGGTGACTTAGAAACTAATGATTCATGGGAGTGGTTCTTACTTATGTTAAAAGAAGCTTATGGTGAGCGAGAAGGATTGTGTATAATCTCAGATGGTCATAAAAGCATAAAAAATGCAATCCAGAAGGTGTATAAGAATTCAATGCATGGTCTATGTTCCTACCACTTGCTACAAAATCTAAAGTCAACATTTGGCAAAAGAAATGGAAAGACCATTACACAACCATTCAATAGAGCTGCTAGAGCCTACACGAAAAATGATTTTGAGTTCCATATGAAACAACTCGATGAAATCCACAAAGGGATTCGATCACATCTGGTATGTTCAAAAATATTTATTAGTTTGGATGCATAATAACATTATATGCAAGAAATGATTAATATTTTGGTTATTCTTTATGCAGGAAGAAATTGGTTATCACAAGTGGTCAAGGGCATACATGACAAATAACAGGTTTTCCACAATGACTTCAAATATAGTTGAATCAGTAAATTCGATAACAAAAACAACAAAAGGTTGTCCTATAGAACTTTTATTGGAATCCTTAAGATATTTGTTGCAAGAATGGTTTGTGAAGCACTTAAACGATGCGCGGGCAACCTTCACAAAACTTGCAAACAAACAAGAAAAAATATTGAGAGAGAAATCCATGGAATCAAAGAAATTGAAGGTAAAAGGCTATAAATTGTATGAACTAAATATCATTTATATGCTAGAATGTTATTGTAATGAAAACATGCATGTACCAACAAAGGATATAGTGTGTTTTTAAAAAGTGACAGAGTGTGTCACTTTCTGAGTAAAAAGTGACATAGTGTGTCACTTTCTTACTATAGAGTGGCATGACTTGGATTTCATATCGTCTATGGCTCTAATTATAATTACATATCAGTAGAAGGTTTATGATTTTGAAATCTTATTATATCTGATTGTTATTGTAATGAAAATATGCTTATCTAAAAAAAGTGACATAGTGTGTCACTTTCTGAATAAAAAGTGACATAGTGTGTCACTTTCTTAGTATAAAGTGGCATGACTTGGATTTCATATCATCTATGGCTCTATTTATAATTAAATATTAGTAGAAGGTATATGATTTTGAAATCTTATTATATCTGATTGTTATTGTGATGAAAATATGCTTATCTAAAAAAAGTGACATAGGTTGTCACTTTCTGAATAAAAAGTGACAGAGTGTGTCACTTTCTGAATAAAAAGTGACATAGTGTGCAATTTTTCAGTAAGTTGGAGTTAAATGTTATGAAAGCATGATTTAATTGTTGTAGTTTATTAATACATTATTTTCTTGCATTATTTGCACAGGCATCGACTTCAAGTTCAATAATATACCAAGTCAATGATATTTGTGCCTCATATGTGGTGAATATTGAAGAAAAGACATGTACATGCAATCAATTCCAAGTGGACAAAATCCCATGTGCACACGCATTGGCAGTTATTGCAAAGATAAAGGAAGATTCATATTTGTATTGTTCAAAATATTACACAACAGAGATGTACGTCCAAACATACAGTGGTACAGTTTACCCACTTGGAGACCGCAATGATTGGAATATACCAGATGATGTAAAAGCAAGAATAGTCTTGGCTCCTGATCCAAAAAGAAAATCTGGATGACCTAAAGAGAAAAGAATACCATCAAAAGGAGAAAAAAAGCAAAGTACAAAATGTGGTAGATGTGGAAAGTATGGCCACAATCGAAGATCGTGTCAAACTCCAGCACCTTTGAAGAAGAAGCCACAAAAGAAAAGAAAGTTACAAGATTTATAAGTTTTTTATTTTTTATTTGGAAAAGTATCACTTATTCATTCTTATTGGGTTTTCTATTCAAAATAGTGTTAACATTCATGTGCTTTGCTTTTTTATAGGTCATGACATTATAGTGGAATGTAAAACTTATCATTTAACACTAAATTGTATACATGATAGTTCAACTATTAAAGGAATTTCATGTGTCACTTTTGCATATTAGTTTTCCTTTTCAAATTCGTGTGACGCACATATTTGTTCGTTAGAACAAAAAGTGACGCACATTGTCACTTTTATAATGAAAAGTGACACACTATGTCACTTTTTGTTCTAAAAGTGACACACTATGTTATTTATTCGTTATTAAAACCACTAACATGGCTGTCAAAGTGTATACATAATTTCTATAATTTAAGAACAAAAAGTGACAAACTATGTCACTTTTAGAACAAAAAATGACTCACACTGTCACTTTTATAATGAAAAGTGACACACTATGTCACTTTTTGTTCTAAAAGTGACACACTATGTTGTTTGTTCGTTATTAAAACCACTAACATGGCTGTCAAAGTGTATACATAATTTCCATAATTTAAGAATAAAAAGTGACACACATGGTCACTTTTATAATGAAAAGTGACACACTATGTCACTTTTTGTTCTAAAAGTGACACACTATGTCACTTTTTGATCTAAATTAAAACCACTAACATGGTGATAGGATGACACCAAGACCACCAATTCATTTGGTGTATTCTAGACGCAAGAGAGGAGCTGGACCAGATGCAAGCAAGGGAGTGGAACCAGACGCAAACAAAGGAGCGGACTAGTTGTGAAGCCAATGAAGTCGACACAGCAACGTAGTAGGAAATTGTAATAAAATAGTTGTATGGATGTTTACTTTCATTATTCAATTGTAATACTTTCTTTTAGTTGTTTTGTTGGGAGAGGACAGAGCTCTCGAAGCCTCTGTGTATCATTTCATTTCATTCCGTAAGTGACAACAGCAGTTTACATTGTTCTGTACATGTTCCAATCACTGAATCAATAAATAAATACTATCTTCTATTACAAATTTGAATCTCAATTACATAAGTTGGCTGTCTTCTTGTTGCAATTAGCTGTTTATCTGCATTCAAACAATTCAGCTCCATCACATGGCTGTCTAAGTGTATACATAATTTCCATAATTTTAGAACAAAAAGTGACACACTATGTCACTTTTAGAACAAAAAGTGACACACACTGTCACTTTTATAATAAAAAGTGACACACCATGTCACTTTTACAACGAAAAGTGACCTACTATGTCACCCGTTCGTTATTAAAACCCATAACTTAGCTGTCAACACGAATAGCATGTCACCTGTATAAAAAAATATTTTGTACTTACATTTTTTGCAAAGAAACATTCAAAACTTACATTTTTAATCTCATTTACATGAAACTACATTCACCATATACACTACATTTACATGTCATATGTACTCCTACTACAAAAATATTAATTACAAAAAAATTGCAGCCTTCTCTGTCTTGTCAAATATCCTTTCCCACCCAATCATTATCAGTGGTATACATAATTTCCATAATTTTAGAACAAAAAGTGACACACTATGTCACTTTTAGAACAAAAAGTGACACACACTGTCACTTTTATAATAAAAAGTGACACACCATGTCACTTTTACAACGAAAAGTGACCTACTATGTCACCCGTTCGTTATTAAAACCCATAACTTAGCTGTCAACACGAATAGCATGTCACCTGTATAAAAAAATATTTTGTACTTACATTTTTTGCAAAGAAACATTCAAAACTTACATTTTTAATCTCATTTACATGAAACTACATTCACCATATACACTACATTTACATGTCATATGTACTCCTACTACAAAAATATTAATTACAAAAAAATTGCAGCCTTCTCTGTCTTGTCAAATATCCTTTCCCACCCAATCATTATCAGTATCATAATTCTCCACTTGCTTCTTCTTCGCATACACGTACAATTGAGTGGCCAAGTATTTCCGAACCTGTGCAATATTGAATGTCTTTGGCATCTCATTCAACATTCCATTGATTAAATACTCAGCATATTTAATCACATAGATTCCACAATCACCACTGCAAAGAACAAAATGAAACATTAACCAATAATTAAAGGCAAACCATACATTTCTATCTATTCAACATATAAAAATTCAAACTTTTAAAAAGCAAACTAACTCGTTCTTTTGCTGTGGTAGTTTTGGAACCAACTTTACACCAAGTGGTTTTAGCGCCTCTTGTTCTGTAATATTTTTGCCGTCGAAGAATCCGGTGTTATACAAAAGATGAGGAATAATAACCGAAAATGGTTTAACAGCTTCAAGTACAACAGGCTTCTTGACCACCTTAGTGTAGGAATTATAAATATTCAAGCACATCTCCTTGATGTCAAAATGACAAAGAAGCCAATGAGCCGAGTTATACATCCTCAAAGGCATAATGACATGGTCAACTTCTCGCCAACTGGTGTTGCAAGGCATGTACAATCCAATTGGATACGACAGTAGAGAAGTTTGCTGAACAAGGACTACTGGATCCTTCAAAAAATCATCATACAACCCCCTAACTTGGCTGTCAAAGGCAAAGTCCGTTGTTGTACCATTGAATTTTATACCCTGTTCATACCTCAACATCTTTCGCAAATAATAAAAACACACATCCATATGCTACAAAACAAGTGTATAAAAAAGAATCAGCAATGTATTAATAAATGTTATACATAAATCTTAAACCAAACAACTAAGAAACAAAAACTTACTGTGTCATCCAAAGCCTCATTGCTTGTCACTAATTCATACCACCACAGTTTAGAAGAGATTGAAACATCGCTGAAGTAGAAGCTAGGGCTAATCTTAACATTCTCATCATTGAAATGATTAACTCTGCATTACAAAAAAGAAATGTCACATACAATTACACTGGTATAAATTCTGTAACATGCAGTGATACCATGAATTGAGGCTTCGGATAGAAAAGTGACACGCTCTGTCACTTTTTTCCTAAAAGTGACATGCTATGTCACTTTTTGTCTAAAAAGTGACATGGTCTGTCACTTTTTGTTCAAAAAGTGACAGAACAATGTATGGAACTTAGACAAGCAAATTTGAATCATAATCATCTATGCGGTTGATTTAAATGCAAGATCTAACTTAAATATTTGTTGTGTATTATGAAGTGACATGAATTATTGAGCATGATGAAACATTAATGTATCTTTTTTTTGTCTTGAATATGAATTGAGGCTTGGAGTTAGAAAAGTGACATGCCATGTCACTTTTTGTCTAAAAAGTGACATGCTATGTCACTTTTTGTTTAAAAAGTGACATGGTCTGTCACTTTTTGCTTTGAATCATAATCATCTATGCGGTTGATTTAAATGCAAGATCTAACTTAAATATTTGTTGTGTATTATGAAGTGACATGAATTATTGAGCATGATGAAACATTAATGTATCTTTTTTTTGTCTTGAATATGAATTGAGGCTTGGAGTTAGAAAAGTGACATGCCATGTCACTTTTTGTCTAAAAAGTGACATGCTATGTCACTTTTTGTTTAAAAAGTGACATGGTCTGTCACTTTTTGCTTTGAATCATAATCATCTATGCGGTTGATTTAAATGCAAGTCTAACTTAATATTTGTTGTGTATTATGAAGTGAACATGAATTATTGAGCATGATCAAACATTAATGTATCTTTTTTTTGTCTTGAATATGAATTGAGGCTTGGAGTTAGAAAAGTGACATGCCATGTCACTTTTTGTCTAAAAAGTGACATGGTCTGTCACTTTTTGTTTAAAAAGTGACATGGTCTGTCACTTTTTGCTTTGAATCATAATCATATATGCGGTTGATTTAAATGCAAGTCTAACTTAATATTTGTTGTGTATTATGAAGTGACATGAATTATTGAGCATGATCAAACATTAATGTATCGTTTTTTTGTCTTGAATATGAATTGAGGCTTGGAGTTAGAAAAGTGACATGCTATGTCACTTTTTGTTCAAAAAGTGACAGAACAATGTTAGCCAAATATTAATGTATCGTTATTTTGTCTTGAATATGAATTGAGACTTGGGGATAGAAAAGTGACATGCCATGTCACTTTTTATCTAAAAAGTGACATGCTATGTCACTTTTTGTTTAAAAAGTGACATGGTCTGTCACTTTTTGCTTTGAATCATAATCATCTATGCGGTTGATTTAAATGCAAGTCTAACTTAATATTTGTTGTGTATTATGAAGTGAACATGAATTATTGAGCATGATCAAACATTAATGTATCGTTTTTTTGTCTTGAATATGAATTGAGGCTTGGAGTTAGAAAAGTGACATGCTATGTCACTTTTTGTTTAAAAAGTGACATAGTCTGTCACTTTTTGCTCAAAAAGTGACAGAACAATGTTAGCCAAATATTAATGTATCTTTTTTTTGTCTTGAATATGAATTGAGGCTTGGAGTTAGAAAAGTGACATGCCATGTCACTTTTTGTCTAAAAAGTGACATGGTCTGTCACTTTTTGTTTAAAAAGTGACATGATCTGTCACTTTTTGCTTTGAATCATAATCATCTATGCGGTTGATTTAAATGCAAGTCTAACTTAATATTTGTTGTGTATTATGAAGTGACATGAATTATTGAGCATGATCAAACATTAATGTATCGTTTTTTTGTCTTGAATATGAATTGAGGCTTGGAGTTAGAAAAGTGACATGCTATGTCACTTTTTGTTTAAAAAGTGACATGCTATGTCACTTTTTGTTTAAAAAGTGACATAGTCTGTCACTTTTTGCTCAAAAAGTGACAGAACAATGTTAGCCAAATATTAATGTATCGTTATTTTGTCTTGAATATGAATTGAGACTTGGGGATAGAAAAGTGACATGCCATGTCACTTTTTGTCTAAAATATGACTTGGTCTGTCACTTATTGCTCAAAAAGTGACAGAACAATATATATAAGTTAGAGAAACAAATTTGAATCAAAATCATCTATGTGGTTGCTTTGAATACAGGATTTAACTTGATATTTGTTGTGCATTATATAGTAACATGAATTATTGAGCATGAACAATCATTAATGCATCAATTTTTTATATTGAATATGAATTGTGGCTTGGGGATTGAAAAGTGACATACTCTGTCACTTTTTGCTTAAAAAGTGACAAGCTCTGTCACTTTTTGCTCATAAATGACAGAACAATGTATATAAGTTACTCAAACACATTTGTATAACAAATCTTCTCTATGGTTGATTTAAATGCAAGGTCTAACTTGTTATTTGTTCTTCATCATGGAGTGACATGAATTATTGAGCATGATCAAACATTAATGTATCGTTATTTTCCCTTGAATATGAATTGAGGCTTGGAGTTAGAAAAGTGACATGCTTTGTCACTTTTTGCTTAAAATGTGACATGCTATGTCACTTGTTGCTTAAAAAATGACAGAACATTGTATGAACCTTAGACAAACATTAATGTATCGTTATTTCGTCTTGAATATAAATTGAGGCTTGTGGATAGAAAAGTGACATGCTATGTCACTTTTTATTTTAAAAGTGACATGGTCTGTCACTTTTTGTCTAAAAAGTGACATGGTCTGTCACTTATTGCTCAAAAAGTGACAGAACAATGTACACAAGTTAGAGAAAGAAATTTGAATCAAAATCATCTATGTGGTTGATTTGAATGCAGGATTTACAGTGACATGAATTATTAAGCATCAATAACCATTAATGCATCAAATTTTTATCTTGAATATGAATTATGACTTGGGATTGAAAAGTGACATATTCTGTCACTTTTTGCCTAAAAAGTGACATGCTCTGTCACTTTTTGCTCAAAAGTGACAGAACAATGTATGCAAGTTACACAAACACATTTGAATAACAAATCTTTTCTATGGTTGATTTAATTTTTACACAAAAACATTTGGATAAAAATAATGTGTCACTTTCGTATTAAAAAGTGACATTATGTCACATACTTACTTGTTTTTCGTCACCAACCCTTCCTTGTACCAACTCTCAAATGCTTCCACATCTGGTGCGTATGGGGGACACAACCCAACTTTGAATGCAAACGTACCCTTCACCACACGCTTCGCAGTAGAAGTTCCCGCTGTAGAAGTACCCACCGTAGAATCATATTGATTAACAAATGGGGACTGAAGAATTGCGGCAGGTTTCGTTTGCCTCTTCAGGGATGCATCCGGAGTGACTTCATCAACAGTCTAAAATGTCACAAAAAAATTAAAAAGTGTCAAGTTATATTGTACAAAACACACAAAAATAATTCTTTTAAATGAAAAATAATCAAACAAACAATTGCCTCTTCAAGTTTATGTTCAGCTAAAACAGCTGCAGCAATCTCATCAATTTTTTGCCAATCCTCATCTTTCAATTCAATATCATCATCATTTACATCAACAGTCTGAATAAAAACGTACAAAAGATTACTTTTTGCAGTACAAAAAACAGATCTAACAAAGTAAAAACACAAAATATAGTGTGAAAAAAATACATCTTGTTGCATTTTTTTGGCTAAACTATGAGCAGCAACATCATCAACAATCTTCCAGTCCTCTTCATTAAAATTTATTATATCTTCATCAATAGACTAAATCAAAAATAAATAAGCCACGTTATATAGTGCACAATAACATCTAAGTAAATCTCAAATTATAAATACAATGCATTTGGAATTGAATAATACCTTTTCCACATTAGTTTCAACCGGCATCTCAATACTTTTTCCAGTCGAATCAAACTCAACACCCAATGAAAAACTAGGACAATCAGTTGCATTCTTTTCCATGTCCACTGTATCCTTAGCAACATTTTCCGTACCATTCTAGACATAAGAATAAATAAAAAGTCTCAAACATATATATATAAAAAGTGACATAAATCTCTTAAAAATGACATAATTATAGTAATAAGTGATATAGCAAAAAGTGACACACTGTGTCACTTTCTTAGCAAAAAGTGACACAGTTTGTCACTTTCTTAGCAAAAAGTGACAAACTGTGTCACTTTCTTATTAAAAATTACATATAGAGATTTTGGGCTTCCAAATCAACTACATCAACTCTATCATCCCCATATTCCATTTCTCTCAATGTTTTTACAAAAATAAAATAAAAATGATACACGTCTCCAAAAAGTGACACAGTTTGTCACTTTCTTAGCAAAAAGTGACATAAACCTAAAAAAGTGACAACATCTCTTAAAAAGTGACATACATTTATGAAAAAAGTGACTTAGATCTAAAAATGTGACATACCTTCAACATTTGCAAGTCATTCACTTTGCTTTCAACATTTGCCACCCGTTGTAGAATTTCTTCATTCAATTTTACTTTCTCTTCAAGTTGTTTTACTTTCTCTTCAATTTCAATATTCGATTGAACTTTGATTTCAAGCTCAGCTAGTCGATTCTGAATTTCTTCATTTGATTGCATTTTCGACTCTATATCTGTCAACCGTTTCAAAATAACGTCATGTGATTCCACTTTCGCCTCTATTTCTGCCAACCGTTTGAAAATTTCTTCATTTGATTGAAGTTTCACTTCAATCTCTGCTAAACGTTTCAATATTACTTCATTTGATTCAGAATGTCTCTGAAAATACAAAAATCAGAGAAAAACACATAATCATAAGAAACAATAAATACAAAAGGTATAAAAAGCATAAAAAGGTAAATAAATTCTCATAAAACTCAACTACCTTTTTTTTCTTCAACTTTGAAGAACTGTCATCGCCGGCTGTAATCATCAGCGTTGACTGATGAATAACAGGATGCTCAGAGTTGTCATCATCTTTAGTGTTCTGCCCTTGAGATTTTAAATTCTCAAACAACCCATCAGTATATGACACTTCCTTCTCCGCATCAGTGATCTTAACAACATTAACTTCAATCTGCAAAAACACATATTCATATATTTAAAATAACAAACAGTAATGAAAAATGTAAAGAAAAATCGCATAATTAATAAATGGAGCTTACTTTTATCAAGTCAAAAATACGTTTGTGCAATTGTAAAGATGTCAAATGCACATTAGAACTCCAGCTCAAGATCCGAGGAAGCGATGGCTTGTACTTCACACAAAAATTTTTCTCAGCTATTGCAGGAATAGACTCGTATATCCAAACTTGGAAAGCAAGAAGAAAACCATTCAGCCTATACTCCAAAATTTTTTTTGAAGGATCTAACTTCAAGATCCTCTTGCTGAATGCACCCTTCAGAGACATTAACGTCAAACTATACAACTCCTTTCCCCATGGAAAAGATTCCATTTCACCCGATTCAACAAGTACAAAAATTGAATCATCAACACTTTTATGGTATGATGTGGCAAATAAGAATGATGAAATAAGATATATAAGACCAACATCCACCACGTCCTTGTCAACAGTATCAGATGGCAACTCTTTAAATACATTTTCAACACACTCTGTTGAAATGTTATCAAAAAACTTGAAATACTTGTCCTTAATCGTACTACTACGCATTCTGTACTTGGTAAAATCACCATTCCCCACGCACCGAAGTCCCGACATCAGACAAAATTCTTCAATAGAAAATCTGACCACTTTGTCATCGATGTTGAACCATAATTCATTTACATTTGGTTGCTTCACCTGCCTTAATAACAACTGGTGAATCAACTGAGCCTGAATAACCGTTTCTTTTAAATCAAGATACGGTCCAAAACAGGTTTCCTTAAACATCTGCTTTTGTGTTTCTGTAAGCTTGTTGTTTAAGGTCTTGATGACTACGTGGGGAGAGTAGAATGTGACTTTTCCAGGAAACCAATAGGTCTGCGGAATCAATAACTCGCAGTCCTACAAAAAATATATAACAAAGATGGTTAGTTACTATATAAGTGACATATAAATAGAATGAACATATATTAAATAAAAGTGAGAAACATATTCAACAAGTGACATGCTCTGTCACTTTTTAAGTAAAAAGTGACATGCATGTCCAAAAAGTGACAAATGTCTTCAAAAAGTGACAAACATCTTCAAAAAGTGATATATGTCTAAAACTGTGACATTAGCTCTATTTAAAAGTGACATACATCTCAAAAAACAGTGATCATACAATCTATTTGTTAGTTTGGATGTTCATACTTATTGTATTTATATATTACAAAAAAGTGACATGATATGTCACTTTTTACTTAAAAAGTGACATGCTCTGTCACTTTTTAAGTAAAAAGTGACAAACATGTCTTCAAAAAGTGACAAATGTCTTCAAAAAGTGACAAACATCTTCAAAAAGTGATATATGTCTAAAAATGTGACAATAGCTCTATTTAAAAGTGACATACATCTCAAAAAACAGTGATCATACAATATATTTGTTAGTTTGGATGTTCATACTAATTGTATTTATATATTACATAAAAGTGACATGATATGTCACTTTTTACTTAAAAAGTGACATGCTCTGTCACTTTTTAAGTAAAAAGTGACATACATGTCCAAAAAGTGACAAACATCTTCAAAAAGTGATATATATCTAAAACTGTGACAGTAGCTCTATTTAAAAGTGACATACATCTCAAAAAACAGTGATCATACAATCTATTTGTTAGTTTGGATGTTCATACTTATTGTATTTATATATTACATAAAAGTGACATGATATGTCACTTTTTACTTAAAAAGTGACATGCTCTGTCACTTTTTAAGTAAAAAGTGACAAACATGTCCAAAAAGTGACAAACATATTCAAAAAGTGGCATACATCTCTTCAAAAAGATATATATCTAAAAATGTGAAAGTTGCTCTATTTAAAAGTGACATACATCTCAAAAAACAGTGATCATACAATCTATTTGTTAGTTTGGATGTTCATACTTATTAAATTTATATATTACATAAAAGTGACATGATATATCATTTTTTACTTAAAAAGTGACATGCTCTGTCACTTTTTAAGTAAAAAGTGACAAACGTGTCCAAAAAGTGACAAACATCTTCAAAAACTGATATATGTCTAAAAATGTGACAGTAACTCTATTTAAAAGTGACATACATCTCAAAAAACAGTGATCATACAATCTATTTGTTAGTTTGGATGTTCATACTTATTGAATTTATATATTACATAAAAGTGACATGATATGTCACTTTTTACTTAAAAAGTGACATGCTCTGTCACTTTTTAAGTAAAAAGTGACAAACATGTCCAAAAAGTGACAAACATATTCAAAAAGTGGCATACATCTCTTCAAAAAGATATATATCTAAAAATGTGAAAGTTGCTCTATTTAAAAGTGACATACATCTCAAAAAACAGTGATCATACAATCTATTTGTTAGTTTGGATGTTCATACTTATTAAATTTATATATTACATAAAAGTGACATGATATATCATTTTTTACTTAAAAAGTGACATGCTCTGTCACTTTTTAAGTAAAAAGTGACAAACGTGTCCAAAAAGTGACAAACATCTTCAAAAAGTGGCATACATCTCTTTAAAATGATATAGATCTAAAAATGTGACATTCATCTCTTTTAAAGTCACATATATCTACAACAACAGTGATCATAAAGTCTATTTACTAGTTTCCACATTCAAACTTATTGTACCTATATAAGTAAAAAGTGACAAACATCTCCAAAAAGTAACGTAGATCTCTTTAAAAGTGACATACATCTCAAAAAACAGTGATCATACAATCTATTTCTTAGTTTGGATGTTAATATCTTATTGTATTTATATATAACATAAAAGTGACATGCTCTGTCACTTTTTATGTAAAAAGTGACAACCATCTCAAAAAAATGACAAGCATCTCCAATAAGTGACATGAATCTCTTTAAAAGTGATATACATCTTAAAAAATAGTAACAAACATATCAAAACATCTCCAATAAGTGACATGGATCTCTTTATACAATCTATTTGTTAGTTTAGATGTTCAAACTTATTGCATTCACTTATTATATTAGATGAAAGTGGAATGCTCTGTAACATTTTAAGTAAAAAGTGACAACATCTCCAAAAAGTGACAAACATATCAAAAAGTTGCATTCAGTTCAAAAAAACACTGATCTCATTTTGGTAAACTTGAATATCATCAAATTACACTTTAATCTCATTTTGATATATCATTGATTTGACAATAGTTACAATGTGTTATTGGCTTCCTAAAATCACCACCATCAACCAGTTAATAATTGAAAACGAAAATGCAATTTCATCGAACAAAATATCTCTCAAAATGAAAAAATTTCATACAGCAACCATTATCACTGTTTTTCCTAAACGCAACATCATCAAGTGAATAATAATGAAAAAGAGAAATTCGATTTTACAAAACCAAAAAATCTCTTAAAAAGTAAAAATTAAAGCAAATCGAAAAAATATAAAAAAATAAAGAATAAATCGAACTAAACCTTTGGTTGTGCAATGTTTTTCATCTTCTTCGAAGATCCTTCGACTAAAATGCACTTTCTTTTTATCCCCGAAGATTCTGCAACTATTTTATCGCCTTCTCCAACCATATTTCAACTTATATTGTTAAAATAAAGAATAAACGTACGTAGATTATGGATTATTGACGGAATATGAGGTTTTCACCGGAATCGCAGAGAGAAAACGGGAAGGTTTGATACTGTAGATGAAAAGGATTTGATACTGTAGATGAAAAGTTAGTAATTTTCCTTTTTTACCCTCCCATACTATTATAAGAAAGTATATTTTTCAATTTTTTTAAAAAAAAAACGTATTTTTCAATTTATTTTTGGAAATAACGTGTTGGGCCTAATTTCCACACAATATAACACAAAGGGCCCATAATACAAGCCCATTACATCAGTGATTGAAGTGGGCCTTGAACTGACCGGTCCAAGCCCTGCTTCATCAAATTCCTTCTCCTGGTTCTTATCATGTTTTTTTAGGTTTTGATCAATTTTCTAAAAAAACTCACCAAATTTCTGTTTGGACCCATGCATAGTCACGCTTCATGCACTTATCCTTATTTCATTCTCACCTAGGCCCGAAAAATTTGAAACTCGACCTCCACGTCTAACTACGCTTTACGCTTTTTACAACACTAATTTTAATATGAAAACATAGATTTTTACTAAAAACTAAATATCTAAGCATCAAAAATTGAAATTACTTTTTAAAAAAAAAAACTTCAACATTTACTCTACGAATTATAAAAATATGTAACACAACATATAGTAATATATCATCTTACTCAAGTAAAACATTGATTTTTTAATAAAAAAAATAACGCAAAATGTAATCTTTGTAAAACATTGATTTTCTTAATAAAAAGTAACACATAGTAACACAAAATGTTATCCCTGTACAACATTGATTTTATAATAAAACGTAATATATAGTAACACAACATGTTACTCATATAAAAATGTGGAACTGAAATTTCGAGCAATATAATATGTTATCTTTTGTGAACTAGCTTTGATAAAAAATAACAAGGTATTTTCACTCAAAATTTTACTTGAGTGTAGGTAAAAACCAAAAATTAAAAAAAGGATAGTATTTCAGTGTTTTGAATAATAGTAGGGTATTTGTCAAATTTTCTGACATTTTTGTATTATGATTGTTACAACGTAATAACAACGTAATAATCCAAAGTATTCTCCGAAACATAGATGTAGGGTATGGAGTCGTGTAATTTCTTTATAACTATTTTCATCTTTTTATTCAATTCTCTAGAATTTTCAATTTTCTTTCAAATGATTTGTTTAGTAAACTAAATTATACAGTATTAATTTAAAAAATTAAATTATACAGTAGTAATTTAAAAAATTAAATATTATACACTATAATGTTATGATTGAATGTTATACATTCTTAATGACATGGTTAATAAACTAAATTGGACAATAATAAACAGAATTAAAATTACTCGTACTCCCTTGAAAATGATGCATCAAGGTGTGGACAAAACTTGAAGTAGATCGATATCATTCAAGCTCAGACACCTCTTATGGGTTATGTAGGGTCAAGAAGTGTGTGAAATCGATTAACTCACATAAGTGAAAATTTGTTATTGGCCACTTAGCTTCCTTTTATGAACTCAGTTAGATTTACTATGACAAATATTTTTAACCTATAGTATGAGTATGAGTAGGGTGGGTATTTTAATCATAACATAATTTTGTGAATTGAAATCGAACTCAAATCGGAAGTTCCGGTTTGATTCTAAAAAAAACATGAATTAAGAACTGGAACGAAGAATTGAAAATTGAACGGGTTCGGGTTGGTTCTTAGTTCTTGAATTGGAACCGTAAGTACTCGACTCTGGAACTGAATTTGTCATTATTTATTTTTTATAATTTATTCACACTGATCCACTAACTTAGTCCAACACTACGGTACCAAAGACTAAAGCAATTGTCAAAAACCCAAGCCAAAAGACCAAAACTCACCGCCCCTAAACCTAAAATCATTGACACAATTTCAAATACCTAAATTCTCAATTCTCAATTCTCAATTCTCAATTCTCAATTGCTATTCACTCTCTCTCGTACTCTTACTTATCTCTATGTCCCTTATCTATCTATCGCTCAACACACAGTGGGACGGAGAATGTGAAGCTCATCTGTAACTGTGACGAATCTTTAATTTTGAGAAGTAAATTTCATTTTTCAAATCTTAATTTATGGATTTGTAATTTTGGTGTCTATTCTTCCGTTTAATGTTTCAGAAAACTTATTTTGTAATTTTTAAAAGTTTTAGGACTTTATTTGCGATTTTATTTTATTTTTTTTGTTGTTTTTAGCTTCTTTTTTTTTTGTTTATTAAAAGAGGAGGGCAAAACTGTCAAAATATGTCAAAAGGACGTGATTTGCAACAAAATTCTAAGGCTGGAGATGGCCAATACTAAAAAAAAGGTTATGGGTAGATTTATTATAAATTGGAAAGGCTGAAAACCAAAAGTACAAATTACTAAAAAAAATAAGAAATGTACTAAAAGCCCATTCACCACAATGTTTAAAAAAAAATAAAAAAATATTGTTTTGCGCTCGACAAGCAGAGCAACAAAAAAAAAATTGTTTTGTTGTGTGCTCGACAAGAAAAAAAACTTGTATGTTTGTCGAGCTACTTGACGAGCAAAAAAAAAAAAAAAACCCTTCTCGACAAGCACACCAAAAAATTTGTTTTGTTATGTACTCGACAAGCACACAAAAAAAAGTCTTCTTGTGCTTGTCGAGCACATAAGACAAATATTAAAGAAAAACAAATTAAGGAAAAAAATGATATCATTTTTTTAGAATACTGTAATATTATAAGATAAAACAAAAAAAAAAGATTAGTAAAAAATTGAATGAATATGTGTAAAAGAAAAATAAATAAGAAAAAAAAAATGTGATTGGCACATACCACAATAATTTGGCAGTCTCTAACTTATCTAAGTAATATAATTCTGCTGAAAATGAAAAGGGGCGGTGTGGATTTTTGAGGAAGATGAACTTATTTTGTACTTTTAAAAAGTTGTAGGACTTTATTTACAATTTTATTTTATTTTATTGTTGTTTTTAGTTTTTTTTTTTTGTTTATTTAAAGAGGATGACAAAACCGTCAAAATATGTCAAAAGGACGTGATTTGCAACAAAATTCAAATGCTGAGATGGCCAATGCTAAAAAAGAAGTTAGGGATAAATTTGTTATAAATTAGAAAGGTTGGAAACCAAAAGTGCAAATTACCAAAAAAAAATAAGAAATAGGCTAAAAGCCCACACACCACAATTAAAAAATAATAATTGTTGTGTGCTCTACAAGTACAACAACGAAAAAAGGAAAAAAAAAATTGTTTTGTTGTGTGCTCAACAAGAAAAAAAAAATTTCTTGTGCTTGTCGAGCAACTCGACAAGCACACAAAATATTTAAAAAAAAAATTTGTGCGTTTGTCGAGCTACTCCACAAACATAAAAATAAAAAATAAAAATATGTAGTTTCAAGTTACTCGACAAAGATTTAAATTTTTTTTTTCCTCTTATTGTTTAGTTTATTTTTTAAAACTTTTTCACTGTTTAATTATTAGACTCCTATTTGTCCGCTCGACAAAAAAAACAAAAAAAAATGGTATGGGGGCAGTGTCGAGCTACTCGAAAAAAAAAATGGTATATGAGTAGTGTTAAGCTGCTCGACAAAAAAAAATAAAAAAAAAGAGAAAAAAGAATTGTGTATAATTTGCTTTATAAGCTTAAAAAGAAAAGAAAAATTCTCAAATTGTGCTTTTAAGCTCATTTTGCTTGGCTTTGGTTTTGTCATATTAAAAGAAAAAAGTCAAAAATTGCTGGTTTTTTGAAAAAAAAAAATAAAAATTATTAACTCGACAAAACCAAAGCCAAATATATATATAAAGCAAAGTCAAAAATTGCGACTACAATTGTTAAAATGGTGTCGTATTGAACGAAAAATCTAAAGTGAAAAAAATTAAGACTCTTATATATATACTAGTTTTTGCTACGTGCGTTGCACGTATGTGAAAAATGTAGGGATAAATTTTATGTTTAAACTGCACGTAGGTATTGCTTGAATATATATGTATAAAAAATATTAAATATATAATACGTAAATAATAAATATGAAAAACATATTTTTGAACATACCATTTAATACAATTAATTAAGTAAATTATTGAAATTATAATAAGAAAAGCAGAATCAAATAAGCACATAATTCGTATAAAAAAATTAAATAACTCGTAAAAAAAATTAAATAACTAAGATTCATAAACGGCATTGGTAAAGTGATGTGATAAAGTGACCATTTTTATAAGATTGCCTTTAGTTGCAATTTACCAAGAATTACTTATTGCATGAAATGCCACTTGGAAGTATTTCTTCCTCCAAGTTATTATCGCTAACAAAAATACCTCATGAGCTGATTTGAAGGCATATAAAGTTACCTTTCCTTTGTTTCTTTTATTTGTTTCGAAGGGAAGTCACAAGTGTCCAACCCTAATTCACTACCCTCTGCAAATTAATTCATATAATTACTACTACCAGTTATACGAGATGTCCCATACAAAAATCCCAGAAGAGGCAATAAATGCTAATCTTCCCAAAGCACATCATTCTCTCACCCGTTTACGAAAAGACTACAATCCACACTTGAGGCAGCCCAAATTCATGTCACAAGGCCATACACATCCCAAAGCTGATTTTCTCACCCTTCTAACGGAAGAGCTAAGAAACTTTTCAAGTCAGCTCCACTGTTTTGGTAACCCAACCTATTCAAACCATGGAAACTAAATATTTCCTCCTCAACTCCGTCTACCCAACTACTGCCCAAAAAGGTGTCATTTAAGTCCTCCAAGCTTCTTTTTCCTTGCCCACATATTTTAACTTATCATCTCGATCTGCCACCAGCTTTGGTTTCTCAAAACAAAACAAAATATAGGAAGTTCATACTCGACAAGATTGAATAATCAAAGTAAGTAAGCTTATATCTTTCTGATATCCCAATATCATAATTATCTTCCATCCTTTAAACAGGTTAACTCTATTCATCAGGTGCTTTATGTTTGGCTTCCAGTGGTTGTTCCAATAGGTAATGAAACAACTTTGCAATCTATATTTCGAGCCCATAGCTGCAAAAACTCACCAACTAATATTAATTAACTCAGATCAAATCAATCTTTAGTCTTTAAACAGTTTGGATTATGTCGGAATCATGCAAATAGAAAAGTAACACATGACCACCATCTGCAGCTTTTGCTGAACAGCGCTGTCAACATTTTCATCACCAAAATATACAGAGGAGAGGCAAGTCCTCTCAAGGCCCCCAACATTAATGGAAAATTTTCAAATCATAATTCACCGAAGTTGAGAACTCCATATAGTAATTAGAAATCTACTCCATCCATTTGTGGCCAAATTTCAAATATACAATTTCATTTACGCATTTTAAACTGATGAGGCTGAAATTTGAAACACGTAACTTACTTCACCTTTTACTTTAATTCATTTCATTCATCTTTCCCCTCCAATACAATGGTGGAAAATTGATGAACAAGTATGTGCTAGACAATGAAGGGTAAAATCAGGCTTGCATATTCTCCAAACCAGAAAGAAAAAATCGAGTGAACAGTAACTCGAACGTTAGTGTTCATCGTCGAGTACTCGATTTTTTTTTTTTGTATGTAGGCTTTTCCATTTCATTTGTCTTTTTCTAATTTTTTTCACTTTACAGGATTTTTTTCTTGTCGACTGTGAACTTTAGAAAAAATGTTTGCTTAACACCAATTTAGTGAGCTTGGTTGTAATACAATAGCAAACCCAAATACTGAAAACTGACACCATAAATCACATCTCTTTTAACAATCCTGTCTAGAGAGTAAGTAGGCTTCTGCTTATTAAGCCTCTCAACAAGATCCCAGTTCTTCTTCGTCCCAGCTTTTTTCACCTTCTTATCATATGCCCGAATATCTCTTAATTTCTCGAGAAAAGGCTCGTTGGTACTCGACAACCAACATGGCTGTCGAGCTACTCGGCAACCAGCACAGTTGCCAAGCCAACTCGACAACCGTGGCCATTAGTAATCTTATATACTATTTCTGTATTTCTTTATGCCCTTAAATGGTTCTTCACCCCACTCCTTCTATTCTACAGGTGGTAAATATCTCCAAAAACTATGCTACAACACACATAAATGATTTCTTGGTGGTCTTTAATGAAATCAATCGTAAATGTTGTCAGTCCCTGGCCATTGCATGGATGGAAGAAGAGCTTTGCCTTGTTACCAGCAAACCTGACATGGTATTAAACATCAATTATCTTGATCCGCATTTAGTGAAGTTTTGTTGTTTTGTTTGATTTCTTCCGAGTTGTACTATGTAGCCCATTAAATAAATGGGTTTGCCATTTCAAATGATAATGATGTTGTATTAACCATCAAATTGTATTGCTTGTATTGCATGAACTATCCAAATTGTCTGATTTCATATTCTTATTTTTCGCTTTTCCTTCAATATTTTTGACTAATCAAATGTATTTTGATGCTTTATGGAAAGAGATTAACTAAACTAATGGGATTGAATCTCAAGTTTCTATTTCCATGGATTTATACACCAGCTTCCATTAAGTCAAAAAATATCCTCAATTCAACATAACGTGCAAGAAATTGAAAGGTTGGAAAGAATCTGCGTGAATTTTAAATCTTCTACAATCGAATAAAAAACAAACAATTTTAGTGTTGAAGTTTTTTTCGAAACAGAAGACAATGGTAACTCAGTTGTCTATGTTCAAAGAAAAAAAAATTAACATAAAAAATGGCGACAAACATGGAGGACTAACGCAGAAACCAAGGTTGAGTTGTGCTTAGAGCCTTTTTTGATGAGAGAGAGACGAGATTTTTTTGGGTGAAATGCTGGACAAAGTAAAAAATTACGGCTGTCTTCATTGTCAAACGGTAGCATATTGGATGAAAAAAGTTACAGTAAAAAATTTAAGACTTTTATATTATTGTAAAGATAGTAGGATAACACTAGTTATTATATATGATTTTCTTATAGGAAATAAGGTCTCTTTTGGGTTCACAAAGTAGTCTATTACATTTTAATATTTTGTGGCATTCAAGGATGTAGATAATAATTATCGAGTATAGTAATAATTTTATAAATATTTCTTACATTATTTTGCATTTAATAATTGATTTTAAAATAACAATAATTGGTGTAAATTCTAACATTTTATTACAAGTTAGAGATGCCGCCACGTCATTGATGTTCACAAAGTGTAGACCTTTTATCACGTGGCAGTATTTCTATCACATCTCCTCTAAAAATTAGTGGTGAGTACTAAAAGTCAATTCAGAGAAGAGTATCTCCAATGAAATTATTGATTAAAAAATTTGTGATCTATATATATATATATAAATAGTGATAGATAAATTATAAAAAATTAAATAAAAAATAATTATAAAATTTATCGTGATTGGACGGAGTTTCCCAATAAAGTGAAAATGTAAATTTTGCTCTTAAGACTTCGATTAATTGAATTAATGTGACGATTGTTCTTTGTATTACACAATTTGATGAATTATTCATAATTAATGACTATAAATACATTATTCAATTAGAATAAATAATTCATTCAATTAAGTAATACCACGTAGGATGACTATCGATAGTGAACGACTATAAATAACATTATCCAATTATAATTATTTAATTTTTTAAAGTGATCTTTGATCTTTCTAAATTTTAAACATGCCAAAATTGTAAAAGAGAAAGTGCACCACCTAAAGCATAAAATACAGGCCGTTCACTGGCTCCCAAATTGCAGAATAATGTAAAGAACAGCTCATTTCCACTCCACACCAAGAAGAAAAGGTGAACAAAATATTCAATTTTATTGGGGTTAGAAATGTCACTTTGAATTTTTTATGGGTAATTATATTGACACCAAGCACCACATTTTAATTTTATTTATCATTTTCAATCTTTTTCCCCAATTTTTTTTTACCGCATTCTTATTCTCAACTTTTCATTAATTAGCACATCTTGTGTCTAAAAATCTCTGTCTAAAAAATTTGTTGAGAGAACCTAAAACAACTCATTTGTCCATCATATTTAAAAAAAACAATAAATACAAAATTATGAAAAAAATATTTTTTCCTCATTTCAAAACACGCAATTAGAATTCTTAACAAAAACCATCATTAAGAATGAAATGTACTAATTAATGGAAGTTGAAGATAAGAATTCGACGAAAAAAAAATTAAGAACATACTTGTTACAATAAACAAAAGTTAAAAATTTTAAATACAATTAAGATATAATGTACTTAAAAAAAATTATAGTATTAATATAGCCACCATTTTTTATTTTTAATCTCTTCAACCCTTTTTAAGTTTCAAAGGTGTAAAATTTTTGGAAGTCCTAAGATGCGTTCGCTTTAAGCACATGTTCGGTCAAACTGGTCAAATATATTTTTTATCTACATATTTTGTAGGATCCACAACTTACAACTTACTTTTTATCCATACATTCACCAACAACTTATAATTTTAATACTTAAAAAATAATTTCAGTACTATCAAACATGTGCTAAGATATATTTGATATACGGGTCTAGATTGAAGGCAAATAAAATTTTAATTTTTTTTTTCATATATTTTTGTCTAGTCTATTTTATCAAAGTGCAGTTACTAATCAAACCATGCATCTGACACGTGGATATGGACATGGGTATTCAACAAATGTAAGCCGGAAATAATTAATATTAAGTTCGTAATTTAAGGATATTTGTTTACAACAATTGGGGAAGCTATGATTGCATTGTATACTCTGTTTTAAAAAATTCGTTTAGGTTGTGCAAGCATAAGACATGGCCTTCATGTCTTGTTTACGTTTCACATCTGACCTTTACCTCGCTCTAATCTAAGTTTCTTCTAGATTAAAAAAGTATGAAGTTCGACTTCTTCGTTTAATTACGTTTTATATTTTTTAGAATATTGATTGCATATATAAGAAAAGTTAAAAGTAACAGGTTTTAAATATCTTGGGAAAGTGCATTATTGATCATAAGCTTCCAAAAGTGCATCTTGCTTTAAAAAAGCAGCTCATTCGTACAAGTATAAAATTTTAACTCCTACTAGACCATAATTTTCTAGAGGGAAAAATGAAATTTGGTTCTATGAAAAGAAATGACGGACGAGTTTAGACCGTTCACGATAGTTCAGCTTATAAAAAGGATCTCAAAAGAGTAATTAGAATATTATTAGATCCATTTACAATTCCAATTTTCAAACTAATAAAGTGGACAGATTTGTCTATTTGTGTGTTCTTAAGAAGAAATATTTCGAAGTACGATGTACAACTTTGATAACTTAAAATATACATCAAGTAAAATAAACTATTGGTTGGGATGTGATAGGCTGCTAGTATGCTTGACATTATTAAAATTATTTTTTAAGTACTTATAAATTATAAGTTTTATGGAATGTGTTGATAATAAGTGAATAGTAAGTTGTGGATCTTACAAAATATGTAGATAAAAAATATGTTTGATTAATTTAAATTATAATTTAACTTAGTCAAATATGGGTTGCATTTGGTTGATCCAGTACATATTGCCTATAGACCTGACAAGATCGGAGAAGATTTGGAGAGCTAAGCCACATGTTCGCCTCTCTAAATGATTCGATCAACGATATAATTCGTTCTTGATCACTCTAAGTCTAGATGAAGTCAAATAAGGGTCGAATTATCCTGAACTTGAACAATCCTACTCAATATTACACCAATGTTATTCGTATACTTTGATCTCATCGTCTAGTGTCAGCGATTTTATGTCTTTAATAATTCCGCAAGTGCATGGATCGCTCAAGTAATAAAGTGGATGTTGAGTCCAAGTATCGATCCCACGAAGATTTAGATAATTCAGTTCAATTACAATGACCTTAACCGAATCTATTGAACTTTTGATGTTTGGTATTTAAGACTAATTAGAATTTGAACTAAAAACAATAAACTAATTGTAAATCAAATAACTAAAAATTAGATTAATAAAGATTACTTTAAAATTGAGAAAGAAGAGTACTAGGATCCCGAATCCGTTTATAATCGTTAATTCCTCTATCTAGATTCTTGGTCTTGACAAGTTACATCAGTTATGAAGATCAATATCCCTAGATTGTTCAACAGTTTCTTTCGAATAAAGCTAAACCTATTCATATGCATGACTCGACTATATTTCTATGACGAATGCGAATACAAATGAAAACATTAAATTTCTGTGGATACTTAAAGATCACCTAAAGCATAGTGGTATATTTCTATCCCCTATCGGACTTTAAGATAATTAAAATAGTGTCTAGCATGCTTTCGATCTTTCGATAGTAAAACATACCACAACGATCATACAATTATTGCGCATATAATTGTAGATTCATATAATTCAAAATTAATTATTCAAAACTATAATGAAATAAATTGTCAAAAATCAAGTCTCAAGATGGAAGAATTTAGATTACAAACTTCATCGTAATCCTAGCACAAAATAAACTAGCCTAACATACTAATAATAAGAGAAGAAGGAGAAGAAGAAACTATGAAATTCATAACCCGGAACGAAGAAATCTTGAGTGAGAAGAAATCTTGATCTTGATCTTGATCTTCGTTCTTGGATAGATGAATCTTGATCTTCCGTGTTGTGTGTCTTGTAATGTTCTCTTCCCCCAAAACTCAATAAAAACCGAACCACCTTTGATATGAGTTAATAACTCATATATATACTTACCTAATTGTGCCCTAAAAGATCCCAAAAATTCATTAAAATCGTGTCCCAAAGGTTTCCTAAGTGTATCAGGACTCAAAAAGGAAAGAAAATTACGTTTCTGCCGAAAATAAACTGGGCGATCGCCCAGTGCAAACCCGGGCGATCGCCCAGGCATGATGTTTTACATTCTGCTGTTGAAAAAAGGTCCCGGGCGATCGCCCAGCTTTGTCGTGGGCGATCGCGCAATTCAGCATTTTTTTTCTGTGGCGGCTGTTTTTCAAATGACCATAACTTCTTGTAGGAAACTCCAAATTGAGATCCGTAAAAAGTGTTGGACTCGTAATTCAATTATCTTTCCAATGGTATATCATTTGACTTTTGGAGATATCTATATCAAAAGTTGTACTCGAATTTACCCACATGTTGCTGTAGGTAGTTTCTCAATTCGGTTCTTTAGCTTTCTGGTGTTTGATCCATTGATTCAACTCTTCATTGTCACTCCAAAACACCTTAAACTTATTGATTTTATCTTCTTCCTCATGCTCCAATGTTTGGCTCTTAATATTCACTTCAAAAACTCCATTTACTTGTCGAATTCACCAAGTTGTTGCTCTTTCCGTCCATTCTTCTCCAATTGCTATTAAACAGGTCCAAACTGAAATATGAAGATTAAAACACAAAATTAAGTAATAATTCAATAAAATGACGGAATAAAAGCTTAGTTTAAAGGTCCGAATAAGTGCACAAAATGCACTTATCAAACACCCCCAAACTAAACCTTTGTTCGTCCTCGAACAAAAATAAAAATAAACTAGAACTTTAAACTAAGCTAAAAGAGTTAACAGGAATGTAGTTAGTGTTAAATTTCTTACCAAATGCCTCAAGTTTGAAAAATAAAATAACACGTTTAGAAAGAGATCAAACAACACAAAATATTTTCACTTATCCAATGCTCGACCCTTAGTGAGTGTGTGATTAGCCAAAAGTTGAACTTACACATGTACTAGACCACGACCAATATTGTGTTGTTGATATTTTTACAACCCTGAACCCTTTGTAGTCATTTATTCCTTACACCTCTCGTAAATTATCACACTTCTAAAGCTTTTCTCTCCAATCCCGAGGTGTTCTAGCAAATCTGGTTCCTATTGATTAACACAATGCTTTTTTCAAATAGAGTGGTAAAAATTAGAAACTTGTATTCCTAGAACTAGGATGGTGAGTGATTTCTAAATTCTCATCTTCAGTCTCTTAAGTTCTAATATAGCAATCCTTACCGAGCACTTTAACTTCTTTTATTTTATTCAACCAATATAAATGATCTTACATCTTGTGCAATACTTCTCTCTCACTAGTTTTCTATGTGACCCTTGTAGCGAGCTTTGGGCCGATGACTCCCAAGTCAGATGACCATAGGGCACCAGATTTTGAAATACCCTAACAGGCTTAATTGCTCGAGTCCCACAGGCTATAAGAGAAGTGAAGATATAATTTTTTTTTTCTTTTCTTTTCTTTTTTTTTTTTTTTTTGACTCATGTAACGAGCTTTGGGCCGATGACTCCCAAGTCAGATGACTTTAGGGCATCAGGTTTTAAAATACCCTAACAGGCTTAATTGCTCAAGTCAGATATTTTATTTTATTTTTTTTATTTTATTTTATTTTTTCAGCAGTGAGTAGTGCTCGATTCAGATTCCTTGACTACAACCTATTCAACCAAAGATGAGATCCAGAAAACTCAAACCATCAAAATTCCACGAAAACATGTACTAACTTTAACACCCCCAAACTGTTCTCAAACAGTTTGGTTACTAGTCTAAAGATTTAGGAACGAGAATTTTTTTTTTATAATGATCTATGTCAATAATATCAACACATACACTCAAGTCATGTTTCCAATAAGTGATAAGTCAACAGTGGCTACGTGCTTCAAATTTAGTCTAACATGGATAAGTATTCAAGTAAAAGTACGAGTTAAAGTGTTGTCTAATATTCTAACTAAAAACGTACTTAAATTCAAACAAGTATTATCATTGGCGGTAAGATATTCAACAATAGCTAATTTTTTTTTATTTTTTTTTTGAAAGACGAAAAAATAATTTTTTTTTTTTTTTAAAAAACGAAATTTTAAAAAAAATTGGCAATTATATAGACATGAATAATAAACAAATTCAAAATAATGAAGTATTCTGATACTTAACCCACCCCCCAACTAAAACATTACATTGTCCCCAATGTAATAACAAAATAAAGCAAATAGATGAGAGAAAAGGTCAGTTACTCTCCAGAGATAGATATGAAGAAGATGGATCTGGCTGACTGAAAGTCCGGTTGAAGTGGAATCAGATATGGAGCTGGGACTCTTGCAAAGTGGGACATCCTGCGATTGACATAGTGAAGCTTTTTAAGGGCATTAAATAAAAAATAAAAAAAATAAAAAAAACTAATAAATTAATTAAACTGATTAAAACTACTATAACATAAAGCAAGTAAATAAAAGGGTTAGAAAATGGGTTGCCTCCTATTAAGCGCTTATTTATAGTCATTAGCTTGACTTATTGTTTGATTGCTCACGGCACTCTAAATAGTGCTTTTCAGGACTTGCTTTGCTTGCATCTATTGACTTTGCGCCATTTTTCATTTATCCTCAAAATTTTGAATTTGTGATCCCCATAAAAATAAGATTTTAGTGTAGCACATTGCTCGAACACAACCACGAAAATTTCAACTTCTTCATCGACCTTGATCACAAAATCAATTTTAGAAGAGATAGAAGAGTTGGAGAATTGCTTGTCTAACTCGTGCTTTTGTAATCTCTGAGAAAGTGGGATCGGAGGCTCATATGGTTTGATAGGAACGGTAGACGTAATCTGTGGTGTGTCTGAACTCTCTTTAATATCTGATGTCTGCTCAGTCTGTTTCACATGCTCCTCATCAGTGGACGGTATCTTTTCTTTATTTGCAACTGGCATCTTTACATGGATTTCTAGTAATTGAACTTCACTTTTGGTAGTAACAGCTGTAACACTTTCATTGGGATTCACCTTTGCATTAATTGGCAAAGTACCTGGTGCTCTGCCTGATAAAACAATTGCCATCTGACCCATTTGTGTCTCAAGATTCTTGATTGCAGCGCCTTGATTTTGAATATTAACGCCTTGATTTTGAATATTAGTATCTGTCTTGTGCATGAACTGTTCGGTTCTCTCTATGAATTTATCAGTTTTCTCGATAAATTTATTGATTGAGTCTTCTAATGATGTACTCTTTTCTGGCTGCTGAAACTGTGGTCTGAAATTATTCTGATTATCTTTTCAAGAGAAATTTGGATGGTTTCGCCACCCTGGATTATATGTGTTGGAGTACGGGTTATTTTGTTGGCGCTGACCACCTTGAATGTAATCGACCTGTTCAGGCTGTAGTGATAGAATAGGACATTCTGATGTGTAGTGATTTGCCCCCACACTCTTCACAAGTTGATTTCTTCATTTGCATCACATGGACTGATTGTAACATGTTCTCCACTTTGTGTGCCAAAGAATTTATTTTTGCAGATAGCACCGTGATAATGTCTACTTCTTCATTAATCTCTTTAGCCTGCTGCATTGCGATAGAATCTCCAACGAGCATGTTGTCTTCATCAATCTCAGAAATTGCATCATATCTCATGACATTAGCCTGCTGCATTGCGATAAAATCTCCAACGAGCATGTTGTCTTCATCGATCTCAGAAATTACGTCATATCTCATGACATTAGCCTTGTGCATTGCGAAGAAATCTCCAACAAGCATGTTATCCTCATCAATGCTAGATTGGCTCTGGATGATCCGTGGAGTCAAAAAGTCTCCAACTAGCATATTGTCTTCATTGATCTCCTGGTATTCCATCTTGTGTTGTGGTCTGAAAAAAAAAAAGACAAATTGAAACTGAAATAAACTAAAAATAATAATAATAAAAATTAAATAAATAAAGTTCGAATTAGTGCCAATATAACTGAAAAGAACTAAAACTAAATCCCCGGCAACGGCGCCAAAAACTTGTCAGCGATTTTATGTCTTTAATAATTCTGCAAGTGCACGGATCGCTCAAGTAATAAAGTGGATGTTGAGTCCAAGTATCGATCCCACGAAGATTTAGATAATTCAGTTCAATTACAATGACCTTAACCGAATCTATTGAACTTTTGATGTTTGGTATTTAAGACTAATTAGAATTTGAACTAAAAACAATAAACTAATTGTAAATCAAATAACTAAAAATTAGATTAATAAAGATTACTTTAAAATTGAGAAAGAAGAGTACTAGGATCCCGAATCCGTTTATAATCGTTAATTCCTCTATCTTGATTCTTGGTCTTGACAAGTTACATCAGTTATGAAGATCAATATCCCTAGATTGTTCAACAGTTTCTTTCGAATAAAGCTAAACCTATTCATATGCATGACTCGACTATATTTCTATGACGAATGCGAATACAAATGAAAACATTAAATTTCTGTGGATACTTAAAGATCACCTAAAGCATAGTGGTATATTTCTATCCCCTATCGGACTTTAAGATAATTAAAATAGTGTCTAGCATGCTTTCGATCTTTCGATAGTAAAACATACCACAACGATCATACAATTATTGCGCATATAATTGTAGATTCATATAATTCAAAATTAATTATTCAAAACTATAATGAAATAAATTGTCAAAAATCAAGTCTCAAGATGGAAGAATTTAGATTACAAACTTCATCGTAATCCTAGCACAAAATAAACTAGCCTAACATACTAATAATAAGAGAAGAAGGAGAAGAAGAAACTATGAAATTCATAACCCGGAACGAAGAAATCTTGAGTGAGAAGAAATCTTGATCTTGATATTGATCTTCGTTCTTGGATAGATGAATCTTGATCTTCCGTGTTGTGTGTCTTGTAATGTTCTCTTCCCCCAAAACTCAATAAAAACCGAACCACCTTTGATATGAGTTAATAACTCATATATATACTTACCTAATTGTGCCCTAAAAGATTCCAAAAATTCATTAAAATCGTGTCCCAAAGGTTTCCTAAGTGTATCAGGACTCAAAAAGGAAAGAAAATTACGTTTCTGCCGAAAATAAACTGGGCGATCGCCCAGTGCAAACCCGAGCGATCGCCCAGGCATGATGTTTTACATTCTGCTGTTGAAAAAAGGTCCCGGGCGATCGCCCCGCTTTGTCGTGGGCGATCGCGCAATTCAGCATTTTTTCTCTGCGGCGGCTGTTTTTCAAATGACCATAACTTCTTGTAGGAAACTCTAAATTGAGATCCGTAAAAAGTGTTGAACTCGTAATTCAATTATCTTTCCAATGGTATATCATTTGACTTTTGGAGATATCTATATCAAAAGTTGTACTCGAATTTCCCCACATGTTGCTGTAGGTAGTTTCTCAATTCGGTTCTTTAGCTTTCTGGTGTTTGATCCATTGATTCAACTCTTCATTGTCACTCCAAAACACCTTAAACTTATTGATTTTATCTTCTTCCTCATGCTCCAATGTTTGGCTCTTAATATTCACTTCAAAAACTCCATTTACTTGTCGAATTCACCAAGTTGTTGCTCTTTCCGTCTATTATTCTCCAATTGCTATTAAACAGGTCCAAACTGAAATATGAAGATTAAAACACAAAATTAAGTAATAATTCAATAAAATGACGGAATAAAAGCTTAGTTTAAAGGTCCGAATAAGTGCACAAAATGCACTTATCATCTAGCTAAATAATTTGAATACGTTTGCATTCATCATAGGATTTAGCAACATAAGTAACTAAGTACGTGTTTGAGTGAGTTTTACTAAAAGTCCAAAATAATTTTTGGAGGGGCAAAAGCGTTTTTTGTTAAATTATAAATGTTTAACCATAAAAATAGCTTTTTAAAGCTATATAGATAATCTCAAATTTTGAATTTTTCTAAAAGGTTCTAAATTCTGCTTTTCACTGCTTTTATGAAAAGCTGAAATCTGCATTTAATGAAACTTTTAAGTTTCAAAATATAGTATAATTTTCCTACACATCAATATCTAATAAAAATATATTATATTTCTAAATCTTAATATTATCAATTAATTTTGGGACAATGCTATATGTACAATTACACTTACCATCACACTTACACACTCACACATGTCAAATATTGATTTGCTCACTTTATTTATTTGGCCAATTAAATAATGATTTCAACAAATCATTGTTTGACATGTGTGAGTGTGTGAGTGTGGTGGTAAGTGTGGTTGTACATTTAGCATTATCCTTAATTTTGAGAGTGCTAAAAAAATTAATTTTGAGAGGGTTTAACCACATGTTTTTATTTTAATTTTATTATACTATATCATTTTAATTGTTATTAGCTCGACTTTATATAACAAATGTATGTCGTATATTGGTGTGTTAAATCATATAATAGAAATTTAATATTATATGTATAATTTAGGACATGTTCGGTAGTCATTTTTTCTAAAAAAAAATTATATTTTTGCCTACAATTTTTGACTTTTCAACTTTTTTACACTACAAAAAAATTTGAAAAATCAATAAAATACCCAAAAAAATCTATTTTTTCTCAAAAAACTACACCGAACATGCCCCTAAACAAATTAATTTTTAAATAATATGATAAATAATAAAATAATTGTGTCATTATAATTTAATTAAAATGTTAATTTAGTTATATTTTATAAGTATATTAAAATAAATATTGATTATGAGAAGAAAAAACTATGAGATATATAGAAAATGATTAATATTTAGTCAAATATATATGTAATTTATACAAAAATACTTTTATAATTAGGGTAATTATATTCACAACACTTTTTCTTTTTTTCACCACATTTTAATTACATTTAACATCCTTAATCTTTTAATATTATAGCATTCATATCCCCAACTTTTTTTTATCACATTTTTATCTTTAACTTTTTATTAATTAGCATATCTTGTGTTTGATAACGATTTCCATAAAAAATATTTATTGAGAATTTGTAAAAAGACTTATTTGTCTGTCATATTTTTTAAAAAAAACAATAGATACAAAAGTACGATAAAATATTTTTTCTTCATTTCAAAGTACGTAAACAAAATATCTCGACATAAACCATCATCAATAATAAAATGTGCTAAGTAATGAAAGTTGAAGATAAGAATTCGATGACAAAAAGTTAAAAACATAATTACAATAATGAACAAAGTTGAGGATCTTAAATATAATTAAAATATAGTGTACTTATAATAAATTGTAGTGTGAATATAACCACTCTTATAATTATACTACTTAACAATCAATTTAATATTGACAAATAAACGCTCAACAATTTTTAATAACAACTCTTTTTGAAAAAGCTGTATTACTAAAAGTTATAATCACATAAATTGTACCAAAAGACCCTAATACTTTGATCATATGAGCAATTTTATTTCACAACTCCCCAAAAATCTCATAAGCTGATGCTCCTAATTATAAGTCTTTTTTTTTTTTTTGAATAGCCTAATTATAAGTTGATAATGCCTTTTTCTGGACAAACCCTGAAATAGCTGCCATTATTTAATTAGATTCATATGTTCTAGCAGTGACAAAACAATATTTACGATCAACACATGGGTGGATTTAGGGACAGAATCGAACCATAGTCCAGTCCCCTTTAAAAAAATTCGTTTTTTTAGAGTAATTTTTTTTAGCAACAGTCTGGTCTTAAAGTGCAAATTTTTTTTAGCAGTCGAGTCTCTAAAAATTCTTGATTTCACATCTACACCGTTGTACCTTTCATGCACAATCACCTCACATATTGGTAGACGAGTAGAATAATTACAAAATTAGTTTTAATCTACCCTTGATTTATCATGTTCTAGTGAGATCGCGTGATAGAAAAATTAATGTTCAATAAGAAACTGAATCAAATTTTACATGATCAAACTTATGAACTGATCAAGAAATTATATTAAGAAAAGAGAGAAATACTAATATCAAATAAAAATAAAGTATTTTTATTTTTTACGAACACGAGTCTCGAGTCTCATTAAATTTATAAGAAGAAAGGAAAATTATTGTAGCAATATATATATATGTGTCACAATCAGGGCCAGCCAGCAAGCCAGTAGGTAGATAATAATTGAGCAGAGAAAGAAGATTTGAATTCTTAAGAAGTATAAAATATTTCTATTTCATATTTAACTATTTTTTCTTCAGTGTTAGAATATAATTGAATGGTAAGTAAAGACTAAACAAGGGTCTACATTTTTACCCTTTAAAGAATATATGTAAGTCCACATTGTTTTGTACTTTCTGTAGTATACAATCCTCAGGATCCAATTATTGACCTAATGATTAAAGAAAATGCAGATTGTGTTACATCTCAAGGGTTTGTCATTTTCAATTTGACAATGATGATATATTTAAAATTAATTAGTTAAAAATTAGCATAATGTCATATGAACACGTTACAAACCTACTACTAATCTTAATGGCAACCAGCTAAGCTTATTTCTAATCACACTATTAACAAAATTAATGTGTTATTTATAATTTTGATTTCTAAACGAATAGCAATAATCATTCTCTAAACCAACGTCTACATTTATGGCAACTGTCCTAATAGGAGAAGGATTTCAAAAGCTCAAGAATAGAGTGGTGATGGGTGAGAGTTCGAGTATTAGAGACGTCTCTTTGAAAAATGATAGTACTCGTAGCATCCCAAAAAAATATTGACATTACGTGATCTGCACCACTCCCTATTTGTCTATTTTTGATAATGAACACTATTATTATTCAAGTGTTTTACATAACTTGAATCTTCAACGCTCTTATAATGAACTTCTGATTGCGTTCTAATACTATCGAATTAGTTGAAAACTCTAGATTATGACCAACACAAATGTTAGTTTTGATTCTGCATGTATATATTCGATACACAAAATATATTACCCGTGTGAATATTGAATAGTACTTACAAAATTACGAAGATAATACATTTGAAACATTTCGATACTTATAACATTAATAGTTTTTTTTATTGACAACTGATCACATGTTCCATGTAACTCACCATCGAGGTTCGATTCAATGCACAAAAGACGAATACAATTTACAGATGGAGAAAAAAAAGCATTGAAGAGTAGTAGTTGGAAGGTAGAATTTGTTGTAGGTGATAAATGAAAGGTACCTTTACTAACCTTGTAGCATGTGAAATCCACACCTTTTACCTTTTAGGCTGGAAAGTGGTTGCTACACTTCAACACTAACCTAATTTAGATAAGTTCCAGATAATCGTGCTATGATTATCAAAATTATGTGTAAATGTTTGATCAAATGAATTTAACATCTGTTCCAAAAAGTAAATTCAAGTTAAACTTTTAGACGATATAGTTTTGTTAAAAATTTCACATTGTTTAAGTACTGTAATAGTAAGAGAAATTGTGCTACCTTTAGTAAAAATAAGTTGTTAAAAGGGAACTCAAAACTCAATATAATATCAGAGTTCGAAAGCATAAAAACGAATAATTCGATGCATTTAAAACTTTCGCAAAAAGTCAAATTCTAAGATTGACATTCTCCAGCGAATTACTATCTTACTAAGCACACGTTTGGTAGTGATGAAATTATAAATTGTTGGTGAATATGTAGATAAAAGGTAGGTTGTAAATTGTGAGTGTGGATAAAAAATATGTTTGACCAGTTAAAATTATAATTTAAACAACTCCAATCATATGCTAAGACTTTGTAATGGTAAAATTGCACGTCACTTGAATATTAAAACAAGAACCAGCATATAAAAATTTGTGCTAGATTACCTAATAAGGGAAGAAAAATGGGAGTCCACAAGAGTCGAGAAAGAACAACTGTCATATTCTGCGTGCCAGATTATCTTTCAAAATTCCAAACCCACTTTTTCATTTTAATTTATATTGATCTAATTATAATAAAAAATGTTGTATCCCCATGACGATTTTTTAAAATGATAAAAGACCCAACGGTTTGTCTATTTAAACTCACAGTGTGCCTCCATTTTTCTTCCCCTCTCATTCGCATTCTTGATCTCTCTGCACAGAGACTCCCTTTCTCTCCCTCTTTTAAATCAAATACTATATTTTCGTGTTCTGTTCATCCCCACTGTTTCTCTGGTGCGTTCTGTTCCTGAAATTTCTTCATTTTTTCTCTCTCTTTTTACACGGTTTTCACGCACCCAGCACACTGAATAAGTTTTGATACTCGGAGATGATGATAATGTGATTTATTCTTGATGGGTTTTGCCCACTTGTGGTTGTAACTGTTTAAATTTTTTGTGATATTAGTTAAGCATTGTTTATGGTTTTCAAAAACATTATATTCTTGTGAAGTTTCAAAACATAATATAATGGTAATGGGTTAAAAATTTTGGATGAAGCCGTATCATAAGTATCCTGGGATACAAATGTCCATTCATAAAGTTTTTGATGTTCAAGAAAAGTAGACATGTATGATTTTCCCAGCCATGAAAACCTGTAAATTGGGATTAAAACATTTTCATGTTAATTTTTGGTGGATCTTGGAACGAAATGCTTACATATTTCAATTATCTATTCAATTTGTTCTAGATCAAGATGGAATACGATGACCGGTACAGGCAGGTTCAGAGGCCAAAATATGACTGTCTTCTATTTGGTTAGTTTTTTTTCACTCAATGACAATCTTTAAATTTCAGTTATGGGGGAAACATTACTAAGCACATGTTTGCCATTGCTTAAATTATAATTTCACTTTTTATCTACACATTCACCAGCAACTTATAATATAAGCACTTAAAATATAATTTTAGCACTACCAAACATATGCTAAATCATCATTCATTGAACTTTTCAGATCTTGACGATACTCTTTATCCCCTTAGTTCCGGTCTGGCATCGGCAGTTCTTGGGAACATTCAAGGTATGATTGTTTCTTGCAATCCCGAATACTATTATGGCTTGTTCGGTAAGCCGGACAGTACTTACTGTGCTGTCTAGTGGGACGTACTGAACATGCTCTTAATGATGAAGTTTTAAGTGGTGTTTGATTTATTGTTTACTTACTTTCCCAGATTATATGACTGAAAGGCTTGGAATAGAAGAGCACAAAATCCCTGATTTGTGTAACTTACTTTACAAGAACTATGGGACTACAATGGCAGGACTTAGGGTAAGCCTTTCTACTTTCTTGTGATTCCTAATGGGACACGTTTTGCAATAAGACCATTTGTCATGGGATATTTTATGTGCAGGCAATTGGCTATGATTTCGATTACGATGAATATCATAGGTGAGGAACCTTATCTTGATTTCTCATTCTGTTGGTCTCAATATGTCATATGCTCTATAGTTTTGGCTTGAATCTCCTACCAGTATAAAACTGTAAGAAGCAAGCAGACGGGGCAGTCGATATAGTTAAGCTTATTGTGAATCTCTTATTTGTCATTTTGTAGTTTTGTCCACGGGAGATTGCCTTACGAAAATCTTAAGCCAGACCCTGTTCTGAGAAGCCTTTTATTAAGCTTGCCCATTCGGAAAGTTGTAAGTCATTTATTACTGTTTTGGGCTTTAGTAAATAATCTAAACCAAGTAACCAACAAATTTCTTCTTACTTATACTAACTTTTCGTATTCATTGCATAACAGATCTTCACAAATGCTGATAAGGTCCATGCCGTCAAGGTTCTCAGCAAACTTGGTTTGGAGGACTGTTTTGAAGGGATTCTTTGCTTTGAGACTCTGAATCCTATTCACAAGAGCTCGGTATCCGATGATGAGGATGATATTGAGTTTCTGGGATCAAAACGATCTTCTACTGCCTCTAATGACAGCCCTCAGATTTTCGACATTATTGGACATTTTTCTCAGCCTAATAAAGGATCGGATGGATTGCCAAAGACACCAGTTGTCTGCAAACCATCAGAATCTGCCATCGAAAGGGCTCTTGAAATTGCCAACATCAATCCACACAGAACAGTAAGATTACTACATTTCGAACTCAAACATTGATTTTACCAAATAACTTCAAACATCTTGTTCTCATTGTGCATTCTCTTTGTATCTTGCAGTTGTTCTTTGAGGATAGTGTTCGAAACATTCAGTCTGGAAAACGCGTAGGCCTCCATACTGTGCTGGTTAGTAGTCCTAACTCCTAACAACATTCCTTAAGCTAATCGTGCTGAAATTATTGATCTAAATGGGGCATTAAATGGGACATGTTGACAATATTATAACTTCGTTTTAATCTTTAATACTATTTAGTACTATACCATCCACCTTAACAATGAAATTTTGTGTTAAATTTGCATGCAGGTTGGGAAATCTCAGAGAGTGAAAGGTGCAGATTATGCATTGGAAAGCATCCACTATCTCAGGGAAGCAATACCAGAACTTTGGGTAAATGACAAGATTTGTGAAGTTAATTACTCCGGTGTGGGAGTTGCAGTGGAGACATCTGTCACAGCTTAGGTTTTTTGTTATTCTTAGGAAGGAAGGAAGAAATTATATTCATTTGAATCTACTTATTCCTCTCAACTTTGATCAAATAATGTACATATTTTGTTGCTATCATCAGTTTCTCTTGCAATAAATAAATTAGTGATTTGTGGTTGCATGTTTGGCTAAGGTGAAAAAGTTCAGTCTGAGCCGTCTTATTTATTTATTTTTTTTACAAAAATTGAAAGGACCCAAGCGGACGAGTCACAAGACCCACGAGCCTAAATACGAGGTGGCTCGTAAAAATGAATTGGGGTTCGGCTTGGCCCCGGGATTGTTTATAAAAGAGCTGACGAACCCACGAGCTGCTCAGCCTGTTTGTCAACCCTAGTTACAAGAATATTTACTTGTAAGTAATTAAGCAAGTTTTAAAACAAATCACTCTTTTGTTGATCAAAGCTAGAAAAAAAAAAAATACTTCATTGTAAAAAAAGTAACTTTTTAATTAATAAATAAGAAAAAAAAAAAAGTAACCTATCTGATGATAAATGGACACGTTATGCCCCTTCTTTCTAAGGTACAATTATAAGATGCCAACGTCTTCAGTCAATCAAAATTGTTTGTCATCAAATTTACCTCGGAATGGACCGAATATAAACTGTGAGGAAGGAAAATATCTGGATTGACAATGATTGGCGCCAACTTTATAATTTACCAGACAAGGAAATGTTTGTAGTTAAATCAAGCCTCAAAGCAACAATTTATGCAATGGAATGAATCATATCCATTCTATATCATGGTGCCTCGAGTTATTGAATCATTTTGTTTATCCAATTAAAAATCTTGTTGGATAACCAAGAAAGAGAAGGAAAATGTATTTTGTTACATTATTTTTTCCCGTATAAATACTTGAAATCCCTCAAATATCGGTACAATCATCGAAAAAATAAGATTTGTCCTACAAAAAAATATATATTAATTTTAGGAGTTTTTTCATAAATAAGTCACTTTTTAAAAATAATTCTAAAATACCATTATTGTTTCATTTATTTTAAAAATACCTTTTTAAAAAAACTATTATTTTAATTTATTTTATTAAATAATAAATGGTAACTGAATAAGTAAATTTGTTGTTCGAGTAATTGATTATTTGTACGATAAATCTTTTATTTTTATAATATCTCTATTTTAGTCCCTATACTTTTTTTTTCATTTCAATTTCATTCTCTTTATTTGCAATCCAAGTCTTTCAACTTTTAGATTTTTGCAAGTTGATCCTCATATTTATACTTTTATGTCAATTAGTCTTTTATAGTATCACTATTTGATACATATGTTATAAATGATATTTTGTAACAATATGTGTTATAAATAAATGTGTTATAAAAGTTGAAGGACTTGAGTTGTAAATAAAAGAAGACGAAATTAAAATGAAAGAGGAAATACATGTACTTAAGTGGAGATATTATAAAGATGAAAGACTTATCGTACAAATAATCAAGGACTCAAGTAACAAATATGAGTCAAAGTTCATCACAATTCACATGGGATTCATGTAGTCATAGATTTGATTTTAATTTAATATTTTATTGATTAATATAATTTTAAGAATGTAGTATTTATAAAATAAATTAGTTAAGTTGTTAGATTTAGAATTATTTTAAAATGAGTAATGCTATTTGCAGGCTCACTACCGGTAGTCGTCATATATGTCATTACTCAATTGAATGAATTATTCATAATTAATGGCTATAAATACATTACTTAATTAGAGTAAATAATTCATTCAATTGAATAATGCCACGTATAATGACTATCGGTAGTGGGCGACTGCAAACATCATTTTTTTTTTTAAAATTGGTAATTAGTGGGTGTAATAATTCTTTAATTGGAAATCAACGATTTACTCAGAAAGTTTGAACATGTAAAAATGTTCAATTTTATTAAGTCCATGAACATGTAAGAGCGTGTTTGATTTATTTATTTTTTGTTAAAAAGTTGGTCAAACTAATCAAACTTCATTTTTAACTATATATTTCATTCCATCTACAACTCTTAGCATCGTTCTCCTACCCACAGTGGCCAAAAATTATCTTGCCCACTGTGGATGTGGCAATCCCAATCATCTTTTTATTGCCATATGTAGTTTTGACTGTTCTAAACTGTTCTAAAAAGCTCGCCTAAGCCTCGCCTAGGCTCGAAGCTCAGCCTCCACGCCTAGCCACGCATAATGTATTGCCCTCGCTTTGCTCTTATCTCGCTGTCGCCTAGGACTCGCCTAGGCCCGAAAAGCTCGAAATTCGATTTCCACGCCTAGCCACGCTTTACACTTTTTAGAACATTTCTGCCACATCACCTCTTTTAAAAAAAATTACTTTACCCCCCACTCACCCCTAGTCTGACTCTCTCTTTCCCTGATTTATCCCATTTCGTGATCTAATCCCACCTACCCAAAGTCCGTTCTCACCGTCACTTCACGGAATCACGCTGGACCCATCACTCCGATCACTGGACTAGCACGAATCACGTCGGACCCACCACCCATCTGTAGCCAGACGAACGCAGATATGCCGGAACCCATCCCTTTGTATCCAACATCACATTTACAACTCAAAATCCAGTACGAGATGATAAATAAATAGAAGGCTCAGATCATGTTTTGAACTAGAGATATACGACACTGTCATGGCTACAAAACACCAGTTGCATGTATAATGAAGATTACAAGAACCCCAATTCTCATGCCGTCTGGGGTGCCAAGCCAAGCTACTGGTCTATATAGTCTCGTTGCCGAAATTACAATATCATAACAAATCATAAGCATATATTATCACAGCCCATAATGTAATTAAAGTCCAATTCTCCTGCCCATCAAAACCCAGATTCAGGTACAAACCCTTAAACCCTAAATTATCTCAAATCATTGGGTAAGAAGAAGATGGGAGACAAAGAATATTGATTTCCCAATCTCCCTCTACCCTCATATGTAAATTTCATCATACAAAAACTGGCAAAAAACTGGACAAAATACGACCGAAGGTCGTTTTTAATACAAACAGCCAACAAAGTCTCTTACTGCAAATGAAGCTCATACTAGAGAACGGGGGTGGTCTGGCGTGATTCGTAAAGGTCCGATGATGACCAGAGTGATGGGTCCGACAAGATTATGTGAAGTGGCAGTGAGAACGGACCTTGGGTAGGTGGGATTAGAGCACGGAATGAGAGAAATCAGGGAGATAGAGATATAGTCAAAATGGGGAGGTGAGTGAGAGGTTAAGTTTTTATTGTTTTTTTTTAAGGGGTGATATGACAGAACTACACATGGCAATAAAGAGATGAATGGGATTGCCACATCCACAGTGGGCAAGATAGGCAGGAGAACGGTACTGCTACAACTCTTATCTATTTTTTAACCACACATTTTATGGGACTCATCAATTTTTATCAACTTTATTTGTTAAAAATCTACATCAAACAAGCACTAAGTAAAGCTGTAAACCAATTTCGAGATCCAAGAAATGTTAGATAACACATGTTAAAAGGGAACAATTTAAGGAAATTTAGCCACAAAGAACAATGAATAGTTAAAGTTGAGTGACTAGATTGCAATAAATGGAAATTAAGATTTTAGAGAAAGTTGAATGACCAAACATGTAAATTTCCCATATTTTGTACATTGTTCTGGACCAGACATGATTTATAGAGAGAGATTTTTTTTGACACGGTTTTCAGAAATGGCGCTAGTTTTCTCACTCAACTGTAATTACTCCCCTAAACCCTTTTCTCCCGTAAACCCTAATTTCAAATTGAATCCATCCAAATTCTTCCTAATATTTAAGCGCCATCAATATTTTCTCTCCTCTTCCAACAGTGTAATTTCTTCTTCTTTTCCTTGAAGAAATAGAACACTTTTAGCTTTCTTTTTCTATAATGGTGAATGTGAAAATATTTCTGACTATTATTAGCTTTTGCTTGTCTCTACTTATTCTAGAAATGGCAGCGAAGAAGGTGTTTCCGGGTTGTTAATGAGTTGGAAAAAGATTCCGGTAAGATTAATGTGCGCGCGCGCTATACTGTTTATTTTTGGTGTATAATTGTATAAAAGAGAAAATATTTGGGTTGGTTTGATTTCAGATGATGAAGTGAATAATTTAGGAGTCAAAGCTGCATTGTCCATGCTGAGGTTCTACAAAAGTGAGTTGAACTCCTTCACTATTAGTTTCCTCGAATTAAATAGTCTAATTTTGTATGTGAATGAAAGAAAGATTCACTGTCTATTTATATGTGTTGTCTGCATCTGAATCGGCTCCAGTTAATTATATTATTTCCTTTTTTACTTTTTGATGCAAATTATTCTGAAAATTATGTAGTTTTTGGAGGTTAAAATTTTTATATTGGCTATATTACAGGGGAAATCTCTCCATTGTTGCCAAAAAGTTGTCGGTTTGTTCCAACATGTAGCGAGTATTCGATGATTGCTTACAAGAAGTATGGAGTTGCGAAGGGAACCATATTGACTGCTTGGCGTCTTTGTCGTTGCAATCCTCTTGGTAATCTGCTGCTTTGCGTGTTTGTTTTTTACTTTTTTTTTATCTTGCACAACCATATAATTCTCAATGATAATAATTTTCTGAAAATACTGTGTTTGTAGTCTGTTCATTCTATACCTTTTATGATAAGCTAACGAATTACAAAATGTCATCATTAAGACTTTCTGAAAGTTATGAAGCCCTTATCTTTTATTTTATGATCTGCTTTTGTTTATGAGTGCTAATGGCTTGAAATGTTTCATTATTACTATGTTTTCTCAATAAAAAGAAAACGCAATGCCTGTGTGATTTTGAAATGACAGGTGGATCTGGTTTTGATCCCCCAAGATGGTTTGACGAGCCTATTCCACCGGACCAGTGAATTCATTTCGATTGGGGATGCCACAGTACAAGGTACTTCTTTTAGTGATCTTAATTGAATTTAGGTAGTAATATGCTATATTTTGATCTCTTATAAAACTTTGAAAATTGAGAGGAGAATTCAAAAATATACTGCATAAATATTTTCATTGTTTGCCAGAAAACAAGGGAGATATGTAATGCATATTGAAGAGCTAAGGGTGTGTTCTCTTTGCCATTTTCAACCTGTTTTACGTTTTCTGTTTTCTCGAAAATAGTGAAAACGTGTTTACATATCTATTTCCGAAAATGCATTTTCCAAAACACCCAAAAAAATTATAAAGGAAATGGAAAATGATGAATTATTTTCCGCGTTTTCTTCACAAACCGCGGCTCATTTCCAAAACGGCCAAAACATGCGTTTTGGGTATGTGGTATACGTTTTGAATCACAATGGCAGTTTTTTTTTTTTTTTAATTAACATTTTAGGCTGGGGGCGTTCACCCAGTGTCAACTGTTGGCAACAGATGCCAAATTATTGTACTGGGCGATCGCGCAGTACAATAATTTCAAGAAAATCTTTTAAAAAATTCCAGTGACTTTTTATTACATTTTGACATCTTTTGGCTTGGTTTGATACCTATTCGTGTATTAAAGTTGATAATTTATAAATATATTTGTTAAGGTATTGAATATTCAATAATTGTTTGAATAAAATATTATAAAAACATTCTCAAAAATTTCAAGTAAACACGTTTTCGAGTTTTTTTTTTTGAAAAGCGATTTTCGAAAATTCCTAAAAGAACGTATTTTCATCAATCTCAAAACAGACACTCAAAACACAAAACTGAAAATGAATTCAAAATTCAAAACTGAAAAGTGAAAAGCAAAGAGAAGACCACCTAAGTTCTTCTAAAACAATCTTCCTTGCAATTCATTTTCCCTCTTTCTACTTGTGTTTCAAAACTTTGGAAAATGAAAATTGTGTGTATAAATTAACAATATTATCCTCTTTTTTCTGTTTTTTCTTGCTTCGTTATCACTATTTAAGACATAATACTTGCAATGGTATACAATATGAAAAAGAGTAAAGAATTTTGAATTATTTATGAGCTTCAAAGTTATGCACGTATTGTGAAAAAATAATAAAGGCCCAGCTATATACAAATATATATTAGACAATATTGTATATTTTTAGATATATTTGATATTTACTAAATTAATAAGGATAATATTGTTAATTTAAAAGATTCATTAAATACAAAGTTCAGCTCCTCGTATAAGCTGAATGTAGAGCTTTTAAAGAGAATCTTAAAAAGGCTATTTTTTTTTATTTTTATTTTTTGTCAACAAGCACTTTTTTACTTTAACCAAATATCCAGGTGCTTTTGGATTTTAAAAAAGCCCTCGCGGACACGCAATTAGAGACAAGTATTAACATCCCCTGGAGCATTTTGATTTGGTTTCAAAAACCCTGAGATACTCATTCTAGTTCATTCATTTTTAGTTTTTTAAATCCTATTTTCATTGTGTACTGTGTGCTAATACAGAGCTTCATAACCACATCTTGCTTAACTATTATATTGGTTCCAATACTCTCTATTGCTGTGATAATTGAAATTGGCTTTTCTAAGAATATGGGATTACCTTTAATCAATGTTCGGGACCTGATGCAGTATTCAAACTCTTTTTCATTTTGCATTTGCTGTTGCTTCTGCACTTGCTGCCTGATTTAATTCTTAGCTCAATACTCTTTGCATTTTGGTATTCTTTAACCAGTCTGCAGCAACTGATGCAGTATTTGAACTCTTTCAATTTGTATTCTATTGCTTCCGCAGTTTCTACCACTTTATTTGAGTTCTGAGTTCAATAAACTTTACATTTTTGTTATCTTCCATGATGATCACGCCAGCAGACTCTAGAAAAGGTACTAATAGAAAGGGGAAAAAACCAATAAAAGAGAATCTATTAATGGTATGTCTATCTAATAATGTGGATTGCTGTTTTTGCATTTGTATTTTATTTTGGGCTCTGTTTCAAGAATTTCCAACCTGGAAAGAGAGAGAAGCTTTTAGCAATAGCTTGATTGCATCGAGGGGTTGATGGTTTTGTTGATTTTCTGAAAAGTCTCTCTTATGAACTGCATCCATGTTGTGGCTAAACATTTTCTTTAGAAATGGTGAAGTTTCCTCGAAGGAGAGAGCATTGAGTAGAGAAATGTTATTTTGTTAATGGGAAGCAAAACGAGGATGCTTCAGATACTAGGATAGAGCAGACTATGTCTTAATTCCTCAGTTGAGTATTCAGTTCCATGGAATAAAGTCTGCTGGATCCATCCTCCCCTTGGCTTTTCTTTCACTCGTAGTAATTTTTCGTTTTTATTCTTAGTTCTTGAAATCCCATTAATCACGTCTGTTGCATTTTTGTTAATAGCAGAATAAAGATATTGCGGCAGAATTGGAGCCTGTGGGCACCGAGTAGGCTTTGCCTCTGAAGTTAAAAGAGAGTGATATATCAATCCTCCTTAAATATCAGCCAAAGATACTTTACGGGTTTAATTCTTTTTTGTATCTTTTTTCCTTGTTTTATTTGTTGTAACCGAGTATAGAAGGTTGAAAATTTATACTACACATAAAACAAAAATTGTTACAACTTCCTAAACTGTCATTATATACAACAAAATATATGTAATCTGCCTAATGCAAATCACAATGGGTTCTGAAAACTTGTTATAATAGAATATAAACCTACGACTTCCGAGAATATAAAAGTAAAAAGTATATGGGATAAAAGATTATCTTCAGTCACAGCCAAGTTGTCATATTTCCATGGATTGATCTAGGGGTGGCAAGAAAACTCGTCGGCTCGACTCGTAAAAGCTCGACCCAGCTCGTGCTCGTGGCTCGACGAGCCCGAGCACGAGCTAGGGCCGAGCTCGGAAAAAAAAAAAGGGTCGAGCTCGCTCGGCTCGGCAAAAAAACGAGTCGTCTCGTTGGCTCGCCCAACTAGCCCAGCTCCTTTGTGCTCCTGCCCACGAGCCACGAGCCGGCTCGGCTCGTGGCTCGTCCCAACGGTCACATTTGTGACTGTTGGCAAACGGCCATTTTTTTTTTTTTGTGTGTGTGTGTTTTTTTTTTTTTTTACTTTAAATATTTTCCTATAAATACTTATTTTCTAAACTCATTTTTTCACACTTCAATCTCTTATCTCTCATTCAATTATATACTCAATTTATTAACAATTCTCAAATTACATTTTCTCAATGTTAGTGTTCTAATTTATATCTAGTATCTTATTATCTAGATATTACTCTATATAATTTTCTACTTCTACTAATTCTCTACATTTCCATTTTCTAGTTTCTACGTTCTAGTTCTACTACATATTTATCTTCTCCTATTTTCTTTATTCTATTATTCCAAATGACATACAACCGAAGTGATGATGATTTCAGTGGTCTTAATGACATTCTAATTTCAGATGATATTATTGATCAGTTTGGTGGTAGCACTGATCCAATTGATTTGGAAGACGTTCATGACGACGCCGATATATAAACTATCATTGGCTCTAGCACTAAACGAAAAACCACCAAACAAAAGGCTATATGCTGGCAACATTTTCAGTTGGTGCCGATTAGTAAACTAGTAAACGGAGTCCCTGAGTTCAAAGCACAGTGTAAACACTGTCAGGAAAAGTTTGCTTGACACAAAGGGATAGACACGACCTATCTAAATAGACATTTCAAAAAGTGTCAATACAAACATGGAGGTTTGGATATAAATCAGGCACAACTCCAGTTTGGATATCCGAGAGCCGGGTCTAGTAGTCCCGCTTTCAACAACTAGATATACTTACAAGAACTCATGCGACACGAATGACTGCTGGAATTGATAGCAAATGTCGGATTTCCACTATGCTTGGTAGACAATCCTCATTGGACGTCATTCGTCCAAAAATATCTACAATCAAGGTACATTAGTATTTCTAGAAATACAATTTGTAAAGATACTATTGTTAGATATAATACTAAGAAAGCAGCTATTATTAATGATATTAATAATTACAACGGTGTTGTATCTTTTACATCAAACTTATGGACATGTTGTAACAAAAAAGGATACATGGTTGCAACTGTATATTATATTGATAATAGTTGGTTAATGCATAAAAAAGTGATAGCATTTAAACAAATAGACTATCTTCATAATGAAAATAATATTTATCAAGTTTTATTAGATGTGTTACATGAATTTAAATGTGATTCTAAGGCTCGTGATTTTACATTTGATAATGCAGGCCTAAATAATATAGTAATTGAAAAATTAATGCAATACTGTATTCCACAATTTGATGGTATTTTATTTCATATTCGTTGTGTGTGTCATGTGTTTAATTTAATTGTACAATATGGATTAAAATTTATACAACCTCAATTGGAAAAAATTAGATATGCTATTAATTATATTTACGACGTAACAAATGCATGTTCTGGTGTTTATTATCCAACTACCCCACTTGTTTTAAATCATTTATATTATATTGCTAACAATTTTAATAGGTATAAGAATTTTGCTCTTTTTACTAGTATTATACATGTTATGAAAGTTAAATTTAAGAAATATTAGGAACAATTGCCTATGTTATTTCCATTAGCATGTATCATGGATCTTTGACTTAACTTAGAGGGTACAAAAGTTACAATAATGGCAATTTTAGATAAATTAACTTATGTAAATCCAGTCACGTGTGCTAATTTAGAACAAACTTATGTTCTATGTATGAGGTCTATGTTGAAAAGGCCGGTACAAACGTTGTACGACCCCCTAATCCAACATATACTTCGTCATCAATTGATGACATTGACTTATGGAGTTACGTTAGTACACATAGGACCACTCAAGGTCAACAATTAGTTGGTTCTTCTTATAGTTCTTCCATTCCCCGTTCTAATGATACACTTGTAGAGTTAGGTAGGTATTTTGCGCATGATGTGCTTAGTATGTTAGATGACGAGGAGAGAAATTTTTTTGATATACTTAAATGGTGGAGACAACATTAACGTAGTTACCCAATTCTTTCCAAAATGGCACGTGATCTACTAAAATCTCTTGTCTCAACTGTAGCATCGAATGCTGCATTTAGTATAAGTGGCAAGGTTTTATCTGATATCAGGTCAAGACTCAAAGTCGACATTTTAGAAAGTTTACTGTGTTTAAAGAATTGGGATAATGCCGAACTTCGAATTCAAGATAAAGTGGACAGAATAATGTCCGAAGAACTTGAAGATTTGAATATGGATTAATTATATTCGTAGTAAGTATTATTTTGCATTAATATTTCTGTATTTGAAGAATTTTTCTTATTTTAATAAAAAATTGTACACGTAATATCTTGTTCGTGTACAATTTTAACTCCGCCTACTTTTAAAATAGCCGATCCCAAACCTGGAAAAAATAGGAGAATTTTAAATCTTACATTTTTAATATAAATGATTTTCGATATGGTATTTCTTTTTTATTTTCAAATTTTAAAAAATGTAAAACACAAAAAAAATAAAGGTGGATTTTAAATCTTTAATTTTTAACATAAATGATTTTTTATTTCTAATTTCTTTTTATTTTTAAATTTCTTTTTTATTTTCAAATTCAAAACAAAAAAAATAAAAACATAAGAGTCAAAGATGAGGATTTTAAAAAACATAATCAAGATGAGGATTCAATAAAAATTTTAACATAAAGATAAATATTTAATTTTTAACATAAAGATAAAGATAAATGATTCATTTTAAATATTTACATTTTTTTTTTAACAAAATAAAGAGAATGACTTATTTTCAAATTTTAAACAAAAAAAAAAAAAAATTGAGGGCCTAGCCGAGCTGGCTCGGCCCAGCTCGACTGGTTCGGCCCACGAGCCAGTGGGTCGAACCAAGCCCCTCTTCTAGAGACGAGCTGAGCTCATGTTTTACAGGTCGAGCCGAGCCATTGCCATGTCTACATTGAAAAGGATCCAGTTTCAACCTCTTCGATGCTGTTTGATTTTGTTGAGTCAAATCATCTAGATGTAAATTGATCGACTTTCGCCATCTATTTGCCACTCTTCTAATCTGGAGAGGAGTCGGACGAATAAATTAGGGAAGATATATCGAAAATGCAATAGTGTATTCAACCGTTAATCTCTTTGCTTATAAAATAACTCCAGCTTATAAGTCCAGCCAAACATGTATTAAGTCAGCCGACATGGATAAGAAAATCGTAATTAAGTCAGGAAACTGACAAAAGGAAGAAATCGGGCTTACAAAGCATTTATCTGTCTGGAGGCATCTGGCTCGTTCCACGTGCCTGCATCATATTTTTTATTTTTTATTTTTTATCTTGGACCTTGTCAGTCAGTCAGTTGTCAATGACCCAATGGCAATATCTTTGGTATTATATTTAATTAAACAGTGATGTCAAAATTCATCCCCACACGTAACATCTTTCTTAAAGTCAGGATTCTTCTCATCTCTCTTTGATTCTTTTTCGGGAAAATTGCAGATTTGGTCTCCAACTTATAAACAAAATCGTAAGTTTGGCTCCAACATATGTTTCTTAACTGCGCAGTACTCAACTTATTAGATTCGATACAATGTCGGTACTGGACGGAAAATTATGCCTATTTCACCGTTAGAAAGTCAATATTTTTGCTAGAAAACACTATTTTTGCCCAAGGTTTAATTAAAATAAATAAAAAGATAAAGAGAAGATAAAGAAAAAAATGGAAAAAAAGGGAGGGGGGGGGGGGGGGGGCGCATTTTATCTTTCCAACCACACCCCTTACGTATCCAGATCCGACCCCACAGTTCGAAGTCTACTACCACAATTGATTGCGATGCCCCCTTTGATGCACACAACTATAAATCAAAATAAAACTTTTCCATCTTCTCCTTCCCAAATCCATTGGTGTCATTGCTTCCATTCTATCATCTCTAGATTGATCGGTGGCAAAACCATATCAAGGATGTCCAGCAACTCACCACAAAGAAGCGACGCAAGAAATCACCCACGAAGGGCAAGGATTTGGGGACACATACACACAAAACATTTTTAAGCATTTGTATAACGCTTAAGCCCACAAAAGTAATAATAATATTTATATAATTGAATAGCGGAGATACAATAATAATTTAATAGTCCTAAAAAAGATTAGTGACGCGGTTCAACATATCTTAGTTAGATCCTTCGATTGTTCCATCATCCTTCAGCATTAATTCCAACAATAATGCAAAACATAAACATGAACACAATATTCAGTAACTATGGTGATGTATATACATGGTCGACATACTCTAGTCACCAAACCCCTCCATTGTATACTGTAATATTGAACTTCCACACATAATAGGCTAATCATATATAATCATCACACATAATCATATATGGAAAAATGATCTACTCCCCATGGTGGGGAGTAAATCATTCCCATCATATATGATATCTATAAAAGATAGACCAATCATATATAACCATCATACAAGATCATATATGATAAGTGCTAGCCACCACATAAGTATAACTCACACTGGTTTTCATATAGGATACTACCCGATCATTAAATACGTATATAAAGTAATTGACACCACGTAGTAACAAGTAAATGACGTAAACATAAATTTATATATTTTGCACTGAGGTTGTAACACTGATACTTACCTCGTATAATTCAAGTACTCGAAGATTAGATATCACCATACTACCTAGTGAGACCAACTTAGAGGTCAAATGAGACTAAAAGTACAAAAAATAAGGGTTCCGGGGTGAAATAGGGGGTAGGTGTCGACATTAGGAAACCAACGTACAAACCATGTAGAGAAACTAGAGTGTCAAGATTGATTAAAATGTCTCCACAAATTGTATAATATACCATTGAAAATTTTTTCGAGTCAAGGGCAAAAGACATTTTACAAATTTCAATTAAAATTTTCTTACAAAAAAGTTATGCGCATTTTTGTCAGAACTGCATTGACCAACCGAGTCACAGTTGGTCGATCCCTATGAGCAAGGGGGTCAACACCTACCCCCAAGTCTTGGGGATTGACCCCTAGGGTTAGGGGGTTGAGCTCTGGCACTTGGGAGTCGGGTTTCTATCCCCTTTTATGTGATCATGCTTGCGATCCTATGTCGAGATTATTTCTAGAGTAATTTTACTATTTCTGGTCATTTAAAAATAAGTAAAAATGCTATATAAAAGAAAATTACCTTTTCGAGCCTAACAACAATCTTACTAGAGAATTCAGAACTTTCAAAATGAATAACCCCTTCATATATAGTTGTCAACCTCATAATTTTGTTTCAAATCCCTAGAAAATTAATAAAAATCACCGAAAAATTCCTAAACATTGCAGAAAATTCCTGGGGTGTTACAACTTCACTATTGTCTCCATTTTAAAAAGCTTAAAAATGGTGAAATAGGAAATTGTTGTCCAAAACAAATTCCACATTGCATCGCTGTAATTCTTTTAAACTCGATAGGGTATTTATGCATTTGTCATATAAGTCAGGGAACGTCTATGTAATTGCTCAAAATTATTTTTTATTAATAAAATTTGGATAAATATATTCCAACCACATTATTTGTCAACTAAGGCAACATTTTAATTGCAATAAAAATCTCTAATTATTGCTCAATTTTGTATTTATGTCTTTAACTTTTTTTTATTACATTCTTATCATCAACCTATTAATTTATACTTTTTGTCTTTGCTTTTTATGATGATTTTTGTCCAAAAAGTTAATTAAGATGATATAAAAGATTTTTTTACCTCTTGTATTTTTAAATAAACAAAATAAATCGTCAAAATAAAATATTTTTTTCTCATTTCAATGCACATTAGTAGAATATTTGGTCAAAAATTATTACTAGATATAAAATGTGAAAATTAATTGAAAGTTAATAATAAAGTGCGATGAAAAAAAGTTGAAAATATAATTGTAAAAATATCAAAGGTTGAGAATTTTCATTGTAATTAAAATACGGCGTAGAATGTAGATAATAAAAATTGTAGCAATAAAATTTATCTTTTAAAAATGTAAATTTACTTTTTGAATAATACCAACTTTTAAGAAAGAGTACGAGACAATCAGACAACAGAGTTCCAACTGCTCAGAACAAATGAAAAAACTGGTTTGGCATCAGTTGTAGGCAGTTTCAGACTCAAGCAAAGGCAGATATATTGTTATGAATTACAAAGCGGTTAAACCGTTGACCTAACCCCACCCCCTCGTCCTCCTCCGCCCGCCACCCACTCACCTAAAATCCGCCCACCACCTTGGTCCTTACTGTTACAACAAACTCTCCAACATTTTTATCCTTTTTTTACTTTTCATTCTTTATATTTCCGATGGCCGGAGGAAGAGGAAACCCACCACCGGAGGTTCATATACGAGTCCACTCACGGAGGGGTTTCAACATGATCCATCCAGTGGAGGTGGAGTCCCCACTACCCACCGCCGCTCCTGCTGCTAATGAAAGTCCAAACACCGTTATGTATAGAGAAGTAAAGCATTTCAAGAAATGGTTCCCTTGGTTGGTACCTTCATTTGTTTTGGCTAATGTAGTGATGTTTATTATCACCATGTCGGTTAATAATTGCCCAAAAAACTCTGTGTCTTGTGTCGCTGGGTTTTTGGGGAGATTCTCATTTCAGCCATTCAAAGAAAATCCCCTCCTCGGTCCATCTTCTTCGTCGTAAGCCCCTCAATCTTCAACTCATTTATCGAGTTTTTGTGTTTTCCCCACTGTTTAAATGTTTAAAATTGTTTTGTTTTTGTTTTTGTTTTTTTTTTTTGAAAAAAATGCGAGTTTTGGTGTATGGGGATGCTTTGATGACTTTTAGAGAACTTTTAAGGCATTGCAGAGTTAAATTTTTGCAGAAAAAATGAAAGGGGAAAATAGGGTAGAGGGCACTAAAATTTTAAGCTTTATTTCATTTTACTACAAGAATTCGATTAAGTTTGATGGTAGCAGTGGTCAGATTTATCAAGTTGGCCTGTAAAGTTTGAGTTGAATAGAATGGAGAGGCATAGATTTATGCAATTGGACGGAAAATGTAGATAGTAGGAATAAGTTCTGTTGAACTGGTGGTGGTTTGCAAGTCCTTTAATATTCTAGTTGTCTTTTCTATTCGTATAGAAGACATGATAATCTAATTAGTTAGAGGGCAGGGTGAAATAATTGAATCTGACTTCATGAGCCTATTATCATTTGCGTCGTGAATAAACATTTTTTTCAATAAGAGGTTTCAATTGATAGTTTAGCAATAGGCATTTTCATGCTTTTTCACATTACACACGCAAAATAGCATATAGAGAGCTTAATATGTACCATACACTTTATTGCACTTACAACTGTGGAAAAATTCATTGTTGCACCACACATATGTTGCTCCTGAAAAGTTAAATAGAGGAAGTTTGTATAAACGAAAATGAAAAATGGGAAGTATCAAGCCGGCTGGCCATCCATTTCAATCCTTAATCTCAAAACTGAGGAGAAGAGTGGTGCCGACAGTATATCTCTCGAGCATACTAGATTGGTAGATTTAGTCACCTACAGAAACTTATTGTCCCAGATATTATTTTCTTTATGTTATCACTGACGTCTATATATTTACACCGTCTTATTCGTGCACAGTTGTTTGATCAATAAAGTAGTTGCAATACTGACAAGAAGTTATGTACATGTGTTGATACCTAGATAGTTGTGTTCACTGTCCTTAACTCCTCCGTATTTTTGACAATAGTCAGTCCTTGAATTTAATAATTACTGTGTTTATATGATTTCATCTGTTTCAGATTTGAGATCTACGATGTTCTTTTGTTTATTATACACATATTAGCGTATGATGATCTTTGTGCATCTGATTTAACTCTGTCTGATAATGGATTCACTACCTTAGTGAAATATTAACTAAAGCTATGAGTTTATTAATTTATTTCCTCATAAGTGATATAAGCTGCGAGCCTGCGACCTTAACTTTCTATTAGTACAAGATGAATGTATTATTGTAATTACGTCTAAATTACCTCTACCTTCCACTTTTCTATAGGTTACAGAAGATGGGTGCTTTAGATGTGGGTAAAGTGGTCCAGAAACACCAAGGATGGCGCCTTATCACTTGTATGTGGTTACATGGTGGAGTTTTTCACGTGCTGGCCAACATGTTGAGTCTATTAGTAATTGGCATTCGGCTTGAGCAAGAGTTTGGATTTGGTATGTAACAGCATGCACCATGTTGACATTGAATATTGTGGTGCAGATTGTTTTGATACTAGTTATTATAATAATCCACTACAATTTGTATCACACTTGACAATATTTTTACTGCTTGTGTATGAATTGTTGCATATTATAACCATAATACTATGAAAAACATGGTATTAAAATGGCTGAAAGTCTGTCATGATTCTTAATGTACTTTGTGGGTTCAAGTTAACTTGTCGTTAGCATAGCTTTTATAGTTTGCCTGCCTAATTTTTAGTAGTTTCAAATACCAAAACTGGCACAAGGCATTCTTATATGGTTGCTAAAGGCATGTTAGTGTAACATAAATTATGCACTTGATTATCTTGGAATTTAGTAGGAGTTGTACCTTTGGTCCATATGAAGCATGATGATTAGATCGCTATTGATTATTATAATTTTCTCAATTGTTGCAACATATTTTCTACAACTTAATTTACGTTATAGTGTCTGTGATCAATAGTTTACAGTACATTCAAGTTGCTTGCTTTTCTTTTTCTTAAATGTTATTTTGAAGTCAGTTTCAACGTTCTTAATATGTGTATAATATGTGTACATGTTATGTGTGCGCGAGCCCTTGCATATGCATAACAGTGTGCATATATATTAGAATTTCCTGGTTAGTTTGATATTCATGCTGAGGACTGGGATTCTGATAGTACTATGTTATTTTTGGTGGTGTACATCTTTTGATTGACTTGTGTTCTTGTTTCTATACCTTGGTCAACTTCTATGTCTATGCAGGGGTTTAAGACTTGAGTCTGAGATTTATATGAAGGATTATGGTTTTAACATGTGAATGCTTAATTTCCTTTTCAGAATTTTCTGCTCTACTTAACAATAAAGTAATGGCTGAGGTCATTTTAAATCGAAGATTCTGATTAGGTTATTCACTATTTTCTGTGCCTTCTTTTGCAGTTCGCATTGGGTTGCTTTATCTCATTTCTGGGTTAGGCGGGAGTTTGTTATCTGCCCTTTTTATTCAGTCAAATATATCTGTCGGTGCTTCTGGCTCACTTTTTGGTTTACTGGGGGGAATGCTTTCTGAACTTATAACTAATTGGACTATATACGCTAACAAGGTAAGTATCCAACTACGGTTGGATGAGGCTTTCTTGAAGCTGTGAAGTTCACGTTACTTGCATTTTCCATCTTAAATATCGAGCTACATAAATTCTGTTTTTCAGGTAGCAGCATTGGTGACCCTTGTGATAATTATTGCTATCAATCTATCAGTGGGAATCCTCCCACATGTTGACAACTTTGCGCATCTTGGAGGATTTTTATCTGGTTTTCTTCTCGGGTTTGTGTTTCTAATCCGCCCGCAGTTTGGATGGGTTTACCAGAGATATGCTCCTGGATATTCTTCGACATCAGCTAAATCTAAATTTAAGACATATCAGTGTGTATTCTGGATCCTCTCGTTGATCCTTTTGATTGTTGGGTGAGCCTCCATGTCTTCTAGCTGTGTTTTTACATCATTTCATTCTCCATTGGACTTTTTCCTTTATTTTCTGATCAGCATTTCATTACAATGTGTTTGTGGCTGAATGGTTGTTCTGACTTAAAAGTGTGAACTTCGACAGGTTCACTGTTGGCCTTGTTATGCTTCTTCGTGGAGTTGATTTGAACGATCATTGTTCGTGGTGCCATTATCTGAGTTGTGTTCCTACTAAAAGGTGGAGCTGCAACACGCAGCCCGCCTCTTGTCAGGTGAGGAATCGTGAAAGTCCCTCTCTCATTTTACGCATTTCAGTATTGCTTGTATCATGTTCACACCAAACTGTTTTTAGTTCATGTTTGGTGGGGACTGGACTGGACATTATAGGAAATAATATTTTAGCTTCTTTTTAGTCACTAATACTATTCAGCGTCGTCCAATCCTCCTCCCTACCAAACGTGCCGTCAGTGAATTAAATAGTGTGAAAGTAAAAAAGGTATATTCGTGCAACTAGCGTAAAGAAGGCTATTATATTGCATTTAATTTTTATTTATGTTTTGTCAAGGCCTCAAGGGGAGTGCAAATTTTATCGAATAAGACAGTCCATGTTGACTTGGCATCCTTCTTTGAAAAACTGGATAATCGGAAATATGACTTCGATGAAACAGTATGAATACACGCACACAATAAAGGAGGTTATAGACTACACTTTCGATAAATACCGACAAAAATTTACTTCTCTTGCGAATAAAATCACATTGGTTGAAGGTTGAAATCACTTCTTAACAAGTTTCTTTAAGATAGCTAGCTGTAACACTAGTGAGATTTTCAAAGTGACCATATTCTATAAATTATGTTTTGTTATATTTGCATGAGCTAATTCGGTTGTATCAATTTTGCAGTCTGAGCAAACAGGGAACCAATATACACTAACTTGCTCGAATAATGGTAAAAGCAAAACGTATTCCTTGCTAAATCCGACTGCAAGGCAGATTCAGGGGCTATGTGCACAGCTCTGTTGATGATGAATAGGATTGTATCAATTTAATGTAGTTTATTCCAGTTTGATTTCCTCTTTCATTTTGGCTACTCATAGCTCATTGGTTTGTTTAAGTTGATACAATTTATATAAATAGATGATTTACTGAATAAAAAATATTTTTTTTGCTCGTCCATTTCTCTTGGATTTTTTTTGATGTGAAGTTTATACAAGTTTTAAGCCAACTAATTAGCTTGTCCTCAATTTAAAGACAGTGTCCAAATGTGGGATTCAAACAATATATATTGAAAAGAAAGAGAAATTGGCAGTGGAGACCCCTAACATTTCCATGAGGAGCTCTTGGGTCTATAACCAATATTTTGCACCTTATAGGTCCCCAACTTTCTATTTTTGTACCGCTTGATTTTAGGGTTTATGGGATGTGGAATTCTGATCTACTGCCCCCAGGTGGGCAGTAGATGTTGCCCACATGCTGACAAGTCAGCATGTGGGCTGTTGATGTAAAAAGCAACTTTTTACATCAACAGCTCACATGCTGACGGCAAGATGATCGGTCCTCATGGGATGTGATAAAAAAATACAATTAGAAATTCACGCAATTTGCATGTGAATTTGTGAATAATATATACTCCATCCGTTCCATAAAAATAGAGTTATTTTTTTTATTCATCCTCCCAAATTATATGTCATTTTCTTTTGATAGTATAATTAATTTCTTAATTTTATAATATGACCCTATTTAATGTGCCTTGTTATCAACAAATATAAATTACTATTATATTAATTGCAGGGGTATATAATATAATAATATATTAGAAAAAAATGTAAGTAAAATTTATTATTTCAACTATAATAATTAATTTTTTTTAATTTATATAAAAATATAAATAAGTCTATCTTTATGAGATAGATGAAATAAAATTTTTTCCCCTTATGTTAACAAATGAAAAAAATAACAAAATCAATGTATTCTGCATCCCCTACCTCAGTATCATCAACACATGCAAGTTAGCGAGGCCTACTCCTCCCCCTTTGTGAACCTTGTCTTTCATCTTTTTCAATTATATTGTGTGGATATATTTGCACTACAATTTTTATTTGTCACTCTATATTTTAATTGTATTTCAAGCCTTCAAACCTTTGTTCATTATAGTATTTGCGTCCCTAATTTTTTTTCCATCGAAATTTTTATTTTCAACTTTTAATAATTAGTATATATCATCTTTAATGATAATTTCCATCAAAGTATTATGTTTGCTGTTTTGAAATTAGGAAATAATATTTTTATCACACTTTTGTATTTTTTATGTTTTTTCAAAAATATGATGAAAAAATAAATCGTTTTTCTAACATACTTTTCGGATGAAAACTGCTATTAAAGTATGCTAATTAATGAAAAATTGAAGATAAAATATGACAAAAAAATTGAGCACATGAGTGTTACAATGATAAAAGATTGAGAATCTTAAGTACAATTAAAATATAGTGGAACAAAAAAAAAGTGTGGTATGTATATAATTACCCTTTTATTTTTTAAAACAATTACAACCTTGTCCTTAACTAAATCTGCATTACATTGTTTAAACAAACTTTTTAGTTGGACTCAACTACCATAAATATGAAATGTTGAAGACTCAATTATTATGAAAAATTAGTTAGGGAATCAAGTGCTCCCTTGTGTAAATGCTAGGAACTTTTGGTGCCAATTTTCAAGAAGAAAATAAAAATATACAAAAGTGGAGGATATAATTTTGTGATAATTAGGAATCCTACCTACATTTTTTACCTACATTTTTTATAAAGTTATAAATATACTTGATTAATTCAAAAATTTTATATTACTAAATAATATATATATATATATATATATATATATATATATATATATTTATATATATACTGTATTTATTAATTAATCATTAAAATATATTTTTGAAATTCAAACGGACTAATTAACAAGATTGCTATTTTATAGGCACTAATTCTTATCTTGCTTGATTAATGGGACTCATTGTTTAAATTGACTCAAATGTCCTTCACGTATTTCAATAAGCCTCCTCTGTCAAAAAGAAACTCAAGTCTGAAACACCTCCATAAGAAATCTCTAGAACAATTACAAATCACACCCAAACCCCAAAATCCATCCGCTTTTAGAGGGTTTTGCACATTCAAGATATTAAAATACATTCCGATTTTATCACTGTAAGTATATTTCACTTCATTTCAACCTTTTCGGCATGCTTTGTTATTTCTTGAGTTTCTAAAACAGATTTTTACGATCAGCTGTATATTCAGAAATCGTTTTAATTTTTTTTTAACAGTATTCTAACAATAGCAAAGTCACGTAGCGTGAACAAATCTAGACGAAATGGTCCATTAAGACGTAATAGCTCATCCACAAAAAGAAAACGACGTAGCAGCAAAAACAGAAACAATGTGCTAAAGAAGAAGGTGTCAATGCCATACTTACAAAGTGAAAATATGTTATTTTATTTGAGTACTAATACCTTATGTACTTTTTGGGATCAACACAGTGCATCTTATATAATAGGTCGTCATTTGTCATGGAACGGCAATATCATCAATATCCCTTCACAGAAACAATTAACGGAAGTATCTATGTTACGTATTAATGTTAATTGTTTATTTTTTAACATTCATAGCATGAATTCACATGTTACGGGGTTAATTTTGTCATAGTTCACGTTTGTATAGTAATGAAAAAATTTATCCACGTTCCTTATTTATATTTTTGGCAAAATATTACTGGGTAAGTGTGATTATCATTCACGTATATACAGTAATCATAATAAGTATCTATGTTACTTATTCATGTTATTATATTGTGTTACACTCATTATTTAATATAGTAGTAATAAAAACATGTAACTATGTTATATGGTACCTATTAATGTTAATTGTGTTACATATTAATATTAATTAGAGGGTTTCTCATGTTATGGGATGATGTTACTAATGGTAATTATAATTACTCTATTGAAAGCATATATATATTTTATCACGTTATTATATTGTGTTACAATCATTATATAATATAGTAGTAATAAAAATATGTAGCTATGTTACATGGTATCTATTAATGTTAATTGTGTTACATAAATAATGTTAATTAGAGGGTTTCTCATGTTATGGAATGATGTTACTAATGGTAATTATAATTACTCTATTGAAAGCATGTATATATTTAATAATTACCATGTTATGTGCAGAACCTATGTTGTTACTCAATGGTGATATAATTGTGGTCTATTACATTAGTAATAAAAACATGTATCTATATTAAATGTTCATTATCGTTACATCACATGGTTAAACATTTAAGATATTGACAGATTTATTAATAAATACTATATTGACGTAATTTCTTTATGTTCTTTTATTATAGGAATGAGAATACAAGATACATCCTGACCACTAGTGCCTCGGTAAAGTTAATACATTCTCGAATGCTAATATTTTCGTGATCAAGTACGCGGAGTATATATTCCAGAAAAAGATAAATGCGATGCAGAATAAGTTTGACACACGCATGGCGTGGTACAACATGGCTGTTCAATTTTACAAGTATGCAATCGAGAAGCTCCGCGCACCACTTTCAAGGCTGATGAAGTAGTTTCCGTGTTATGGAACAAACATGATGCTGTATCACGTCATACTTTCATCTAGTATTTTTTTGATATTTATAGATGGACAACTGATTTTTTGGAATCTTGAAATGCTTTAATGCCATGGATAGCTTCTTTGTTTTCATATTTATTATGAACATATAAGTATCTGGGAATGTTATTAATGTAGATTGATCAATCAACTCTTTTGATTCGGCCTAATGATAGATACTGTAACTTTGAACTCCAGAATTCTTAAATGGCGATTCTACTCGTCATTTTTAGATCTTTCTTTTTATTTTGTAGGGTCTTGGTTAGTTTATATTTTTATAATCGTTTTAGTATTTGAGAAGTGTATTAACTAAAGTTATGTCAATGCGTGATCGAATTAGACACTGATATGTCATAATTTTAATTCACAATTGACCATTAAGAAACATAGTAAGCAATCATTTCCTTACTTTGGTTGTACTGCATTGTCAACCGTGGAATTATGGTGTTCACTCACGTGCCAACAATCATGGATGACATATTAGATCGTCATTCCGCGTTTCGACAATGGAGGTCATCTTTACAAAATGAGAATGACTCTGTTGGTTTCAAACCACTAATTATTTCAAGTTCCTTTGTTTTTATTAACTTCTTTGTGTGTGTCGGATTACTTTATTTTTCAATTTCACTTATTTTGAACTTCTATTGTCATTTGTAGATGAATCAAGGGGATATTAGTTACAGTGATAGCTTAATGTCATTCGCTGTAGATTTGGGATCGATAGCTCATATGATCGCGAAACAGAAGCTTATAGGATGACATGAAAAATTTCCTACTTACCATACTCCAAGTCCAAATTGTTGGATTTAGTCTCAGATATGTCAAGTTCCATCAGCATTTGCGACTCTTCAAAGCAAACACAGTAGTGTTAATGCTTCAAGCACCACTGAATCTGGAAAATTCCCCGGCTTAACCTGAATTAGTATATTGCACGCTAAATCCAATAATTGTGCTACTACCAATTGCTAACAATATTATCCCACCTTTATTTAGGAGTGAATCTGTAATTCCACTAAACCTATTAATATTATCCCACAAACAAGAATAAATTGTATACATTAACAATCAGTAGCCAATTAAAGGCAAACCTTCAAATGTTTGCTACAAGGGGATGACTATTCCAAATTGTTCTTGAATAAAATATACAGAACAATGGAACTGTTCAAATTTCACGATTCCTCAATGAACATTAAATTGTACTAAGATAAATTACATGTGGTCAGCTATGCAAGCAAATGTACAAAACTGTCGATGCAAATCTCTATGATGGGGCCATTCCCAGTTATTTGATACCGTATTCCAATAGCGAACTGTGACTGATCATTTTTTAATTCCTTCAGTATTATCTCTACTAACTTCATATAACTACACTCCACGGGGATGACTATTCCGACAATCGAGTACGCATTGTAAGCTCGTGAAGAATCCCACTTACCATCAAAGTAAACCAATACACTTATCGATCCCATATCTGCAACACAAAATAAAAAATCGATACATTGATCGATGATAATTAAAGTGCAAATAGATTCATATATTTTTCAGATACATTAACAGTATGGAGATATATATTTATGGTCTAATTAAGTATTCATAAACCAATCACACTTTACATATGTGTTACCAGTTTGGTTAACGAATTATTAGACACAGAAACAATTAACAAATAACCATTCAAAATTAATACATGATTAGGTAGATTCCATAAAATGTGACCAAAATTTGACAAACACAGCAAAACGGTTCACATTCATATTACATTCAAAGAAAATGATTAAAAAAATGGTTAAATCTACAATGCAAAATAGTTACCTAGGAATTTGCTCCAACGTAATGGTTCTTGGTATCGTGAATTAATTCCGGTATTTCCTTCAGATACGACACTATGGAGAATTAAGAAACCAGAAATTGAAAATATATTCTTGTAGAACGCCGATTTCTACAATGTTCCGGTAATAAGCTCCTCCACCGGAGAAGTAGAAGTAACAAAACCCAAATATGATGATAATCTGTCGTAAGAGATTGCAGTAGTCAAATTTCTGATTTCATTACCCTGAACCAGTGAAGAACAACTGAAGAAATGAAGAAGATGAGAGAATCCTAAAATTGATTCTTTCTTGCGTGGAAGAAATATGTTAATATGCCTTTTCAAATTCAAAAAATAGAGATAATGATGGAATGTTAATATACAATAACGGAAGTAACGGAAGTATCTAAATGGAAGGGAGAGGAGTTGTGGATGGCATTAATTATCCAGTAATTCCAATTTTTTTTCTTTATTTAGTAATACCCAATTTTTATAATTACCATTCAGTAATATTGCAGACCCCCATCTTATATACAGGTATATGTTATGAAACTAGAAAAATAGAGATAACGAGAGAATAGAATAGAGAGATTCAAAACACAAGTCTATTAATTTACTATAACAATGACCCTTATTTATAGGGTTCCAAAGGGAGTTACAACCTGATTAGAATATACTCTTCTGGAGTAAGTAGATAACTATATAGACATCTAGATACAACTAAATAGTCATTCATCATTATCTATAATTTTACAACACTCCCCCTTGAATGACTTATTACACAATAACTAGTTCGTTATTTGACAAAAACCCAATGAGACAAAAATACCAATAGAAAGAAAGAATTATCAAAAATTGGAGTACTCAAATGCTGCCTCATTAAAACCTTGTCAGGAAAACCCAGTGGGACAAAACCTGAGCGAAGGAAAAAGAGTACAGCTACTCCTCCTGATTTCACTCAATGAAAAAAGCTTGTATCAAGCTATCTATATCTTGTACGCCAATGTCTTCAATGTCGCTATCTTCTTAGAATTTGTATAAAACAATTCTGGTGAAATATGCTCCATGTTATAACCTCCAGCAATATCATCTTCATACACTATCTCTGGTTGACTGTAATCAGCCTGATGGTCTGATGCTATTATATTAAAAATAGATCTTGTTGTTGTTCCCTTCAGGGGTCTCATATACAATTTATAATATTCGGGAGTATAACCATAGGATTATGATGAAAGTAAATATTTTGTAGGTTATAGACATCCATAATTATAAGAATTATAACACTTCTAATTGGATATCATTTACACAAAGAATATGCCTCATTAAAACCTTACTAAAAAAAACCATATGGGAAAAAATCATAGTAAAGGAAAAAGAGTACATAAATCTTTTAATACGCCATACAAACTGCCTCATTAAAAACCTTGCCAGGAAAACCCAATGGGACAAAACCTCAGTCAAGGAAAAGAGTACAATGCGTATTTGCTCCCCCTCATTATAATATTAGTTCAGATCTGTACTTTGATCGATTGAGTTCTCGAAAAGTTGAACTATATGCTTCAGGCATATTAAATCCTCCAGGGATTTATATACATTGTTTTATTAGTCATGCCAGATAGTTGGTTATAACAATATTCATTATATGCATATATGTCATGCATTGACAGACTAACAAGATATCAACTTATGATTGTTTTACATAAGTCTTTGCGAAATTCATAATGTTAAAAGTCGTATATTACATGTTACGACTTCATTTTCCCATTTCCTTTTCGCATAAATATACACCTTTAGGTGCTCTGACTATAGGTCCGGAAACTTCAGGTTTCTCTAGTCAGTTCAATTTACTTGGATAGCATCATTTTATTTGGCCAATTAATTCTTTGACAGATTTCTTTCAATATCCTTGCTACCTTTCATAATACGAAGCGCTTCTTTATATACAAAAGTGTTGTCAACAACATTTATTTTTGAATCCATTTCTTTCTCATAATGACATAACTTAACGAGATCTTTTCGTTTTATTATTTCAGCTAGCTGAACCTCTTCTGGGATTTTATAATTAGTTATGTCTATATACTCTCCAAGAGTATACACCTCCTCAGTAGGACCATCTTTATAATTGGCTCCATTTTTTATTTGAGAATTTTTTGGAATCAAATGTCACCACGCTTCAGGCGTATCATTAATTTACCTGATATAATGTTAATGGATTGTCCTTCAAGGACGCTAATATAAATTGGAGCATTTAGAGCTAGTATATGAGATTTGATTTAATCTCTTTGGTCAGTAAATGCATCTGTCAATTGTATAACTTACAAATAAGTTATTTGTCGAACTTCTGGTTCATATAGTCTTGTGCAAGGATCTAGAAAATATAATATACAGCATTTTCATGTAGTCTTTCCAGCTACTTAATTTCTCTCCCCTAATGTTGAGAAAATTGTATTATCAAAATGACATTTGGAAAACCGTATTATAAAATATCACCCGTTAGGACTTAAGATATTTTATAATGTTTCATACTAAACATGTATTCTCAACATTTTTCAAAGTCCATCTCAGTGCACTATGGTGGACCGATTATACATATATTGCACTATAAAAAAATTCATTAGATGGATAATATTAGGCTCTGACCATAAGCCAACTATAGCAGGGGTAACTTTGATATTGGCATGATGCGTATAAGTGTTTCTGCATATAACATAGCATTCCCTAGACAAAAATGGGAAGCGCTTTGTTCTCAATAGTAATGGTTTAGAATTTAATTGGAGGCGTTGAAAAACAATATTGCTAAACCATTTAAAATCATCTCAACTGATATTTATTAAAAGTTTGAGATTTAGACTCACTAGTATTGACAAGACACATCATCGTCTTGGTTGTATAATCTGAAAATTATGCTCATAATTTAATATTTGAGCAAGTAATCTCGCAAACTTCAAGTTGCCAATAATAACACCATACAATCATCTAATAGATGTATCTATCAGATACAAATAATATATAGATGGTCAACATGGAGGGTGATGGGGCCCCATAAATCACTCTAAATAATTTTCAGAAATGTAGGGAATTCAGTCCTGATTTTATCTAGTAAAGGTCTCCTTGTTTATATATCATGAGAACAAACATCACTTGAGAATTCATTATATTGAAAAATCTTCTGGTTTTCAATAGATATCCTCATTAATAAGTCACATCATATTGATCCGGAATGGTCTAACCAGTATTGCCAATCAATAAAATTTCGAAGTATTAAACTTCTGGTTCCATACAATTTAGCAAATATATTTTTCGTTTATTTGAGTAACTACATAATGAACAAGAAAATATAATTAATTTTCTATTAGACATTGTATAATCATATAATTCACACTAATCAATGTCAACATAACATGATTTATATGCTTTTCTTCAGGAATAAGCATTAGTTGATTAATTACTCATTTATATCACAATTTAATTTTGTGATATGATATTTTTCAAGACATGTGCTTCTTCTAGAGCACAATAAAATATTATTTCTAATACTGCTCAATATTTTTCTGGAATATAGAAATTATAACGTCATAAAAATTAATACACTTCTGGAATATTTAAATTGTAACGTTATGCTCTTCAAGAGCAGCTAATATTTTGTCAGAATATTATAACGTTGTGCATCTTCAGGGACAACAACAGATCATTATTTTGAAGTAAAGATTTATTATTTATAAGTAATATTATAATATTCTATAAGAATATTATATCTTATAAAATTAAACTTTTCGGGAGCAATTAATATTCTACTGAAATATTAATATAATATAAAATATTGCTTATTTGAAGCAACAATAAAATATTCTTCTAGAATATTTATATGTTAGGTTGTGACATATAATACAATATTCTTCAGGAATATTGATATTATTGTAAAATTGTGTTTCTTTAAGAAAAGCACAATTAAAACAAATCATTATAAATCATTATTCCTGAATATTATAAAGTTGTGCTTATTCAGGAGTTACAACATGTAAATATGTGCTCTCCAAGAGCAATATTATAATATTCTTATAGAATATTATATCTTATTGAATTAAGCTATTCAAGAGCAATTAATATTCTATTGAAATATTAATATATAAAAAAAATTGTGCTTCTTCAGGAGCAACAATATGATATTGATATATGTAAACTATTACTACTTCAGGAGCAATAGTTCATATTCTTCTAGAACAATAAAATATTCTTCTAGAATATTTATATGTTTAGGTTATGAAATATAACATAATATTCTTCTGGAATATTGATAGAATTATAATTCTTCAGGAAAATAAAAAATAAACAAATCTTGTTCAAGAATATTTTAGAACAATAAACACACTGATTTGTTGTCATTTGCCGTTGAATAAAAGTTAAAGCATTGTTATATCTAATTAAAGCATGAATATTTCTTTTAATTGCTTCTCATAAAAATATCATAACAAAAAGTCTAATATGAGTTGGACTCATAAATCAAAGCAAGGATAGAGATATAAAGACTAACCAGTTGGTGCCGTTTGAATTTCTTTTGAGAAAGTGAACTTTGGGCCACTAAGCTTTTGTTTGTTCTTTATGGTATTTTGATATCACCGTTTGGCTGCCTAGTTTTGCTTCTTCTTTTTCTTTTTGAATAAAAGAAAATAATATCTAATTGGTAACTCAGTTGGCTAGAATCTCGTGCTGATAACGTGTTATGAAACTAGAAAAATAGAGATAACGAGAGAATAGAATAGAGAGATTCAAAACACAAGTCTATTAATTTACTATAACAATGACCCTTATTTATAGGGTTCCAAAGAGAGTTACAACCTGATTAGAATATACTCTTCTGGAGTAAGTAGATAACTACATAGACATCTAGATACAACTAAATAGTCATTCATCATTATCTATAATTTTACAACAGTATATATGTTATTAACCCTATAATTTTCAACAATTTTCTACGTAGGTTTTGAAATAGGCCCACCTTTAGCCCATCTTAGGTTCGCTCACAAGCTAACGGACTAATGGATAATGCATTAGGCCTGCTTGGCCCAATTGACGGTTTTTATGACCCATTAAAAAAAGGCGACACCGGGGCATTTCTGTAATATCGCAGACAATATATCTCTTCCATTGCTGCTATATCCGAGTCCAGGAGACTCCCATTTTACTTTGTGAGCAGCAGTTGCAAAATATCTGTCATTCTCTCTCTATTAATCACTACATGAACTTTTGGAATTTCCAAAGCTAGAGGAGATGGCGGTTCGGGCGATGAATGGCAGTGCAATCTTGCGCTGCTGCACGGCGTCGCCACCTATCGCCGCCATAAGATGCTGCCTCCACCAGTACAAGGCTGTGCAGTTCCACCGCTGTGGCCACTCCACCAAATTAGGGGTATCAATTTTCCAGCGAAATTGTAATCAAGTTATTAGTGTTGGAAGTAGAAGTGTTGCGATTCGAAAGTATTCGGTGCAGAGCCTTGTGGATACGGTCATGGAAGAACTTGAATCGTTACGCAAGCGCGGTAGAATTCGGGTTTCCAACAAGTATGAAGTATATAAATTCATATATTTCCTCCCACACGTACTTTCCTCAGTTTGTCTAGTCTCGACGCCTGTGTTGTTATATCATTACGCTGATTCTTATCTGCGAGTTGTGTGTTTATGTGTAGTTACTATAGAATTTTTGTGAATAATAATTGAATTGATTTTGGATAAATTGTAATGTTGAAGTTAATCCATTGGTATAATTGGAGCTGGCAGCTGGTGCATTTTAAGTATTCAGAAACTAACTAGAATAATTTAATACTAACTAGAATATTTTAAAAAAACATTATGATAACTACTTGAGATGTCTCAGCTCATATTTGATCATTCGATAAATTGAGATTTTTTGTGATAACCTCAATGTAGTTCTTTGAGAAATTTGGGAGGATAATTAACAGAATTCTGGATGAATTGATATAAGGGATTGTTAGAAATACTAAGGAAGCATAGTATCGAGTCCTTCATCGGTTAAATAATATAGTAATATCTATGGATCACACTATGTGTGATATTCATTATTGAACTATTTTGTAGGTTGGAGCTGAAAAGCAGTGAAGAGCTTCTTGAAAATAAGTCAGGGAAGCGGATGCTACAGAAAGGATTGCTGCTAGAGTTCAAGAAAGATCCAGAGAGAGTATTGCTGGCAGTTGCACAGAAGCCTGATGGCAAGAAGAATTGGATGGTGTCCGATCAGGTTTAGATCAGGTTTATTAGAAACAACTAATGCGGCATATTGGATAGGTTGCTAGGTGTTGGATTCTTGTCTTTTTCTACACTGCTTAAACACTTTATGTTTTGGATCTCTCAAATTGTCCCCTTGGTTCTTATGCAGAACGGTGCCATGACCTCCATTAAGCCACAACAAATTACTTTCATTGTTCCTGGTGTTGAAAATTTTGACTACACAGAGATATCAGACTTTGTTCAGAGAGCTCAGAGTAATTTGGTCTGTTAATCCTGTTATTTGGAGTAAAAATACAGCTGTTTTGGATAGTATTCTTTGTCATTACTTTGTAAAAGCACTTGCTTTGTTATTTGTTCAGGATCCAACGTTGCTTGAATTTGCCTGGATTGAGCTTCTTGAAAAGAACAACAAATCAGTAAGAGTGGAAGAGCTGGCTGAGGTAAACTTTTTGCATAACTAAATTTGCATTTCTGTGTTTCTCTAATGACATTAGTTCATTCGAACAGATGATTTTTGGTAGTGCCGAACCTCTTGAGAGCTATTGTGCTCATCTATTGCTTTCGAAGGACGATATATACTTCACTGTTTTGGAGAGTAAAGGTTCATTTTCTGTTTATGGGCCTCGACCTGCTGTTCAGGTATATTGCAACTTCTTATAGTGACACAAATGTTTGGTCACTAATAATGCAGATTTGTTGTTTTACTTGGTCTGTTTGGTATTATATATTATGCTCATTTCCAGATGGTGTTCTCTGTTAATTTGTGAGCGATTAATTGATTTGTCGTGATGCGCACCACCATGATGCTTATTTGCTTTGTTGGGTTGTCTACTAACTATGATTCAATGAATATCAATTGCTAGGTTGAAGAACTTCTACGGAGGAAGCATGTCAAAGAGGCTGCTGAGAATGAACTTAAAGAGTTTGTGGAGTTACTGAAATCTGCCAGGGAAATGCCATCGCATTCAAAACCCGCAAAATCTTCCTGGAGGACTGAAGAGAAGATCTGGCATAGAATTGAGTCTTTGGAAGCATATGCAATAGATGATTGCAAAAATGATGACCAAAAGAAAACAGCTGGAATGGTAACTTTGACCTTCTTATCCTTAATGTCAGCTGTCATCTAGTTGCAAATTTGGATGGAAACTAGTTGGAACAAAAATGAATGTTTTTCTTTTCGATTGGGAGATTCCATTTTTTCTTTTAAACAAGTTCACAAAGTTATTTTAATTGTTACCATGCTAAAAGCACAGCCATCATTTAATTAGGAAAAAAATGATGAAAGAAAGGGAAATTCATGTCGCCTTCGTTAATTCTGGCAGATTCTGAAGGCCATGGGACTAGCTAAAACAGCATCAACAGCAGTAGGTCTCCTCATAGATATTGGGTATTTCCCAGTACATGTCAATCTTGATTTGTTAAAGTTGAACATTCGTACCAATTATCCGGAAGAGATTCTAGCAGCTGCTGAAAGTGTGTTGTCAGAGTCTCCTGACCTGGATAAGGTACACTTCCTCTGTAATCTTTAGCACTTCTAGCCATGGTGTGTTGCTACTCAAGAGTAAAGCTCTGGGATCTAGTGCAGTTAATTCAAAAAATTGGTTGTGACATTTTTTTAACTGTATTATTCAAACCACGATCTACCTCCCATGATTTTCATTCCTTTTCGCTGCAGACTGGAGCTGCTTCTAGATGCATTCTTTTCATCCTTCTCTCTCTCTATTGTTTCGTGTTTTTGTTTAAGCAATTGTGTGGTGGCTGTGTGAGGATGGGGTGAGATTGGTGACAGGAGCTTTGGTTGTATTTTTGATGGAGTTAGCAACTTAGGTTGAATGCTCTTCTTTCTTTTTAATGAAATTTCAGAAAAATGTTGAATGCCTCCTACCTTACTCTATGCGATTGACAATTAGATGTTGTAATATTGCTCTTTATCAGGGGCTGAAACCTACAAAAAGAAAAAATCAGAATGATGTGAATAAATATGGTGGATGATCTAATACTTATTTCAGCAAGATCATATACTTTTCTTTGTTTTCAGGTTGACAGAATAGATTTGACTCACCTAAAGGTGTACGCAATTGATGTTGATGAAGCTGATGAGGTAGTAATCAGTAGAGGCTTTTAAACTTTATCCTAGAGATCTTATGTGGTTTGAGATTCCGTATTGCCATGTACTTCTAATACTTGATAAACTGTCAGTTTGCAAATTGCTGATGAACAATTATACGCAGCTTGATGATGCATTGAGTGCAACAAGGCTACAGGATGGCCGCATTAAGGTCTGGATACATGTTGCAGACCCGACTAGCTTAGTTCTACCTGGGAGCATGATAGAAAGGTAAATATGATGTTGATGGAAAATTTATTTCCAAAACCAATCTTGTGAGGCATAATCTAATATAGTTCTTGATCTGCAGAGAGGCAATGAAGAGGGGAACTTCTGTATTTTTACCAACTGCTACTTACCCTATGTTTCCTGAGAAATTGGCCATGGAAGGCATGAGTTTGAAGCAAGGAAAGCCATGTAATGCCGTTACGGTTTCTGTTGTGCTGCATTCTGATGGCAGGTAAGTAGTTAATAGTTTAGTAGACGGTTTTAATATAGGGATATTTCACAGAAGATTGCCATCTTTGTAGGGTAATATGTTTTAATCATGGGGCTAATTTCTTACTTGCAAATTCTGTCTGGAGTTTGTTGAAAAGAAGTCTTTCAGCATTGAAGGAAATTCTTCTTAAATTTAGAATGAAGTCAGAAACAGAGTTTTTTTCTGCTTCATCTTCTCTATTTCAACCATTCCTTTTGTAACTCTTTCCAAGTTCCTCTCGTTTTATTTTAGGATAAGTGAATTGTGTGAAAGTTAAAACTAAAAATGACCCAGCCTTTGTAGTTTCAAAGACTAATCCATCATACTGCATTGTGAAGTTGATGCTCTGTAGAATATTTTACAAAATATCTCGGGGAATAAATTCTCTTTTGGAAATTTTCTTATAGATGTGGAATATCACTGAATACCACATGTAAAATTGTTCATTTCTGATCATTTCGATCAAGAATAGAAATTATTAAGTTTTACTGGAAGTGTCACTCGTTAAGGTCAAATGTACCTTTCTATTTAATTATAGAATGTATGATAATGCAATTGAAGTTCTACACAACAATCTTACTGCTATCTCTCTTTGTAGCATTGCAGAATACTTGGTGGAAAACTCAATTATCAAACCAACATATATGCTGACATATGAGAGTGCATCAGAACTTCTCCATCTGAACCTGGAAGAGGAAGTTGAACTGAGACTTCTTTCTGAGGCTGCTGTGCTCCGGTTACAGTGGCGTCGGGGACAGGTCAGCATTAATTTTTCCAATACAAAAAATATAACATTGTTGTGTAATGTTTGTAGTTTAACCTAGTTGGTTTTGGCGTCTGTTTCTCACATGTAGTTTGTAATAATAAGTAGTCGAACTTGTGAAAAGCAGATATAACATTTAAAAAAATGGCTTCAAATTGCTGTTTTACATAAAATAATTATGTTGTTTTAAAGGTGATTCCTAGTTCATCTAGACTGATTAATATTTGATCATATTTGGTGAGTTGGAGAAAGATCTCCCGCTTTGAAATTTGCAACATTCAATTTTCTCAAAAGTGGAAAGTCAATCAAATTTTTTTGATTGACGGTAACCTAACCATTCAACTTTCCATCTATCTCCCGTACCCTCTTATGGATGGTTTGTCTGGCACTTCACAAACATGATCTGTTTCTGTTACAACCGATGCCTCTTTCATTAACACATTCATCAAGCATAAATATGGGTCATTAACACATTAACACATTCATCAACACATTCATCAAGCATAAATATGGGTCATGGGAAATTTAAATCTTTGCAACTGTCATCTGATTTCCGGGCTTGTGTACATTTTGTGCCTGTTGCTGCTTGAAAAATCTGTTCAACAGCAATGCTAGTGATCGTTCATCAGATTAGGGGAATTGTGAGAGCTTACTGTATTATTATAGTTGTAACACCCCAGTTCCAGAAACTCTAGACTTAGAAGTGTTATCGTTTAATTACCATTAAACAACAAAATACAAATGTGGAAAAGTGGATAAAATTTTCATTCTATTTTATTTTATTTTGAAATAGAAAATAAATATCAATGACTTTCAATAATATTAATTAAAACAATAATTTGCATAATAAATTTTATTGCCCAAATTCTTTTATTGAATGAACACAATAATTGCGGAAAACTTCATAGTTTGACTAATTTAAAATAAGAAAAATAATAGTATTCCAATAACACCAATTGGCCTAAGGCATCTTATTTCTGAAATAATAACAAAATAAAACTTGAATTTAAGTAATACTGAGTTCGTCTCGTCTCAAGCAGTCGTCTCGAATCATCTAGCTCTCATCATTTGAAAATTGGAGAATATGGGATGAGCTAACGCCCAGTAAGTAAACCTCATGCACATGATGCATGTTTATGATATGCTTTACTTTAGAAATGATTAATCAGAATATGTATTCCCCTTTTTGTTTCTTTATTATTTCTTTAAAATATTTAATGTTGTGAGCTTACTTTTGTGTATTGCCTAGCCAATCAGAATGCAGTTGACCATTATTATTTAGAACCCATTCCATCTACTGGTAGTACCGCAAAGCGGTTAAACATTAAACATTTAATATTCAACATTCAACATTGTCATTCTTCGGGTGCGCCGGTCCCCCACGCCCCATTTTTCACTCACACTTTTCATGGCCTAAGCGTACACCATTTCATATAAAAATTTGGGACACATATCATTTTTAAATAAAATATACTTTACAATATTACCATTGAAAACTTTACTTCATGCATGCTAATGGATGCATTAACATAATTACACATGCAAGAGTATATCACATGAATATTAATGACATATAAAGTAATTACAAAATGATACGTTCAGATAAATATATATAACACATTTAGACAATTAACATAGCATTCTACAAATGAATACTAAAAGAGTTTACTTACTTTGAATATGTAGAATTTTACTTTGAAATAGCAAGTGGAGCTGTCTTTGGCCACCTAAGAAGTCAATGCGCCAAGAGTCTTATGTCATTATCTTTAATCAAAAACTTGTACATACTTATTTTTTATTTTTATTATATAAACCACTTAGACGCACCTAAGTTCGAGCTATTACACTTTAAATATATCTTACATTAAGGATATTAAAATAAATTAAACGAATCAAACACCTTAAACATAAACATTTTAGCTATACACAACTTTTAGATATTTAAAATATTAATAGGAGATTCCTAAATTTAAAAGGAGAATAATAGGGATTCAAACAACTTTATCTCTAAAAAAAAAGATTTATTTAGTATCCTATTATGTTTGCTATAAAAGAACCAAAAATTTAAAAACCGAACATATAACAGAGACCTGGAACTGAGACTATGAATTGATAAATTTAATAGCTAAAAACTTTTACTTTAATTGATTATTTTAGAGGTATACATACCAACTAACAGATCCGTACACATATCTCATATTTGAAACAAGAAATCAATTCATGACACCATTTAATCCTAATTGACGACACTAATTAATCCCTGCAAGGCTGCCACATGATCTAATTCCAACCATTTCCTTGAAGCATGAGCCCACTATATAAAATCAATCATTCATCTATGCAAAAGAAAATAATACTGTTTGTACTTATCTGGTGACGTAAAATCCAATTAAAAAGTGGAACGGCAGATGAAAGTTTGGGGATTGTGGTGAAGACTTGACTTAATTTGCAAGAATATATAAAAGTAAAAATCTTGACTTCTAACCTAATGGCGTCTATTTAGGTATATTATATGCTAATTAAGTATAGAGACTTCTTATTTACCTATATTAACTTATTTAATCTTTAAATTGATTCTATTAGCGACTAAATTTTTAAAATTTTGTCCAATAATTTAATATATTAAATTACACAAAAATGTATTTAAATAAAAATAGAAAAATCTTCCAACTCGGTAATTAAGTTCAAATTAAAGATATAAATACATAATAAAATAAAGATATTATAAATTTTAATCTAACATTAATAAGATTATATGCATGTTATTATTAAATTATGAGGCACGTTGATCGTCTAAGGCGTCCACGGTACATTCCACTGCAAAACAATAGTTAGTTACAAAAACGTAAATTCATTAATTTAAGAATAAATCGTAATATTAATACGAGCATCATAATAAAATTATAATAATCTTGTAAATGGATATGTGGCGTTACAATAGTAGTTTTTGGTATCCTACATAATCATTAATGGTTTGACTTCTCTCCTACAATTTACCTTCTTTCTGAATGTCTAGTATCGCACAGCATTATTTTCCCATTCACAGTGTATGTGCATTTAATCTGAAATGCCTTGTGTAGGGTGCAATAGACACATCCACACTAGAAACAAGAATCAAGGTGACTAATCCAGACGATTCGGAGCCCTTGATCACGCTTTATGTGGAAAACCAGGCAGATCCTGCAATGCGGCTTGTAACTGAAATGATGATACTTTGTGGCGAAGTTATAGCCACTCTTGGTTCTTGTAATAACATACCTTTGCCCTACCGGGGGCAACCTCAATCAAATATTGATACATCTGCGTTTTCTCATCTGCCTGAAGGCCCTGTAAGGAGTTCTGCTATAGTTAAAATAATGCGTGCTGCTGAAATGGATTTCAGGAAGCCTATACGCCATGGGATTTTAGGACTTCCTGGTTATGTTCAGTTCACATCTCCCATCCGCAGATATATGGATCTCCTTGCACACTATCAGGTAGTTTTTGATGGATTACAAAATGCAAATAATTCTGGATGTATCATAGGGATTGTAATCTAGTCTATTATGATGTTTGACAACTTGGTACATGACGTGCTTTCAATTAGCTTGGTCTGTTTTCCCCTTGCTATTGTACTTGGGAAGAAATCGTATATCTAGCTAATTTTGTAACCTGCAGCGCCTTGCATCAAACACCTTCAACTACTCTTTTTTTTTTTTGTTTCAATCATGTTCACTTGCATATTATTGCTTTCATCTGCCATCCATATATCCACCAGAAATCGACTTGTCATGGCTTTGCACGAGGGTTTGGCAAGCTAATTCATTTATATGTAGGTGAAAGCTTTTCTTAGGGGAGATTCTCCTCCTTTCTCAGCGGGTCAGCTGGAAGGGATGGCATCTATGATAAACATGAATACTCGGGTAGTAAGAAAGCTCTGCAACAGCAGTCTTCGATATTGGATAATAGAATACTTGAGAAGGCAGCCGAAAGAAAAAAGGTTTTCTGCTTTGGTCCTCAGATTCATCAAAGATAGAGTTGTAGCAATACTCTTGATGGAGGTAATCATACAACAATTGCTTGAAATTACAAGCGGCAAGAAATTGCTTCTTGAATTTTTCCCTTCCCAACCATTTATTCCAGAATTAAGCAGGCAATTGAGATTTCCTATAGAGTTACTCCTTTGTGTTAATAATTCCCATATGTAATCTGGTTATTGATTTACTGATGATAAATGAGTTTAGGGTTGTAATAAGACATTCAGGAGTGGTTTAATATTTGTTGAAAAGTAAAAGTATCATCGAAATTTAATTAAAATGTTTATTTACTGTTTGCAGGTTGGACTACAAGCTTCTGTTTGGGTATCCGTCGGAGTACAGGTTGGCGATGAAGTAAAAGTTAAAGTGGAAGAAGCACATCCACGCGATGATATTATTACTCTCAAGGAGGTTCAAGGAATAAGGACTTCATCCCAGTGAAGCTTGTGGCCGAGACTTCATGCCAAGACCAAGCTGTTTGCTGAAGCAAAATCTTGAAGTCAGATACAAATTTTTTCCAAAAATGACATGGCAATTTTCTATGAATGCCATCTCAAGTGATTCGGCTCAAGGCTATTATTTTCGCGGCAAATAGGTACGACCACTGAAGACTTGAGCAGCTCTTATTCTGATTCTAGTTTAACTAATGGACAACAATTATATTGGTATTAGCTGATATCTGCATAAATAGACAAAGATCAATCCCCAATATATCTTAGGCATGCTTCAGTTCGACTATCTGCATTGTGACCCATTTTGGAGGCACGAAACTGATTTGCTGCAGGGTTTTAGGTCAATTTTCGCAAGGACATCAGCAAGCGCCGACAATCTTGCATTTGATTTTTAGGCCTGTTGGGATCAGATATATATATAAAAGTATGGATTAGTTAATTCTTGTCTCTTCGCTGCCTGTAGATAGAGTTCTCTAGCCGAAAAAAATGATTGTATTCTCTTGATTATAGCTGTATTTGTATATCAATTGGCTCAAAGGAAAGAAGTATGATATTCTCTCCCTATTGTATAACTTCCCCTGTTCGTTCAAAATAATTTTAAATTTGAATGTGATATTATGGGGCTTTAAGCTGGATTTGTGCTTAAATAGGTAGCAATAATTTATTTTTACAGTGTTGAATATATTTTTCATAAATAACTAAATCCTTTTTTGGCAACTTGACCAAGGTTTTATTTGGGGGTGACAATAGTAAAGTTAATAGGTAAGTCGTCGTTACTCCAACTCTACGGAATGATACATGATATTGTACTCAGATTAAAAGTTTATATGTAATTAGTGTATTTATTTTAAAAAATAGTGATATCTACTTGCGGGCCACCTTAGTAAAGACTTGAGCAACAATGTTAACGAGTTGGATTGAGTTTGAGAGTGGTGTAAATACCCACTTGCTGATGTGTCAGCATGTGGGTTGTTCAATTTGGGACAATTAATTTTCATTAATTTCTTGGACAGTCCACCTACTGACATATCAGCATGTAGATGTTTACATCGTGCCCTCAAGGGGCAGGAGAACACCACTCTTGAGTTTGATCATATGCTGGTTGTATGTGAATAACCTAAGACTCTTTACACTTGTAAGGGTTTAAATTGATTTGATGCAAGATCATCAATAATAATCTCTTTTATTAGTCACCGATGTTCTGGATAGTTAAAAATTTGATGTGTTGTCTTAAAATTAATTGACTTTAGAAAGAACAATCGAGAACCCTTCAAATCGAAACCTAATGTTAGTAGATAACAATAATCTAGCGAGTGACCATTGCACCAAATGCCTAAATATCCAAGGCATGTCGAAGTTCAGTACATTCTTTATCCAACCAGTCCAAATTGAAACATTTATTCTACCATGTCTTTGCAAATATGAAGCTAGAATTTTGAATTTATGATTGTTTGGTACTCAAAGTTGGACACGATTAAGTTAAAAAAAAAATGAGATATCTAATACTATTTCAACTAATTTTAAACACCAACAAAAAAATTTTAACTTTTTTTTTTTTATGTTTGAGACACTGTAAATAAATAGTGAACTGGGAAGTAAACCTTTTCTTTTTCTGTTGACTTTAATTAAAGAAGTGGTCAAATACAAATAATCTAATGGTCCACAATTTTTTGGTGGAAGCAAATGATTCATCTGTAGCACGTTGGATTGCCATGGGCATTAAAATAATAAAACAGAATGCAGCCAAATGGAAGTAAGCATTATTTATTAGCAATTTTTAATCCATTTTTTCACGGACAGAGTAAAAGTATTTTCCGTGCTAATGAAGTGGTACGGAAACAATTAGAAACTGAAGTACAGTCCTTTCTGTAGAAAAGAAAAGACAAATTGCTACTTCGATTGATAGGAAAAATGTTCTTTTTTTAGGAAGCAAAAGACATTGTTTACTTTATCTATATTTCAAGAATTATAATAATCATAAGTGCCACGTTCAAAATGTGACAAAAAAAAGTAAAATTCATAGACCAATCTTATCATCTCTATTTTAAAGGAACTACTAGATTACTTAGGGGAGCATTCAACATTCTATATTGAATAAGTAGAATAATTATCTCGAATTTTTCAAATATGTCTCAAATATTTTAATTTTAAATTTTAAATTGTATTTAAATAATAAATAATTAAACGAAACGATAAATATAAATATTTTAATCTTTGTCATGGCTCTGTCCACCTCCCAAAAATCTCTAGGGGGAGCAGGGGACGAGAAAGGCTGTCCCGGTCCCTTTCTATTCCTTTGCCATTCTTCTGATAAGGAGAAAGTCTCGAAAGCGAAGTTTTCCATCTGTGTCAAAAGCTTTTTGACCAGGCGGATTGTAAATCGAAGAATGTGTACGAGTGGCAGGGACATAAGGGATAGAGCCAATATGCCAACCCCCACGATAAACCCCCACAATATTTCAGTGAAAATCTGCCCCACACGGAAATCGAACTTGTGTTGTCGGAGGATTTCTCTTCACGTCACTTCAGACCTTACCCACTCGTATATGTTCTTGGGGGCTTTCTTTGCCATTCTTATTTTGAGAGGAGGATGTTTCTTTCTAATTCAATATTGTATGTTATAAAACAAGCTAATTTTGATAACACCATAAGGTGAAGACATTTTTGGTCACATAACATGAAAGTAACATGACATCGCTAACAAATGCATTTTATTTGGAGGCAGAAATTTTCCAAAAACGTGTTTTGAAAAGAGTTTTATAAAATGGAATTGGTACGTGTGCGCAGTTGAATTTTTAACAAGTCGGCTGTATTTATTATACCATAGTGAAGATTGAAAAGTGGGAATATAATTAATTGCTTCCCTCGTACATTGCCAACAAACAGTTGGATTTGGTGGATATTAATACGGGAGGGATCTTGATTGGTTCGAGTTAATTTCAATAACAATCACTAAAAATTTTAAAATTATCATTGAAATTGTTCCCTACTAGTCCACTGAAATTTGATACCCTTAGAGCATCTCCAATAAACTCTCTATTTATAAAGAGCACATTTGGTATTTTAAAGAGCATCTATAAATTTAGAGAATAAAATTTTTTAAGTGCTCTAACAATCTCTTTATCTTTAACACTTTATTTTACTTCTTCCAATAAATATTTATTATCTTTTCATATATTTTCTTTTAACATGCCTCTCTCCTAATTATTATATGATTTTAATCTATTTATTTTATTTTATTTTGTATACACTAATTAATTCAATTATTATTTGGAGTATTGAAAATTGAAACTGTTTGAATGAATTTAATTATAAAGAGTGGATTTGGCTCTCCAAATGTGGAGAGCCAAACCCACTCTCTATTTTGAAAAGTTAATTTAGAGAGTCCGTTGAACTATAATTTTTAAGTTTGATTCTTTAAAATAGAGAGAATCTTATGTTTAAAGAGTCCATTGGAGATGCTCTTACAGAAGAGGTCATTATGTTAACACATTCAATCTTAATAGTCTACGTGTCACCGTAAATGCTACGTGGCATTGACAATATTTATTTTTTTGTCACGTTGAAAAATTGAAATGGTCCACCCGCAAAGAGAGAAATCCATGTTGCCAAAAAATAAAAAATAAAAAAAAATAACAACAAAAAATAAGCAAAAACCAATTCCCGCCAATGTTGCCTATTTGTTTTAAATAAGTGCATGTGGGAATTGGTTTTTGCTTATTACGTGACGAAAAAATAAACACTATTAATGTCGCGTAGCATTTTACGAAAACACATAGATTAATAAAGTTGACGGTATTAACTGAATGACATTTGCTGTAAGGGTATCAAACTTCAGTGACTAGCAGTGTAAGAAACAGTTTTAGTGACCATTTTGAATTTTTTTAAAAACTTCAGTGACCGTTGCTAAAATTAACCATGATATGTCCACTTTTTATGATACTTTCATCATACATGTGATATTCAGTCTACACTTCACACTACAGTTTGTTTGATTATAATTTAAATTAATTAAATTGATGAAACATATTTTTTATTCACACATTTTATAAAATTTACAATTATCTACTCACTTATTATCTACACATTTCATTGGATATATATTTATATACATTTTAAAAAATAATTTTAACACTTTCAAAAATAATTTTGCTCGTAAAATTACACACAAAAATTTACAAAGAAAAGAAAATCGATGAAATTGATTTGTTATATCCTTGGTTGAATCAATTTCAATTGAAACAAATAAAGTTTAGGATTTGGTCTAGGCCATTAATTTTTCATTCCTTATTTATCTATTAAAGTAAAAAAAAAAAAAAAAAAGATAATTAATTAAGCATTAATTAGGAAATTATAATTACCACCTTCCATAAGTACCCGTCCACTTTCCTCCTCCACCCTTCCATCTGCCCCCATAACTTTCTCTCTCTCTCTAAAAAACACTCTCATCAGTCAGCAGCATTCATTCTTACGCTCTACTCTCACTTGCTAGCTATAGAGGTACAATGAGGTCGTTGCTCTGCATTGCTACCCTCCTCTGTTTTCTGTCAGCTGCTCACTCTAGAATCTCTGGCGTGTACACCGGCGGCACATGGCAGACCGCCCACGCCACCTTCTACGGCGGCCAAGATGCTTCGGGCACAATGGGTACTCACTCATTTCCTCCACACTACACTCCTTGCTTTTGCTCCCTCTCTCGTCTACTGTAATTCTCATTCTTCTTCGGACGTAGTTCGCGATGAGATTAAGCGTTTAATCTGTCACATTTGCAGGTGGTGCTTGTGGTTATGGGAATTTGTACGGCCAAGGATACGGCGTGAACACGGCAGCACTAAGCACGGCTTTATTCAACGACGGCTTCAGTTGCGGCTCCTGCTTTCAAATAAAATGCGATGAGGCGGAGGATCCCAAGTGGTGCAACCTAGGCAGCCCCTCAATTTTTGTTACCGCCACCAATTTCTGCCCGCCAAACTACGCATTGCCCAGTGACGACGGTGGGTGGTGCAACCCCCCTAGACCCCACTTCGATCTCTCCATGCCCATGTTTCTCCAGATCGCCGAGTACAGCGCCGGCATTGTCCCCGTCAACTTTCGCCGGTTAGAACTCCCGGCAACCCTTTTCGTTTGCATTTTTTTGTTCTTTTATATTAGAGTTATAGGTTACATGGTAATAATGGGTATTATTGAGGGTATTTGTGACTTTTCGAAATGCAATTAACTGTTTTTACCGAAACAATGGATCATATTTTATCAGTGTCGGGTGGCCAAATGACTACTTAAATAATCTTGTCCTAATGTTTTAACTAATTAATTATTTTTTTTTTATTTTTTTCACAGGGTACCATGCAAAAAACAAGGAGGAATAAGATTCACAATAAACGGAAACCGTTATTTCAACTTGGTTCTGATCACCAATGTCGCAGGTGCAGGGGATATAGTGCGCGTGAGTATCAAAGGTGCAAACACCCAATGGATACCCATGAGCCGCAACTGGGGGCAAAACTGGCAATCCAGTGCAGTTCTTGTGGGCCAGGCTTTGTCCGTGAGAGTCACAGCCAGTGACCGACGCACGTCAACTTCAAGGAACATAGCACCAGCTGATTGGCAGTTTGGACAAACCTTCATTGGAAAGAATTTTAGGGTTTAGGAAAATTGAAGGAAAAAAGGGATTCCTAATTTTCATATTATTTTGATTAATTAGTTAACTTAATTGCTATGAAAGAATCTCCAATCTTTAATTTCTCATTTTTTTTCCTGAAATTTCAATATAATGGATTCTAAAATTGAGTATATAGTGTTTAAAAAGCGTAAAATGTGCGCACATAGATCGTAGTTTTGGTAAACCAAAAGTAGCCTTAAACTAATATTTGCAGACTGGTAATGTATAATGTTAGAATGAAATCGAATTTGATTTTGTGGTTCTGATTTTATATTCTCATTTAGGCAAGAAAAGATATCTTAAATGGACTACCAAAAGAATCTTCATTCCAATTTCATTTCATGTACAAAATTAATCACTCAAAGTTGACTTTGGAGTATTTATCCAACTGCCCAAATATAATTGCAAATCCCAGTCCCAAATTTACAGGAAGCCTTTTTCGAGTTTTGTACAGGATAAATCATATCTATATAATTTTGATCAATTTATCATGTTCCTCAAATTGACTCATTTGATCTTCCAACAAAATGTTAAAATGTTGATCATTTGGTCCAAGTGAAGTTCCCACCGGTGGTTGACGTGGGTTGTGGGGTTGGGTTCAAGATACTGGTGTCAAAATATGTCAGACAGTCCAACCTCGTAAAAGGTCTGGCCCGTGAATCTGCCGACTCGTACAGTTATTATAAAAAAAATTAAAAAACACAAATGCCAGTCGACAACTCAAGTTCTGGGTGTGCAGAAACTTATGTGCTGCTTCTGTATGATACTTACAAGATGGTCACTGCCATCAAACATTAAAAAGCTCAGAATGCATTCTCTGTCTTTCAAGAATCAAGATAACAATCATTATTTTTGCCAAAAGCCCAAAATGCTGTAGAAAAGAAAACAACAATCTTGCACCCTGGAAAAAAACACCAGTTTCCTGTTTCCCAAGTCTGCAAGTAAGTTTTACGTCTTGAGAGCGGCAGGCCCATGAATGATATTTTCCTAGCGGTCGATCATCACTTAGAATGGTTACTGGCCAAAGGAGGGACAGTGGCAAATATTAAATAGATGTTGGTTTCCATAGCTAGGGCAATTTAGAAGTTGTCTTTTAAATGAATACGATGCAGTTTCTTTTCGAACTCAAATGTTAAAACCCCCAAATTTTAAATCGAAAATTAAGGTAGAAAATATTCTCTATAAATTTGGCCCTTGGATAAGCAGTACTCGACAGTAAATGCAAGAAATAAATGCAATGTTGGTGACTTGGTGGACCCATCAACATGCCATCGCACCACGCAAAGAAACACTATCTGGCAAATTGTTACCCTAACAGAAGTGGGGGAAAAGGTTGCATCAAGAAAACAGTCAACTGAGGCAAAATACTAATAGAACGAGTTGACCATATTATAGGGAGAACTATACTTCCGATATAACCACATTTCAGTTTCTATTTTTAAGGAGATATCTGTACAAATCAATTACAACTCCAGTGATATTTCAAGAATAAAAAGAATTCATTGCTCGTTATTCAAAACATAAAACAGAATCAGGACGACCCGTGCTTCTCCGTGATCTTAAGATTGGAAAATCAGGACATACCTTAAAATGTATGCTTTGGCAGTTGAAGGAGGCATCTTAAATGTATTCTCATAACCTCTGTTTTTAATCAATACAACACCTGAAGATCTTAACAAACTTCAGCATTATTTCCAAGCTTCATTAGCTGTTCAAAAAAACAAGAGTGGATAAGAACCACGTAGTTCACGACCCAAAAAATGAGGGAAAAACATGTTTAGGAATAAAAGCACAATTTAAGGACTAACAGGATATCAGTAAATCTTTTTCTTTTGGGTAGGGTCGGGGAGAAGGGACGTACTATTAACACCATTAGTTGTATTCCCAGTAATATATCAGAACTAGTAGTTGCAGAAGCAACATTAATACAAAAACTAGGGACTAAAGCCTTTTAGGATAATTGACATAAAGGCCTAATAGGCTAATTCCGTAAAATGCCTTGGAATGGAAAATATGTCTCCAAGAAACGATTTAATAAAAAAAAAAAAAAAAAAAAGAAGCTCATGGCATGTAAACTTCCATCCCAACATCATCATCAATGTAGAAGATCGATATCCATGCACCAGAGCTACAAAGCTTGTGATGACATGAAACGTTTAAGACTTCATACAATCAGGTGTTGAACATGTATATCGGAGTCTGAACTTCATACTTATTTAATTTGGTATACATGTTTTGCAATTACAAATTATGGTATTCCTCCTAGTAGGTCGCAGTCTTGTACTAATGCAATTAAGTGATTTTTTTTGGGCAAAATCAATGTTTCATAGAATATGAAAAAAGACATAAATACTCTGGAACACGCACGAGTAACCACCCGTTGATCTATGCACAAACTAGCTATGCTCTCAAGCTACTTATCTAGCTTGAAGCTTGACATGCATAATAAGCAGTACATAATCAGTACGTTATGCTGTAATTCAGGAAGAGACTTACGTTAACATTCTAAGTCATACACGTCTTTGACGTGTGTAGACAAACTTTGTCACAGGAGGGATTCCTTTGACTGACAAATCCCCAGAGTTGGCCTTTTCTTCACAGCGCTCCTGATCCATGGTTAATGTGAAGTCAAGCTGCTTCTCCACGGACTTAAGAACAGAAGTCCTTTTGGATCTTAACTGGTATGGAGGAGATGCATTGAAGGACTTTCCATTGCATAACCCAATGTCACCAGCACAAGCAGGATCGGTATGCAAACTTATGTCTTGCAACTTGATATCCTCTAAACTATTTGTTTGATTATGCTCATCAGCAGATTGACTTGTTTCCTTGACCGCTTCCCCTTCTGGCTTCCAATTTTTACTTAATGGCGTGGATAGCTGAGTTTCAGATTTTCTTTTCCGTAATATAGATGGTGTATTTGGAAAGCTTTGGGCAGCAAATTTCAATATAGATTCTGGAGTTTGTGAGGACAAACTTCCACCTTTCAAGCTAGGTGGAGTCACTAAGGTCGTAGACGATATTTTGCAACTAATGTCTGCTTCAGACTGCATACAAGAAACATTTGGAAGATTTGAATCTAGCAAAACATAATTATCTAACTGCTGGGGTACATAATATAGTGTCCTATATATCGCAGTATCATAATGCAATGATGTTTCTATTGTCCTGCATTTATCGGCTTCACCATGTGTTCCACATCTCTCAAATTTAGACTCTGGGCTTGAATAAATGTGTTCTACTTCTGATGGCATTATCTCACTTTTAGCACCTTCAGAATTGGGGGACTCATTCTGGGGATCACTAGCTGAGGCAACTATATTGTGAATCTTGGTACTGGTCTCTAGTTTATCCTCCCAGTCGTCATCAATTTTATGTGTATCAGTAGCTCCAGACAATGCTAAGGCAGTCAAATCCAATCCCTTATTTGAGCAAAGAAGTAACTCTCCAGTTGAACCTGTTCTAGTAATGTCTCCACAACCATTTTGAGGAACACTTCTAGTAATTGGTGGAAGATTTCCAGTAGCCAAATAGAAGTCTAACTTCTTCTTTAGAGAACTATTCCAGTGATTCTTGATAGCATTATCAGTCCTGCAGAGAATAAAATCAGTTCAAGCTGGAATTTTCAATAGCAAATATGATGCATTTAATAAGCAAGGTGTAGTAAGTGGGATATAATAAATGGAAAGATTTATTTGCGGCTATTACAAGATATTGCCGACCTGAAAGCTGCCTTCAATGTAACCGAAGACAAGAAAAAACACACACATAAAAGCCATCTCAAGGAAGCCTTGTCCCAACTACTTGAAAGAAACTATATTTCTTTTTTCTTTTTATTAGGAGGGATCTTAATCTCTAGAAACTTGCACACAAATCAAAGTTACTTCAGGTGCTAAAAATAATATCCTAAGATTAGGGAATTAAATACTTAATTTATGACCCAAATAATCGTCCATTAGCATCCCACATCTTCAACGCTGTGGAGACACAGTTGTTGATTTGGTAAAAATTCCAGAATCCACTTCCAACGGACCAACATTCCACACAAAAGAGAGAAAAAAAGAAAGATGTGAAGTTGTTTTGGTTGAATGCCCAACAATATGTTATAATTATAGCTAATAACAAATAATGGTACTTGAGTGTGGAAAAATAATAATAAATCAAACTGGACCAACACTGCAGAATACCGTGTTGATATATACGTGGGCCATCCAGAAAACCACTGCAACGGATGCAAGAAATTGTCAACCTACGGGAAAACAATACATACTTGCAGGGATGGTCCTACATCGAACTGGATGAAAATGCTTCTTGTGTTACAATACCAGTTCATGAATTATAAAGGGATGCTGGAACATCGTGATGTAGGTATCTACGCAATTCCTTAAGCTTAGTTCCTGAGTCACTGGTACAAAGTTGAGTCAACAGTCTCTTCTTTTACATTTTGAGTTCTGTTATCTAGGTACAACATTAAACCAATCTTATATACTAAAAGTAGAAGTACATGCATATGTTATTTCATTCAGAAAATTTAAAAGGAGAATGTCACGTAAGGCGTTGACTATAAATCACAACCATAAACAAATTTTTATACTAGAAGTTCCCAGATCAAGGACAATTCAATCCAGAATCCAGGGGCAAGTTTCTTTTTATGTGGCCCACCAAATATAACTCCTTAATTTCCTCTTCTAGTAGAATTGTGTAAGTAATATATGAATGGTACCTTCCAGGCAGAAGCTTAGCTAATTCAGCCCATTTATTGCCATAATTCCCGTGAGCATTTAGCAGAGTAAGTTCCTCCTCCATAGTCCAAGCATCCTTCTTAATATTGGGATTTAAATGATTGTGCCACCTAAATATTTTAAGAAATGCTTAATGCTTAGTTGAAGGATCAGAAAACATTTGAGCTCTTACAAATATGACAAATTATCCATGTGAATATAAATAATAGGTCCATGTGAGTGTGCAAGAAAAGTAAAGAACAACTTACCATGTGCACGGCAGAGCATGCATGATCAATACACATTATTACTTGGCAACAAAAGGCAAAGTACTTAGCGTGCACCAGCATGACTTAATTATGTTCAAAAGTAACCAATTGCAATGAAAGCAGAATGAGGATGGGTTTTCAAGAATTAAAATTTTGTGGCAAATGCTCACTATTTTTTGGCTTCACGCGTCTCTGTCAGAAACCATATATATCTCCACATAGTTCTTTGGTATTTTCAGATAGAAGTGTGCCTGGATTTGTCCCAATTAAGGCAATTGAATTAATAAAATCCTTTACGATTCCAAATACAAATCATTTTTTCCTTTTCTGTTCTATACGTCATTACGTCTACCGGAAGAACCACATAGTTCTTTGGTATTTTCAGATAGAAGTGTGCCTGGATTTGTCCCAATTAAGGCCATTGAATTAATAAAATCCTTTACGATTCCAAATACAAATAATTTTTCCTTTTCTGTTCTATACGTCATTACGGCTACCGGAAGAACCAACCTAGTAAAATCTTGCAACCTTCTGAGGCCATGTCAGTTTTGGTGTACTTCTCCATCTTCTAACTTATTCTAATAGGATCTCATCACTTACGTGAATGAGAGCTTCTTCAAGTCTACACAAAACATGCTCCAACCGCCTAAATCAATTGGTATGACAAAAAATATTTATGGCTAGATTGCATCTAAAATATTACCTCTCACGGCATTGTTTCCCAATTCGACCTGGCAATGACTTTGCTATAATAGACCACTTTGTAGGTCCATATTTTGCTACAAGTTCTGTAATTTTCTTATCCTCCTGCAAGTAAAATAAGCAATATGAATTGAAATCACTAAAATGACTATCAGTCACAATAAACATCTTAAACCATTGTTGCAAATTTCAATAGAAGAGGAAAACTAGCTGCCAACCTCTTGAGTCCAGGGACCTTTAACGAGTTCTGGATTGAGAACCTTTTGCCACCGATGCAAGCACTGCACTTCTGATCTATCTGGAAAGAATTCGGCTGCAGATACATCGATGTCAATAAAGGGTAAGTTCTTTGATCATGAATCCAGAGAAAGTATTCGAGTATACCAAAGTCATGAGGGAATTATGGAACTAAATCATCAGACATAATGACCATATCAAATATTGCCTCTTAAGACCGAATTTTGGAAAAGAACGCAGGTCAAATAAACCGCACTTCGTCAAAGTTTGAAAGGTCACATATTAAAGATGTTAAATATCTTGGCAAATAGGAGGTGTAGAGTGTGTTTGGAAGGGCTTTTTCGGAGCCCAAAAGTACTTCTTAAAGAGTAGAAGTGCTTTTGGTTATATTTATGGTTATTTGACTAAAGCTAATAAGCACATTTTGACTAAAAAATAGCTTAAAAATGCTGTTTTAGAGAAGTCCATATTTTGAGTTTTTCTAAAAAGTTCTAATAGACCTTTTACGGAAAGTTGTAATTGACATTTAATGAAACTTAAAAATAAAAAATTACAATTAATACATCAAAATAAGTTATTAATTTATTTTACACATTAATTACTTATATCAAATTGTCACTTCATATATTTATATACAGTGAAAATTATATGTTGACATGTTAAATATTTATTATAATACAAATTACACATAATATGTTTGATTAATTATTTTATTAATTTTAATAGCTATTATAATATGAAAAAAATATTATTTATTTTAAAGAAAATAATATGAGATATTTAATAAGTAATAATTATTATTTAGTTTGATAAATATAAAGTTTATACAAAAGTAGTTTTATAGTTATGCAACTAAACACTCAATTTAATATTCATAACACTTTTTGGATTTGCATCCAAACAGACAACAACTTTTTAACATAAGCTCTACTACCAAAAGCTCTACTCACAACAACTCGATCAAACGGACACATAATCTCAACTTAAACTTCATTACTATCCAATAAGGTCTCGTCCTTTTCATTTAATCAATATGTAACGATCTAATCTTTCACAACGGAACATTTATTGAATTAAATCAAATCTACTCAATACTAATAACAATGCAAAATATAAAGAATAGCGCTATAAGATCATAAGAGAAATAAAAATAAAATAAAATCACATATGCTTAAGTGCATCATGTGATTGCCAACGACAGATATCACCAAAAAAGTGACACCATAGTTAGTAATTATACCTATTTTCTTCCAACACTTCCCTCTGAAAGCTGCGACGGCCTTTTTTAATGTACAGTCCTGTAGCAAAATCATTAAGAATTTTGTTGATCGCGAGTATAGCCGCATGAAAGTGTGATGGTTGTTGGCTCCGACAGATGTCACGCTGGAACCAAGGTTCCCCACCCACCCACAGCAAAAGGAAAAAGAACTAAGAGAAAAGAAAAGGGAAGGATGTAAATGATGACGCGACATGAGACTTTTTTTTTTCTGAAACCACATGCGTACATGTAACACAAGAAAAAATAAAAGCATAGAAGAAAGAGTTTCTGCTAAAGTTTTGCAAATTGTTTTCCTTAAAAAAAATTAACCTCAAATTGTTAACCAGCTTACATAGAGATCAGCACAACCATGAACTTCTTAAGTATATATATTTCAGAAAACTAAATTTCTTACCTCCTCAGGAGTCCAACCTCCCTTAGCTCTTCTAATTGGGCCAGAAGTTCTCCTGTAAAACATATTTATGTCATTGAAATGGCCTTAAGGTTTTTGAGAAGTCATATGAATTGTACAAATAATTTACAGTGTGTGCAAAAGAAAATATAATGCCCATGCAAGAGTACAGAAGATTTAAATAATGGAATGGGTTATACTTATACATATACACTTCATACTTGCCAGATTATTAGTTCATGCCAAAAGGTGGCGATGCTGTTTCTTGAGAGTGAATGTGTGAGTTGAATATGGAGCTGTGTTGTTCAAGGGTTATAATTTCAACTTATTGTATTGACATCCTCCTTGACTCTGATTGCTTAATTGTTTATGGACACAACAAAAATTATACCTTGAAACTAAAGAATTTTTCAAATTCTTTTAAACTACTAGTTGTTTTGAGAATGATCCTAGACATTAATTTACAAGATAATCAACAAATACCCACACGATATGACAAAGATCTACTTTTAAGTAATACACCCAACATTCCCTGCATCTGTGATATGAACAATCATTTGCATAGCAGGTAAATTTACTGACATCAACATAAACGAAAGCCCACCTCTGCGAGTGCGAACCAGCTAGTCATTTATATCAGATAAACCTAATCAAATACAGCCCTAGATAAATGTAATTGGACACAAAGTATAGCATACACAAACAATTAATCAAAACGTAAGACATTACAACCAATTTAATATAAACTGGACACAACAACTGAATCTCAATTGACAAATATAGAAACATAAAAGTTTATACAAGTGAGCACATAAATTAAGTAATGAAAAACAATACCTATGAGACGGTGATGTATTATTGGGACTAGTTATCCCGGGTGACTTAAGGGTAACACTACCACTATTCTCCGAAAAAGACGAGCTCGAAGCAGCAGTAGATTGTTTGTTTTCAAGACAAAGCTCCCCTGATTTCACGTCTGCCATTTAATCGCTCCTACTCATCACACCACCAAATCAAAACTTCATAATCCAAAAAAAAAAAAAAAACACCAAATTTCAGTAAACTTGACACGTGAAACAAAAACCCTCTAATTAACTATAAAAACATAAAATTCTAATAAGCCCAGATCTCAAAATCCAATAAAGATCAAGAGAAGGCCCAAATCAGGAAAAAAAAAAAAAAAAAAAAGAATTCTGCCTTTTACACACTGCAAAAATATCAGGAACCCAGAAAAATTTCAGTTAATCGGAATTAATTAAACAGATAAAGACAAAGTTAAATTGATCACAGAGCAAGTAAAACACATACGGAACACGAATTGAAAAAAAAAAAAAAAAAATCAACAATATAAAAAAGTACATTAACTGACCTTCGGAATTAAAGAATAAGCGCAATTGGACATAAAATCCCAATAAACGGATAATTAACCCTTTACAGAGCTAAAATTCTTAGTTTCGGTATCGAGAAAAAAACCTTGCCCGTTGAATATACATATATTATTTTGTATATAACGAATACTTATTAGGGGGACAGTGACGGCGCCGTTTGCTTGACGTTAAGGTTTGCGTTAGGGAATAATGAATAAAAATGGCTATTGTGACGGAGATTGACGGTCGCACGTGATCGTTAGGGAAAAGTTTGAACCTCAAACGGCACATTTCTTCGTATGACCATGGGTTAAAAGGCGAACGTTTTTTAGGAGGTGAAAATTCCCGGGTAATTCTAAACCGTTGATTGGAAATATATGGTCGAGATTTAAGCAATATGTGGTGTGAGTTTTATCATTTGAGAGAGCGGTGGTATTTGATTCTCTTGGCTTATTGAAGGCCGTTGGATCATATATTAATAACGACTACGTACGGCTGAGATTTTTTCCAATATCCTATTTTCAAGATCTAAGAAATATGGATAATATGAAGGGAAAAACAAAATTAAGGAGGGATTAAGGTTAATTTGCTGAAGTTTTGGAGGGAATTAATTTTTTTACTGCCAGATTAGAGGAAATCAGTAAGGAAAAGTCAGGGGAGCCCTCCTTTTACAACTTAAAATATTTGAAATTAGGTTTTATAGTTCGGGGTCTTGATCTCCAATCCACTTATGTTGCCTACTTATAATGTTCACGCTAATGTGGCATCACATAATTGGTAGTTCAAGGTCTCACACTCATTATTTTTATCAATCATGTAATACCGCATCAACGTGGACAATATAAGTAGACAACATAATTGGGTAAGTGACAAAGACTCGTATAGTTCGACTCGATTCTCTTCAATTTAATTTTAACATAATAAAATATTGTTTTGATAACTTTAAGAATCGAAAGTATGGTTTATTTATGGCCTTCTAATTTTGTTTTTAAAGAAAATATTGAGGGAAACTATTTATCTTAGGAATTTTTTTTTCTTCTCAACTATTTCCACTGTTGTTTTGCTGAGTCTTAAAATTTAAGTTTTCTTCTTATGAAGGATTATACACATAATGTCTTAAACTCAATCAAGTACATTATGTGTATATTAGCAGTGTTCTAAAAGGTGCGTAGGCATGGAGTGTTTTCAAAACATCCACATATGATAATGCTCTTGAAGACGGCCAATCCTTAGTTAACCGCCTAATGTAGGTCTAGGCATGCTTTTTAAACACACACACACACACCAAAAAAAATAAATAAATAAAATAAAATAAAATAAAAATTTATCCATTTCTTGGACATCTAATAGGCTAATGGGTTAATGTGAGCTTGGATACTAATTTTATTTTCTTATTTTGTTCTTGGACCCATTTGCCGTTTTATATACATTTACCTCATTATTATTACATGGGAAAAATTGACAAGAGCACTTCATTTTATAAAAAAAATTAAAAAATACCCTCTTTTTTTAATTTTCTAAAAAATGCTTCATTTTCATTAAATTTAAAAAAAAATACCTCATTTTCATTAAAAGCAAAAGATTTTATAATTTATCTCATTTTATAAATTTCATTTAAAATCAATATTTCTATTTTTCGAAAACAACATTTTTACACGAGTAACAAATGTGTTATCCCCTATATTATATTTTATTAAAAAATCAATATTCTGCACGGATAACGTGTTGTGTTGTCATATGTTACTTTTTATTAAAAATTCACCATTTTACAGTATGCTACTTTTATTTTAAAAAATCCACGTTTTCATTTGAAAACAATTTTTTTACACGAGTAACATATGTGTTACTTTAATGTGTTACTTCAATTTAAGTTAGAGTAACACATATGTTACAACCACCACTATATTTCTCACCACTGTGCAGCTCCAGCACCACCAACAATACTGCTCCCCACCATCACGCAACTCCAATACCACCACCAACATTGTTCCATTGTCGCACACCACCACTGCTCACCACCACTTCTAATTTAAATTACAGAAACACACATGTTACTTGTAGGATAACACATACATTACCATCACTACCATCTTTTTCCAACACCATGCAACTCCAGCACCACTACTAATACTACTCCACCACTGCCAATAATTTAAATTATTATAACACATGTATTACTTGTAGGGTAACATATGTGTTACGACCACCATCATCTTTCCCTACCACCTCGCAGCTCTAGCTCTAGCTCTACCACCAACACTGCTCATCCACCAACATCGACTGTTACCACGCATATTGCAGCCATTTTGATTAGATCGCCATTGCTCACTACCACTACCGCCAGTAACGAATCTAATGCCGATGACCACCACTCACACAACCACTTTCAAAAAATCACCACCGTCTTCTCCATCTTCTTGCTTATCCACCATCGTCACAACCAAATCATCTTCACCGCCATTTAAACACCCACACCATCATCAAATCCTCAAACCAACATTAAGCTAAATGCGAACTCCACATCACAACTCTATGCAATTCTTATTTCATATGCAAAAGAATAAGATGAATGAGGAATGAACTCGCGCAGATCTATGTGATAGTGGAATGGTGCCATCGCAGTCCTTCTCGATCCAAAAATGGAGTTTATCACGCATATCAAATGGAGAACCTTCTATTCAAATCCAGATCAACTTCGAACGTAGTTTGGAGAAAATATGGAGACTGACTAGCGACGGAGATAGGTCTGGTTTTTAGCTTCGGTGATAGATTGGTGATGGAAAAAATGAGGTAGTGATGGTCGTGGTAGGGCTAGGAGTGGTGGTGGCGGCGACGACGGTAGTGGCAGTGATCCATGGTGTTAGGGTCTCAAAAATTGAAGAGAGAATTAAACATTTATTTCTTGTATTTTGGGTTTGGACTGGTATATAATTATTTTTAAAAATTTTATACAATATAAAAGAAATGTATTTTTTAAAAAGTGTTATTTAGAAGTATGGTGAAAAATAATGAATTAAAAAAGGGACTATGTTTTAACTTTTAGAAGAAAAAGAGGTATCTGGCACAATTATCTCTTATTATATTTAACATTTGAAATCTTGAAGTCCAACTCCTAAAGAGTAAAGTGTCTAAACATGGACTATCAATTGAAATCGTGAATGAGCTGATTGAAGCCCTGAAGAGAAAAGACCATCAACTATACCAATTTTGATTTTATTATGTCTTTCTCCAAAGTCCAAAATCCAAACTCATGGCATCTATGTTTCTATTTTAGTATTTTATTCTCGATCTTTCTTTTTTTTGCTTCTTGTTCCTTTTTTTTTCTTCAACAATTTGATTTTTCTTGGACATTTGATGTAAATATAAATAAAAATTTGTGTTGTGTATGATTTATACGTATATTAGTATTTCAAAGGCTATTTTAGTTGTGATATTGTCTTATAAGTGTTTGATAAAACGATGAATGGAAGGGTGGAGACAAAAGAAGAAACTCTTAAGAAGCAAGAAGAAGAATGGAAAAACAATGGGTGTTCTTTCATGACGGATGGTTGGAGTGATAGAAAAAGAAGACGCATCATAAATTTGAGTGTGAATTGTAAATTGGGGACCCCATTTCTTTCATCAAAGGAAGTTTCATATAATGCTCACATCGATCGATACATATTTGAGTATGTCAATGAATGTATTAAAGAGGTTAAGGTAAATACTGACAATGCTTCCAATAATATGGCTGCCGCGAATTTGTTAGCATTATAAAGACCTAGCATCTTTTGGAGCTCATGTACTACTCACACCTTAAACCTTATGCTTGAAGGAATCTCTCCTAGCTTTGAGGGGGTGATTAATAAGACAAAATCCTTCACTGTTTTCATTTATGCAATTCACAAGACTTTAGCATTGATGAGAAAGTTCACAAAAAATGAGATAGTTAGGCCGGGGGTCACTAGATTTGCAACTTCTTTCTTGACATTGCAAAGTTTGCTTAACAAAAAACAAGAGTTAAGAAATATGACGTCTAGCAATGAATGAGATAACATAAAATGGTCTAGGAATGGGGAACAAAATTAGGCATTTGATATTGTTGTTTCCAACGATTTTAGAAACTCAAGACTTGTGTTTGAGGGTATTCACTCCACTAGTGAAATTATTTAGACTTGTTATGGAGAGGAAAACCCTTCAATGGACTGTTTATATAGAGCCACTAAAGATAAATGATGATATCCAAAAGACATTGAAGGAGTGTGACTGGCCAATCTTAGACATTATTGATGCAAAAAGCAGGGATTTGATTGATAGTTCACTTCATACAACGACTTATTTCTTGAATCCGTTTTATTTCTTAAAAAATTTCACGTATTAAAGATGATCAAATGATAACAAATAATGTGATTTTTTGTGTTGAGAAGTTCTTTCCCGATGCTCAAATGCAACATCGTGCAAAAAATACTAAGTTGCAAAAATACTTTCAAAAAGAAGTTGCATTTAGAAGAAAATTATCAACAAGTGGATGTGAAAACAATGATGCAATATAATTCCGAATGTTAACATTATTCTCTTTATCTTTCGTGTTATTATATTTTATATATGTATATATAATATTTTCTCTCTTTATTTTATATTTATTAGTTAGTTAGTGTGATTTCTATGGCACTGAAATACTACATTTAAAAACAATGGCAAAAAAAGATCTTTGGTTCGACTACTAGTTCATCGAGTTGTGAAAGAAATTTGAACGTCTTTGAAGGGGGTAAGTGCTAATTATGTTGTTACATATTAGTTAGGGTTAATTATACTAATGGTCTCTATTCTTTCAGGTTTGTAACGATTTCATCTCCATTCAATATTTAGTAGATATCATCGCCATCCTTTTATTTTTTCACACAGATGGTCCTCAAATCACTATTTTGACAATTCTTTGACAATTTTGCCCCGGACTTAAATGAATTCAAATGATAGAAAAAAATTACAATTGGACCTCTAACCTTTTCAAAAGTACAAATAAATCCTAAACTTTTTATATTATTCAAAATAACTAAAAAACAAAAAACAAACCCTACTTCATCTTCTCCATTCCCACCCCCACTTCATCTTTCACATCCTCATCCCCACTCCACTCCACTCCACTCCACTCCTGAAATTGGGCGACGGTTTGGGCCATAAAATCTTCCCCGATTACGCAACAATAAAATATGCCATGTTTATAAATAGACATACCAAGTTTTTGGGTGTTGGAGAGTTAATTTGAGTTAATCATGGTGGCTCTGATTTTTCTTTTTATTTCATTGTTTATAGTACAAACCTTTGTCTCATCACTCACAGAATGCCCAAAATACGAAAACATGGACGTCCCATATCCTCTTGGCACTGACGAAAAGTATGGAAACCCCATGTATAGTATCATCTGCAACAATGGCAGCCTCCAATTTTCATCAGCAGCTGATCAAAAATTTCTGTACAAAATCCTCAACATAAACCCTAATGACTGGTAATCAGTCCACCCTATATCGAGAAAAACACTTGTCAATCTGCTGGTATGAGTTTGGGATGATTCAAAATTGATGAAAACTCACCTTTCAACATATCTTCACATAATACAATGATGTTATTCAACTGTTTTGAAATATTCTACTGTCGCCATTAAGTTGCTCTATGGAAAATATTCTACTGGCCAAAAAATCCTCTCCGGTTTGGGCCGAAAAATCCTCCACTTTATTTATATACTTGTCTAGTTTTTGTGCAATTGATATCAAACAATTGTGTCTTCTTGGTTTTTGCGCAACTAGAGAGGATTTTTCGATCCAAACCGCTGCCCGATTTTAGTAGTGGAGTGGAGTTGAGTGGGATGGGGATGGGGATGGGAATGGGAATGTTGGGGAAGATGAATTAGAGTTTTATTTTTATTTTTTTAATTATTTTAAATAATGTAAAAGATTTAGGATTTATTTGTACTTTTGAAAAGGTTATGGGTCCAATTGTAATTTTTTTATTGTATTTTTTTTTAATCATTTGACTTTATTTAAGTCATGGGTAAAATTGTCAAAGAATTATCAAAGTAGTGATTTGGGAACTATCTGTGCGAATAAATGAAAGGATGGTGATTATCTACTAAAAAAGTTGAATGGAGATAAAATCATTTATAAACCTGAAAGAATGGAGATCATTAATGTAATTAACCCTATTAGTTATTAGTTATTACCATTAGTGTAATTAACCCTATTAGCTATTAGTTATTACTTTGGTAGTAGTTTAATAATTTATTAAGTATACTTAAGTTTTCTAAACCTCTTTATTTGTAGATACACACAAAGAAAATGAATAGACTAGATATTACAAGGATGAACTATCTAGTTTATGTCCAATTTAATGCAAGGTTGATGAACAAGAAGAGAAGGAAGGAGAATGAATGACAAAATGAAGACTCTATAAGTAAGTGATGCAAGTAATGCACAATCTTGAACTGTTAAGGTTTGTAACGATGCTGAGGTGGAGAATGATATCTTACAACCTAGAAGAAGTACTAGAAATGCTTAAGTTGAAATAAGAGAGCCTGAAGAAAATAAATTTGTATCGGATGACATAAAAGACGAGTTAGATGAAGAAGTAGAAATTGAATTGGAGTATGGTAAAGAATTAGACGATACTTAGACTATAGTGTTATCTAAATTGTCTACTTGTAGGAATTGTTAATTTATGATGTATTTATGATTTTGAGACTTATTGTTATTTATTTATTTTTTTGTCAAAAACTTGAAAAGCATATATAAAGTTCCTATAAATCTATTAAGAGCGTCTCCAATAAACTTTCTATTTATAAAAATATCTTTTATATTTTAGATGACGTATCTAAATTTAGAGAGTAAAATTTTTAAAGTACTTCGACAATCTCTTTATTTTAATACTTTAATTTACTTCTCTCAATAAGTATTTATTATTTTTCTTTATATTTTATTTTGACATGCTTCCCTCCTAATTATTATATAATTTTCTTCTATTTTTTATTTTATTTTGTATATACTATTTAATTTAGTCAATATATGAGTATTGAATATTAGAATTCACCAAATGCATTTAATTATATTTAAAAATTTTAATTTGAAAAATCTCTTAAAACATAATTTTAAGGGCCGAGTCTCTAAATAGAGAACATCTTATATTTAAAAAACTTTTTGGATAATTCATCTCAAGGGATTGGCTCAAATTGAAGTTAACTCAATGTTTGAATTTTAAACTAAACAAATGGTTACCAAATTAAGAGTATGTTTGGTTAAATTTTTTATAGATTATAAGCAATAGATCTTACAAAATGTGTGGATAAAATTGAATAAAAATTGCAAGTTCTACAAAATGTATAAATAAAAATGACGTTTGACCAACTTATAAGTATTGACAAACATACTCTAAGAAAACAAAGCTAGAATTTTAACAACTCTATTGTTCAGTTAGACTTGTTTAGTAAAGAATAGTGTATAATACCTTCTTCACCATATGCTAAGTTGAAAGTTCACTTTCACAAAAAAGATTTGATAACAATTGATAAGAATGGTTTTCTATATTTGTGTATTTTGTAGAACTAATTACGACTATATATATATAGATACAAAGAGAAGAATTAGGGAGATATTCTAGGCTATAATCTAAGGCTACAGTCATGGAGTTTTACAATTTTAAGATTTCCTAATTTGTCTTCATTTGACAGCTCACGCCAACACCATCTTTCAAGTTGGTGTGTAGATATCTCTTATGCCCAACTTGTCAAGTGAGTTGTAGAAGTTTTTTCTAGTCACTGCCTTCGTGAGTATGTCTGCCAATTGGTTTTCTAATTTAACAAACGAGAATTGAATAATTTTCTCTTCTATGTTCTATTTGATAAAGTGTTAGTTGACTTCAACATGCTTGGTGCGATCATGTTGGACGGGATTATGTGAAATGTCGATGGCTGCCTTGTTATCGCAAAACAAGTTCATTACGGAGCTAGAAGCAAAGCCAATTTCAGTCAGCAGTCTTCTTAGTCACAGTAGTTTGCATATGCCTTTAGCCATTCCTCGAAATTCTGCCTCAGCAATGGATAATGCTACTTTATTTTGTTTCTTGCTTATCCATGTAACCAGGTTGCCTCCTACAAATGTAAAGTAGTCGGAAGTGGATTTCCTATCCGAGATACTTCATGCCCAATCGGCATCTGTATAGCCATCAATGTTTAGATGACTATTCTTGGAGAACATGAGTCATTTTCCAAGATCTGTAAAGCGAAGAATCTGAATTACTACATCCATATGTTCTTTACTAGGACAGTGCATAAATTGGCTCACTACACTTACTGCATAAGCGATATCTGGACGAGTATGAGATAAGTAAATAAGCTTACCAACTAGTTTCTGGTATCTTTCTTTATCAGCTGGCACTTGATCTGTATATTCTTCAAGTTTATGAATTTGAACGATTGGAGTGTCAATCGGTTTACATTCCAGCAATCCCACTTCAGATAACAGGTCTAATATATATTTTATTTGCGATATAAATATGCCTCGTCTTGATCTGAATATTTCAATTCCCATAAAGTACTTAAGTCCTCATAGGTTCTTCATTTCAAATTCAATTGACAATTGCTCTTGCAGACTGTAGATCTCTTCTGCATCTTCTCCAGTAATAATTATGTCATCTACATAGACTATTAGAGCTATCACTTTTGCTTAATGATGTTTTAAAAAGAGAGTGTAATCTGAGTTGTTTTGTTGGAAGCCATATTTTCTCATAGCTGAACTAAATCGACCAAACCATGCTCGAGGTAATTGTTTCAATCCGTACAGAGCTCGTTGTAGCTTACATACCATTTTCCCCTCCAAACTTGCTGTGTACCCTGGTGGGATATCCATATAAACCTCATCTTTAAGATTGCCATGAAGAAAGGCGTTCTTCAAATCAAACTGGTGCAATGGACATCTAAATTTGCTGTAAGAGATATCAAAACTCTAACAGTGTTTAGTTTGGCCACCGGTGAGAAAGTTTCTTGGTAGTATATGCCGTATGTCTGTGTATATCCCTTTGCCACGAGTCTCACCTTATATCGATCAATGGACCCTTCAGCATTGTATTTCATGGAAAGAACCCGTTTGCATCCTAATGTCTTTTTTCCTTCAGGTAGTGAGATTAACGACCAGGTGTTATTTTTCTACAGAGCCTCCAATTCTTCCTTTATTGCTTGAACCCATCTTGTATCTAATAAGGCCTCGTCAATGCTCCTGAGAATATGGTACGACGATAGTTGATGCACAAATGCTTTGAAAGGTTTAGATAGACTTTGAGTAGACATATAATTGACAATCGGGTACTTGGATCTTTTTTTTTCTATATCTAGAGAGTATCGAAGCTTGCCACGGTTCTGTCTGAAAGGTAAAACATAACTCGCATAAATATCTAAGGTATTAGTATGCGTAGGTGTGGTAGGAGAGCTTACCTCAGGTATATTCTCAGGAAGAGGCGCTTCAGGTACTAAATAGTGAAGGGATTCATTGAACTCTACATTTTCAGATTCTATTGATGTAGCTTCGGCTCTTGGAGAAATCTCATCACCTGAAGAAATCTCAATATTAGGCTCTGGCTCTATTATTTCATTTTCAACCCTTTGCTGTACTGAGTTGTTTTGATCAAACTCTGGTTCTGGCCACTCAACATTTAACCAATTCAGCTCTTCATTTCGGAGCTTCTCCTAAAGAGGAGAATTGGATATTGGTGATGGGAAGAATGTGCCTGACTCTAGGAACGTAACATCCATAATAATAAAGGTTCGTTTAGTGATGGGGTCGTAGCACCAATACCTTTTTTTTATGTAAGGCATACTCCAAAAAAAAGGCAACGGACTGTACATAGGTCCAACTTTGTACGCTGATTCTTATGAAGATGAACAAAGGCAACACAACCAAAAATTCGAGGAGGAATAATCAGAACAGTAGGCAAGGAAACATGTGTAGAAAGAATTTGAAGGCATGCGGTTTAAGAGATGTACAACCATAGAGACGGCATCATCCCAATAGTGACTGGCACATGTGCCCCAATCAATAGTACTCATGGAGTTTCTATGATATGCCGATTCTTTCTCTCGACAATGTCGTTTTGTTGTGGAGTTTGAGAGCACGAAGTTTCATGAAGTAGACCAGTACACTGGAAGTAGGCTTGAAATTGTTTGTTGACATATTCACCACCATTGTCAGTACGGAGTATCTAAATTTTAGTTGAAAATTGTGTTTGAACCATGACATGAAAGACTTGAAACACGCTAAACACATCATCTTTATGTTTCAGCAAATAAAGCCATGTCATTTGAGTGCAATCATCGATAAACAATAAAAACCACTTATGACTAGATGAAGTAGTTATTGGACAAGGGCCCACACATCAGAATGGATTAGAGCAAAATGGATATCACTTTTATTCAGGCTTACTAGATAACAGGCTCTATGACTTTTAGCTAAAATGCAGGTATTATATTTAAAATCAGAGGGCTGTAAATTAGAAAATAAATTAGGCACTAAATGTTTCAAATAGCCAAATGATGGGTGTCCCAAGCGACAATGTAGTAGCCAAATCTATTTCTCCTTGTTACTGATCGAGTGGTGCATGTGGTTAACTCTACATGTACTGAAGTCATCTATGTAGTATAGTCTCCTCCTCTTAGTACCACGCCCAATGATCTCCTTGATGAGAATATCCTGAAGAAAACATAATGTAGGATAAATTAGCACCGCACAATTGAGATCTTCTGTAATTTGACTTACAGACATCAATTTGTTTGATAAAGAAGGGACAAGTAGAGTATGAGATAGTGAGATAGATGGTGAAATAGTCAATGTTCCAGCCCCTATAATTGGATGTGTTATCTCATTAGCATTTTCAATACATGTTCTTCTTGGTTGAGTGATATGGAAGAAATAATTGGAGTCAAATGTCATGTGGTCTGTAGCTCCAGAATCGATAATCCAATCATCATCACGTGGAGTAGAGCTAAGAAGTACATGTCCACAGTTACATTGATTGTGTGAAGGCGTGAGATCATTTGGTAACTCTTTTTTAGGGAGAAAAGACAACTCAGCTTCAGCATTCGCCATAGCAGCGAGACCCGTGCTTTCAGCAATAGTAGCACTTTTACGCTTTTTTTGTGCCTGAAAATCAGTCCACCAATTTGGACACCTGACTAGTTTGAAGTAGGTTTTGCAGGTATGTTTGGTACTCCCACAGTGAGTACATTTTCTGCCATCAGATTGGGCCTTAGGCTTAGAAATGGGGTTCGACTTTCCACCTGTCTTAAATCATTTAGATGCCATAACAGGACTAGGTGTAGGATCTGCACCCAAAGTCATTATTATCTATCTAACATCTTGTCTTCGAATATGAGCATAGGCTTGTTCAATCGTAGAAAATGGTTTTAACTGCAATCACTCCGAACCTTGTCCATCCGGTCATCCAATCCATCAAGGAAGATGTAAACTCTATCTTCCTGTATGATTGAATTATATTGATGGATATCAGCGGCACATTTCATTGGGTTAGGGTGACAAAAATCAATTTTGCGCCACAAACCTTGAAGGTCATTATAATATTTTTCAATAGGTCCTCCAGTTTGTCTCGTACGAGTCACATGATGCCGAAGATCATACACTTGAGAAGCATCAGTGCCATCAAAATAAGTTGTAGCAATGGAATCCCATACATGTTTTACAGTTGGGAAGCGAATGAAGTTACCTATCAACGTAGGATCCATAGAGTTAATCAACCATCCCTTAACAACAACATTTTTGGTTCACCATCTCCGAAAAAGTGGACCTGTTTTTGAAGGCTGGGGAGACTCTCCATTTATCCCAACTTGTCTTTGCCTGAGATATACATCTCAACAACTTGGGACCATAAAGCATAGTTGGAGCCATCCAACTTAATGCCAATTGGAGAGCGGGAGAATCTGATGGGTGAGATGAGGTATGGGTATTGTTCAAGGCTTCTGTCATCTTGGTTGTCCAATTCCCAAGAATGGACTCACTCAAGTTGGTAGTTTCTGCCATGGAGTCAAGCAGTCAATAAAAAAAATCTGGTTAATGAATGGAAGAAGCAGAGATCCCAATATGGTGCTACTCTGATACCATGATAACAATTGATAAGAATAGTTTTCTATATTTGTGTATTTTGCAGAATTAATTACGACCATATATATAGATACAAAGAAAAGAATTAGGGAGCTATTCTAGACTATACAATCACGGAGGTTTACAATTTTAAGATTTCCTAATTTGTCTTCATTTGACAGCAATTTTAAGTTTTTCTAATTTGTTTTCATTTGATAGCTCACGCCAACAAAATTTACTTTCATCAGATTTTGTTGGCCACGTGCAAATAATTCGTAGTCACACACATGTATTTTATCGAGCCTTCTCCGAGATTGTTCAAATTGTTAATTTACCGTATTGGTCGGAACTTACTCTACAAACAATTTTTACACACGTATTTTATCGAGCCTTCTCTGAGATTGTTCAAATTGTTAATTTTCTGTGTTGGTAGGAACTTACCCTACAAACAATTTTACCATCTTCAGACTAGCTATTATAATTACAGAGACTTCCATCATCAACACCCTTATGTCTATCAACTTTCTTAGCCTTCAAACACTGGATAAGAGCCAACGCCATCCAAGTGTAAAGAAAATTCTTAGCCTTCAAACACTGGATAAGAGCCAACGCCATCCAAGTGTACTTCCATCATCAACACCCTTATGTCTATCAACTTCCTTAGCCTTCAAACACTGGATAAGAGCCAACGCCATCCAAGTGTAAAGAAAATTCTTAGCCTTCAAACACTGGATAAGAGCCAACGCCATCCAAGTGTACTTCCATCATCAACACCCTTATGTCTATCAACTTCCTTAGCCTTCAAACACCGGATAAGAGCCAACGCCATCCAAGTGTAAAGAAAATATCGCCTAGTAAAAATATTTGTAGATTATAATCAGATCTTACAAAATGTATAAATAAATTTTGTTTCACCAGCTTCAATCCATACTTAAAAATCCAAGATCGAACACCAGATCGAATAAAAATTGAGTAATACAAAATATATAAATAAAAATAATATTAACCAAACTTATATGCTCTAATTATGTCGTATCTAGTCGAGTTTGCTAATATTATAAATTAAATTATCTTTTATGTTGCGCACAACTGGCTTTGAGATGAAATTTATATTCAATTATTGTGCACCTGTACCAGCTGTTGGCACTTGTATGGTACAAATTTGGAATCAACAAAATTGAACAAGAGAAATAGAAGAAAGGAGCTTCCATCAACTTTAATTAACAAACTCAACTCTCTCGTAAATTACATTAATTAAGACTATTCTTAAGCAGAGATTAGCATCCATAATACTATCTTAATTTCCACAAACACAAAGCAACCCACCAATGGCTACTTTATTACACAATATGATAGCTTGATAATATTTTGTTCCTTATAAACACAGCCACAAACTATTACTAGAAAACCATTTTCTTCTTCTCTGCTTCAAAGTCCCTGGCAGCGGCGCCGGTAGAACTCATTTGCAGTTGCATGGATCGCAAGTGCAATTAGCACCGCACTTGCAGCCGTTCTCCTTGGCGGCGACACCCATTTCGGACTCGGAACCCTCATATCTGCATCAAATAAAAAACCCCAACTATTAATTTTACAATATTTCTAAAATAATTAATTAAGATTAAAACGTGAAGAATTGAGACATACTTTTTCTGGGGAGCAACTCCCAAAACGAGGGTTTCAGTGGTGGTGGCCTCAGAGTAGCTCACGTCAGCGTACTTACCGCATCTGCAATTATTACATAAAATTGATCGTGGAATGAATTTTGGAAATTTCGAGAATCGATACATACATAATTGGAGTAACAGAAAATGGAAAGAAGAAAGGAATTACCCATTGCAACCACTGCCGCACTTGCAGCTAGAGCCGCACCCACAATTTCCATTGCAGCAAGACATTTTCTTCTCCTCAAAAGTCAAAAGCAACCAAAGCGTAAATTTCCAAAGCAGATAAGAAGCGATAAGTATGCGTTGAACCAGTGGCCACATTTATAGAGCAAGTGGAGATAAGTGCCGGATATCCACCGTACACGTGGCATCATCCTATAACTAAAAACCTCGTAAGTCGGTCCACTACAACTTAGGCTCGTTTACTTCCCGGCATCTGTCGTTTTCCGTGGACTCCAAGTCCGAATTGGGCACGTCCCACCCATGTTTCAATTATGTCCCTCGACTTTAAATTATTTTTAATTTGCAATTAAACTTTTATATTTGATTCCTAATAGTAAAAATGTGATAAAAAAATAGTTGAAGATCTTTATTACAATTAAAATATGGTGTGTTTAACAAAAAAATTATTGTGTAAATATAATTATTTTAATTTTTTTTCATTCTTATATCTATTTGAATTAAACAAGATAATGATAATTTTTTTATTCAAATAAATAGGTGGGGTATTGAACCCGTATATTATAAAAAATGCAACTCTCTCGTTAAATATCTTAAATTATAAAAAGACATTACGCTGTGTCGTGTGTAAATAGAATTTACCTTTGGAAATATTGCATTAATCTTCCTCAACTTATTTTCTAAATAGCAAGTTGATCCAGAACTACAACCTTGCGGAAAAAAAATTAATTTTCAAAAATATCATTATAAATTGCAATGTCAGTCTTCAATAATATAAATAGTTCAAAACTCGGACCTCTTTTCATGTTGTTTTTAGGTATTATATAGGAATTTTTTTTTTTTGTTTATTTGTTCGTTCCGAAAAAGAAAACTTAATTAATACTTTTTATTTTTTTTATTTTGTTTTGCTTCATGTATGAACATGTTAATTTACTTTTGCAGCTTCTATGTTATTGATGGAAAATGAATATAAGACTTTTTATTCCGACTAACAAACTATCTTTATATTAACAAAATTACAAAAAAAAAATTATTAAGTGATAATTGTTACAAGGTAAAATTTCATGTCAATTGATATCGAAAAAATAATAACATATTAAGATTTGAATTACTGCTCTTCATAGATTTAACTTTTTACTGTGAAACTCCAAATTTAATAATAATTTCACCTCAATATTGAAGGTTATATATTAACAAGTTGATTAGGGTAATATGTGATAATTTCTGTCTGCTCAATTTAACATTTTTTCAATGAATAATAGGTAGTAAACCATTTGAATAATTGGGTGAGCACTTGAAAATCTTTCAAGTTGAGTGAGCAAGTACTAACCATTAATTAGTTTGGTGGCCGTTATTAAATTTACCCTAAAATTATATATAAGATTTTCAAAATCTCAATATTTGCGTATTCTTCATAATTTTTGTGATATTTATTGAAATGTCAATCTTCTTTAGAGTCTTGACTTAAAATAAAATATCGTTATTGATTATAACTTATAAATCAACTTTTCTAAACTAGCATGTAATAAATGTTATAAATTTTAATTTATTAATGATTCTATATTTCTATAAGATCGAGCATTTGCAGCCTCAAATAATTGTATCAAAGGTCACTGCACCATTGAGTCATATGACCAATAGGTATCCGTAACATGTCAATATTAGGTTCAAGTGATTAGTGATGAGAATGGAGCGGATTCGGTTAGAATCGGTATGATCCGTAACCGCATCGGATCAATTTTAGAAGATCTAAATTCGTGAATTAATTCGTCATTTCTCGTGACGGATCAGATCCGGGTCGGAACAGATCACTGCTTTGATCTGCAGACTGATCTGTGTATTTTTTTTTTGGTCAATTTTCACTAAAAAAATTAAATAATTATTGAAACAAATTTTACTACTTTTTTCTATCTTTTTCTTTCTTTATTTTTCAAATTGGACGGATCGGATCATAGCATACATGATCCGATCCGCTCTGCGATCTACAGATCAAAAATTTTTCGCTCCATTCAGATTGGGTATCCATCGTATTTAAGGTGAATCGGATATTTTTACCATCTTTACAAGCAATTGATTACTTTATCTCTATATATATTTAAAAATAAATAAAAACACCATATAGGGAAAATAAGTAATAATAATCTAAATTAAAAAACTTCAATGACGATAATCAATTTATAATCTAAAGTACTATACCCAGACGATCAAATTAAATGGAAGATTGTGCCCACAACCCACTTATGTGAAAGACAAATGTACAGAATATCAATTATTTTTAGTTGATTTAATTAATAAATAATAATCTAATCGCTTTAAAAAGATTGTAAGATAATCTCACTTTCATAATCCAAAATAAATTAATAAATTAATCCAATATAATTAAATGTCTGTAAAGTCTACGCACAACAGTGAAAATTATACATTTTCCCAATCCATTCAAAATGTAGTTTTTTGTCATTTTTCAAGGGTAGTTCAAAGAAAGTGACTTCTTACCTACCAAATTTATCACTCAAATAATTGAATAGTGTCATGTATTTTAAATCAATATTATTATCTATCTCATTTAATAATTTAAATTATTATTAGATAATATTTACGTGTATTTATTTAAATATTGTCTATAACACGTCATTTCATATATCATTTGGATTCATTTTTTAAAATAAAAATTTCTGATACATACGCAATTTTTAAAAATTGATGGTTGAATTCAAGTATTTTGTCTAACTGTAATACTATATTTATTATTTTATTTAAAAATTTAAACAATAAAAAAAGACCAAATATTCGTTTAAACGTTGTTTTCAACAAATATCTACCTTCAAATATTGGTTTGTTTATTATATTTAAGCTTTTATTGCATTGACTAGACCACATTAAGATGGCTAAATAGGTCCCACCATTAATTAATTAATTAATCATGATATTTTTCTTAAGAAGAGCAATATGGTTAATGATTTAGATTTAAGCTTCACGCGTTTTTAATTAGGAAATTACACTTGAGTACTTGGTTTATATTCCAAATCTCACATTTACTATCCAACTTTTTTTTTTTTTTTTTTAAATTTCAGAAATAATGACTTTCTAAAAGTAGAAATTAAAAAAAAAAAAAAACATAAATCACCCCAATCCCACAATTTATGCTCAAGAATCTTTTCTACTCCTCTAATTTTATGCATAATCTTCATCCGAATTCATCTACATTTATGCATTTTAGTGTTCCATAGCAACCCCATTCAAAACCCAAATTCCTAAAGTGGAAATACTCGTTGGCATATGCTAGATTGCACCTCAAAGTTTTGCATCATAGAATTGGTAATCGCATTTTCGCAACCAAATATTTTGTACATGAATACTCTCATACGTCGTCCAACTCGATCCGTCACGAAAAAAGAACAATCGGTGTGAAATGATGTTGCAACTGAAACTTGACGACAATGACATACTTATACGTTGATTGACATGCTCTACAACCAAAATTGAGTCGCCGGTAGAATACAAAAAGGCTCAAGTTTTTTATACCTTTTGCCATAGCTTTAATCCTTCGTGTGAAAAAAATCGTCCTAGTTCAAGAGTTCTAATAGGAATATAGAACTCATAGGTTAAACATCTAATTCAAACAAGAAAAAAGAAATTAAATGAATCACATATAAAGACACTTTTCAATTTTTATAATTAGTCGTGTATGTACACATTTATAAAATGTTGTATGTGTTTTGGTTACGTTCATATTCATTTTATACAATTTTTTCATGTTGTAATAGTGGGGTTGTCTCAAATTTTGTGTTGCCAATTGTGTGAAAAGTGATGGACAAAATTCGTCTAAAATGACAATTTATGCAATTAAAGATATAGATTGGAGATTTTACTATCATAAATGAAACATTGGAGACAAAAAAAGGTATTATAAATATAAATTAAGAATTATTTGCGCCAAAATGAAAGATTGGAGATAAACAAAGGTACTATAAATATAAATTAAATAATTATATGCGCCAAAATTCCTTTGGACCATTGAAGTGACATATTATGCACGTAAATATTAAAGAATAGAGAAAGGACATCGCTACTGTCAAAAAGTCAATTGATTTTATTCTTGCAGTGGGGTATAAATTAATTAAATTCATCCATTTATGTGGCCAACCAATTGAATCATTTTGTACTACAATGTCGTTCCTTCCAGTTTTAACCTATTCATAATAATCCTTCCAGCTAATACTTAAAGATGGGTTTGATTCATAATAATCCTTCCAGCTAATAATCCTTCCAGTTTTACGTATTTTGTTTATGAGGAATATTACTTTTCTGAATATATATGTTTAGATAAATTAAATACATATATATAATAATTAATTTAACAAATAAGTTATTTATAACCACAATTAAATATCAAATGACCAAAAAGGTTATTATAATATTATTCTTAATTACTGTAATGATAATATATTATATCAAATTTTGAGGATGTATACTATTTTGATGAACCAACGTTTATAATTTTTTAGTTAAATTTTACTTGAATTGTAAAAGAAAATGTTTATGGTTCTGTGTTTGACACATCTGTCGTAAGTAGAGCTTTTAGGCTTGATCTGGTATTGTTGTGTTTTTAAGGGAATCAGTTTTTACTGTGTTGTAAAAAGAATTAACTGTAGAAAAAATAAGATAAGTATTTGGTAAAGAAGGCCGATCTCCTGCCCCCAAGTGGGCAGGAGATAGAGAGTGATTTGGTAAATTATTGTTTCATAATTAATGTATATTTCAAAGTCAGTATTTAAATGTTTGGTAAATAAAAGTGATTTATTGTTGTGACTGTATAAAATTATTAAAATGGACATTGATTATAATAATATTATTTTGTATTATTTTTATCATGAGACGTGAGTAGTATTGTAAAATTTATTTTTACTTCTATAACAATATGTAATAGGGAAATTGGCGCAAATGGTCCCTAACGTTTACCATTAGTGCGCAAATGGTCCCTAACGTTTCATTTTTGGCGGAAAAGTCCCTAACCTATCTATTTAGGTGCGCAATTGGTCCTTTTAGGTGCGCAAATGGTCCCTAGCAGTGTTTTTTGTCTTTATTAGAAGGGGTAAAATTGTCAAGTCACATTTTTTTTCAACCTTTCAATTGGCGCAAATGGTCCCTAATCTTAAGGAATTTGCAATTGGATTCCTAACTTTTAAAAAAGTGAAAATGAGTCCGATACTTTAATTTTTTTTATTAAAAATTAAAAAAAAACTAACAAATTGATAATATACTAAATTATTTTGAATATTTGATGAACTATTATAAAATAACCAAAATTGAAATTCATAATTATTAACAAATGTGCTAATTAAAATTATTTTATTATTATTAAGTAATCATATTATTTAAAATTCAAACTTTAATTTTATCGTTACAACAAAAGAAGAAAAATAAATTTGTCACAAATAAAAATTTTACTTATGCTCAACCCAACTCGATTTTATACAGTCTCATATTTACTGGGCCAATCCAATCCGATTTTGAGCTACAAGGTTATTGGACCAGTCTTATTTTAAATTTTAATTAATTTTTACATTAAAAAAAAAATAAAGCAAAAAAAAAAAAATGGTTCCACCCACCCCCACCCCCACCCCACCCCACCCCACCCCACCCCAAAAAACGAGCAGAAAGGGAGGGGATTTCGGGGCGAAATCCCCTCCCTTTCTGCTCGTTTTTTGGGGTGGGGTGGGGTGGGGTGGGTGGAACCATTTTTTTTTTTTGCTTTATTTTTTTTAATGTAAAAATTAATTAAAATTTAAAATAAGACTGGTCCAATAACCTTGTAGCTCAAAATCGGATTGGATTGACCCAGTAAATATGAGACTATATAAAATGGAGTTGGATTGAGCATAAGTAAAATTTTTATTTGTGACAAATTTATTTTTCTTCTTTTGTTGTAACGATAAAATTAAAGTTTGAATTTTAAATAATATGATTACTTAATAATAATAAAATAATTTTAATTATCACATTTGTTAATAATTATGAATTTCAATTTTGATTATTTTATAATAGTTCATCAAATATTCAAAATAATTTAGTATATTATCAATTTGTTAGTTTTTTTTAATTTTTAATAAAAAAAATTAAAGTATCGGACTCATTTTCACTTTTTTAAAAGTTAGGAATCCAATTGCAAATTTCTTAAGATTAGGGACCATTTGCGCCAATTGAAAGGTTGAAAAAAAATGTGACTTGACAATTTTACCCCTGCTAATAAAGACAAAAAACACTGCTAGGGACCATTTGCGCACCTAAAAGGACCAATTGCGCACCTAAATAGATAGGTTAGGGACCTTTACGCCAAAAATGAAACGTTAGGGACCATTTGCGCACTAATGGTAAACGTTAGGGACCATTTGCGCCAATTTCCCTATGTAATATTATCAAATATTTGTTCAAGATAATACATTTGCAAGATTATTTTAAAATAAAAATAATATACATCTACTAAATCTCAAGATTTATAAAAATTAAAAAATAATAGCATAGTAATATTGTACAAAAACTAATTAAATTTAAATTTAAATTATTTGTGGAGATGCATTATAATTAGAATATTAATAATTATGTGACATAAAAGGAACTGTTTTAATTAATTAAGGTCAAAATTGGTATTTTAATAATAGATAGATAAAAAAGTCAAAAGTAGAACAAAAAAAACTATCCTTTTGGCTGCCAGATGATACAGGTTCTTTTATAATTACTTTTTCAAAATTTACCAAACGTCTAAAACAACTTCTGGTTCTTTGACAATCAGAAATCGAGCTCCAAAATCAATCCCAAAAACACCCTTAGCTGTAGAGTTTTTGACAATAGAGCTTTTGTTAAAAAATTGTTGACTGTTTAGGTATAAATTCAAAAAGTAATGTGAATATTAAATTGTGTGTTTGTTTGCATAATTATAAAAAATAGTCTTGTATAAATATTATATTTATTTGAATAACAATAATTAATTATTATATATCTCCTACTATTTTTTTAAAATAAATAATTTTTTTTATATTCTATAATAACTGTTAAAATTAATATATTAATTTAATTATAATAACACATTATTTTTTAAAAAAATAATTTTTTATATCAAATAATAATTATTAAAACTAATATATTAATTTAATTATAATAAAACAATTATTTTAATATATTTAACTATTATAAATCTCATATTATTATTTTAAATCATAAAATAAATATTAAAATTAATATATTAATTTAATTATAATAACACAGTTATTTTAGTATATATTATATTACTTAAAATTAATTAATTATTTAAATCAAACATATAATTTGAAATTTGTATCATTATACTTAACACATCAAAGGATATCAAGAACAAATAGAGTTTAAAGCACTGAAATAAGCTCATTGACAGACTGATCACGGTCTAAACTAATCAACTTCTTCACTAAACACTATCAAACTACAGTAGGCAACTCCCATCATATTAAATGGATTTATGGTTGATCAACACGAAGAATATAATCCTGCAAGAGAGTGGAAGAAGGAATGGGATTCTTCAAATCGGAAAAGGATCCAATGACTGCCTATAGATTTTGTTAGCTTTCGTTGACCATATTCGCCTTGGGTTAGAATATTGAGCTGAAGTGCTGAACTAAAAATATACTCATTAGAACATCTTCAATGGACTCTTCAAACATAAGATTCTCTTATTTTAAAAAATCAAACTTTAAAATTATACTTCAACGAACTCTCTAAATTAACTTTTTAAAATAGAGAGTGGATTTGTTAAAAAGCCAAACACACTCTCTATAATTAAATGCATTCAAACAATTTCAATTTTCAATAGTCCAAATAATGATTGAATTAAATAGTGTACAAAATAAAATAGAAAAAATAGAATAAAATCATATAATAATTAGGAGAGATGCGTATTAAAAGAAAATAAATAAAAAAATAATAAATATTATTAGAAGAAGTAAAATAAAGTGTTAAAGATAAAGAGATTGTTGGAGCATTTAAAAAATTTTACTCTCTATATTCATAAATACCCTCTAAAATGTCAAATATGTTCTTTATAAATAGAGAGTCTATTAGAGATGCTCTTACAAATAGACTTACTTTTATTTTTATACAAATTTAAGAAAATTTAATTAATATAATTAAAACAGACTTACATTTTTTTCTAATACATCTCTACATTAAATAATAGTAGCTCATATTTATTGATAACAAGACACATTAAATAAAAATATATTAATAAACTAAAAAATCAATTATAATTTCAATAAAAAAAATTGTCTATATAAATAAAGTAAGAACAAAGAGACTACTATCCAAGCTCCTTCTAGAAAAATAACCCAATTTCCCTTCAACTAATCATGTCAAATAAAAAACCTAGTTTTGGAGAAATTTAATATTTTGACTAGACGAGCGAAGGGATGACAACGGGGCGGCCAGCCCCGTCGGGTATTTTTGGGAGGTGGGGCAGGGTTAGAGCGGGTATGGAAAAATACTCATTTATCGTCCTGTTTAATTAATTAATTAATTTTTAATATATATATATATATATATATATATATATATATATATATATATATATATATATATATATATATATATTTTACAAACAATTTAAATTTTAAAATATAAAAATAAAATAAAATAAAAACATACGAGACTAGTTCGGAGAATTTGGGACAGTGCCATCTCTAGACTCACGAGTCTGGTCACTTTATTTTTTTAGTCCAGCACTCCAAAAATATGCCATCAGCCATAGCCTCAAGTACACGTATAAATGAAATGGTCACTGTCCCTTCATACCATTAAAACTAGTTCTCAAGAAGAACCAAACAATAATTCAGAACTTTGAATCTTCATGATGCTCGCAACAATCTAGGTCCCAAACCGGAGGTTGAACCCTAGAGTTTCAAGCCGAAGTTGTATTTTACCCAGAAAGCTTGAGAAACTATCTCGGTGAAGCTTTCAGTAGTTATTGGCCATTCACCATATGAATCTCTGTGTCCCGGCCTCGTGATCCCAAAAGAATGGCCGAAACAAGAACATAAACATCGTGAAACAATTGACGAAAAGATAAAGAGTACCCATGAGAAGCCAACTCTTGCTGTTGTTAATATGGGAGTGAAGAATTAAGAAAAAGAACGGAATTGTATAGTATCTGAACTCGATTAGAGGAGCAGGAATGAGTGTTGCCGCAGAAGCCAAAAAATATGCGAGTGTCCAGATCTTCTGCTGACTTTTCGCTGCCAATGCAAAAACCAGTGATATGTTCAGGAGAGTTGTTACCTACAGAAGATATAAGATAAAAATGTACTTGAGGTTTGGACTAACCCAAGCCACCGAAGATTGAAAACCACGAGTAAGTGTACAGTGGAACTAAAAGGTACTTCGTTGACCAATGATATCTGATGATTTTCCGCCAAAGATAGAAGGGATAGTGTCGATTGTCAGCAATGAGATACGGGTGTGCTATGCTGCACGAGCCACAAACCATGTTTTAGCAGGAGGAAATTAAATTTTCTAACTGAGTAAAAGAACTTAAACTAACAGGAGGAAGAGTATGTTTGCAAGTTGATCAACATTGATTAAAATATATTACAATTTGCGCCTGATCTAAAACCAAGCAACAAATCTACCTTGGAGTTAACAAATGGTCTAGGACTATCAAAACCAAAAGAAAGAAAGCTTCAGTAAAAAAAGGTTAATTTGACCAAATGACGAACCTGAAAAATTGCACAGAAAGGAAGGCAGCAGTTAATGCAATAAACCACTGGAACAAAGTTAATAGTCTGTTTTCACGGAATGATCTGAGTCGAAATGCAACTTGACTTAATGTGAAGTGCACAGGAAATGTAAAAAGAGCAGAAACCAAACTATAATACATCAATTGAGCAAAGTGAGGAGAAACTGCATGAGCATCTTTAGCACCTGCAAAATAGAGAGAATATATGAGCTGAACTCCATAATTTGGTCTTAAAAACTAGGAAACTGAATTAATTATTTCATCTTTTCATCATTCATTGCAAGGAAAATTGAAAAAATAAGTACTTAGAACAACAAGAAGCGTAAACATGATTTATAGGAGGAGGTACCAAGAACTATGCTCCCATTCCAGCAAACAAAAGCAACAAAAGCCACAAATACCATAAAGAAGGGGCTAAAGGAAGCCAACAGCTCCCATTTCAGATGCCATGATTTCAAAATGATGCCCTGAATCTCACCCAATAATCCTGCAATAAATAAAGAACCCACAAAGATGGGCATAGTTAGTATAGCCCACATTTTGTTTATACATGATTTACGAATATAATACTCCACCGTATCTGTTACAGTTGTATTCAGATTTTTGTACAATAAACATATTAATGATTACTAACGGTAGAAAATACCAATGAATTCGAGTTATAAGCCATTTTCCGTAAAGTGTCCACTGCGTGCAAGATTTGGTGACTACTCCATATATATCAAAAAAATAAGAAATAAGATAAAACCTGATGGATAGGGTGTGGAACTGACGGCTGTTTGTGAAATAAAATTGTTAGGACTATCCACGTTAGCACTGAATCTTCGCTTTCTTATGTTAGAGGCACTTGATACACCTTCACTGTGGGCTGATTGAACACCTTTCCTTTCTGACACTCTGGAGTCATCTACTCCCACATTATCAATTTGATGAATCTTTATAAATTCTAGAACACCCACGCATGCAACAAAAAGCATCCATATAATATTTGTTTGCCGGATAAGCACAGACAACACACCAAACTACAGATGAATAAATGAAGGAATACAAATTAGTTATTATATTGGAAAAGCACAGGTCAATGAACTCTATTGTTAAGGTAAAGTGAGAAACAAAACTGCCTAAAGAGGATGGGAAATTGTAAAAATCTCGTCTTGCGTCTTAGTATAAATTGACAATAGCACTATTTTTCATTAATTAATGACAAAGTTCATTAAACTGAAGATGCTTGGTGGCTAAATTATGCCAACAAAAGATACTTTGCTTTCCTACTATAACCACAGTAATTAGACGTGGCTTCAGAATGATCAATGATGGGAAAGATTGTCAACTACAATCAATAAATTTTGATCATATTTTCGCTGGTATGTGAGAAAATGGAACTAGTCACTAAAATTGAAAAAAGGAAGAAAATCGTGACATACTGACTTTAACTAGTGATAACTTTGCAGCAAATATGCCCCCTCAAAATAGGAAAAATATGCTAAAGTTGCTTCCTGGTTCTCCTTTTGCCACCCCCATTAAGTAAGCAAATAGCTCAAGCATAAGTTGATTTCATTTCGTAAAGCTAACATTGCAAAGAAGAAAAACTATATGGAACAGCATAAGAACATTGAAGAACCGGACAGAATTAAAAATAAACAGTCTTCAAAGCACAAAGTTTGCAGCTCTTAAAATGATCACTCAGAGCTTGATGTGAAAGATTGTACTCTGCATAGTTATCTTTCAAAGGCTGTGAATCAAATAATATGTCATATCAGAGCGGGCGATTATATATTTTTATAGAACTACATCTAAAAAGAAATGTCTTCAAATATTATTTTGAGAAGAAATGGTGGAAGGCTGGAAGCCACATAAGTACCAATAAAAGTTAATCACAATCAGACATTATCAACTATAAACAAATAAGATGCACTCCATGTCATTCCTTACCAATGAACTGAATAGGTATTTCCTCTTCAAAACTAGAAGATACATGGCAAGAACTGCAGTTAGCGATGCTACATCTGTATAATAAAGAAAGGTGAAGAACCAGTGCAGTGGATATAAGGACAAAATCACTGCACAGAGAGTTGCTTTCTTGTCATCAAGAGATGGCCTTAAATGGGTGATAATCTCATAGACCAAAATGCTGCATATTACAGCCAGCAAAGCATTGGTGGTTCGCAGAACCAAAGTGGAGCAAATGTCAGAAAATGATGAAAGTTCTTGCAGGTAATGCATCCCTGGAAACAAAGAAGCAATATAGGCAAGTGAAAGAAAGTACCTGCAAAAATTTTAAATTGCATACATCAACTTCTTATAAGGTAATATTCTATCTCAACCTCTCCAAGAAATTCCACCTCTTTTACTTCTTTTACCATATATTACCAGCTTATCTCATTTATTATTCTGCATATTTTCCATGTAAAAGTAAAAATAGAATGACCACATCCGTGTTATAATCCTATACATCCCGCTACTTTAGAGCTGTACTTTCACCTCCAGTAAAGTGAATTCAAACAAAACAATACATGGTGGAAATCATAAATATGCAGTGACTTTTTCATTTTCTCAACTTTCCATTCTTTAGATACTATTTCATCTCCTACAACTCCAACAGTCCGCAAAACTAGAACACGAACTTTTATCCTCTGAGAATTCTACAAAAGGAATTTTTTTTTTCTTTCCCTTAGATGGTATTCAATTAATCCTCTTTCCTTGATAACAATACCAAGAACTTTCCTAGCTTCCTTCATGGAACAAGAATGCCTGAATCCATATATCCATAAAAATTCAGATAACTAAATATTACAGGACAATCTGACATCCCCTCAGACTTAATAAAACCAGAAACTTGGAAATACCCAGCAAAATGAAAAAGCATGGAAAGTAGATAAACAAATAATTGAAATGAATGAATTCAAAAATAAAACGACAAAAGGGGAAAAAAACTCACAGTCCAGGGGGAGTAGTGATCATTGGATCCCAGCTTCTGAAATTGCCTTTGCAGTACTGTTGGGCTTGTGGGACATGGAATATCTCATCCTACAATTCCAACCACCATCAATGCATACACATAGCTACATTATCACATCTATATATAGACACACACACACACACACGATCTCTGTTAGTATAGGTATCTTTTATAAGAGCTTGGCTACACTTAATTAACCTTTTAAGATGGAACCAATACTCAATATGGTAGTAGAGCCAACAAGCTCAAATGATCAATTTCATCCGTCTACAGCTCAAACCAGCAATTGGATTTCAAGATTAGTGTTTTCAAAGGAACAACATCTTGTGCGGCGATGTTAAGGAGAAATCTCACATACAAATAAAGAACCTTTCAGTGAAAATTAAGTAAATAAATAGAATAATAGAATACCATGTAAGGTTCAGGAACAATGCGATTGACGAGGATGGAAATAGGTATGACCCACGAGATCACAATTACTGCAACTGCGATTCTACCCATAATCTGTATAAACACTCGGTATATATTATGAATTGAAACTTGTTCAATTTCGAGGGTTTTCGAGGGTTCTGTTAGGGATCACCTGCAGTCCCTTTTTTCTACAATTCGGAGCGGTGCAGATTGCAGAATACATAGAGCTCACAGAATTCGATTTCTATTAACTTCTAGTCAAGAAGACAGAAGTCATAAGTGGGTGTTGGGTGGTGGTTTGTCTAATGGTTGGGACTATTGCTGTAATTTTGTGTCAAAGAAAATGGATCCAAGAATTTACACACACACTAGACCGAGGACAGAAATTGAAATGTACTGTTCAAATATACACTAGCATGCGCTTTTTTGCAGTGGAATCGAACGGTAAGTTCTATTATGATAATAGATTAAAGCGGTAAATAAATTTTAGAGGTGATCGATTGGAAGAGATAGATTGAGGAGTTGAGTAGATTTTAAAAATGATAAGTTGAGAAGAATAATAGATAAATTGAAATATAGTTGAAACTTAAAAAATATTTTTTTTATAAACAAACACCTTAAAAATCAATCCATCCTACTCTTTTAATTGCAACGATCTTATCTCAAAAAAATCCTTCTAATTTCAAATTTGAAATTCAAATTCTCCAAAACAGATCATCAATTCAAGGTTACGATCATTAATTTTGGCACACGGAACCAATTTACTGCGTTTTCGATACCAATTCTAAAAATTTCTGACTAAAATTCATACGAAGCAATTGCAAAAAAAATTATCACAGAAGAAAAACTTCGTCAAACTCAAAATCGTCGAACAATAACTATCAAGAGTTTCGTCTAAATAATAATAATACTACTGGATTTTTCCAGTGTCAATATCACATTTTTTTAATTTTTAGCAGCTGTGTAAGATTTGGAAGAGGGTAATTGCAAGAAAAATTGTGGTCGGAAAAACAGCATAGTCAAACACAAACCATCAATCAAGCCACTAAAGATTAATTACATGTTCCATTTAATTTCTCCACTTCAAATGTGCTCTCGATGATTGAAACTGTCCGTAGATGATCTTGACCACTTGAGAATATTGTGAATCATGTATGTATATTATAGCAAACACGAAATTTTGAGAATTTCAATGTCATCATTCATGTATAATCCATTTTCCTGCTTTTTTATTTTAGAATAATACTATTTATAACCATTAGTAATTATCATCATTCTATGTGACAACTGTGTTTGTATTAAGAAAATATTTGGTATAATTTTTGAATTTTTTTTTTCAAACTCATTTTCAACCACATATTTTTCAAAATCTCTCTTAAAAAATTACTTTTAAACTCTACTAAGCATGCACTAAATAATAGGTCCAATAAAATATGAAAATATAAAACTTATTTAATTAGATTTTTTACAATAATACTTAATACGACATTGAAGAATTAATCATTTTTGGTTGTTGAAACAAAAATTTGAAGTAACCTGAAATTATCTGAGAAAGACACGACGACAGCACGAAGGCAAGTCAACATGTGTGTTTTTGTATTGTTCAAGTAAAATAGGTTACTACAACTTGCGGAATGTGTAATTCATTTTACATAGTGTATTTCTCTATCTAGTTCATTTGTGGTAACGTTGTCATGGTATGAATTGCTGTATTTATGCATCAAACTCATAAAGTTTAATCATTTTCAATACCATTGCTATAGCAAGCAACTTGATATTTGTACAACTGCGTAATTATCAATATGCTTATTATTTTCATTTCTCTTACACATATGCGAACCGTTAGTGTCTTCGATTATTATGCGGCAAATGAGATCAATTCAAAAACACAACCATTATTCTATTATTGGGAGTTTGCAATAAACATTGCGGTATCATGTTATCAACATTGCCCACCCCATCAAGATTTTCAGAAGGTTATTACCAACTTATTTAAAGATTTTAGATTTATCTCATTGTTTTCATTTAAAATATTTCTCAAGAATCTTCTCCTATGCCATATATACCAAAAAAGATCTAGAATGATGATGAAATATTATCATTGAAATTTTCTAGTTTTTTGTTAACCTCTATTAATGTATCTCTCTAAAAAAATTGTAACCAAGTATAAATATGGTATTGATGTATTGTATTTGATTAGTGTAAGAAGTTGTAGTGAGTGATAAGAGAGGTAAGAGTGAGTTGTGTTACATATCAAAAATATAATACAAGTGTTTATATAATAAAATAAGTTTCTTTTGTGTTCCAAATTCAACAAGTGGTATCAGAGCCGGTCAATCGAGGGCCACGTGTTTTCAAAGCAAGGCAGTCAAGTGGAGATTATTTTCGAGCTTTTGTAGATCATGCACAAATTGAGATTGTGCAGCTTCAATAAAATTTGTTTGGTAACGAAGAGGTTATCGAAGTCACGATAGACGACCTACAAGTGATAGGCGGAGTAAAAAAGCTCAACAACTAAAACTACACCACATGGCAGATATGCATGGAGTCTTATCTCCAAGGTCAAGACTTGTGAGACGTAGTTGGCGGCAGTGAAGTGACACCGCCAGAAGACGCCGGGGTTCTAAAAGGCATGAAAGATTAGAGCAGGTAAAACAATATTTGCGATAAAGATAATAATTGATGAGAAATTATTGGAGTATATAAATGACACATTTGCAGCATTGTTTTCAAAGAAAAATGATTTAAGGTTGTAGCTTTTGGAGAACGATCTACTCTCCATTACTTAACGGAGATGAAGATAAACCAATATTTCAACAAGCTAAAATCTCTCTGTTGCGAAATCTATGAATTAGATTCTTCGAATAAAATTTCGGAGTCTATGATGAGAAGAATAATCATACACGGCTTGAGACTTGAATTTACAGGCTTTATTGCTGCAATACAAGGTTGGCCAGAACAACCTTCACTGTCAACTTAGAAAAATTGATGGCCGACCAAGAAGCATTGACCAAGCAAATATTAAGGGTCTTACTAAAGAAAGAAGATGAATCAACAAAATAATAAAGAAACAAAAGAAGATAAACGAAGAAGGAGAGCTCAAAAAAATCGCAACGAAAAAGGTCGCCATCCAAGGGATATAGGTGACCTAATGGTTCTTGTTTTGTACGTAGCAAACAAGGTCATTATGCTAGAGATTGCTGATCAAGGAAAAAGCTAGCGGAAGGTGATATGGCAACCTCCAACGAGTGAGAAAAATATAATAGTGAAGAAGAGTGGGATGCTAAGGTGTCGCTTGTAGTAACTGAGCAAACTCATGAGAATGTGTGCAGTTCAAACCTTGAGGAAGAATTAGCATTGGTGGTGGTCGTCCCTGGACGAATTGATTATGAAAATGATTGGATTGTCTACTCAGAATGTTCCTATCACATGACATGTGACAAGGAGAAGCTACAAAACACAACAGAGTATAAATGAGGCCAGATGGTGGTAACTGCCTACAACTCGAGATCGTCAATAGCCTACATCGGTAAGACATTTATCACGCCCCATTTTAGTCCTAGTCAGGTACAACTACAAGACGTCTATTACGTGCCAGGAATGAAGAAAAATCTCCTATTAATGGCACAACTGACATCCTCAGGTAATTATGTTCTATTTGGACCAAAAGATGTCAAGGTATATCAAAATATCAAAATTTCAGGTACACCAGTAATAGAGGGACGAAGACTAGAGTCCATCTATGTAATGTCAGCAGAGTCTGCATACGTAGATAAGACTTGAAAGAATGAGACATCAGATTTATGGCATGCGAGACTAATACACGTAAACTATCACAAATTAAAGGTGATGATAAAAAAGTCAATGCTCAAGGGTCTCCCTCAGCTCGAAATCAGAGACGACATGATGTGTGCTGGCTGTCAATATGGTAAAGCACATCAACTACCATATCAGGAGTCAAACTATATAGCAAAGCAACCATTGGATTTGATACACTCTGATGTGTTTGGACCAGTCAAGCAACCATCAATACGAGGCATGCGCTACATGGTGACATTCATCGACGACTTCTCAAGGTACGTCTGGGTTTTCTTATGAAAGAAAAATCTGAGACGTTTACTAAATTTAAGGAGTTTAGAGAAAAAGTAGAAGAAAAAGTCGAAAATAAGATTTGGTGCCTACGTACGGATAATGGATGAGAGTATACATCAGGAGGTTACTCCCGTTATTTACGAGAACAAAAGATATACCATCAATTGACAAGTCCAAACACGCCACAACAAAACAGTGTAGTAGAAAGAAAGAATCGACACCTTGCTGAAACGTGTCGAAGTATGCTACACGCAAAGAATGTGCTAGGAAGGTTTTGGGCAGAGTGTATGAGGACAACAACACATGTGATAAACAGGCTTCTGCAACCGAAGTTAGGGTTTGTGTCACCCTTTAAGAAACTGTGGAAAATTAAGCCCACAGTTAGCCACTTTCGTGTCTTTGGCTGTGTCTGTTATGTGTTCATGCCTAGTCACTTGAGGAGCAAGTTCGACAAAAAGGCTATTAGATGTATATTCGTGGGATATAATAGCCAAAAAAATGATGGAAGTGCTACGATCCTATAGGCGACTGTTGCTACACATCGTGCAACGTGGTGTTTGACGAAGCATTTTCTTGGTAGACGCCGCAAGGTAGAACTGCCAAATTCAAAAGAAATTGAAGATAAGTTTCAAGAAGAAATCACATAAATACAACATAGTCCTGAGAAAATTGAAAATTCACAAGAGTCAAGGGGCGGAAAAGAGCCTACGAGGGCAACACAAGGTCCATGGAAAACTGGTGTATATCAACCAGCACTAGAAGAGAATAGGCCGAGCCAATAAAAAGAGGTCGAGGTACCAACGAGTCTTCAACCACAACTAAGAAAATCAACTAGACAACGAAGGCCAAATCTCAAGTACGCTAATACAGTAGTAGAAGAAGATGAAAGTATCAATGAGCCAGAGACCTTTGAAGCTGCAGTCCAACACAAGAAGTGAAGAAAATCAATGGAAGAAAAGATCGTAGCTCTAAAGCGAAATGAGACTTAGGACTTGACACCAATACCTGAAAGAGTAAAGCCTATATCCTGTAAATGGGTATACAAGGTAAAGAGGCGACCCGATGCGTCAATAGAGAGGTACAAAGACACGACTGAGAATGATGAGAAGGAAAAAGTTAAATCAAATAGTCAGTGCTAAAGAGGAGAATTAAAAATTATCACCAACTTATTTGAAGGTTTTAGATTTTTCTCCTTGTTTTTCTTTAAAATAATTTCTCTAGAATCTTTCCTTATGCCATATATACCAAGAAAGATCTAGAATAATCATGGAGTATTATCACTAGAACTTTCTAGTTTTTTTTAACCTTCATTAATGGATGTCTCTATCAAAGTTGTAACCAAGAATAAATAGGGTATTGATGTATTATATTTGAGTAGTGTGAGAAAGTGTAGTGAGTGATAAGAGAGGTAAGAGTGAGTGTTGTGTTTTATACAAAACATATAATGCAAGTGTTTATATAATAAAATAAATTCCTTTGGTATTCCAAAATCCGTGTCTTTCTATTTACATCTCAAGAAAAACAACAAACACATGACCAATTTTCCAATATGCGTAGAAGTAGTACAAGTCACACATTGTGCTAGTGTTGTTCTCGTCTAAGATATATAGTTTACTTTCTGAAGCTGCTAATATTGGAGTTCATATCATGTTGCAACTACAAGTTCATATCGAGAGTTGGTTAGATTCTTACTGTTGATGACATTTCTAATGAGCTTTTTGAATACATACCATATCCTGAAAAAATGGTTAGAGAAATAGGATTTAGTGTCATCTCACATCCTAGTGCCGAATGGTACAAAAGATAGGGTTTTTAAAGATAAGAAATTGTTCATGACAAGTGTTACCTTTTACAGGATAAAAGCATATTTCAATACAAGGTGTATAAGTCAGACAAGAGTGATACGTGCTGGAATGCCTAGATAATAACTGAAAATCGGGTTGACGAGCATATTCAAAATAAGATTCATCGAAAATAGTCACACGTGCTCGATAGATGTATAGTTGGAGATCACCGCCAGACAACCTGTTTAGTCATTGCTAGTTACATCAACTACAAATTCATATTCGCAATGACGATATACACACTGAATGACATATATAGTGAGAGACATGATGAATACATAGGAAGATCCTAAATAGTTGTATGGAAAACTTATAGGCTGGGACCATTGCAAGTTTATTATATATCGTCTTTGACGGTACATTCTTAACAAGTAGTTACGGTGAAACACTATTCATGGCATGTAAACAAGACGCCAATAACAATATTTTTGTACTTGCGTTTAGTGTGGGTAATTCGAAGGATGATAGTTCGTATGAGTGGTTCGTATTAAGATTGAAAGAGGCCTATGGAGAACATGATGGCTTGTGTATCATTTTTGATAGACACCCAAGTATCGATCGAATATGCTGCTCAAAAAGTATGTCTGAATGTAATACACAATGTCTATTTTTACCAATGCACGGTATATCCGAATACAATACATGGTGTCAATAATTCATACCAATGTCAATAATTATTAAAAATCTCAATTGATCTTAATATAGGAAAACGTCGAGTATCATAAGTGGTCAAGGGTATACATGACAACAAACAGGTTTTATACAATGACGTTGAACATCGAAAAGGCTAAAACTCCCTATAAAGACTTTGTTTGAGAGCTTACGTTGCATGATGTAAACATGGTTTTTCAAGAATTGCACAATCAACCTTCACATAACTTGCAACACGACATGAGAATATACTGATGAAGGGTCAATGAAATCGATAAGAAGCATGTAGGCAAGCGTTAGACGGGTTTTCAAGTTAAAAATCTACTTGCTTTGTTACTTTTCGATGTGGATATCTGTTCAAGTTATGGTTGTTTTGTTACTCACGCAAGTAATTCCTTCTAGCCAAACAATATTTCAAGTCAATGGCAAAACTACATCCTATTTGGTAAACCTCAATGAAAACACTTGCTCATACAAAAGGTTTCAAATTAATAAGATGCCATATCTGCATGCAATAGAATTAATTGCAAGAGGATGCCTCTAGATATACAACTATTGCTCATATTATTACACCAAAGAATCATACATAGAAACATACAAAGGAACAATATATCCACTTAGTAACAGAGTTGATTGGACTATACTAGAAGAAGTCCATAATATGTTGGTGATAGCGCTTACATCAAAGAGAAAATCTAGAAGACCTAAGAAAAATATAATACGATCGATGAAGAGATAAAACAAGTAGCACGGTATAGACGGTGTTTGTAATAAGGTCACAACAACAAAAAGTGCAAAAATCCACTACTATTAAAGAATAAATATTCAGCAAAGAAAAGAAAGTACCAAACATTGACAACAGAAATAAAGATGTGCACTTCCAAAAATTCAGGAGACTATTTGATTGCTACAAATTGCAAAATCGATATAGATGTATATCGAAAGAGAAAACTAACTCATTTCATTGTTAGGGATTGTCAGTGGCGGAGGTGGGGGGTCCAGGACCCCAACTTTCTGGAATTTTTTTTTTTTTTTAAATATTGTGTTTGATTCTACTATTTTGGAGGGAAGATAGATTATTCTCAACAAGAGTAGAGCCAATTAATTAATTGTAGCCCACAAATGTTGACTTTTGGTTACTTTATTTATTACTAATTTATCAATTTGTCCTTCTATTTAATAATTAGATACACATAAGAAGGGTAAAATTGAAATTACAAATTTATTGAATAGAATGTGGGCCAAAATTTGTTTAGGAAAAATCTATTTTTTTCCAAAATAGTAGAATCAAACATGCTTTTAAGATCACTTATTCTTCTTTGGGCAAAGTTGATCACACCCCTACTTTTTGTAAAAAAGTTGAAAAATACTCTCAAAATTTGTGTTTCAAAATTTACCCAAAAAATATTAAACCCAATTGAAAAATACCTAAAACTACTTAAAAAAAAACCAAAACCAAAACAAAGCCATCTAAAAAACGCGCCACCAAATTGAACACAACCGCCGAATTTGTGCAACCCAAATTACAACCAAAAATATCAAATCTGTGGAACACAAAACCGCCGAATCTGAACAGAAAATCAAAATTGCTGAATTTTTTCAATGGAAGCTGAAAACGCATTGATGTGTTGAATACAAATCTGAAAATTAATTCAAATATGCAAACGAGCTACCTTCATTCCAAATATTCTGAATTTTTTTCAAAATACTAAGAATTTGGTGAAGTATTTTATCAGTCAGTTGCGTTAAAGGAAATTTCCAGATATACGGTGAGCAATACTTCATTTTGTTTGAATTTATTTATTTTTTGTTTATTTTGGATTTGATTTATGATGATTTCTTCATTCTAATGTTTATCTATTATGAATTTCAGTTCATGTATATTAATTGCGGTTGATTTTGTCTTCAATTTTCTGCTCATTTTGCATACGGTCTAAATTTTTAGTTGATTTTGCTTTCAATTTTTTGTTATAAATTTTTTTGTATTGTTGTTATTAGTAGTTTTTACTTGCAAAGAGAATTTGATATATGTTTTGATCGATGAAAGAATTACTGCAGAAGCTTTTTAAATTCCATATGAGCTGCTTAATTCTTGTGTTTTGCTGATGCTTTTAAGTTAGAATGTATTTGTGCAGAACCATAGGATTGGGGTGAGGATGAGGTTATGATTAAGGTTAAGATTTGAAGTGTTTTTCATGTAGTATATATGAATGCTGAATGTTTGAATCTCATGGCATTGCATTAATATTTGATGTCTTAGGCAATAACTTCTATATACTATTCTGCTGCTGCTGCTGCATTATTTTGGATTTTGGAATGCATTATTGATTTCTGCCTCTACTTATTTAACTTCTATATATTATTCTGCTGCTGCTAGCTGCATTATTGATTTCTGCCTCTACTTTAATAATAGCTGAGCTTTAGAACTTCACTTATAGGTAAGTTAATTTTTTGACACTAGTAGCTAAGAGTTAGTTTTGTCAAAATAGCTTTAGAAGTTGATGTTTCTGTGATTCCAATGTATTACAAGTGCAAAAAGAATTGATATAGGTAATGAATTATTTCATAAATTACAAGAAAAATACTTGTATCGTAGAACTCTATGGTATTTTGGTCGAGTAATTTGAGCTATTAGTTTCTTTTACCAAATGCAACAGCAGAATATGGAGCATGATTCATTCACATTGGCATGTCATAAATGCTATAGCAGATTTATCCGTGTTGCCCCCAAGCAAAGGGGATCCATGGACTAGCTATAAAGATGTGTTTAGATAAGAATGTCTCTTGTTGACACGTATGCGAAATGGATATGATGGATAAGAGTCATGTTACTACTTGGAATGCTAATGGATATGGAACACATGGGTTTGGGAAGGAAGCTAAGTAACCTAAGTAAAACTTATAAATCTTGTTTTGATAAGTGTTTTTTTTTTTAAGCTTAACAAAACTAGAAACTAGATCTTGAAAGACAGGAGCACAAACTCAACTTTCTTTTCACATTAGAAATTTGATCCATGACATATAACATATGTTTGGTCAATTGAATATCGTGAATATTGTTTCATTTCTTCCAACAAGGTGCATGCAAGAAGCTTTACCTTAGAGCATGAAATCCAAAGTCTAGACCAACAAAGAGTCATTGAACTTGTCTTTTCACATTGTCAATCTGCTAGATATTAAACAGCTAAAAGACCACAAACTCATGCCTAATAGATGACCGTACACAAGAGGTGAAGCTCAGACTAGGTGATAGAATGACGCTTTTGAGGCCGGAAACTCAAGTCCACGTTAAGAAACTACTCAAATTGTACTAATAAACACACTAGAATCAATTTAAATTACCAATTTAAATTATTCAAGTACTTCCTAGACTTTGTTAACAGAACCATAGGAGTGAGGGAAAGAGGCAGAAATGGTCTAAAGAAGTGAACAAAACCAGGAAGTGTTAATTGTTAAAATAAACATCTATTCCTAAGCTAGCCAAAATTAGTTAATACTCTTATTGAAAATCTGACCTAGCTGGTTTTACAGATTTAGCAGAGTCACAACCTTAACCAATGATTCCATATCATATGGAGCAACTCTTGTTTTAAACACAGATTTCTGCCTCTACTTGTTTAAGTTTATGAAGAACAGATTTCACATTTAAGGGGGCGTAAAATCATTTTTATTGAAATATGACAACAAAATCAAGGCCAGGTGTACATCTAAGAGGCCTGCCAATTGCTAAAAGTTTTACAGAAACAGCCTTTGAATTTATATCAGATGCATTAAAAAACCAGAGCAGTCAAAATAGTTTAATTGGCAACATGGCTGAGCTTCAAAACTTCACTTATAAATAAGTTAATTTTTTGACACTGGTAGCTAAGAGTTAGTTTTGTCAAAGTAGCTTTAGAAGTTGACATATAAATCCTGTTCTTGAAATACAGGAGCACAAACTGAACTTTCACTGTAATAGGAATAGTAAGTTATGCTTTTGAAATACACAAGTATGCTCTTAATGCACGCCTAGCTAATGAGCCTTTTAGAAAATTTGATCCATGAGATATAACATATGTTTGGTCAATTGAATATCGTGAATATTGTTTCATTTCTTCCAACAAGGTGCATGCAAGAAGCTTTACCTTAGAGCATAAAATCCAAAGTCCAGACCAACAAAGAGTCATTGAACTTGTCTTTTCACATGGTCAATCTGCTAGATATTAAACAGCTAAAAGACCACAAACTCATGCCTAATAGATGATCGTACACAAGAGGTGAAGCTCAAACTAGGTGATACAATGACACTCTTGAGGCCGGAAACTCAAGTTCGCGTTAAGAAACTACTGAAATTGTGCTAATAAACACACCATAATCAATTTAAATTATTAAAGTAGTTCCTAGACTTTGTTAACAGAACCATAGGAGTGAGGGAAAGAGGCACAAATGGTCTAAAGAAGTGAACAAGACCAGAAAGTGTTAATTGTTAAAATAAACATCTATTCCTAAGCTAGCCAAAATTAGTTAATACTCTTACTGAAAATCTGAGCTAGCTGGTTTAACAGATTTAGCAGAGACACAACTTTAACCAATGATTCCATATCATATGGAGCACCTCTTGTTTTAAACACAGATGGAGAAATGATTATCTATTTAGTAATGTCATTTGTCATCTATTTAGTAACATGTGTGTTAATACATTTGTTACTATATGTGTTTCAATTATATTATCATGTTGAATGTGATAATTTCTTCTTTTGTTGAGTTATTGAAAAGTAACATACATGAGTAACACATATGTTACTTGCTTTATTATAAAGTTCAGTTTATTAACTTAATACATATGTTACTGTCTAATTTTTTGTAGGGATGGAACTTATCAATATCTTCTTACATTACAATGGTGAATGGAATGAAACCTGTGAATACAAGAATTTCAAGAAGGCTGGGATATTGGTTCCTGTAGAATGTACATTCAACATGTTTGTTGAAGAAATTTATTTGGAATTGGAGTTGAATCAAACAATCATGGAGATAACAATTCAGTATCAAGTGAAGCATAATGATCCTCCAATAAAGATTAGAACCACTAAGTCCCTGTTGTTCTACTTGGAATTGAAGAGAAAACACAAGGATTTTACAAGTTTTCCCTTGTGCATTGATTTTTCAACAGCAACAAATAGTAGCACATCATTTAATCTTCATGAAGGACTTGAATTGCCAAAAACAGATGCTGCTTCAAGTTCAAACATGCTTCAGGTCCAGATATATGAAAGAAATAACACTACAGTCATAGCCTCTCCAAGATTACCAACTATTGAAGATATTGCTTATAAAGCTTCTCATTGATTACCCGGTGTTGACAACGTGATTATGGAAGCTGAAACTACTGTGATTTTTCATCCAAATGTTGATAAAATTGAAAGAAATTAGATTTTCTGCAGTAAAGATATCTTGATGAATAGTGTTGCAATATATGCCATGCAGAACCAATTCCAATTCAAGGTGAAAAAATCCGACAAAAAGGTCTACGTATTAAAATGCATGGATTCTAATTGTCAATGGTCTTTCAGAGCTTCAAAAGTTGGAAAAACGGACAACTTCAAGATAAGGTACATTAGAAATGAACATGTTTGCTCAATGAATGTGATATTAGGAGATCATCGACCAGCATCTAGTTCATTGGTAGCAAATTGCATCAAATATAAGTACAGCTCTGCAAAAACTATATACACTCCAGCTGACATAATAAATGACATGAAGAATGAGTATGGGGTCTCACTAAGTTACAATAAAGCTTGGAGGGCGCGAGAGCATGCATTTGTGGAGTTAAGAGGTGATTCGGATGAATCATATGGAAAACTTCCTATGTATTTGTATATGTTGAAATTAAAAAATCCAGGTTCAGTTACAAAACTGGAAACTGATTTGAACAACCAATTCAAGAATTGTTTCATGGCTTTAGGTGCTTCTTTGAAAGGATGGAGTTACTGTAGACCTATAATTGTAATTGATGCTACGTTCTTAAAAGGATATTATGGTGGTACGTTATTCACAGCATGTACCCAAGATGCCAACAACAATATTTTTGTTTTGGCTTTTGGAATTGGAGATAATGAAAACAACAATTTATGGGAATGATTCTTACACACGTTGAAAGAATCTTATGGACCACGGGAACACTTGTGTATCATATCAGATAGACACCAGAGCATAGTAATGCAATACAGACTGTATATCCAGAAGCCATGCATGGTGTTTGTTCTTACCATTTGTTGCAAAATTTGAAGAAGACTATTAAAAAGGGTAATAAAAACATAACAACTCATTACAATGCAGCTGCTAGAGCCTATACAAAGGCTGAATTTGACTACCATATGACCCAACTTGAGAAAATTGACAAGAAAATCCAGCCTTATTTGGTAAGTTTTAATGTTTATTGTTATAATTTAATGCATTTAACAATCTTAATACCCTAATTGACAGAATTAATTGTTCTTCATGTAGGAAGATGCTGGATATCATACCTGGTCGAGGGCATACATGACAAAGAATAGATATTCAACAATGACGTCAAACATAGTTGAATCAGTAAATTCAGTTACAAAACCGGCAAAGAGTTTTCCTATAAATTACTTGTTGGAATTCTTGAGATGCCTTGTGCAACATTGGTTTTTCAAAAATCGGGATGATGCACAAGCAACGTTTACTACACTTGCAACAAAATATGAATGTATGATGCGGGAAAATTCAAGAGATGCAATGAAATTTAAGGTAACAACTAAAACTATGTTTAATTTTTAGATAAATGATGATTACTCTTTTGTTACGTTTATGAATTAATAGCAAATATCTAAATATTCTAATGTATGGTATACAGTGATCAAATGCATTGCATTAGTTTCACTAGAGACATATAGAGCTTGTAGCTGGTTGTTGGGTATGAAATTTTTTTGCTTGATTGGTTTGTTTGTGGTAGTGCGCAGCTTGAGTTACATATAATCAAAATTACTGTAAGTTGGGTGTGCGGTTTGAGTTACATGTCATCGCAATTACTGTAAATAGGGCTAGGTAATTAACTCGAAAACTTTCTAAACTAACTACTCTGAACCTTAAGGTCAGTTTAATACAGTTTATTAAAGTGTTATGTCTTAATACTGTCCAACCATAGGTAGCCATTAGTTAAGTGAAAACTGATATGAAGACCTATTAACCTTAAGGTCTGTTAACCATAGGTAGCCATCAGTTAACCTTAAAGATTATGTTTCAATAGAGATGTAAAATGTTTTGAAGGGATAAAGAATTGGATCTTTATTAGCAAATCTTTTAACATTTACAAATCTGCTGCTTTGTTCTATAAACTAAAGTTACTGTCAATTTTATTTTTAATGTATTTTTTATTATCTATTCGATACAAGCCTATATAAAAGTGCAATTTCAACTAACATATTAAGTTAATTCATTCCTTGTGTAGGTGTTTTCGTCTAGCCAAATCCTACACCAAGTTAATGATGGTGTATCTTCCTACATAGTGAACATGCACGAAAAGAGTTGCTCATGCAATAGATTTCAAATGGATGATATTCCATGCAAACATGCACTAGCAGTAGTTGCAGTCAAACATCTCAATTCTTACAACTATTGCTCCAAATATTACACAAAAGAGTCATACATAAACACATACAAAGAGACAATCTTTTCACTTGGGAACTGTAAAGATTGGGTTGTGCCTGATGATGTTTGCTTTAGCATTGTACTACCACCAATACCAACAAGAAAATTCGGAAGACCGAAAGAAAAACGATATCGATCCAAGAGTGAGGGGAAGCAAGTAAGAAAATGTGGGAGATGTGGAGCATATGAGCACAATCGAAGAACGTGTAATAACCCAACGCCATTGAAACCGAACAGAAAAAGAAAACTGTTCACGAATTTTTGAATATTTTTGTTCTAATAAGGATAGATTCAAATTTGTTCATTTCACTTGTGGATCTTCTCTAATTTTCTATTGAATTTTAGCCTTAAATTGCATCATGTGATTGTAGGATTCGTCATGTGATTGTAGCCTTAAATTGCATCATGTGATTGTAGTACTAATGCAAAATATTAAGAGAGACATTAGGGTAACAAAAAAGTGAGTTTGAGATGAGGTACAGATATGTTCTTTTTTAGGAGAAGACAGAGACTTCTGAAGTATGATTTTATTGTTTTTGGTTAAACAATTTATAGATGGTTCTGATGAGCCCTTTGTGAAGGACCTCCTTCAAAGAAAAAGTCTTCAAATATTATCTAATTCTTCACTGATAGAACCTGCCAAAAGACAGAACAATCAGGAAATTTGCATAAAAGTTTCCTTACCAGTGAACTATTATTCAAATTAAATGTTCTGCTGTTACACGTCTATGTAGTTCACTTCAAATGCAACAAGAAGTTACTATGTGAATATTTCTCTTCAATTACACCAAAGACATTCCAAGTCCCCGGTTTAAGCAGCACAGTATTATGGAAGCCATCCTACTCATAATCAGTGAAGAATTAGATAATATTTGGAATCATCCCTCATGGTCCAAATATCGACTACTCTGCTCCACATGACAGGAAGAGGATTTCCAAGTAGGACTAGGATGTATCGTGCATGGAAAACATCTGCAGTTTCTTTCTTTTTCATCTTTTCTTTTATAACAATGTTATTCCCTTAATTTCAATAAAATCAATTTGACACGAGTAACACATATGTTACCTCGTGTGTTACCTTGTGTTACTTCCTCATTTTCGATACAATTGCTATTTTATGATTTATCTCCTTTTAAATGTTTTAAAAAAATACATTTTTATAGTTTACAATCAAAATATTTCTAGTTTTTGTTTTGGAAAACAATAGTTTTACGCGGGTAACATATATGTTACCGTATTTGTTACTCTATGTTAGTCCCTCAATTTCATTAAAATCAATTTGACACGGGTAACACATCCCTCAATTTCATTAAAATCAATTTGACACGGGTAACACATCCCTCAATTTCATTAAAATCAATTTGACACGAGTAACACATATGTTACCTCGTGTGTTACCCTATGTTACTTCCTCATTTTCAATACAATTACTATTTTATGATTTATCTCCTTGTAAATGTTTAAAAAAAAATACATTTATATAGTTTTAAATTAAATAATTCCAATTTTTGTTTTTCAAAACAATAGTTTTACGTGGGTAACATATATGTTACCGCATTTGTTACCCTATGTTACTCACTCAATTTTATTGAAATCAATTTGACACGAGTAACACATATGTTACCTCGTGTGTTACCCTATGTTACTTCCTCATTGTAATATTGCTATTTTATGATTTATCTCATTTTACATGTTTTAAAAAAATACATTTTTATAGTTTACAATCAAAATATTTCTAGTTTTTGATTTGGAAAACAATTGTTTTACGCGGGTAACATATATGTTACCACATTTGTTACCCTATGTTACTCACTCAATTTTATTGAAATCAATTTGACACGGGTAACACATCCTTCAATTTCATTAAAATCAATTTGACACGGGTGTTACCACACGATTACGACATGGCTGCCACGTCAGCATAGGCCCCATCCAAGCCCAGTAAGGGCCCAGTTCATAATCTGTCAAGAACCCTATCTGGGCCCTGCTAGGGCCTTGGAAGGGCCCATCACACGCTTGGGCCTTCGACAGCCAAAAATCCGCGAACCATGTGGAGGGCCTCGGCGCCCGCATGCGAACCATAGGGCCTCGTCAGACCATACATCAATTATAACCAGCAAGCAGCATGACACGCCGGAATGACTAGAGAAGTAATTAAGGAAAGATCGCGTTGGTTTAGCGCACGGATCTTCACAAGGAAACCGAATCACAATCTCCTAAAATCATGCAACGTGATAACTTCAGATAAGGAAGGTAATCTTGGAGATTGCCTTGACAAGGAATGATCCCTATCTCATAAAGAAGGAGAATCTGATTGGGTATCTGATTGATTTGTTACCTAAATCAATCAGGACTCTCGCGCTATAAATATAACGTCTCCGGTTGTTCCAAGGTACGCACTTTTTAGGCTTAAGAGTCCCACCCTAAACTCTGCTCAAATCTCTGCCTACTTGTCTCTCCCACACCCCTTTTTGTTCCCGTCCCTGTGTATCTCCTATATACCGACAGTTGACTTAATCGTCGGAGTGCCAACGATCGCCGGACCCTTTTTCTCTGGAGATCTTGGTGCCTAACGGTCGTCCTAGTGTGTAGGTAACATACGATCTGGCAGGGAAGTGACTAGAGATCTATTGGCACGTGGACTGGTGTAGGTTCAGACGTTAACAGATTGGCGCCGTCTGTGGAAATCGAAAAACCTCACACGACCAAGTGCTTGTGGTAAAACGTGTCTTCTATTCGAAGAAGCATGACATCCGAACGGTCCACAAAAGACGAGGTGGAGTCCCACCACACCAACCTGCGACAGGAGAGCGTTCAAGACCTACAGAACGTCACCCGTCGCAGAAAGAGAAGACATCAGAAGAAACGGACGATGGAACAGGAGAACCAGGACCTCAAGATGGACAACGCCCAGATGAAGGCCACGCTTGAATTATTGGAGAATCGATCCCTCCAACACGGACCCAAGCGCAGCCGTGCCCGGAAGAGTCCCTCACCCACTGGTTCGCTGGACAGACACGGTTCCCGAAAGGAACCCCTCGTTTCTGACGACTGGGACCCCCGAAAACCAGCTCCGAAGCCTCTGCAGGACGGTCACAAAGGGAGACCCTTCCCTGTACGAGAAAGCCACCCGGTTCCTACAGCTAGCGTGTTTGACCGATTGGGAGTGGGGTCTTCGATTGCACCCCTCCAACCCGCACACAGCAGGCGCAGTGAACATAGTGAGGCCCGTACGGAAAAGAAGAAGGACCCAAAGAACCAAGAAAAGGCCGAAGACGTAAAGGAGAGGCTGGAATGTTATGAGGACGACGATGACGAGAACCTACCGTTCACCAACTACATGAAGGCAATGGAGGTGCCAGCCAACTTCCGAATGCCTATCATGGACAAGTATAATAGGAGAGGTGATCCCACGGACCACATAAACACCTACAAGACAAAACTCCAGGGCCAATCTCCCGCAGTGAAGTGTCGAAATTTCCATACCACACTCACAGGGGACGCAAAGAGGTAGTACAACAAGCTGAGGCCAGGAGGCATCCGAAGCTGGCCACAACTTAAGAGAGAGTTCGTCAACGCCTTCATTGGCAACCGGACGATGATTGCTGACATCGCCCAACTCAATGATATCCGGCAAAAGGAGGGAGAGACAGTCAAAAGCTACTTTAAACGATTCAGCAACATCATCAACAAGATCGAGACGGTGACCGATGAAAAAGCCCTGGATGCGCTGATAACAGGGCTCCACATGTGAACTTCCTTTTAGAGGGACGTTCAAAATAGTCCACCAAAAGTCTACAGCCAGCTGGTGGACATGATCCAGCGCGAGATCCGATCAGAAGAAACGATCGAGAACAGAGAAAGAGCTGAAAGAGAGAGAGGAGATCGATACAGGAGGGAGGGGCGTCGCTCTCCGGAGCCTCGGTTCTCCCGTTTTCAGAGGAGGCGTTCTCCAGAACCAACTAACAACCATTACTGGAGGTTCAATCAAACGGAGGTAGCCCCAGCCCCACGGGCACCAGGAGCGGCCCCCCTACCTGCGGTGACCCCGCCCAAATTCTGTCGTATACACAGGACCAGGGTGCACAACACAGAAGATTGCCCAGATGTGAAGGAGCTAATCAATCGCGGGAACCACGGGCCGGGCGAGAGGGATCAAGCGGCGCGAGGACATCGAGGACCGCCCACACAAGGGCGAAGACCTCCTCCCCAGCGCCGGAACGATGGACCTCGCCGCGACGGAGGAAGGAATGAGGGGGACAGGGACCGGCCGAGGGCCGAGAGGCCCCAAGGAGCCCCACCTGTCCGAGAGATAAATACCATCTTTGGAGGACCGTATGTCGGGAGAAGCACGATAAACTCGCGACGTAACTATGCGAAGGAAGCCAAAGGAGAACCCCTGGAGAGTTGGCAGGTACATGTGCATCGACCCAGAGTGCCGCCTATCTCATTCACTGAAGAGGACGAATCCGAGATACACTACCCGCATTGCGATGCCCTAGTGGTACGCGCCATTATCGCCAGAAACGGCCTAGGCCGGATGCTGGTCGACGACGGAAGTGCCGTGAACATCCTATTCGGCAGTGCGTTCGACCAAATGGACATGGATCATGAACTGACGGCCATCACCGAGCCGCTATTTGGTTTCACAGGGGACAGTCTCGTCCCGCGAGAAAAAATTACCTTGGCGGTAGATTTCGGGGAACCACCTTGCCACCTCCGGAAATTCATGGAGTTCCTAATTGTGGACACCCGCTCCGCCTACCATGGGGTCCTTGGTAGGCCCGCGCTGAAGGATTTACAAGCGATTACGTCCATACACCACTTAGCGATGAAATTCCCGACCCCCAGAGGAATAGCTAAAATCCATGGTAATCAGACGGAGGCACGGGCATGCTACATGAACGCGTTACGAAAAGCTGCCAAACGCAAGGATGTCTCCCCAACCGCAGCAACCTGAGACCTTACCGCCGGTATTTCTATTCTTTTTCTTTCTGCATTGTTTTGATCTCTTTAGAGATTTTTCTTTTTTACCGGACGCCAAGAAGCTAGGCGTCGCTTAATAAAGTTCGTCTTTTATGAATCCGAAGCGTCCCCCAAGCGGGGAGTACCAATACGGCAGCGAGGGAGTGTGGTTCGCGGCCAACTCTATTAAACTCGCTGGGTAAACATTTTACGCGTAAGAAAGCAAGTACAAAGAACACGGCAGCGAAGGAGTGTGGTTCGCGACCAACTCTATTAAACTCGCTGGGTAAACATTTTACGCGTAAGAAAGCAAGCACAAAGAACATGGCAGCGATGGAGTGTGGTTCGCGGCCAACTCTATTAAACTCGCTGGGTAAACATTTTACGTGTAAGAAAGCAAGCACAAAGAACACGGCAGCGAGGGAGTGTGGTTCGCGGCCAACTCTATTAAACTCGCTGGGTAAATATTTTACGCATAAGAAAGCAAGTACAAAGAACACGACAGCGAGGGAGTGTGGTTCGCGGCCAACTCTATTAAACTCGCTGGGTAAACATTTTACGCGTAAGAAAGCAAGTACAAAGAACACGGCAGCGAGGGAGTGTGGTTCGCGGCCAACTCTATTAAACTCGCTGGGTAAACATTTTACGCGTAAGAAAGCAAGCACAAAGAACACGGCAGCGAGGGAGTGTGGTTCGCAGCCAACTCTATTAACTCGTTGGGTAAACAGTCAACGCGAATGTACGCAACTAAGATTCATTCGATGGCAAATAAAATTCGATCATGACCCGCGAACTACCCCGCGCCACCAAGGGCATTACTTGCGACCTCATACTTGTAGCAATGACTTCGTAAGCAACACTAAACATCGACGAGGCCCAAAACAAGTATGTGAAACGCGGGCACCAGAAACACAATATGGGCACAAGCACGCGAATATGGAAGTAATTCAGCACCTTTTTATTAAATACGAAATACAATACAGAAGCATATATAACTGCAATATACTCTGAAACCCCCGCTGCCTCATTGGGCCAGCACATAAATAGGGTAATTAGACCTATCACACCTATCCCCTGGTCTACGCTAGCTCCGCCCAGGTTGGGAAACCTGACTTCACCATGATCGGGAGTCTCCCAAGCCAACCCGAGTTAATTGGGCGGCTTATTGAACCATACTGCTCAAAAAATGCCGTTGACGCCTTTTTCTGGCAGTGGGAGACCTCCTCCCCCTCCCCCTCCCAGTACCGCCAGCCGTTCAGGGGAGGGTCGGGCTAAGGCTGCTGAGCCTAAATCCCCACCCCGTACGTTTGGTCCCCTGAACGTTGATTGACCAGATCTTTGGTCCTCTGAATGTTGATTCTCGGTTTGACAGACATCTTGGAGGCTAGCCCTCTAGCTGCACCACCATCACACGTTTTCTATCTCTATCTCGATCGCACGATAATGGCATGTTACAAGCAACAGTCTCACGATGGGAGAATCTTGTCAGGCTTGCATCCTATTTATAAAGGACTACGTTGGAAAGAGGTGTAATGCAATAAATACGGTCATAACAGGGAGTCTGGAGTGGCGTGCGGACGTTCTGCCTCCCCAAGGCATTGAAGACGCCAACCTTCCAGATTCCACCAGATGTCTGCGTCATCAATGCTAGGGGAATGATTCTCATATTTAAAGCGTCTTTCCCCCACGCGCACACAGAATCGAAACGTCGGATAAACAAAAAGTCAATCCCAATTTCACTTTCAATTAATCCGAGCAAAAAATATAAGGATTACAAAGTATAAATGCCCCGCCGCCTCTTCAAGGGTCGACACACTACGGGCCTCCCTCAGTTGGAGGGGGTATCTGATCACCTGCTGTACTAGATTCAACGTCGGAAACTTGAGCCTCGGCAGGCCCTGCCGAAGGAAAGAAAGGTCCCATTCCGGGTGGACCTCCATGATGCTCTCCACCAACTGCTCGCCTCCAGCTGTCATCAAACGTTGAGCAAGGTCCTGATACTCGGGCGTTTCCACAAATGCATCCTGATAAGCCTCTACCGCCTTGGTCCCAGCAACCGCACATTCGGCCCGGACCCTCTCCAGTTCCAACCTCGTGTCCGCCAACAATTTGCCCTCCTCCGCGACGATGGTCTCCAGCCTGCCAGTCGCGTTGGCAAGGGCTTCCTCGGCGGTAAGTACCCGGTCCTCGGCCGACTTCCGGGCCCCTTCAGTGCACTTCTGTGCCTCTTCGGCACTCTTCTAAAGCTCCTCGGCTCGTTTCCGAGCGGCTTCGACAGCCCTCTTTTGTTCCTGGGCAGCCTTCAGACACTCTTTCGAGGCCTTCAATTCAATCTCATATTTTCCCTTAATATCCGCCTCCCTTGCAACAGAGGCGTCAAGTTTGAACCGAAGTACCCTTTTTTTGGACTCCAGCTGTGCCTTCTTGAGCTGAACAGCTTTCAGCTCCTCGGACAGCTTGGCGGACTTGGCCCCCTCCTCATGGCATTGGCCGTCATAACTTTCCACAATACTGAACAGCTCCTTGCTCAGCACCAGGCCCCGTATCAGGTTTATTTTTGCCATCTTCAGCCGCTCCCGTACAGTGGCCCCCTCGGCAGTCTTCTCCCATTTCTAGGTCCAGTACTTGTGCACGCTCGCCGCCATCATCGCGGAATGAGCTGGGAGCATCTCCAGGACGGCAGTTTCCAGTTCTCCCCGACGTTGGGTTATTCGGACGGGGCTCCCTTGGTCAGACGAGGGGCCAGGTTTCTTTACACCCTCGGTTCGCCCCGACTTACGGGCATCCCCCATAAACCTCCTCTCGACACGGGAGCCTTCTTCTTTCGCGCACCGGTATCGCCCACATCCTCGGCAATGCCCTTCCCCTTGTCCTTGGCTGGGATGGGGCTGGGAGACGGTTCAGTCGCCGACCAGGGAGGGTGGAGAGGGGGAGAGGAGGAACGTCCTGACTAGGGGCGGGCTCTGATTGAGCAGCAGCCAGGATACCTTGCGATGACACGGGCACATCTCGGACGGACACTTGAGCAGAAGACCCCTCTCCGCTAGCAGGGCGAGCAAGGTGGAGTGTGGGCACGCTTTTGAACCTGAAAGCTGTTAAGCACATACGTTAATAAACGATGCGCCCAGATAATCCCACGCCGTAGCACCACAACACCTAAACAGATGAGACTTACATATTAGTCCGCAGCCGACCAAAAGTTTATCATCTTTTAAAAGATTCTCGAGGCTCCGGAAGTCGCTGTTGAGAGACCGAACCTTATCCCACTTCGACCTCAGCTCTCTTTGGCTTCTCTTCGGGATCGGTGGCTTCCCGCAATCTGCAAAAGGGAACAAACACATCAAGTCAGGAATCGTAACCAAGATTTCATACGATTGTGGCGAGTTATACCAAGATCCCCGAAATGTCGAGGGATAGACACGTGCGGAAGGGGGTCCTCGGGCGTAAATTCTCAATCCCCGCCAACGAAGATGAACCTCTCCTTCCAATTGTGCACCTTGTTGGGACTGTCGGTGGCCGTCTCTTATTTCTGACCCGGTCAGGGAGATACATTATACCAGCCGGCGGACCAGCAAGGTCGATATATGGACTCAAACTCCCTGGGAGACAAGTCTCCTCCAGCCTTGGCAACACTCCACAAAATGTAGGAGGCTACCATCTGCCCCCAGCCATTCGGCGTTATTTGACAAGGGGCCAGGTTCCAGTCCCTCAACACTTGGCAGAAAAAAGGATGCATGGGTAGGCGAAGGCCTTGCTGCATCACAGGCTCGTACACCGCCACATACCCTTCAGGAGGATGGTCGGCACGCTCTTCCAAGCTTGGGGCTCTGAGCGTCACGGTCGAAGGAATATCGTAGGACAACCGTATATCCTCCAACTCTGCCTCCGTGATCCTCGACTGAGCCATGGACGCTTCGGTTGCCGACCGTTTCAGCTCCTCGTCTAGAGCCCTCGCAGCCGGAGCGTCCCTCTTGTCCAGCGATCTCCTCATCTCAGGCACTCCCACGTCCGACCTCCCCTTTACTACCGCATCTCCCGCCGGCAAGGAGGCCCTGACCTCCCTCCCACTCGTCGACGGAGCCGACGGGTTCACAACTGGAGGCTTTGGATTCACTCCTCCCGCGACTCCAAAAGAGGATGATGTAGAGGCCGACGAAGAAACGCTCCCAATAATACTGGGGTTTGTGGGAGCATCGGATGGGTTCTGTGAGTCGTCGTCTCCAGATGACATTTGGCCGTCCCCAGGTATGGGTATCGTACTATGACTATGGAAATAAACAATGCAAGCAAATTTCAACCGCTTTCTGAGCGCTTACCTCGAATGTACGACTTAAATGGCACACCAGCTACAAGCGTCTCGCTTATCGGCATAATAACTACAGTAAACACGAAGGTAGGAGAAGGTGCAACGTTTGGGTGGATGCCTGGTTTTATAAAGGCGCACTCACTCATTAACCATCCGGATCCCAAGCGTTCCATCTGGGCATATGGATGGTCGACGCGTGTCTTGAATGATATAGTAGGCAGGAAAGCGAAACCTACTCACTTAGTAAATCAAGGAAGCACGCGCCCCACGCGCGCCCCCATTCTCCTTCTCACGCGACCGCATTTAATGCGTACACCCCCCTCTCTCATGATTACCTGACCATAGAGGGACAGTCTTGATAGACAGAATCACGCCATCAGGGGACACGTCAGCATTGGCCTGGCCCCTTGAAGCCCTCACCCGTCATGAATGTTCGGCTTCGGGCTTGGGGGACTATTTATTGGGGGGAGGTCAAATTACTTCCTGCCGAACCACCGTGAGAATATATTTCCTGCGAGGCACGTCAAATGGTGAATATCCTCAAAAGTCCCACGCCCATTATAAATAATAGGCTTGGACTTGGGGGACTATTGTTACCACACGATTACGACATGGCTGCCACGTCAGCATAGGCCCCATCCAAGCCCAGTAAGGGCCCAGTTCATAATCTGTCAAGAACCCTATCTGGGCTCTGCTAGGGCCTTGGAAGGGCCCATCACATGCTTGGGCCTTCGACAGCCAGAAATCCGCGAGCCATGTGGAGGGCCTCGGCGCCCGCATGCGAACCATAGGGCCTCGTCAGACCATACATCAATTATAACCAGCAAGCAGCATGACACGCCGGAATGACTAGAGAAGTAATTAAGGAAAGATCGCGTTGGTTTAGCGCACGGATCTTCACAAGGAAACCGAATCACAATCTCCTAAAATCATGCAACGTGATAACTTCAGATAAGGAAGGTAATCTTGGAGATTGCCTTGACAAGGAATGATCCCTATCTCATAAGGAAGGAGAATCCGATTGGGTATCTGATTGATTTGTTACCTAAATCAATCAGGACTCTCGCGCTATAAATACAACGTCTCCGGTTGTTCCAAGGTACGCACTTTTTAGGCTTAAGAGTCCCACCCTAAACTCTGCTCAAATCTCTGCCTGCTTGTCTCTCCCACACCCCTTTTTGTTCCCACACCCGTGTATCTCCCATATACCGGCAGTTGACTTGATCGTCGGAGTGCCAACGATCGCCGGACCCTTTTTCTCCGGAGATCTTGGTGCCTAACGGTCGTCCTAGTGTGCAGGTAACATACGAGCTGGCAGGGAAGTGACTGGAGATCTGTTGGCACGTGAACTGGTGCAAGTTCAGACGTCAACAACGGGTAACACATCCCTCAATTTCATTAAAATCAATTTGACACGAGTAACACATATGTTACCTCGTGTGTTACCCTATGTTACTTCGTCATTCTCAATACAAATGCTATTTTATGATTTATCTCCTTGTAAATGTTTTAAAAAAATACATTTATATAGTTTTAAATTAAATAATTTCAATTTTTATTTTTCAAAACAATAGTTTTACGAGGGTAACATATATGTTACCGCATTTGTTACCCTATGTTACTCCCTCAATTTCATTAAAATCAATTTGACACGAGTAACACATATGTTACCTCGTGTGTTATCGTGTGTTACTTCCTCATTTTCAATACAATTGCTATTTTATGATTTATCTCCTTTTACATGTTTTAAAAAAATACATTTTTATAGTTTACAATCAAAATATTTCTAGTTTTTGTTTTGGAAAACAATTGTTTTACGCGAGTAACATATATGTTACTGCATTTGTTACTCTATGTCAATTTCATTAAAATCAATTTGACACGGGTAACACATCCTTCAATTTCATTAAAATCAATTTGACACGAGTAACACATATGTTACCTCGTGTGTTACCTTGTATTACTTCCTCATTTTCAATACAATTGCTATTTTGTGATTTATCTCCTTTTAAATGTTTTTTTCTTTCTTTCTTAATACTGTTCAATTTTATTTAACAAATGCGGTAACATATATGTTACCCGCGTAAAATATTGGGCAAGAGGGACTGTAGCAAGGGAAAGTCCCTCGTGTATCCGCTCCTGATGAAGAGATAGTGGAAATGAACCAAATTGATTGATGGAAAGAATCGAACAAGAAATTGAAGAGAACCACGGTGGTAGCATCAGTGTTCGTGATTTCCTTCCTTCTTTTGCTGGGTCTAATCAGTTGGTTTGCTTTCCGTAAGAAGACAGCTAACAATAGAAGAGGTGAACAATATTTCAACCCCATTAATTTTCTTGATAAACTGAATAACGTTATGTGTGTGGGGGGTGGGAAGCGACCATGCATAGGTTAATCACTACTATAATTAAAAGGGAGGAATTTTAATTCGAGTGTATGTTTTAATTTGCTACCTTTCAATGTTAGGCATGAATTTTGGCCGTTTTTCAACCAATTGCTCCAATAATTGCTTCATGGGGTTGCGACATAAAAGTGACTGTCAAAAATCCTCATATTATCCAAGAAACATAATAACGTGTTTAGTACAACCACGGAATATCACGCTTTCAACCTTTACAAAATACAAACAATTGACATTTCATCAAGTAAATAATAAAAATCGTAACTTAAGTCCCCAAGCATTCCAATTTCCAACCATAGAACGAAACAAACATTGATGGTTTGCAAGCTTAAAGTATTATTCATAGAATTTCCAACCATAGAACGAAACAAACATGAATCGAAATCTGACACAGTTTCCATGAGATTTTAGGTGTGCACGAATTTCAGGCAACATCTGCTCGTAGGTCCCATTTGCAGCCTCATATATACCTCTGTGCACGAGCACATCCAGTCCCTAAAGAAATAAAAAATATCAAGTCCCTTTGTTATGGTGCTCTCCAGAAGATTCTCTCATAACAAAAAGGATTTCATCCGAGAAGAACATCCAAGAAATGGTTTGCAAGCTTAAAATATTATTCATATAATTACCTCAAACTGAATGGGCTCAAAGAATAGATTGGCCTACCATGATGCCAGCGACTCGGATCCCTATAAGCAATAAAAGACTAAATGTTTAACAATAAAATAATCCAACTTATAGGAGCATCAATAGAATCAGTGAATCGAAAGTACAGTTAAACATCAATCTATTTTTGGCAAGCAAATTTCCCATTTATCCGATCAGCTATTGAAATAAAGCAATTAACAAAACCTACTACCCCCTCTCATCGATATGTTGCAAACAAACTCTCAAGCAGTTAAATCTTCTTATAAAATAGATCAAGTTATCTTTACCTGAATGACAAAGAATCTTGTCGCGCTCTGATCATCATCACATGCAAACCATTCTCATGGCGATGACTTGGTTGAGTTTAAATCATCTGCAAGAGCCTGTTTTACTTCTTCCTTTGCAGCAACAACTGCAGTCACCGAATCACTGGTAGAAATTAATGAAGCTACATCCCCATTCATCATATTGACGTTGTCCATGCTGCATTTGATTTCTTCAAGAAAATTTTCGCTCGGATTGGATTTGGATGTTTCGAAGTGAAGAATACTCTTTGTATGAGCATGCAGATAGGAAGCAGCGGAAGCAGCAATCTCATGAGCAGCGGAAGCATTTATCTGCTTCATATTAGACTTCTCCACCCTACCTTCTGCCATTGTATTTTCTTCTGCATCCCTAGCTTTAGCAGTTATCTTCTTTTCTTTTTGTTGGTCTTCAACCAATGCCTTCTCTTTCTCGGCTTTCAATTCTTGTTCTTTCTTTTCTAATGATGATGTTACAAAACGTAGTCCATGAAGTCTCAGAAGGTTCTTAGTCTTTACCACGAAATGAAAATACAAATCGATGAGTCATATTCTACTCTAACAATATAGAGCATCAACTAAAATTATATGCATAGCTACTCAATTTAACACTATAATTGCCATTAATCAGGACTGCACAACTTGAACTAAGCAAGAAACTTTAACAAAATCTCATACATATAATAGAAAATTAGGCGGCAGCGCCACCCAAACATCGACCATATCAAGTTGCATTCTTCACAACAACAATGTATCTACATATGGAGTGTGCTAGATCACATTTCTGATCTGAAATCACAATAAAATGCAGAGGTGTATCAAGATTCACAAAAAAGTTCAAGAAATTCTACTAAGCAAACAAAAATAGCCAATTAAGTAATAAATAAGTTGAATGAATGAAATAATACCTTGATCTGGGGTATGGAATAAGCTAAAGCCCCCAAGTAAGACATCTGAGCATATAATCTAGTTTCTGACAAGGGCACCTTCTTAAGCAGCTTTGAAAATGATTTTCTATTAAATTCTATCTTTTCATCACCATCTTCATCAATTGTACACAAATCACAATCTTCATTTTCATTACAAGATTCTCCTTTATTTTCATCATTGGCATTCAGCTCCAGATTAACACTTAAATAAGGTACAGTCTACCTAACTCTGTCTGACACCCTTTCTTCATCAGTATCAAACCCTTCATCCATTTTTCTCTTTGCATATTTAAACAACTGGACTGAAAGAGTAAGCCGAGCTTCTTCAAGGTTGAATGTCTTTGACATTTCTCCCAATTTTTGATGAGCAAAGTACTCGGCATATTTGATAACATAGACACCACAATCACCGCTGCAAAAAAACAAACAAATGATTATCACAAACCATTATTTGTAAGTTACAAAATCTGTTCCAATGCATACACTTGCCATATTCATACTAACCTTTGGTATTGCTGTGGTATCTTACCCAATAAATGAATGTCCAATTCATCAAAGGGATCCTTTCCATCATATGCACTTCAATCAACAACGCTAGAAGACCTAGCCTTATAAAAACCACTATGATGGAGAAGAGAATGAATTATTTCAGCATATGGCTTCACTGTTTTACGGATATTATTGTCACGAATGACTTTACGATAAGAGTTGAACACATTGAGACATCGATGTACAATATCAAAATGTAGGAGTATCCAATGCGCTCTATCTTGCATCATAACAGGAAGTAACACATGGTCAACATCCCACCATGGTGTGTTACAAGCCATTCGACATCCTCGAACATAAGATAGAAGTGCTTTGTTCCAACCAACAACACCTTCATCGCTCAAAAACTTCTCAGTAGTCATTCGTATAAAACAATCAAATGCATAATCTGTTGTCGTCAAACGGACTTGAAGCCTATCGTTGTGCCTTACCATTTTTCGCAGATAATAAAAGGCTACATCGATATGCTGAAAAATAGAAACAAAATAGTGACCAATGAAACAGTCAAATGCATAAAATACTTAGTTAAAAGGTTGACATAAATTACACAAAAGAAACCAAAAACTATACCGTATCCATTAGGCACTCTTCAGGCGTACGCAAATCATAAAACCATTTCTTCTCTGTCACTTCAAGTATTCCAAAACTAAATGGTGGACTGATCATTTTGTTGTTATCATTAAATTTCTTTTTCCTACAAATATAATAATTAAAAATAATTAAACATCATCAGATTATTACACTATCTATTTGAGAATAAAAAGAATGCAACTTACTTGATGTTCTTACACAACCCCATATTAAACCATTTTTCAAAATCAACTATGTCATTAACATCAACATCATTAATTTCATCTCTTAATGCAGATGTACAACTCCTTATCTCTCGAATAACAGCCTTACTCTTTCCTGATGATACGAATTCTGAGATATAAGGAGATCTATACACCGCTGCTGTTTTTCTTGTCCTTCTCCTTGGTGCACTGGGAGTGATATCATCAATTTGAATGATATCATCATCTTGCTCAATTTTCTGAACGCTCAAAACAAAATTTATAAAATTAATTAACATTATCAACTTCCATGAAATGAAAGACAGCAATTATTTTTGAATAAAGTAACTTGTATTGTGAAAACTCTACCTCTGCCATCTTAGAAGTTGACATATTTCTCAAGTAAATAGTTTTATCAATCATTTTCAGATCATGGTCAGTAAATTCCATATCATATAATTCAATATCGGAAGCAGTAGTATCCAAGTCAATCCCTAAGTCAAAACTTGGGCTAAAGTTAATCATATTGCACATTTTTTTTACTAACAACTGCCTCATCAATTACTTTTTTTTTTGTCCTTCCACCTAAAAATAAAAATAATGAAATCGTGATACCTTAAAAAATAATATTGGTAAACTGAAATCCAACAACTTACTAAATAAATTTTACTAAAAATGTGTCAAAATTATTAGGTGTACCTCAACCTCAGTAGCACCATGATGAACACTTTTATTTTTGGTTTTGTCACAAACTACTGCTTTCCCTTTCCCTTTCCTATCATACTCAACCTGTAACATAAATTAAACTTGTTAAAAGCAAGTCAAAAACTCATTCAATTTCAAATTTTTTTTAATAAAAATAGCAAATGTGTTACTCATTTCAGCCTTAAAAAAGTATGAATTTTTAAATGTACATACCTGTCTTTCAACTTCAAAGTCTTTCAATTGGGACCCATCATTGTCCTCATCTTGAACCTATAAAAACAATTATTGCGCGTAGTATTTAAACACAGTATTTGGGAATAACCTAAAAACTAAATCAAAGACCATGAAGAGACTATATGAGAAATGTTCTTCTAGACCATAAAGAGAGTACACAAGGGATACCAGGACTGGTTTCTCTTTGAAAAGGCAATCAAATGTGGCTCACAGTAACAAAGAGAGCATTAGTTTCACTAGAGACATATAGAGCTTGTAGCTGGTTGTTGGGTATGAAATTTTTTTGCTTGATTGGCTTGTTTGTGGTATAAATTAAACTTGTTAAAAGCAAGTCAAAAACTCATTCAATTTCAAAATTTTTTAATAAAAGTAGCAAATATGTTACTCATTTCAGCCTTAAAAAAGTATGAATTTTTACATGTACATACCTGACTTTCAACTTCAAAGTCTTTCAATTGGGACCCATCATTGTCCTCATCTTGAACCTATAAAAACAATTATTGCGCGTAGTATTTAAACACAGTATTTGGGAATAACCTAAAAACTAAATCAAAGACCATGAAGAGACTATATGAGAGATGTTCTTCTAGACCATAAACAGAGTACACAATGGATACCAGGACTGGTTTCTCTTTGAAAAGGCAATCAAATATGGCTCACAGTAACATATGTGTTACTAGTTTGAAAATGAGCTAAAATGTTATTTTAGTCAAATGAAATGCATTTTACATAATAGTTATTATTCATTCATTTAAAATATCATTATCATATAATCATACAATGATTCATGAAATCTAATATATGTTCAACATGCACTAACAAGCATGAAATACATGATACTAAAAAGATAAAGTAATATTAGAAATCGTACCCTTGTCTCAAATTTGAAATCATTTTTCTCAACTTCATCCTACACAAATTATAACAAGATAAAAACATCATGACTCCACATAAAAATAGTAAAATATGTTATACTATATGAAAGGTAGTGCTTTCTTTACATACTAAAAAGAATTAAAAACACATGAGAAAAAATACCTTTGTCTCCAAATTTGGAGAATATAAGACAATTTGCCGATTCAAAACAACCTCTTCTGTATTAGATTGGAATTTTTTGTCCATCTGATTTAAAAAATCAGCAATCATGTTTTGCACATTCCCAGTGAGGTCATTTAGCTGGCTTTTCAAATCCCGCTGAAATGACAAAATTTCAGCCTGCTTCGCTTCAATTTCTGATTGCTTCGATTCTATTTTAGCAATTCGATCCATAACAACTTCATTTAAGTTGCAGCAACCCTAGAAACACAAACAAACAAACACAAAGCTCATATTAAATTATATTTATAAAAAGAAGATCAGACGCTTAATTCAAATCCTTACTAAACAAAATTAGCATCAATTGAACTTAAAAAGAAAAAAAAATATGTAAAAATCTGTCACCTGTTTATTTTCCCCAGCCCCAGTAAAACCCCTTGAAGTACTAGCACCATCAAACGCACGAGTTGGATTTGATTGAAGAGGATCAGCACAATGAGCATTGAATTCAATGCTTGCCTGGTTCTTTTCAAACAACCTAGAAGCATATACTTCAAGCTTATCTTCGTCAGTTGCCTTGAAATTATTAACTTCAAACTACTAAACAAAATAATTCATATAATTGTCAAAAATGTAACATATAATGTATCGAAAAAGAAATAAAATATACATGTATACAAAAAAAAAAAAATTACTTACAATCAAAAGATCAAATAGATCCTTTTCCAATTGTGACCCCGAAACAGTCGCGTCGGCTTCCCAGTTCCAAATACGAGGTCGGGCACTTCCCTCTCCAACTCTCGTACAAATGATACCATTAAGGCAAGGTATAATCTCATATGCCCAAATCTGGAGCGAAATTGGAAACCCATTCAGTCTGTAGGACCAAGCCTTTTTACCACCATCCAAATTTTTATTTTCAGGATTCAATGCCAACTTAAAGTGCCTGATTGTAATCTGGAAAAGATCATAACCCCATGCAAAATTGGCTATGTCATTGAAATCAACCAATCTCATGTGAACGTCATCTACACATTTCTTGTACGAAGTTGTATACAAGAAAGAAGATATAAGATGAAGAATTGCCAACTTTACAACATCCACATCAGGAACTTCATCATTTAGGTTTAGGAAAACCTTTCGAAGTTCTACCTTCGACACACTTCGAAGGCCTCTAAAATACATGTCCTTCAATCTATTTGGCCCCCTATCATATTTTGAATTATGATCACCACCTGAGTATTGAAGTCCAGACACTAGGCAGAATTCTTCAATTGAGAACTTCAAGGCTTTTCCCGACAATTTCAACCAAATTTCGTTGTTGTTGGGATGTTGAATCTGCCTCAGAAGTAATGAGTGGATGAGCTGGGGTTGTAGAGATATACTTTTCATGTCCAAATAGGCTGAGAAAGGGGATTGTCTGAAAATTTCTTTTTGAACATCATTCAGTTTTCTCCTAATGTCGTAAATGACGTCATAACTGTATGACACCAATACTTTACCAGGAATCCTTTTATCGGGGTTGGTGATGAATTCCTCATCCTGTAAAATGAAAACAAAACAATAAATTACTATTTGCATTTGTGTAACATAACAACTATATTGAGAAAATCAATAATAACAGCTGATAAATAATAGCTTATATACAATGCAAGGCTAATTTCAATCATATGAAAAAATAAAAAATAACAAAGAACTGAGAAAGGGACAAATGAGACAGATAATTCAATTCCAATCATTCATCCACTGCTGAATTGCACTATCCCTTCACGATTTCGATTCAGTCAGTACATAAAAATAACAAGCAATAGAATGTGAAGATAGATATCTGAACTTCTATGTTTCTTTTGCTACACTACATGCACAATAAATTATAGAACATATATACAACAATATAGCAAACATAAATAGACAAATTATAGCAAACATAAATACATAATTTATAGCAAACAGAGAATTGTAGCAAATAAAAACTGAAGGTATCTTCACGATATATAACACTAAAGAAATTTGAACTATAAAATAAATAAATAAGTGCTAAATAGGACATGCATTTCGAACATATTCTCGCTCCAACATTTAGAACACTACAACAAATTCGAGAAATAAAATATAAAATAAATAAATGGAGAAATCGGACACAAATTTCGAACATACTCTCATTCAAACATGTAGAACAATATAGAAAAATCTAAAAACTAAATAGATAAATAGAGAAGCAGGACATACATTTCGGACATTTTTCAGTTCTTCGAAGTCTTCTTCGACGGAATTTTTGCTCCTCTTCGTTCTATTTCCAGATGAAGAAGCCTTCCTCTTCGACTTTTTCGAATTAATGCCTATTTCAAGCTCAATATTAACGGATTGTCCTTTTGATTTCACTATTTTTGAACTCAGATGAAGAAATTTTGTTTGTATTACTAGGGATGAAGAAATTTCGAAATGAAGATGAAGAAATTTCGAACTGAGATGAAGAAATTTCGATTTCGAACTGAATATGAAGAAATTTTAACCGAATTTGATTTGGAACGTGATGGAGATGGAGATTTCTGAAAAATTGAAAGGGGTGTGGCGTGTGGGTTGTGGAAGTGGGGTGTACAGTTGCCTTGGAGCGCGGGTTTTAGTGTGGGTATTTACAAATTAGTCCTACAAATTTACAGGTAAATTTGTTAACAGAAATATTAAAGTGGGGTAAAAATTAAAACATAAAAATTTGGGGTATATTTCAACTTTTTTAAAAAAAAAGGGTATTTGAGCTAATTATCCCTTCTTCTTAATAATCAACCAAAACAAAAAATAGTAAAGCCCAAACCCAACAATGAAAACAAATAAAGTCCAATCTAATTCGGATTAAATTGGAATCATTCAATAACCAAGAAGAAAGTATTGAAGTTAGTCTTTTCAAGCAATCAGAACAAACACAAAGTGAGTATCGAATACGTTTAACTGCATGAATCGATTGTATTCAATATTTTCTTGTAAACTTTTTAAAGATTATGACATAAAAAAATATTAGAATCTCATAAAAATTGACTCAGTAATCATGGTTTAAAAAAAAAATCGGGGGCAGCGAAAAGCCTCCCGACCCACCACTGTTTGAGGACCCTCTAACATTAAATTTCTGGCTCCGCCACTGGGGATTGTCTTTGATGATTTTAACTGCCAATGGTACTTTAGCACTCTGGGGATTAGACTTTCACATTATGTGTGGAATAATTATCCGATAAGACTCAACGATATCATATCTTGAAATGTCTTTTACATATTTGTAAGACGAGTTGTATACGTTGAAGACAATTTGCTATGTCAAAATGAGATCTATCTATCCAAATCGGGATCAAATATGGTCCACCTCCCACCCGGGCGTATTGAATGGAATCTTAAGTCCAGCTGGGTACCAAAATAGTGAACTTTGATTCACAATTTCGTTGGTACATATTTTACTAGAACTTCTAAAAAATTCCCCTGATTTTCACATCACTTGCAGTCAGTTGACGTGGCCCTAATTTTTTTTTCCTCCTTAGAGCTTCATTCTCATAAAGTAGAATGAAGCGTGGATGTGCTACAACATAAGATACGATGATAAAATTGATAATATTTTATTATTTAAATAAAATAATTAAAAATAGAATATTATAAAGAATTAGTAAAAATCTTCCCGTGTCGTTCAACGGAACCGCTACTTCATGTAAATCAGGCCACCACATTTTACATTCAATGTGAATAGGACCAAGTTTCATGATTGGTAATGTTGGAAATTCAGCTTTGATAAATTTCCTCAAAAAAAATAAAAATTAAAAAAATTAAAAAATTAAAAAATAAATAAATATCACATATATACAACAGGTTAGTGAATCGTGAGTTCGAAAACACTAACAATTACAATATTAGGATCGAGAAAAGTGTGAAATTCACACACACACACACACACACACACATATATATATATATGTCGTACATCTTTCAAAAGAAATTAAATAATTCAAAATCATTGAAATTTTTATATATTTCTCTTTTAAATTAATTATTATTATTTATAGTACTAATTTTAATTAAATAAATCCGTAACATGGTCAGATGCTGCTGTTAGGAAGGCAGCAGCAGGAAAGGGGTTCAACGTGGTGTGTTTGGATATAACTCAATTTTGTAGGAGTATTTGCCGACCAATTTGTTTATAGATAATTAAATTTTCTCCCCGTTAATGAATTTTCTTGTAAAATCCAAAATACATATCCAGACATTTGGATATGTACATTAACATATAGTGTACTACGATTCTAAGAGAGAATTCTTTATAATTAAGAATGCTTGATGCATTGAATATGATAGGAAAATTAATAAATATTTTATAATAATAAAAAAATCTGGTTGTAAATTTTTGGAATAATTGCATCAAAGGTCTCCAATGTTTCAAAATCGTTGGAGATATGCCCTAACTTAAAAAATAGCACCACACATCTCCAACTTATGAAAAATTTGGCGTGTTAAGTCCTTTATGACCAAATTGCCCCTCCCTTTAAATAAACAAAAAAAACAAAAAACAAGAAAAAAGAAAAATATAATTGAAAACTAACCATATGTACCATAAAAAATAAAAAGTAAAAAATGTACTCCAAAAAAATAAAAAATAACAAATAGGTCATCTTTTTTATCAAACATCAAAATCCAAAATACCACCATCCCCAAAAACTCAAAACCCACCCAAAATCTTTGATGGACTATCAAAAAGAATAAAAATACACAAACCGCACCAAAAAACCAATGGGATTTGAATCTCACATCAATTCCCAAAACCCAGTTTCTTTGCATTTCTTGCAAAATGCTCTTTCTTCCACATGATCTTTTGATTAAACAAGCAATTTTTTCTCTTCATTTCTTCTCTTTCTTGATTCTTGGCTGATGAGAAAGAGATAGTGTGTGGTGGGAAGAGATAATTAATCCCATGGCAAATTGCAGTCAATTTCAAATTCTAAGAAAATATTGTGTATATTTATGTACATAATAATAAGAATATGGATAAGAAAATGAAAGAAAAGAATACGGAAGCAAGATTGTCAAACAAATATTAGGAAAAAAAGGAAAAGTTGTGAAACAAAGAAACACATATATGCAGACCTTTTTAGATTTTTCATTTGGTCTTCTCTCTCTCTCTCTCTTCAGAGTTTTTCTCAGTATTCACTACACATTTACACATTTAATAGGATAAGGACTTGAGAAGAAAAAAATAGTTAAAAACTAGAAATACTCAAGAAAAGGAGTTCAATACAATAAAAGATGGTGACTTTGTAAAAAGCAGATAGCGCGAGCTATTGTGTGTGTGTGAGAGGGAGAGGGGGAGGGGGAGAAAGTACTGCAAATTCAATTGTTAATGATTTTGGATTGGTTTTGAGTTTTTGAAGATGGTGGATTTTTTATTTTGAAGTTTGATAAAGAAGATGACATCTTTGTTAATTTTTATTTTTTGAGGTACATTTCTTACTTTTTATTTTTTTGGGTTACATTTGGTTAGTTTTTAATCATTTTTTTCTTTTTTCTTTTTTTTTTTTGTTTTTTGTTTATTTAAAAGGAAAGAGCAATTTCGTCATAAAAGACCTACCATGCTAATTTTTTCAAACGTTGGGAATGTCTGGTGCTATTTTTTTAGGTTATGGACATATCTCTAATAATTTTGAAAGATTGGGGACCTTTCATGCAATTATCCCTAAATTTTTAGACTTCTGATTTGACTATACTCTATTGACAACTTCTTTATACCACGTCGAAAGATGAAGCTTCGTTCATCTTTTTTCTGCACTTTGTTGCCTCCAAAGTGCAGGACGCCACTCTATTGTTTTATTTCTTCCTTTTTTTTCTTGGAGGGATTATAGAACAACATTCTTTAATCTTGCTCGATTCTAGTTTTATGTATGAAATGTGTGTTATGAAAGTTTTTTTAAAGATAATATAGTTTCTTTCAGTGTAAAACAACTATTTAAAAAATGTGTATGGGAGATTGGATAAAAACAATGTTAGCCACTCAACTCGCCATTGAATTAAAAGAAACATTAATTAACGCGAGTATGGAAAATGACAATGGGACATGGAAATACTCTAGGTGCATTATTTTTGTCTTCAAATTAGTCATTATGCAATGTTTAGGTACAAGCCATATATGCTTTTGAAATGTGTTTTTATTTAAAACAAAAAACAAAAAAAAAGAAAGAAAGAAAGAAAGAAAAAGAAAAACCAAGCATGGTTTGTTAAACAAGAACCCTAGCTAGTTGGGAAAAAAGTTTAATTAGTAACCTTGAATTAAAAAAAATAGTTAGATAATTCATATAACACCATCATTATGCTAATTGAAATAAAAATAATATTTCATCTGTCCTACAAAGATAGGCTTATATTTTGTATTTATTTGTCACAAATTATAGTCAACTTTCTTTGTTGATAGTATAGTCTTAGTTTTCTAATATGTATTTATTTAATGTGTCTTGTTATCAACAAATATGAGTTACCATTATATTAATATATATGTATATTAAGAAAAATGTAAGTAAAACTTTTTAAACTATATTAATTAAATTTTCTTAATCTATTTGAAAATAGAAGTAAATCTATCTTTGGAGACGGGGGAGTAGTTTAATCAGTAACCTTGAATAAAAAAAATAAAGTGACTAAAATAACACGTCAGGGGCAGTGGCGGATTTAGGGTTGAAGTTCAGCTAGGGCGGACGTTAATTGGTATTGACCGTTGACCAGTCAACGGCCGATGCTTGTGAAAAAATAATGTGAAAATATTTTTAATAAATACTTAATTTATCAAGCAACAAAAAAATCATATAATAGTAAAATATAATTCGATACAAGTCGTAATAATGCTAAAAAATATTTAGTACAACTCCAATTGATGATAAATATAAAAAATCGAGAGTAAAAACTCTAAAAATACTTTCTGTATTATTCAATTTTGATCCACTTTAAGAAAAATTAATAAATCCTTACTTGAGGATTTAGTCATGCAATTATCTTACATTTTAATTTTTCAAAATTCAGGGACCATAAATGAAATTTTGAATTTAAAATATGTTTTTTATTCCTCTTTCCCCTCTTTCCCCTCTTTCCCCTTCATCACGGTAACTTATATACATATACCTATATACACACATATACTTACACGCAGAGAGTGATCCACTCTCCATTTTTCCATTATTTCTCAAAATTTAGTGACCATTTTTTCACAAAATTCCAGCACGGGCGGACGCGGGACCTCGCCATGTTGTAAATCCGCCCATGGTCAGGGGTAACTAAAAACTTAGAGTTGGTAATGTTTTTAAGTGTTGAGAGATGTTATGAAGAATAGAAATGTGATGTTAACATGAGCGTGTCTCAACTATTATGTTTGTGAATATTTATAAGTACTTATAAATTAATCAAATATTATTTTTATTTACATATTTTATAAGATACATAATTTTTATCCACTTCTAATATATATACAAAAACTTTAATGAAAGAAACCCTAATATTGCATTACATGGACTGTATGTACTAATGGAACATACCCATATGGGGATGCGGATTGTGTGCGTGTCTTTGTGTGAGGTTGGCCAAGGATCCAATGCACTCTCTCTCCTCCCTATTATTTTTAGGGTTAAGATGTCAATATTTAATAATTATACTTTTGACCATTTATAGTATTTTATACCTGTCTTTATTTCAGCTATTAATGGGATATACCGTATACGGTTGAAATTTACAGTTTATTTGGTAGAATTTAAATTTTGATAAAATTGTGAAATGTCAATAATTAATTTTAAACATATATTTATGGGACTCACAGTTTTACAATCACATATTTTATTATTTGTCTTTCATCCTTTCAAAACTTTGTGAATAAAAACCCAAAAAATATAAACAAGTTTTTGACTCTAAAAATCACTTAAAAGCAATGCATGTAGGCTTTCTCTAACAAAAATCTTCTCTCTTCTTGGTTTTGGCTTTCTGAAGGCCCCCCTCCCTCCCTCTCTCTCCCTCTCTCTCTCCCTCTCTGACTCTGACTCTGACTCTGACTCTGACTCTCTCAAAAAGTTTTAAATTTGTCTTCATGTTCTTAGAAATTGATCAATTTTACAACTACTCGATGTCTAATAAAGAGTTTTTTCTCTTAAAAGAAGAAGAAAAAGAGATCAAACTCGAGAATTCGTCACAACCTAAGCTGGAAAATCAAGATTCTAGTCAAGAATTGCAAGAAAAGAAACAAGAATATGATAAAGAAAAGGGAGAAGAAGAAGATTGTGAGGCCTCAGTTTGTTCAGCAAGAGAAGAATTAGAAAATCCATGTTTAGAGCAATCCCAAGTAGCAGAATCCGATGATGGATTCAGAACTCCGACATCTTTGGATCACAAAATCCAAGTGAATATCGAACAGTGCCCACCACCACCCAAGAAAACCAGGCCACAGCCCTCAACTTCAACAAAAAGAAAAGCATCCCCAAGAACGCGCAGAACCCTCAAGTTTGATTTTCCGAAAGAGGTTGAATCGACGTCTCCTGCAATTTCCCACGATGATGATGATGATGATGATGATGATGATGATGATGAGGACGACGACGATGATGACGACATGATGAAAATGAAGAAAACTCGAAGAGACAACCAAGAGTGATGGATATTGTTTCTTAAGGTAGATTATAGAGTATTGCACACATAAAAAAAATAACAAAAAAATCTTATCCGTTGCATTGTTTAGCTCTAATCATTGTATGGTAAGAGACTTACTGTAAAGAATGAAGGTTTTCTTGTATTGCTAATGGTGTTCACACACACGAACACACACTTTCAGTTATTTGGTAGTTATATCTGCTTCTTTTTCAACTTTATTGATTCTAATTTATTTTGTAATCAAGGAAGAGAATATATTCTTAAAAACAGGAATTTTTTTCTTTCCTCTTACTGGTAAAATCATTTACATAGGATGCCCATGTTAATAATTAATTAATAATATGAAACGGGGTTAAGGAAGATTAAAATAAATAAATAAATATCGATTATGACATGTTTGGGTATATGATTACTATTTGATTGAGGTGGAAAAAAATGTCAAACTGGGAATCCTATGGAGAAGCATAATTTGGGCGCTGTAATAGAATCCGTCATGATCTCCTCCCCATTTATTTTCTCCCATTGCACACATGTCCATTTTTTGTTGAACAATGAAAAATTGTTAATATTAAATGAATTACACTATGGAGAGGAGATCAGGACCAATAATAAAATACTTATATTTTTAAGATTAATCATTTTGATTTAATTCATTTATATGCTTTATATGTTTTACTTTAGGGCTTGTTTGGTATAGTTTTTTTTTCCCTCCCAAAAAAATGGGGTTTTTAGCTACTTTATTGACTTTTCGGAGCGGGGGGAGATTTATCACTGTGGGGAAGAGATCAGGTCCAGTAATAAAATACTTATATTTTTAAGATTAATCATTTTGATTTAATCCATTTATATGCTTTATATGTTTTACTTTGGGGCTTGTTTGGTGTAGTTTTTTTTTTTCCCCAAAAAAAATGGGATTTTTAGCTACTTTATTGACTTTTCAAACTTTTTTGTAGTGTAAAAAGTTTGATAAGTAAAAAATAGTAGGCAAAAAAATAATTTTTTTTGAGAAAAAATAGTTACCGAACAAGCCCTTACTCAGAACATGTAGTTGATATGACATAAACAAGTGAATTGCTTTCTACGTAATAATCTCTTTGAGTTCAATGTGATCAAGATACGAGTGTTCACGCTGATTAGAGCATCTCCAATGTATTTCGTCTATTGCAGTCTACGTAGTAGGTAAAATAGACAGACTTTAAGTCTATGTGACACTACGTCTATAGAATAGACGGTTAAATTAAAATTAATCTCCAATGAGTTTCGTCTAAAACTAATACAACCGTTTATGTGGCATTAATTTTTTTTATAAAATAATAATAAAAAAAGCCCACACAACTGTAGAGATTTAAATTTGCTGACTCACTCCGTCTAGAAGTCCGTCTAAATTTAAACAGACTTCTAGTCGGAGTCTATTTTTTGGTGTACCACATCAGTTAGACGGAATCCTCATCAGCATGCATGCATTAAAGATAATTTTTTATAACTCCGTCTATATGTGTTTATGTAGTACATCTAAAAAAAATTATAGGCGAAGTGCATTGGAGATGTTATTAGTACCCCCAACATGTTCTCTATAATGAAGTGAAGTGAATTGAATTGGTATGGTAACATACAATAACTATTGGACACTTCACAAAATTGGTCTGTCCACCATGTGTTCATGTATTACAAGTTAGTTTCAACAATCGAGACATTATTGATTCATTATGATCAATTTTATTTCCCTCAATCCATTCAACTGGATAATCAAATCATTATATACTCTTTCCTATACAAAAAATGTGTTTTAGTCACGCTAGACATCGAGCATACAAAATTTTCAATTATTCGAGCTTACTTATCAACTTGTTATTCATCTAATTTGGGATCACATTTTGTAGACGGTACAAAATAAAAAGAGAAATTAGCATTTACTTATCAAGACGACAAGACCTCAACCACGTGTTTGCCAAACAAAATTTTAATTTTTTTTATATAATAATATTCAGTGTTATCTAATTCACTAGCATGTCAAAAGTAAGTATTTTATACTTCGATCCAGGTGTAATCGTTAAGATTCTTACTTATTTTGGAAAGTCCATTTCATTTGTCCAAAGTTAACGGCTTATGTTTATATAAATCCATGTTTTCCTCTCTTCCACTTCTCGCTTAATTGAATTCCATGCATGCTTAAACATTTCCAGTGATGTACGTAAATGTTAATTCATTTATTTCCATTTTTCTGATTCAATTCAATGAATAGTTTAAGCAATTCTGCTACAATGGAGCGGAGAACGCTTACCATGAACTGGGATGGTTTGGGTGAAGCCGATGATGAATGCTTCTTTGAATCTCGTGAAAGAATGTCATCGGCTGTTCCTCTCGATTTGGCGGCCTTGTCCGGATCGGACGAGGACGATGAGTTTGAGGATAGCCGTATGTCATTTGCTTCTGCCATCTCCGCCGCCTCCATGAAAAGGATCGGCAGCCTTGAGATTGAGGCGGTTACTGCGAACTCTTACTCTTCATCTGTATTGGGAGGATACGACATGTGGATGGCAGAACCAGGGGATATTAAGGAGCGGCGCAAGCGGCTGTTTCAAGGTACGACAGGGTCTTAAAATGTCAATTATTAATTCAAACCTTATTATACAAGGTGCGATTTTACTTTATACAGGTATTGGATTGAACAGCAACAAGGATTTTCTCGGGGTCACTACTGCCAAATTTGTGCGAGGAGTTTCAATTAAGCCCGATGTTCCTCCTCCCCATGTTTCTAAATCAATGTCCGATTCTTCTCCATCAGAAGAACCAAAAAAAGAAGAGCCCGAACCCGAGCTTGAGGCTTCACCTGAAGCGCCAATTGTTCTCGTTAGGTCGAGATCAGATGGTGACATAGAGAGCTTTTCTATGAAAGCGAAAAAGAGAAAAGAAGAATTAATAGGTCCTGTGTCGAAACAACGTTTAACTAGAACATCGTCGGGACAAATAGCATATAGCACAGGTATTTGTCAATATGCGTGTTCGGTTAGAATATCACAGCCGAAAAGGGCTAGAACCAAATCAGCCCTGCGGAATGGTGAGCTGTTACAATCTGTATTGTCACCTGGTGCTTTTGATTCATTCTTCCTGATAAAGAATTTGGACACTGGAAAGGAGTTTATTGTGAAAGAATCCAATGAAAAGGGAATGTGGAATAAGCTCAACGACGTTCAGACAGGGAAACAACTTACAATGGAGGAATTTGAGAAATCTGTTGGATATTCGCGGTTTGTGAAGGAATTGATGGGTCGTGCTAATGTCTCGAGGAGTCTGGATGCCAGGAAAGTAAACATAAATTCGTATCTAACTAAGAGTTTCATAAATAGCAAGAGAATGGGTGCTTCTTTCTTGAAGAACATCATGGGAGTTGCAAATTCCGTGAGTGGAAAAGTTGTAGATAAAGACGGAGAACATTCTTCACAGACTTCACCAGTAGAACATAGAGCTAACAAAACTTCGTCTCGATGGATCAAAGCACACCAGTATGGGAAATCCTACAAAGAATTTTCAGCTTTGCACATGTCTCAAGAAATTCAAGCTCATGATGGATCAATATGGACTATTAAGTTTAGCTGGGACGCGTGTCTCCTAGCGAGCACTGGAGAAGATGGTATAATTCATGTATGGGAAGTGCAAGAATGTGATGTTATGCCAACAAGATCACCTGACAATATAAGTTCACCGGGGGAGATCCCTGTTCGCCCGATGGCTGGCACTGTTTCAGATCGACCTCCCCTTGCAGAGATTACACCTATGCCATCCGAAATGAAGAGAAGAGGGAGGAACAATAGAAAAAAGGGAAACTCGATTCCTGACTACGTAAGTATGCCAGACACTGTATTTGCTCTTTCAGAAAAGCCGTTCTGCACTTTCAAAGGTCACCAAGACGAAGTGTTAGATCTCTCATGGTCAAGATCTCAGGTCAGCTTCCCTACATCCTAATTTCTATTAAGGTAGGGAAAAAAATGTTTTAGCAAACTAATTTATTTGATTCCTTAAAGAATCATATTGTTCTTTCATTATTCTTCCTAATTAGAAGTAGCCGTCTGCAAGAGTCAGGAAATGGTAGAAAAAGTTGAAATGGAACTCTCTGTTATCTAATTATTAAGATGATCATTTAGTTCTTAACTAGAATCAGTTAACACAGAGGAAGAAAGTTCTATGCAGCTACTGCTATCTTCTTCAATGGACAAGACAGTTAGGCTTTGGGACCTGGAGACAAAAAGTTGTTTAAAGATGTTTGCACACAATGATTATGGTGAGATGCCGACTTATACTGCGATTATTAGGGCCTAAAAATTGCTTATGATAGTTGGCATACTTCTGATAAGTCTATGGTCTGGCAGTAACATGCATACAGTTCAATCCAGTAGACGAAGATTATTTCATCAGTGGTTCACTTGATGGAAAGGTACGAATTTGGAGCGTATCTGATCGTCAAGTTGTCGACTGGACAGATCTTCATGAGATGGTTACTGCTGCTTGCTACACTCCTGATGGCCAGGTGGGTACATCAAAATATATATACCATTCTGCCAAAACTTGTATATGAATGGATCTTTTCGTTCCTTCAGTTCATGCAAAACAAACTCTGACTACATCTACATCTCTCTTGAGGGCCTGTGATATGGATTCTTAATTCTTTAGTAATACCTCCTGTTTAAATTCACACCCTGTTGGAAATCAGATCTTCAAGATGAATCGTATCACTAACTTGTGTTTGTTTAGAGGATTTAACAGTAAATGTTATGGAAAGGAGAATGTTACAACCATGATTAGCTCCTAGATCTGAGAAGTACCATGCTGACTTCAATTCTTTTACTGTTGAAGGGTGCGATTATCGGCTCACATAAAGGGATCTGTCGTTTGTATACTATAGATGGTATGAACAGCTCTTGAATTTCACAGCCTCCCATCGTATTTTCTCCATGCCTGCCTATGTTAATCTTCAGTTTATTTTGCAACTTAGATTGCAAATTGGAACAGAAAGATCAAATTGATATTCAATGCAAGAAAAAGTCTCAAGCGAAAAAAATCACAGGTTTTCAGGTAGTTAATTTCACTTCAGGCCCTCTCCCTTCAGAAACTTGCCAGGCTGCCAGCAACTAACTACATTTCTTTGTTCGCAGTTTTCCCCTCAGAATCCATCTGAAGTGCTTATTACTTCTGCAGATTCTCAGATTCGGGTCTATAATGGAACAGAGCTCGTACAGAAACTTAGAGGTATATGTAATTGATAGGTTCAGTTGAAAAATCATGATGTAAGGGATTCAAATAACACGTCCATTACTGGCAACAGGATTTCGGAATACTAGCAGCCAAATTTTAGCTACATTCACTGCAAATGGAAGATATGCCATAAGCGCAAGCGAAGATTCTCAGGTCTATATCTGGAAGTTTGAAGATTCAAGAAATGAAGGAGGAGGGAAAAGCAGAAGTAGGACTACCATCCAGACATACGAGCACTTCCCGTGTAAAGATGTTTCGGCAGCAATTGCCTGGCCTGGCAGCATAAAAAACGAGCCACCAATTATAGACATACATTCCAAAAGGCATTCCAAACACTCGAGTACTCCACAACCATGTTCCACAAGCGGTTCTCCAACCCGAGAAGACAACATGGCCGGTGATAGTTGCAAGAGGCATTTGCCTCCACTTCCCAAGAAAAATAATGTACTCGAGAAAAGTCCAAGCTACACGGACGAGGATTTTGCTCAATCTGCTCGCATACACTCCGAAAATGGTATCAGTGAGTTATTTGGTTCGTCCTCTTCATCGATCAGGTATGGTGACTCACCTTCCATTTCTGCTTCCGGGACTTCTGGATCTCAATCCTGGTCCTCGTCTTGGTCCTTGTTCGATGGTGGCATTAGCCATGGAGGCCAAACCATCCAAGCAACGGCTTGGGGCCTGGTTATCATAACAGCAAATGTGGGAGGACAGATCAGGGTTTATCAAAATTTTGGGCTGCCTCTCAAAGTCAGTAGACAAACCAATCTCTTCATGTCATAGATAATTTGCTATAAGATGGGATCAAATCCCTCCAGTACTCGTGTACAAAATTTGTACAAAATGTAGAGCTCACAGGGTAGGGTTGTAGGATAAAGTGCTGAACACTGCTTGTTACGTCCAGAGAATCGCCAAAATAATCTTAAATGGCTTTTGACGACTCCAAAAATATGTTTCCGTACTCTTCAATGATTTTAAAAATTTAACTAATGCGGAAAGTAACAAGCGCGCATGGAAAAGAAAATAACTTCAAACATTTTAGGCTTTTACCAAAACTATGATAGGTGACGTCACAATTTATTTAACCATCCAAACGTACTCCAAAAATTATAAGATTTAAATCGTAAATACTTGGGACTGTGGACTAGACCATGTTAAATTTCAGACCTTAGCTGCGTCGTTTGATAGGTGAAAAAGTTGGCCAAAGTTGCTTGAAAAATTGTCCCGAGTGCCTTAAGACAGCCCGCTAAAACGTTCATAATAAATTTATACCATGGAATTTTTGAGTGATTCCAATTGATTTTATTAGACAACATATAAGGCTTTCCATAACCACTTATTTCACTCAAAAACTCCAAATATGCAGAGAGTTATGATTTTTCAAAGTAAGGACAGAAATCTGAAATTTCAAAATTTAAAACAATGCAATTTTCCACTTTAAAATTTGAAACGACAACTAAACCTACATTTCGGTTTTTTTTGTACTTGACATGATTAAATACAGTAAAACCAACATCTAAATTACAATATTTACATTATAATTGACTCGATCATCGCGATGCTAGAATTTAATTAGAAAATAATAAGCATACTTCAGGATGGCTAGCAAATGTCAACCATCTCAATCTGAAAATTTGTTTTACTTGGGGTGAGTATTTCATAAGAAACACTCAGTAGGAAATTTACTAATATGCGGAAAAAATTATACGGAAACATAAATGCACATGCCATCACTTCAAACATACATAGAAACAACATATTTTGATAACCGACACCAATGAACTTAAATGTGATTTCCTTCTTTCACTAACATGCATCACCTTCCATTGCAATCATAAAACAAGGCATTTTTCGCTTTAAAATTTGAAACGACAACTAAACCTACATTTCGGTTTTTCTTATACTTTACATGATTAAATACAGTAAAATCAACATCTAAATTACAATATTTAGATCATAATTGACTCGATCATCGCGATGTCAAAATTTAATTGGAAAATAATAAGCATACTTCATGATCGCTAGCCAATGCCAACCATCTCAATCTAAAAATTTGTTTTACTTGGGGTGAGTATTTCATAAGAAACACTCAGTAGAAAATTTACTAATATGTGGAAAAAATTATATGAAAACATAAATGCAAATTCCATCACTTCAAACATACATAGAAACAACATATTTTGGTAACCGGCACTTATGAACTTAAATGTGATTTCCTTCAACCACTAACATACCTTCCATTACAATCATAAACTTCGTTCATAGATAATTAACATGGCATTCATTTCTCGTAATAATTTTCCCAAAATAACTTTGTAAATCATAACTTGAGTAGTAAATAAAACTACCTTGAAAATAAAATTCCCGTTGAGTTGATTTGTGGTTTAAAAAGGGCTGTTTCTTTTCCTCAAATGATGACCCCGTCTTGCCTTTTCGCTTCTTAAAAATTCGAGTCTTGTAGTGTGGTTTGAGTGATAAAAAAAATGAAGAAGGGAGGGTAAAATCTGGTTTTTTGCTAGCCGAGAAAGGGGACTTTTGGGCTGATTAATGACTGGAACTCGTACCTGAAAAGAAAAGGAATGCTGGACAAAAAAGAATGAAAATCTTAGAGGGAAGGTATGTGATCTTTGTGGCTGAATAATGAGAGGGGAGTGGGGGACTTAAGAGACGAAAATGGGGACTGAAAGGAGCACAACAATGGCTGTTGTGGTGCACTTTCTGGCCAAAAATGGGAAGGGAAGTAAGGTGGTGTTTGCAGTGATTTTGGTGACTGGAAACTTGAGAGGAAAAAGGGAGTTCATAGGCTGAAAATAAAGAAGGATAGTGCTGGAAAACGAGGCTTGCTGGAAGTGGAAATTCTTACTCGAACTAAGTAGAGTTGAAGAGTGTTTTGGGAGTCAAAAATCTGGAATTAAGAGGGGAGTTTCTGGAGTCTTTTGCTGGGACTAAAAACAGGGAAATAAAGGACCTATGAAGGCCGATAATAGGAGCTTTTTTTTTTTTTTGATAGAGGGAGAGGGGGGTGAAGTAGTTACCTTGGTGGCTGAAATGCTAGGGGGAAATGGGTAGAACATGGGGTTGGAAAGTGGGGCGGGGGGATGGTTTTCTGTAGGTAAAAAGGGACAGCTTGGGACGATTTTTCTGTAGGTAAAAAATGGGTAAACTATGCTGAAGATGTAGTAGAAATGTGGGTAGGAGATGGTGAAAGTCGGAGGAAAATGGGCTGAGAAATGAGGAGGAGAGGGATGTTTTCCTACAGGTTTTAGAGAATGTTTGAGGAGGTTATTTGGTAAGGCATAATGGACTGTTTGGATGGTTACTGGCTAGGCATAAAGGAATGTTTGGATGTGCTATTTCCCTGCAATTCCAGTTGTACAAATTTGTGCATAGAGAGTTAATAGTCCATAGTGCGACCCTCTTACTAGGGCAACTACGCGTGAGCGAGCAATCTAATGAAATATTGCTACAATATAGTGAAATTTAATTTGTAGAAGCTTCATGACAGCAATTTTGAGGAGAGTTGACCAGAATGGGCTACTGTATAGTCTTTGTACTTTGTGCTAATAAAATGTTTAAATTTTAAATTGTACTTCGTTAGTTTTTAATTAAACATCGTGAACTTCGTTAATCCTTCCGTCTATCTCCGACATTTCAACTAACGAAAATAATGAGAGTTGGCACACGAAATTACTTACGTGGCTGTTAATTTTGTCCAACTGATCATTTATGTCAGTTGGAACGGAATGACTAATTAACGAAATTCACAATCTTTAGAGTAACGAAAAACGATTTAAAGTTAAAAGATTTTATTCACACATATAAAGTGTGTACACCATTCAAGTTTGTTGCCATTAATTCTTATATATCACTGTGGAGAATAATCTGATTAAGATTTTTAAGACCCAAAAGATAATTACATAAATTTGGCATTTGATTGCACTAGTGGATATCTGAGAAATTCAGTTTTTGAATTATACTAATTATTTAAAAATCAAACTATCTAGCTACTTAATTTCTAGTCTGAAAGTAATTTTATATTCTCTCCGTCTCACAAAGATACGCTCGTTTCTTTTTTCACACAGATTAAGAAATCTCATTTATGTAATTGAAATTATAAATTTTTCACACATTTTTCATATTATTCCTCCATTTAATATTAGTCATTCATGAATTTAATAAATTTAAATGCTCATTAAGTTACAATTAGAATGCAAATGAAATTAAATTGCATTACATTGAAACAATAATGAAATTTAATCGTTGATTTTGTTAGTGGGAGATGGGTATTTTATAGGCAACGTGGAATTTATTGATTGCATTTGCCTACTTGAGTAAATGTGAATAAATTTATGTATTTTTCCATTATAATTGGAATATGTTAAGTTTATTTAAGTTGATAATAATGTAAATTAAATAAGGATATATTGGAAAAAAGAAAATTTTAATACACTCTCTATAAAATAAGTGATCTATAATTTGGGACAGATAAATAAGAAAAATGAACCTATCTTTGTAGAACTGAGGGAGTATCATAATTAGCCTAAAACACTTCCAGGAATAATGTGAAAAAAGTAAGCATGTTGGGACATATGCCAAATCCTCCACGGTAAGAATAACTATTTAAAATATTAGTTGAATATTAAAATTAACATAAAACAATATATCAAGATTTTAATTTAATAGAATATCCATAACTAGGAGTCGTCCCATCTTCATTTTATTAGATGACTGGGTTTATGTCAATCCAAAGGATAATGGGGATTACAAAGTTCTCTCGAAGTCCTGAAATTTCTTAAATCTTAAAAAAGACGATCTTGTTGATTTCAGTATAAGTAGTGATATTGATTGTAAATCTCACGGCACTACCCAGTCCGGAGTTGGCCCAACACATGGAAGGCAAGGCACATCCAGTCAAGGGCAGTGCCATGTGCCAACTTGTGCCTTCTATCGAGTTTAGGTGTAACGATCCATAAACAATGTAAACTAATATTTAGAAAAGAGGAAACCGTTCGATTCTCGCTCAATAGTCAAGTGTAGAGTGTTGAGCGCAGAATATTATGAACATGTTAAGCATACATATAAAAAAGAGCTTGTGTTGCGGTCGAGGACCGCCTTAGAATTTGATCGTGGTCATGCCCAATAAGAAGGATGGAATGTACACCTCAACTTATAGCAACAAATATCAAATATATATTCAGCTGTAAATATCCAAGTTCTCAAATTGGTTTATTGCACATAGTCTTTTCAATTTTTTGATTGGTCAAATGACTTGGAAGTTTTCAAATTTTTTGATCAAAAGTTTTCTGAGTTTCTAGTTTTATCGAAGATTTTGAGTTTTGTTACAAAATAAATACTAATCAAACTCTCCATGATATTGAACGAATGAAATTTTTTGAGTGAAACAGTATCCCCTGAAAAGAAAAAGAAAAAGAAAAAGAAAAAATGGAGAAAAACAGAGTGGAAGCTTCTTCGAGTCCTCTAGCCACTGTAGAAGGAATCCAAAAACACCTCATCCGGCCTCCAAATTCTCAACGGCAATATTAATATCTATTAAAATTATTTATGTGCAATCATATACAATTTTCAGGATTGTGCGGTTATATAAATTTTTCTTTTTTCTGTTTTTCATCAGGTGTGATAGGATAAGCCAGAGCTCATCACACTTGAATGTGAGTTCGCAGAAAATTCGAGAAATTAGTTTGATGACAGAAATATCAAGCAAGAAGCTCGAGGATTATTTAGATCTGGTACTTCTCTCTGCAGTTCGTGCGAAAATTGGCGGCAAAAGAAAATTTGATGAAGAGAAGAAAATTAAGAGCGGATATTTGAACGAGTTTGATCAATTTGAGAAGTGGCCTAAAGAGGAAAACTTACCGAAATTTGAGAAGAATGAAGCCGTTGATCTGCAAAACGATAGCGACTGGATTGGGGATTTTGATGGAGATGAAGGAATTTTCTGTAATCGATTTCTGCAGTTTGAGAAAACGGTGTTGAAGCGGTTCAAGGAGTGAAAGATAAGCAGAGTGGGTGCATAGGATAAGTTTCAGATAGATGTGAAGGAAACGAAGGAAACTAACAGAAATGGTAAATTGAACGGAAATGTACATCAAAGAACCAGTTGCTAAAGATTATCAAAATCGAGAACTCAATTACTACAAATTGAAGATTATAGTCCTACTTGCTCTATGCCCAATAGATTGAGGACCGAAACTGTAAATTTTCTCCATCGTTCTTGTTATAGAATATAGATTGAACTTGCTTTTTCTAATTTTAATGCTTTGACGAGTCCAGTCGTGGAGTACTTCTACTGCATATTTCTTCGTACATGACATTATTAAATTAAAAAATAAAAAATTATCTTTTTGTTTATTAAATAAACTTCCAATATAGTGATATGTTATGTGCCAAACCTACACTTTGCAAAGACTTGAAAAAATTAATAATAGAGTGTGAACTGGTCTATTTATAATAGAGCTGATCTTTTACCTATGGTGGGTAAGAGTTATAATGTACACTTTTGAGGTGACTTCACATGATTTATAGTTCATGGTCCCACACTAATTATGTTTACCAATCATGTGATACTATTTTGGACATTATAAGTGGATAGGTAATCAGCCCTCTACTTATAATCTGTGTCCAATGTAAGTGGTTCAAGATTTATTGTTAGAGATAAGAAAAGACCAACTGTATGTGGATTGCCAGAAAATAAAATAATGCGTCAAGGTATTTGATAGAAAATCTGCATGCAGGATGCTAGTTTGCTTGGCACGTGTAATTGCGAGGGGCATCCGATCTTGGGAAACCCAAAAGGAGAAGCTCGAATTGGAAATCTCTACACCATTTTTATTGATGGTAGGCGAGGGACAGGGGCGAGACATCGATGAAATCCATAAGGTTGTATTCAATGAAAAGATATGGAATTGAATTTTTCAAGATGTATAGTTCGTAACAATGAGTTTGAGGAGAGTTTGAGCTGCAACATTAATGGAGATAAGAGAGGGTTTTTTTTTTTCAGCTGAATTTGAGAGAGGTGTGAGGGTGGCTATTGTTAGTGCAGCAAGGGTGTTCGACTCGGCCATGGATGGTAACGAGGTGCAGAGGTGGCGGTCAGACCATCTATATTTTGAAAACATCGAAAAAACTAATTCGATTGTGGATTAAAACTGACTAAGGCTTGGTTTGTTATTACTGTGCGTTTAAGATAATCAACTTCTGCTGTGCTGCAAAAAAAATCAGCTGTTGGAAGAATCAGATAAGTGTTTAGTAAACTCTTGTTTCAAAATTATTGTATGTTTCAAAAGCAGCATTTGAGCATTTGGTAAATAAAAATAATTTATTGCTGCAACGGTATTAAAGTACTAAAAAGAACACTGATTATATAATATTATTTTGTATTATTATTATTATCACAAGTGGTAAAATTTATTTTTTTTCTTAGTCAAATATTTTTTAACAAGACAATGCATTCATTATTATTATTTTAAAATAAAAATAATAAACACCTAATAAATTTCAAATTTTATAAAATTACAAAATAAAAGTATACTTATATAGTGCAAAAATTAATTAAATTTATATTATTTTTTTATGCATCCAACTTGCATCAATTCGGCTTCTCAAATGGGTATTAAAGGAATTAGTTTAATTAATTATGGGTAAAAAGAGTAATTTAATAATATATAAATAAATAAGCTAAAAGCAGAATCTGAAAAGTTGCCCTTTTGCTGCTTCTCAAAATCTGCTGCCAAGTTAGTCAGATTATTTTATAATCACTTTTAAAAATTTTGCCAAACGCTTAAATCAACTTCTAATTGTTTGGGAATCAGAAGTTGGGCTCCAAAATCAATCCCAAACGGAGCTTTAATTAAAAACTAGTGAATAACCAACCGATCAACTGGTGGGACCGGTTTTCACTATTTTTCCATTTGGTTTTTATGAAAGAACAAAAAAAAAAAAAAAAGATTACTAGTTTAAGACTAAAATTGTACAGACCTTTTCTTTCCAACACAAAGCTAGTTTCAGGGCTAAAATAGTTTAAGGATTGTGATAATTTCACCATATACTACAAAATATAAAATAATTTAAAAAATATTATTTAACTTTTTTTTATTCTAAAAATACTATTTTTTATTTTTGTAACACTTGTTGTTACATTTGTTATGTTTGTTAATAACAAATGTAACATATTTATTGTAACTAAAATAACAAATGTAATAAAAGTAACAACGTGCGTTACAAAAATTAAAAAACAGTATTTTTAGAATAAAAAAAATGTAACAATATTTTAAAAAAATATTTTATTTATTGTAGTTATTTATAAAAAAAAAAAAAAAAAAAAAAAAAAAAAACCCACCTTAAGGATTACTAGTTTAAGGTATGCAGTTGATGGGTGGGCTGACAATGTAACCATGACGAAATGTTCCTAGAAGGTAGGAAAAGATTGAAAAGAAGGAAACATCTTAGATAGCAAGTTTGGTTAGGTAATCATGACATGACATATAAATCACAATAAGAGGTATCATATGAGAACTTATGCAGCAAGTGAGGTTGGTAATTGCTTGATTTTTTTTTTTTTTATAAGAGAAGGCACTAATTCATTCATTTCTCTTATGCATTTATGATATTTAAAACGGATACTGAATGAAGTCAATTTTAATAGATATGAACCTATATTACTATCTAAATTTAATGAAATAGAACAAACTAGAGGAATGGGATAATATAACGTATAAAATTTTAGCTATTTTAAACAATTTTCTTAGTGTGAAAATAGATTGACAAAACTTTTGTTGAGAGGATTTCTTATACAACAGAAATTGAGGACTTTAATGTTGAAGCCTCAAACTCGTATATATTAATTAATTTGCATATGTTGATATTATGGACGATTACATTGTTTTAAGACTGTCTTATTTATCTTAAAATCTCAAATGTCCAAATATTCTTCATCCGTCTGGATTAGAAGCCCACAATGATGCCAATTAGGCCGGCCGTATTGGGTTTATAATTGAATTTCAGTCTAAATCCAATCCAAACTTTACACTTAAGCTGTGTTTGATTGTAAGCAAGGAAAATGGGTGGAAAGAAAACACTTTCTATGAAAATGATTTGCCAAGAAAATATTTTCCTAGCAACTGTAAATGTAGTGTGTTTGATTGGATTAAAATTCGTCCTAGAAAATATTGTCATTTTCTATTTTTTGGTGTTTGATTGACTTTATTTTCCATGAAAAATCTAGTTTTTTTTCAACTTTTGTTGTTAGATAACCACTATTTTCTAGGGAAATTGTCTCATTGGCCATGACAAATATTTGGGAGAAAAAATTGAAAGTTTACTATTCACAATTTTTAAATTATAATTTACCATTTTTTATCAACTTTTCAACCATACATTTTATATAATCCACCACTTTTACAAATTTTGAAGAAATTCTATTTTACGTTGAAATCCCACAAACATATGGGTTCGTTAAAAAGTAAGTAAAATATTTTGAAATACTAACATTTCCACGAGGCCTATGATTTGTAATAATTATGTAAAATAGAAATAAATTCGATTTAATTTTATTAAACACAATGGACTAACTTAGCTAACTACATTAAATTTGCTTCATGATTTCGAGCAAAAACAGAATTAGACAAAATATGGTAGAAATCCGACTCTACCGTTTATATTCATTTTAATCTCCGAATTCACACTTCCCAATCTCTATTAGACTTTCTATTGACAATCGACAATCCAAACTTATGTAAAATCATCTCTTTCGCTTTACTTTATATACCTATCTAAATTCCCACAAGGTTGAGAGTCTCACAAAGGTAAACATATACATTATTGACTCTTTCCAAAGAACATATATAATGTACAAACCGGCTACGGATCAATCAGAAATCATCTTGAGTTGACAAATTGTAGACTTTCTTACACAATGGATGATTTGAAATTTTGTGTTTTTGTTTTTTGTTTACATAAAGCATTGAACTGATTAGAATTATCACTATCCAATTTACATTTAATTATTAGATACCGAAGATCCACCCACCCTAAAAGCTGCTTTATGGCTGTTTGATCACTGATACAGTGATCAAATTAAGGACGGATCTTAAGGAAGAAAAATTAATCTCAATGCACTCCAATACAAAAAAAAAAAAAAAAAATCAGGGCAAGCTTCTTCATGAAAGCCCGATTTGAACTTGTGGATGAGGTTTGGACTAAACCCGGAGTAGAGGTTGGAGATATAGGGGCTGAAGGGGTTGCTCATTTTATGCCAACTTCACCGACTGATTGGGGTACTTTCATGACTAATTTTTGGACTTTCCAAGCTAACGTAATTGATAACTTTTCGGAGTTGCGTGCACAAAATCGAGAGCTCATGACTAGGCAAGATCATTTAGATGAGATGATCAAAAATTTGCAAGGCTCGGAGGATGAAGAACAGTTGATTATCCTCTTTCAATATGCATCCCTTAGGCATCTAACTCCTTTTTATCTATCATCTAAGCCTTATAATCTCTGCTTGTTAGGCTTTTTGAAATGTTACTTTAACCTTAATGGGTGGAAAGCAAAAAGAACTTTTACATTGTGCCTTACGCTTATCTTTTCATGAATGTTTAATATTGCTCTTACTTGTCATTCATGGTCTACTTTAATCATATAGCAAGTTTCATTATTATATGCTCTAAATTCCTATGTTGAACTACCAGCTCTAATCTACTAAGCAAGTAGACAATTTATGCATATTGAGATAAATCACCATAAAACTTTAAATACTAGAAATGGAAAGAGGTCATGGCATACCGCAGATAGAAGTTATCTTCGATGGTTGAATACCCTTGATCAAAGTCTGCAGAACCATTAAACCGAAACTCTGATACCAAGTCTTGTGGCGACCTCAAAATTCTGCCTAAACTTTTTTTTTTTTTTTGTATTCTGCCCAGTAGGGTAATAGTACCCAAATTTGAGGGTATTGATACCCTTTTACGCAGAAAGCAGTTCTACTTTCTGGTTTGATGAAAAATTGATTTAAAACATGTTTTCTTTATTTTCTTTTGGGGAAAGTAGTTAGAAACTAATTTTAGACAGTATTTGGAGATCACCCTTTCTCATTTTGCTTCGAATTTGCTTTATTCTTTGTTAAGTAAAAACATGTATACTTGATGAAATAAAGAACCATAAGGTAAGAGTATGATAACTTAAATATAGCGGAAGTTTATATAAATCTGGTCTTTTAGTTCATTTCACCTTTAATGGTATGAGTTACCACAAAATATGGGCCCAAGTAAGTAAAAGAAGTACCTCACTTACATTTTGGTTTCAAAAATGGTTCATGACAAATCATTACGTCTCATGAATACACCGAAAGCTTGAGCCCGTTGACAAGTACTACTAAATACTTTAAGAAAGAGGTGATATGATAAAGACAAGGTTAATCAAAATATTACACTTCATAATAACGAGTAGTAAGATACTCCATGGTCCAAAAATCATATATGTCCACGCAAAGGTAGGTGGGTTCATGCGTTTGCAATCCGGGTTGATGGGGATACGAGGACCATATATCAAACTTTGTGATCAAGTGGTATTCATGCTCATCGAAGGCCACTTCCACCCGTTGCCCCCTGACTTCATACATGTCTCGATCCATTTCTTACAAGAGTCATAAAACGACTATGAATGGTGACATTCAATGAGTAAAATACGGTGCGTGTGTGTTATTACACATAATATATCTTTTATCTTTCTTAGGGCCCTTTCCACAAGCAATATTTGTACACCGAGCGCTCAAACTGAATATTCTTGGTGCATAAGCACAATGGCCAAACTTCTTGGGACACTAATCGTCCTTCTATGGGCTACTTTTGCCCTTGGCCATAGTTGATCAACTCATGAAGGCTACTATTGCCTTTGGCCATCTGGTCAGATTTTAAGTCCGCACGTGGGTCGCTCTAACCCTTGGCCAACGTTGAATCAACTTCTGATTTGGGACCCTAATCGTCCCCATGATGGGATGTAATTTCCCCATGATTGGTGTACAAATAGGCTAGAGAAATCTGATTGTGTCATCACATAACTTGTCTTTATTTGCTTATGAACTTTGTTTTCTCAAGTAGAGCATAAATGAAGTACATAGCTTTTCTCATTCTCATTCTTCCTCATTGTTGCATAAATAGCAAAGATGCTCAAGATGCTCATAAAATCTCATGGATCTCATTGATAAAAATCATTTGGAGCACATAAGAGCACATATAACTTATGCCACATGTAGATGTACATTCTTATCATTTTTACACATAAGGTAGATAATATGAACCATTCACAACTTATCATATTATATTGGCATATGTCATTTTAGAGCATATAAATTTATGGGACATGTATACTTATCATCTTGCATAAAAAGCATATAACGTAATTTACTCACAACTTGTCATATCTTTACTTAAATCAATCTCATTGACATAACTCATTTTGGAGCACATAAAATTGATGAGATATATATATACTTATCGTTTTGCATATAAAGCTTATAACGTAAGTTACTCACAACTTGTTGTTATCCTTGATCCACCTGAAAAGGGAAAGGTTCTAAACATCATGATCTTATGTTAAATGTTATTTAAAATCTGAAAATGGAGAGTATTAGGACAGCGCAGAAACTAGCTTCAGGTATTTCTGGTGCAGCAGTTTTTAGGATATTAGTACCCTGTCATAAAACTGAAATACAGGGTATCGATACCCTTTCGGGCAGAAAGGTGTTAAAACATTTTATTTTGAAAGTTACGTTCTTGGCCCATAAGATCTAACTTTCTACACCGAAAAATCTGAGTTTCTTGGTCCCTCTAAGTTGTTGCCCGAATGGGGCATTGGTGCTTTGGGTTGGAGATTCCTCTATTGAATTAGGGAACCTCCTTCCCAAGCTTTCTTAATATACAACCACTCACCTCTATATCTAGTATCTATCTCTTATTGGAGGGTTATTTCCTCCTTGCTTAAAGCTAGAAAACGTGAGGGAGTGGTGTGGGAGTGCTAAGGAGATTAGAGAGAAGAAAGGGGCAAGTTGGGGCTTGAAATGAGGGGGTATTTATAGGGAGGAAGTGTATCCTTTTCTAATGATTACAAATCTTCCATTAATTACCAGAATTTTGGATAGATTTTTCTACAGATTTTCTTGTTGGCTCCCTTAAATCCGCCTCCCCTAAGCACATGGCTTTAAAGGGTGGAATAAATATGCTAGGGATAGCCTTATAGGATAATTAATGCAAAATTTCCAACTTGGCAGATTTTTGGGCCTATTTTGGGTCGAGTTTTGAGGGTCAAAACGTGCTTGTTTTTCGACGTTCATTATACCATTTTGAAGATCTCACGGGGATCTTTACAACGAACTTTGAATTGTAGAAAACGGATCATCGTAGAGATTAAAACACTACTCTGAAGATGGCTGCCCGAAAACGTGTTTGCTGGGAGTTCTTTTTCAGCTTTCCAGATTTCTTACATCCTGGAACGTTTTTGGCATAATTTTTCCAGGTTGTTTTCATAGTTGAAAGTACGCATATTTGGTACCATTTCGAAGGTCTTGAAGTGTACTTCGTAACAACGTAAGTTTCGTAGAATTCTGACAAATACATAAGTCATACGATGGCTCCAAAGTTGGCTTGTTAACTTTAAATCAAAAAGCTCAAAGCTTTGATTTCTCTCTTTTTGGGTCTCTTACCCAACATTTTCACTTTTAACCAAACAAGCCTTAATGAAAGCTCATAAATTCATCTTAGCCCTTTTATAAAACATTAAATCCGATTTTTCTCTCCTTTTTATTATTTGGATTTAAATTAAATTCTAAGTGCTACGACTTTCGAAATACTTTTTGGGATAACTCAACCAAATTTCTTGCTTTATTCTCCTTTTATTATTTAAATTGAAAATACAAAATTTTCGGGTCGTTACATCCCAATTCTGTCTATCTGTATTGTACGCTTCACTCGGGTGATTTCATGAAAGAGGTCAATGTCGTACATTTCATAAAGTCCTGTAATTAGCGATGGGAACGCCAAACATCTCTGGTTGTTTCGAATATGCAAGACATTGTAGAATATATAGTTATCGATATTGAGAGTCTTAGTCTGGAGCCAGTAAAGTAGGCGTGCTCGCTCCATAGTTACCGTAGAAGTATGTGTCGTAGGGAGAAGATTGGCGCTCACCATTTTGTCTAATGTGCGCACTTGATGTAAAAGACATTTATAGTGTAAGGTGCTGCTTCCATCAGGCTAATGATCAATTTCCTCACAAATGGAGACGACTACTTCATGAAGATTACTAGTGGCGGCTTGAAAAATGTCGGTCTCCGTGTTGTCAAGTTCGTAGTAGTGAAGAATGGCTAAGGGGGAGAATGGAATATATTGCTCTCGCATGTATACTTGCCGATACTTAGGATGTTCGGGGTTGTCGATGTTATCATGGATATTGGCGTAGAATTCTTTGACGATTTCTACATAGGCAACCCGCAGAGTGGCTACAAATGTTTCCCACTGATTCCTCGCAATAACTTGACCGAGCAATTCATTTGCAAAGTCCGATGTTAACACCCTTCGCTCTAGTATAATATTTTGTTGGCTTTTGTCGTTCTTGTAGACCATCCAAGCTGCCTCCGTCTCAAATTTATTATCATCATAAGTGACTGGTTGTTTGGAAGTCTTCTTTGATGAAGCCTTTCTCTTTTCCGAGCTCGGTCCCGCAACTTGCGTTGGTTTCTTTGATCTCGGCATTGTATCTATCCATTTTAGAAGAGAAATAAAATTATGGTTACAATCAACACGAATTCACTCATCAAATTAGGCGTGCAAAGTGGTTTAGCAACGTGGACTGGGTGGATGCTGTGTGTGTAGCATGCAGTGCTCTGTTAAGAGTGGCATTGCCATGAAAAATCATGTCAACCAAGTAAGCATTTGAGTTATTGTGTTAAGGACACAAGAAAAGTTAAACATGTGGGTGAATCAATTTATCAAACACTTGGTGGGCATATGCTATTACTAGTTAAGGAAAATAACTTGGAGAATGCATTAAACCCAAAATTTTTGTGAATCAAACATCAAACCAACAAGAAATCATTCATTCAAACCAAGAACAATTAATTGTCCAACCTCCTCAATCAAAGAAAAAACAATAGCATAGCACATGAATAGGAGAAATGTTAAAGAAAAGTTAGTCATGTTACCTTGAGCTGTAATGAGGGAGGAGGAACATCACGTAGAACAACGGATGGGAATGAAATTAATCCTTCAATTGATTACGTATTGAAGTCCAACTAATTTCTTTATGTGGGAGGAGAAGTGAAGAATGTGGCAAATGAAATGTGGTAAATGGACATAATGTGGAGTAACCCATGGGGTTTTAAACCCCACCGGTTCACTTCGTTCGAGCGGACAGTGAAATGTCCCAACGGGGCTTCCTGTCCGCTCAAGCGGACAGAATGCCCTTTTGGGCCTTTTTCTGTCCGCTCAAGCGGACAGAATCCTCCTTTGGGGCATTTCACTGTCCGCTCGAGCAGACAAAATGCCCCTTTAGGGCATTTCATGTGTCCGCTGAATCGGACAAAAATGCTTTCCATGGGGCTTTCCTGTTCAGTCAAGCAGACATATTCGCAACGTTGACATTTTTTGGAACAATTACGACAATGGACATAATGTCATGTGCGTGTGACATAGACCAACCAGTTTGAATCAACTTCAAATCATTTCCATGCAAGTCCTATACATATGATTAAATTTCCAAAAACTTGCATTTTAAATAAAGTACCAAATCATAACGTTAAGATAGCAGACATCTTCCCTACATTCATCGTTGCAAACATACAACACAACTTAAGCAACGTATATGACAAAAATAATACATCCTTGTTACAAAACCAGCCCCAACCTCATTTAGACGGACCAACGTTTTGCCACGAACACATATGACACAAAAGACAAGTATCCCACAAGTCGGAGGTCACCTACAACATACTAGTGATTACATATGTACGACATACAGAAAGTGTAATCTACGGCAATGGAGGCAGATCACGACCAAGCTGCTCAAACACCAAAGCACGTATGATTGTTGTATTTGTCAAGCTCATAAACACCTTCGCCAAATCACCATCCGATCAAAATGCTTTCATGATGTCAACCAAGTCTAGGTCCATTACTTCTAGTTTTTCGGTAATCAATTGCCAATTCATGTGATTCAGTGTATCCAATGTTGCTTGCAGGCGTATAGCGTCGACAATTTTTTTTGATGACTCCACTATTAATGCTAAGGACCGATGACTACCATCATCATGGGGTTTTGTGCGTTTACGCCGACCTGTGCTGGTTCCTTCTTCGGAATGTCTCTTACACGAGGGAGTTGGGCTTGGATCAGTGTCCTCAGTTGGAGTGTCAAGCTCGTTAACACTTTCATCAACTGAAATAGAAAAAATCCAAAATAATCGGCTGTAAGTATAGTACTGTACGTATAATATACATATTTATGTGTTACATAACCGAACTACCTTGCATAGGCGAGAAATTGTCAAAACTCGATACTGCCCGATCTCCAGTAGCTGTATCGTTTCCAAAGATACACTTCATATCATCATATCGACAACACAGTTTGGTCCTCCATTTTCCAAAATCAGGTTTTCCTTACCAAAATATAGAAAATGATCATACTTTTGACCACTAAAGTGTAGGAAGACAATGGAAGTAATAGATAAAATGCAATGAGGACAAATTATACCTTCACAAGATCATCCCATGCAAGTGAATCGGTATTGATTCGTCCTGTTTCGGCATCCCACCCAAAGCTGCTAATACTTAATAGTTGGCTTACTTTAGCATATTCTCTCTTTAGAGTCTTCAATCGCGCCCTAACATTCTTGTATGTCACTACTATCCCGCACCCGTGTTTCACGTTTTCAATTGCTTTCGATATTTGAAAGGATGTAAAGCCATTGTCACTTCTTTTGTGACGGACCAACACTTGATTAACTAGAGCGATAATCATGAACCCATCCATGTAGTCATTCCAACGTACTTGACGAATCTTAGTACTAGGATCAACTTGGGTACTGTTTGTATCATTGTCATCCATGGTTGTTGCAGTTGTTGGTCTTGGAACTTGGAATAGGGCTGCAGTGTTATGTCGCTGATGCGCCATCAAATCTAGCTACAAAAAAATCAATACAAGAAATGAATATCAAACCTGCAATGACAAGTTATGTAGTTTCCAAAGTGCAAAGGCAGCAATATGCGAAAATATACAATTCGACATATGTACAAGTTTGATGTTCCAAATGGTTACGCGTTAATGATGTTCGCTAAGTTACACACTGGAATAATAACATCATGAACTGTGCCAATAGTTGCTTAGTACAGAGATGGAACATATTCTGAATTGAAGTACAAGCTAGAATGTTTGTACCATTACATAAGATGAAAGTCTAGAAAATGTAATACAACGGTTTAATCAAATTCAATTTCAGCGTCGGCATTGGGAGTATGATGAACCCACATTGATTGAGCCATTGCATCGCTATTATTAGACCACGATGCGTCAGTAGTAAAAGATATATGAACATTTATAGTTGCTTCTTCCGGCACATCAGCATGAGTAGGGTTAACCTCATCATCACTGCTAACGATGTCCTCCTCACACACATCATCTGCATCATCAATCTGTAGGAAGTTGTGAATAGCACAACAAGCGATGACTATCTTCCCTTGTGTGCTAATGTTATGAAAGGGTTGATGCCTCAAATAAGCAAATCTTTTCTTAAGCAGACCTATTGTCCTATCAACCGCATTGCGTAGAGATGAATGTCAAAAATTGAACAGCTCCTTACTATTTTGAGGGCACTGACCCTCGATATCTCTACGATGATAACGAGTTCGACGATAAGGTGAAAGAAAACCCGGAACCAAGGGGAATCCAGTGTCAGCAAGGTAATACTTACCTATGAAACGTTTATATTTAGCATTTGTGCTAACAATTAAAATCCATAATGAAAAAGCTACAAAACTACTAACCCATAGGAATTGTTAGCTTATATCCTTGGCGTAGTATTGCACTTCTTAACAACCTACCATCATGTGCCGATCCTTCTCAATCGAAGAGTACATATGTAAATTTCATATCAAAGGTGCAAGCCACTAAGACATTTTGAGAAATGACTTGCTTCCTATTGCGGTATCTAGCTTGATCCTCTACAGGGACATTTGCAGCAATGTGTGTACCGTCTATCGCCCCTACAGCATCCTACAATAAAAAAATGGAAAGTATGTGAAAGTTTGTACAATATGTGATAGACAAATTATATAATGAAGTAGCTATGAAGACCTCACCTGGAAAAATGAGTACCACGACTTCACATTATCCTTCTCGTATGGTGAGTTATTGATAGTGGCATTGGTCACAACTTCTCTATACAGCCCAAGACAAGCATGCAAAATCCTATAGAAATAATAGCTCACTGTTTGTCCAGATCTAAATAAAGTAAAACTTCCAGCACGAGTACGTTGGTCGTGCCCGATGGTGTTGAGGAAAATAGCAACTTGTTCCTCAACTTGGACTGATTTACTATCAACCAATCCGAAGGTTCGTAGACGAGCACATAAGCTTTGGAACGGACCTATTTTCATCCTAAGAAGGTCACGACATATTCTGTCACTCGTACCAAACATTCGTGTTAAGGTCATTTGTCTCTCAACTACCCAATTTCTATGAGGACCCTAGGAAGATGTCGGGCACGACATCTAATACCGTCATATATCACAATTACTTGGATGACCATGGTCCAAAACAAGCCCACGTGTTGTATTTGGTACCGACGTTTCCTCCTTTGTGTATCCATGGGACTCTACTACCACATATTATAACACACGTAAAGCAAACATAGACAAATTAGCGTATACATTATATAATATTAGAAAGTTATTCACAAACCCTACACCTCGGCAGTGATTTACAACCTCAGTAGCAATAGTCTGGAGCTCATAACAAAAAAGCACACAAGGTGCAAATTTTAATAACATACATGAAGGAAACACGAATACAGTTTGAGAAATCAATAACTCAGTAGTTGTGGTATCTAACTCATACGATCAATACCTGCGTACATTGAGTTTAGACGAGATAATTAAGTAACATATATGTACAATATGTAATCCATTACAAATTATGTGTGGACGGTCATAATCTCGGTGAGTTTTGTATTGAGAATTTGCCTAAACAAAATGGGACTTGATTTACAAAATGTAAAGGTTTCGGAATACGGTCTCCGAACTTGCTTTTTTCCATGTTCATTTCGAAATTGGTTCTATTGCTTTGGCATCCACCTCATATGGTATTTTGTCTTCAAGTACAACAATTGGAGAAGGCTATAGTGTGTGAAGTTGATCCAGATATAATGCACAAAGTTGCATTAACTATGTTTCACAAGGCATAAGTGCCAAGTATAAGTACATGATATAAGTACATTTTCACTTTTACATTTACACTACAAATCTGCACTCACTCATTATATGATTTCTAATGATGGATAGATTTCATTATTTGTTTTTCTTCCATTAAACTCAAGTACAATATTCATCTTCACTTTATATAAGCCTCACGAAATTAATAGAGAAATTAAGTGAATGGAAATCAGGTTCGTCAATAACAAAATACAAAGTGAAGGAAATTCAGTTTTCTCAGCGATTCAATAATTATTTTGGCTCCCCAATTGGAGTGCAGATATGTCAAAGATAATGGCTACATGAACACACGTTTTCATCATGAAATGCAAGAACACAGGAGACTTCAATTTTAAGAATGACAAATAGAAATACAAAGTGGTGTGGAGTATGTATATGTTAATCATTTGTCTCGCATTTTAACTTACAGGAATGATGAAGAAGTAATGATTTGAGCCGAGCAGCTGAGATTGGCCAAGAAATCAGGGCACGAACAGAAAAATTGGCTGCTGCAATCTTCGAGCTCCTGCTGTTGCGATTTCCAAATGGGGGTTGAGTTGAGCGAACTAAGAGAATGAGGAAGACAATGGCAGCTGCGATTTTCGAGCTGGGGAGAAGGGGATGCGATTTCCCTGCTGCGTAGTGAAATGGGCGGGCTTCTCAAATGAAATAGCCTTGATAAATTTTCCCTGGAAATTTGATTCTCCTATCCAGGTAAGAAAATGTTTTCTCGTTTTGTAAGGAAAACACCATCACGTGCTGAAAAATGGGAAAAATTTTACCTGGAAAATTTTGTCAATCAAACAGACCCAAAGCTGAAAAATTGGTGGAAAATTTTCATTTTCCATGAAAAAAAAAGGCAATCAAACACAGCATTAGGATCTGTTTGATTGCACTATTTTCCATGGAAAATGTCACATCCATGGAAAATGTTTTCCAACTTTTGTTGTTTGATTGCACATGAAAATGAAAATGATTTTCAAGGTACAATCACTTAAAGCATGCTTTTGGCCACTTTCTTGAAAAATATTTTCTCACCATTTTGGTGAATTTTTGTTCCCACCTTACATGGAAAATATTTTCATTTTTCACCATTTTCTATGGAAACCAATCAAACACAGCCTTATGGTCCGTTTGATTGCACTATTTTCCATGGAAAATATCACATTCGAGAAAAATAATGTCACATCAGGAAAAAATATTTTCCTACTTTGGCTGTTTGATATAAGGTTGAAAGGAAAATATTTTCTAGGATACAATCACTTGAAGCATAAATTTGACCATTTTAGTGGTTTTTTTCTTTTCCACTCTTTCCAATCTGATTCCATGGAAAAGAAAAGATTTTCCATGTAAGTAGGAAAGAAAAAACTACCTATTTTGGCAAGAAAATATTTTTCAACTTCCTTTAACTGATTGTACATTGGAAATCATTTTCATTTTCCATGTGCAATCAAAAAGCCAAAGATGGAAAATATTTTCCACTGATGTGACAAGATTTTCCATGGATTAGATATTTTCCATGGAAAATCTTCTAATCAAACACACTCTTATATCTTAAATGAATTAATTAGTCTCGAAAGTTACTTTAACCCTATATTTTGAAAAAATATTCCTTTTGTAACATTTTATGATTTTTCCTGTTTTGTTATTTTTTATTTTATTTTAAAAGTCACAATAATGTCTCTCTCATAATCCTAATAACTCCCTAAATTTAGGGTACATTGCTATCAAGAGAAAACTCCATATTGGCCGCAATGGAAAACTTCCTCTGAAATCCCATACGAAGAAAAAAACCGCAAATGACTGAAATCCCCAAAATTCGTCTGAAGTCACAGTTTTGATGAAGAAGATATGTGTGAGATCGTTTCTCAACCTGCTATTTATTTTAAATTAGTCCTTCAACTTTTATAATTGTTGTTTTTGAAAATGCATTTTTTAATACATTGTTAAACTTATAACATAAAATTCAAAATAGGTTTTTTGACGTTGAATACACCAAAAACACTCAAAACATTAAAAATAAACGTTTAAATAAAAATTCTTAAGAATGAAAATTCTACAAAATTAAATTCCTAAATTCTTTAAAAAAATTATTTAAATGAAAACATAAATAAAAAATTCCTATTTTTTCCAAAGTTAATTTAATATTTAATTTGTTTGTATTTTATTTTTGTAGCTGGAAAAAAATATTGTAAGATTCGCCAATTTTAAAATGGATATATTACTTGATAATATATAAACATAAAATTGTTCTATTTTACTGAATAATCAAATTCATTCAATAAAATGTCCTAAAACAATTTTTCAAAATTCCAAACTAGATGTGTTTTCCAATTTTCTATTTTGAAAAATAGTTTTTTAGAATGACAAACTAAATATGTTTTCAACAATCTTAAAAATAAATTCAAAACTCAAAATTGAAAAGTGAAAAGTGAAACGCAAACCAAACGCTCCCAAAGTGTTTCTTGACTGATCAATCGTATAAAATGTGATATTTATCCCTTTACATACATGCCCTACAAGATGGTGGTTCGTTGTACAACAATCTTGAAATCTAAATATTTGTTTTGAGCTTTAAACGAATTGAATTGCTCATTTTTTTAGATTAATAAGATCTAATACTGTATTAAGACATGAAATCACATTTAAAATATCAATCTTATTAAGAGAAATTGTTGAAATTGTTATATATTGATTATTGATTTTAATATTCAGTCTACGTAAATTTATTTTTAACAATGCATGCATGAAAACAAGAACCAAGCACTAATCAGGAAGTGGCCAACGTACCAAAGTCGTGCAACTCTATTTAGCGCTTTTCAGTGGAGTTCTTCAATATTAATTAGTTTTGTAAGCAAATTTGTGTTGCATGAAGATTAACACGACAGTGTAATTCTACCAAAGAATAATTTAGAGCTCAAAAGTCAAAACTAAAGTTAATTAATTAATCTTCCATTATCTTCATTAAGCATAAATATATATAATAATACGTACGAGCACAAAATAAAAAATATTTTTGATTGGTCTAAATTAAAAGTTTCGATATTGTGTTGTTAATTATTGAGTAATGTTATTCATAGTTGTTCATTACCGGTAGTCATCTTATGTGACATTACTCAATTAGAGTAAATAATCCATTCAATTGAATAATGCCACGTAAGATGACTACTGATAGTGAACGATTATGGATAACACATCCTTTTAATTGTCAAATTCAGAGTCAAGTCATTTACTTTAGGGATATATAGACTTTGTGCATGTATATATTTTGGCCAATTGTTTCTCTCTCTAGGAAACAAACAACATTGGATTCTTCAAACTTGCCTTTCAATAACAACAAGGTTACTTGTTCTCAAAAACCAGAAAAAAAAATTAATAAAAAAAAAAAGAAGAGAGAGAAATTTGAAGGACTAGTAGTGTATATATATACCAAATGATTGAAGTAATTAGTGTTTAATCACGACTTTAAATTTATCGAGAATAAAATATACTTTGCTATTATATATTCGTGTAATTTTTATATAGAGAGATCTTCAACTTTTGGCTCAAAATGTCAACTCTCAATCGCTTATAAAAATTGTGCATTGATGAAAAATAAATATAAATATGATTATCTTTCACTAGACGTATAGCTTTTTGAATAATATGATTCAACAAATTATTCTTATTAAGACCCTTGTAAAGTAGAGAGACGTTTTCAAATTACTCAAAAAATTAGCAAAAATGTTGATCTTGTATGAAAAATTCGTTAGTAAATTATTTTTATTGGACAATTGGACAAAAACTCCTCGTATAGAAGTTGTACTTTATCAAAGAAATAAGTCCCCACCCCCCCCCCCCCCAAAAAAAAAAAAAAAATCTTAACGAACTTTGTCGAGCTAGAAGACAAAGATAACGATTTTCCACGCCAGTTAAAGTAGTGACACCATTTTTGTTAACTCAACAAACATAATGTCTAAAGTGAAGCAATTATTTTTTAAGTTTTTATAAGTAGTAAGTCTTACAAAATGTGTAGATAATAAGTGGATACTAGGTTGTGGGTCCTAAGAAATATTTACAAAAAAAAATATGTTTGACTAATTTAATGAACTTAAATTATAATTTAAGCAGTAAGTTCTATAAAATGTGTAGATAAAAAGTGAGAGTACATTTCTATAAGATGTATGAATAAAAATTATGTTTGATAGATTTATAAGTACTTAAACATGATTTAAGAGGCAGATAATTTGATATTGAAGAGGGAATGAGGTGGAATGAGATTCGAACAGGAGACATGTTATGTGATTGGGAATCTCAACCTCTTCACTTTGGTATCTGTCTATCTGTAAATCATTGCCATAATAATAGTCACTGTCTACGTCCAACGTCCTATATATATAACTCTAACCTTGTCAAAAAGCAAAAGCAAAAGCTGCCCGCCCCGCCCCGCCCCCCCCCCAGGGGGGGGGGGTGCGGATTTTGAAGTGTGGATCAAGTGATGAAAATGGTAAGATCTAGCTTGAATTTCCGAGCCAAACATTCCATTGTTCTCTTCCCAAGTTAGAGACAGAGAGAGAATCTTGGGATCACTAGAGGGTAATCCCACTTATTACACTCAAACTTTTATTAATTACAGTGAGGACAAAACAGGGACGAATAATTAAATGTGTATGATTTAAGTATTGGGTTAATTATATAATATATCACCGAACTTTATATTATGTTTTATTTATACTATCGAATTTTAGTGCTTGTTTGGTCTAGTTTTTAAACTAGTTTTTCAACACAAATTGGTTTTTTTGACCATATTTTTGCCTTCCTAGCATGACATATTTGACCATTTTTGTTGAAAAACTAGTTTTTAAACTAGATCAAACAAGCTTTTAATTCATTTCATTTATACTATCAAATTATAAAATTAGTTTCAGTTAAACTACTTCGTTAACTAGTCGTTCATTGTTTTCTGATATGATACTACTAGGTCATTAATTGACTTATGTATCTCGCCACGTGTATGAAGTTCAAAATAAAAATATGTTTTTGACATTAATTAAACGACATTGGACATAAAGGTTGTCGAAATGGTTGGTACAAAAACGTATCAAAAATGTATTTTCATTTCGAACTTCATACAAGTGAACAATTATTTCACACGTGACGAGATACGTTAGCCAATTAACTATTCGTTAATGTTACGTCAGAATTTTCATTAAATAATGAACATATGATTAACAAAATGATTTAACTGAAAGTAATTTTAAAATTTGGTGGTATAAATAAAATAAATTAAAGTTTGATAATATAAATAAAATAGAGTATATACTTCAGTATTATATGATTTAATTAACTCTTTTAAGTATTTCTTTCTAGAGCCATGATATGATATACACACACTCGCATTGAGAGTAAGAGAGATAGAGATAGAGATGGCTTTATTTGTGGGGACTAAAGAGTTGCTTTATTCCTTCTTGGTAATCACCCTTGATTCTTACCAAAGTAGAATTCCAAAGATTCCTTTTCTTCCATACTAGGAATGCCACTTGCACGTATTATTACTACACGCATTATACTGTTCAATTCTATCTAATTTATTTAAACCGACATGCTTTAATTAAAGACATATTTGAAACACGTTACTTGATAAGATTGAATAGTATAATTAATAAGATTTTTTTTCTTTTCTTTAATATGGTCAGAAGTAGAACTCATTGATTGCACGTGAAATTTACATATAAAAAAGAGATGGACTAAAAAAATACTACGTGGACACTTCTATTTCGAGATGAAAATACGTAAATTTTCTGTGATTTTTTGTATTTTTTTTTATTCCTTTGTAGTAAATTATTCAAAAAAATTATATTGTTTAAATTTGTAGAAGTGACCCCACTTTCACATCCTACATACTTACTGAATCAAACAAAAGTAATGTTTATATACCTATGGATTCATTAAGAGATCAACTTATTATCTATCAACCTATCACTTCAATAGATTATGAAATGATTTCATTATTCATGATATGCATTTTATTTTCTATAGAACTTTTATTTTACCTTTAAGATACAATTCATTTAAATTGTAGAGTGTTCGAATTGCTCGTTTGATCTATAGTTTCAATTCCTTAAATAGGTACAAATATTTTGTTTCGTTTTAAATTTGTCTTGACCTTGTTTCTTTAAATTGTTGAACGTGTCTTTTAAGAATTTCCATCATTGAAATAAACAATTTTGTCTAATTGTGTGACTTTTTTATATTATAATCCTATGTATTCTTCCAACATCAAGATTCATTCAAATGATAGAATTCTCGAAAACAGCAAAAAAGAACATTCTTATGGAAAAAATGTCCCAAATTCCATTCAACAAAATTCAACCTAGTTAAGGATTTGTCACATTCTTAAATTAGCTCCACTCATTGGCCAGGCACACTGTTTTTGCCCGTTTAAACATTCAGACAAAATTTAAAGTTCTTTGTTAATATCGAATTCGAGCATCTTGACCTAAAAATTGTAAAATGTCAAAAGTCAAAGCAGGTCCACCATCCATGGATTGAATCAAAGGAAAATTAAATAAATAAATAAATAAAAATTGGTTCAATTTTTTTAATTTTACTAGATCTATAATCGAATATAATATTGAATCGTTTCACAATTTTTCTAATATATCGAACGGATGATTTTCCACATGATTGCTAATAACATTTGTTGATTGCAGATAATAGTTGAAGAAAAAACACGAGTTTTTGTCAGAAGCATGACACAAAGATAAAGAGAGAAAAGAAAAGAAAGTGTCAAGTGTGAAGTGTGAAGAAGAAGACTCCTGACTCCGTCTCTCTCTTTTTCACACACAGTAACATATATCGACGCAGCTCTGAATCGCGTGCAATTGCATGAAAATGCAATCTTGAACTTGCTGTGTAGACATCTTTTGACTACTGATGTAATGCAGTCTTTAATGACGTACGTGAGTCTCTTCCAGAATTCTCTCCCACTCACTTTGCTTATCAACTTTAAATAATTACTAATGTCCAATACTATTTTATTTTATTTTATTGGACTATTAAAATTGGATTTTTTATAGCCACCTAAACAGATGCTAAGTATTACTCATGCTATATAACATTATTCAAGAATTTTGGATTTTTTAAGGTAATATTTTAGTATGAATTGAATTGGGCATTTTGGCATCTTTTCATATTCTTGTCCAATCTCATTTGTCGAAATTCTATTGAGATTGATGTGGTGTAATGACACTACGATGATTAGACACTCGTAAGTATTGAAACTTACTTTATTGTTCAAAATCAATTAATTAATAATGTTTTCCGAACAAATATATATAGCTTGTTTGTCGAAATTTTCTTGACATTGATGTAGTGTGACCTTCATGTCACTCTAACAGTCATGCCAATCAACGTGTTTGATGAAGTTGAAAAGGGAAAAAGAAAAAGATTATTGAAAAAGTGATGATATTCATAGTCGTTCACAGCCTGTAGTTATTCTACGCGGCATTATTCAATTAGATGAATTATTCATAATAAATAGCTATAAATACATTATTTAATTGGAGTAAATAATTCATCTAATTGAGTAATGCTACGTATGATGACTACCGCTAGTGAACAACTGTACGAATATATAGCATTATTCTTATTGAAATACCTATTTTCTAAGTGAGAAGTTTTCTTGGGGACATGAATATAACTAAACTCTAAGTAGATTTTCTGTAAATTTTCAGGAATGAAGTAAAAGTGAATGGTTTGGATTATTTAAGGGTGAAAGAGTACAAGTACTGTAAGATTATTGGGAACTAAACCATCTCTTTTGTTGGGTTATTTTGGTTTCATTAATAAGCTACTTTCTTTGTTGATATATAGAGTATAGTTAATTTCTTAATTTCTAATATTCTACTATTTAATAGTTTTTGCTATCAACAAATTATATGAAGTACCATTATATTAGAAAAAAATTTAAACAAATTATAGTAACTAAATTTTTTAAATATGTGTGAAAATAGAAGTATATATCTTTAATTCTTTATAGACGGAGAGAGTACGGTTAAGCATTGTAGGAAATTTGACCGATGTGACTGTTCAAGGCATCCCCAATTAGGTAAATGTGTGTTTCTTGTGTGATAAATTCATTTAAGGCTAAACTGAAATTAATAATATTTTTTTATAATTAATTGTACGTACTAGTATATTGTGTCGAAGACATCTAAATGAATTTACATGATATCTCATGTTAACAGATTAATTAAACTTTTAAACAAGACGATTAACTGCTATCATACTAGAAAAATTAATTTAAATTTAAGAGCTTGTTCGGTGCAGATTATTTTCTAAAAATGGGTTTTTTGTCTACTTTTTTTAACTATTTAAACTTTGTTATTGTGTAAAAAATTTGAATAGTAAAAAAAAAGTAGGCTAAAAATGAGTTTTTTTTAAATAAAAAAAAAATTAGAACTGAACAAGCCCTAAGTCTCTTTACAAAAATTGTGCACTTGTTAGATTTTTAATAAAAAAATAATCCGACTTGCTTTAATTTGTAAGATAACCTTTTAATTTGCATTTGTATTGTTTTCAAATATGTGAAGAGGGTACACACCTGAGTTGATTAACTAAGTACTTATTAATTAAACTATCTTGACAAATCAGATTAATTCTTAAATAAATTTTAAAGAAGCCAAATTTTTATTAATTAAAAAATAAGTCCTTAACTAAGGAAATAAAACTTAATTTAATAAAACTAGTTCCGAAATATATTGATAGGTGCAAATGATCAACATTAAGGATCAGTTTTTCACCGGCCTTGTAATAAAATAATCAATTGTTTATGAATTGGCGAGCAGAATATAAAATAATTAGTAACAATTCCTGAGAAATAATTAACATTGGACCTTAAATTAGTAACACAAAGCTACAAGAACTCAATACACTCACTGTTTAGTCTACACATATATTAATTCTGAAATCAAAGCAGTACTGCAGGCTAATACTACAAATCAAAATAATTCAAGAACAAAAATATTTATTCCCACTAATTAATTCTAGGGTTTTCAACCGATCTTAATTTAAAACCCTAAGCCTTTAATTTGTCCATCCCTGAAAGTTCTCATCAGCTGGCTTAGGTTTTAGTCACAATGCCATCGTATGAAGCTTAATTTACACATAAAATTTAAGCTTCATTGATGATAATTAACTTGACTGAAGTTTTTCGTGAGAACGTTGAGTCGAATTACCAAAGCTGACAATGGGAATTTATAAGGGGTTGTTTGTGGAAGATGAACTGAAACATGAAGGATCAGTCCAAGAAGCTGCACCAGTACTCCATTGATCATTCCCTGGCATTCCCATTAACTGCCTTGACAAATTCAACTTGGACATATTTTCTTCCATTTTCATTGATGATGTCATGTTCTGATTTAGCATTGAGCTTGAAAGTTTAGGCCGCGCCGCCTGGCTGGTTTCACCGGCAAATCTAGATTGCTCGACTCCACCTTCAAAATGGTAAAGCCCCGGTGGAGATGGATCCAAACTACCCAAGAAAGGATATTGCTGATGAAACCTCCACTGCTCAATGCCACCACTTGATAAAAGGGAAGCTACCCCAGTTCCACCACCAATGCCGCCACCTCCACCACCACTGCCACCGCCAAGGAAATTACTTCCCATCTGAAAGTTCATCTCATTAACCGGAGCTGAAATTCCACTGTAATTTAAGTTCATATCACCAGTACTATAGTTATCGGTAAGTTGACCTAAAGGAGACATGAAGCGTAGGGGTGGAAATTGAGGGGTGAGGCCTAAAATATTAGCTGGTCCAGTACTGTTGGAGGAAAGGGTACCGGTACTGGTGGAGTTAGCGGTGGTTTGCCTGTCATTATTGGGCGCTGGAGACTTTGAACTCGTAGATTTACTTCTTTTGTTTCTCCGGAAGCCGCCTCCCACCGGAACACTTCTCAGAGCGCCACCTCTAGTCCAGTACCTTCTACAGGTCTTACAAAAGTGTCGAGGCTGGGTAAGACTATAGTTGTTGAAATAGCAAAACTTTGTGTTTGTTGATTCACATCTAGGGCATTTGAGAGCAGCCTCCGGCATCGGTATGTTGGCCATACGAGCTCGCTCCGACATCGACCCGGGACGGATCGAACCCGTGCCACTGTTGGCATGAGGCTGAGCTGAAGATGGAGGCGGCGGCGGCGGCTGTGACAACAAAGGGTTTGTGCTACTACTTCCAATAATTTGATGATTCTGATGCTGCAAAAAAAAAAATCAGAAAAAGCAGAAAATGAAACATCTGGTATATTCATTCAACAAATTAAAGGCGTGAATAATAAACATATAAATAAAATATCATAAGATAAACAAAAAGAAAAAGGGATCAAGTAGAATATTTATCTTTTAAATTTTGCTTTTTTGGCAAAGAAGCCATGGAAGTATATCAAAGAAAACCCTAACCTGCTGCCAGTTGGCTGGATCAAGATAATCTGGAATTGAAGAAAAAACCATTGTTTCTTGATGATCTTTCTCTTTTTTTGTAAAGGTTAATTGGTTTTGGAGGTGTATAGTGGAGAGAGAATCACTCAACTCTATAGAGAGAAGATAATAAAGGGAGAATGAGAATAAGGAGCTAAAATAAAGGAGGGGGCTTTATGAGTGTATATATAGAGAGAGAAACAGATACTTACATATACTCTCTCTCTCTCACACACACACACACACACACTAAGAGCAAATTTGCTTTCTCTCTGTCTGGTTTTGTTTTATTATTTTTAGGGTTTTTACTTAGCCTTTAAGCTTCTTTTTTTGATCTTGTGTGGTGGGAGATTGCTACAATTGCTTAATAATTAGAAAAAGTTGCAATGTCATTTTAATTGTAATATATGATTTAGAGGGAGAAAGAATGTGAGATTGAGATGGCAATTAGCATTATATATTATAAAAGAATGTTACTTTTCAAGAAAATTTATTAAACTAATGTCAAATATTAATTATAATTTCATGCAAAGGAATTAGGTAATTGGTGGAACCAAGGGTGTCCCGACCGAGTCCAGATCTGTTGTATAAAATATATGTCTTTTTAGTCATCCCTTCAATAAAAACTTTACACATCATCAAATAAATAGATGAGAGATGATTAGAGCATCTTCAATGCATTCAATGGATTGGAAAAAAATGTGTCATATCATCAAATAGACAATGTCTATTAAAAATACTTCTCCAATGCACAATGTAGAACACTATGTCAAGCTGACATGATACTAGAAAAAATAGAAGATGTGAAGTACTCCTTCTACATCTAGACATTCTATGAGATTAGATGAGTCGGTAATTTTTTAATTTTTGACTTAATTTTTAAAAATTCTATTAAGTGAATTAGTTTTATTATTATTTAATTTAAAAAAATAAATGCCACATAATCAACATTGTTGGATTGTAAAATGAACCCATTGGAGAGAATTTTTGAACTTCATCGTATATTCATTCTACATAATCTAGAAATCCGTCTATTTAATTGCCACGTCAACCACAATTCATTGATTGCATTGGAGATGCTCTTATGTTAAGTACTTTCTAAAAAATCTATGTGACAAAAGAGAAAATAAATGAGGAGAGAGTGTGGAAGGGAGAAAGAATACAAACAAAAAAAATAGATGAGAAATACAGACACAATTTAATTAAAAAAATATTTGAAAGGCCGTCTAACATGATATCTAAAATTGAACAATATGTTGAACATCCTTCTACAATAAATGTTGCCGCGTGAGTTTTATCCTCTCCACATTATCGCTACATTAGCTGGATATTAAAAATAGAAGGCAGCATATTGGAGATGCTATTATAGACAATATTTAATACATTCATAGTTACTGTTATTGATAATGTGTAAAGTTTCTATTAGAGGACGACTAAAAAAACATATATTTGAAATAACAGATCTAGACTCGTTCGACAACTTTCCCTTCTCTCACTCTCTATCTCTCTCTCTAGCTTTACTTTGCATGGGACTACTTGTTCATAGTGCACCCACCCATGCACATGATATATATATATATATATATATATATATACACACACATTCACAACAAAAGAGTGGGATCTTTTTTAAAATCAAACCGCTTAGGAGAACCTTCAACAAATAAAAGTGAAGTGCATAAAAGTATACTAGTCTCGAAAACTCAAAACAGTAGAGTAAAACAAACAAATTCCATATCCATGTGCTCTCGACATATTCATCGTGCGAGCGTAGGAGATATTTTGTTGGCTCGTGGTTGTTTTCATAATCACTACTATCTTCGTAACAGGTCAATAGCTGACCATATATAACTCAAGTCTAGCATATCAAATCCTTCGTTAGTATCTCCATGTATGTATCTAAATGCATATCCCGCATGACCGTGTGTCCGTTTGGTATGGATTATAAACTAGTTTATTTGACTAAAATAGTTTATTTGACAAAAAATGGTCAAAAATATCATGCTACAAAGCAAAAACTTTTGTCAAATAAACCATTTTGGTCAAATAAACTAATTTATAATCCACACCAAACGAAAATCTTGGAGCTCTTACACTAACTATAGTTGATCTAGTCCTAGTGAAATTAGACAGAGATCAGCTTCCTAATTTTCTAGGAAAATATAAGAATATGTTTGGCAATGTTATAAACTGATCAAATATCATTTTTTTCTACACATTCCGTACTTATAATTTTATCTATTTTTTATCCACACATTACGTAAGACTTACTACTTCTACAAAAAACTTTACCAAATAAGCACTTAAATCCCATGATGATATCGTCTTCACGGGTTCTTTCAATTGGATCCTCTGCTATAGGAAAAACTGGAAAACGTGCAACCGGTTCAAACAAAGGAAGACAAATTAAAAAGAAAGTAAGGAATATTTTGGTTCCTTGCTGGAAAAGTTAAAAGCCATTTAAGACCAAACCATGACGTCCAAATTAAAATTATTCCATGATAAACTTCCATAGAAAAGGTTATGACTTTACTTCTTTACGTGATATAATTTTATCACATTCATAAAAAGTTGTGATTTATACTTCTTAGGATATGATTTATTCATAGCTTCCCTTTTATAAAGATAATTAAAAAATAAAAAAACTATGTATATGTGCACTGTTTGGGTCCAAATTATTTCGCTTTCGGTCAACAAAGTTGGAACTAATTGAGGTCTAACATAATCGCATTGGATTCCCAATGAGAAATACTTGTCTCATCTAGTGCAATTGTTTTTTTCCCCCCAAATTACCTACATTAGGCGAATCGTTTAAAATTAAAAGTTTGTTAGAATTCGAAAATATATTTATTTAGATTAAATCTTTAGAATATCATTTCACTTACAATCACATTCATTTTGTTACAAATAAGATTTTTAGTCTTCAATTGCATACACATAATTAAAGAATCCATATATCATACCATAATTATCGAGTACAATTAATCTGAAGAGTACTTGTCTCTATTGGTGTTGAAATCGAGAGAGTTGGATCTTCCACGGTCTAATCACCTCAATAATTCTCAATGGAATCTCTGTCTATAATGATGTGGAAGAGAAGAACAAAAATTATGATTGACATGTAGACCATAACCTTTATTTATAGTAGGAAAAATTTTGGGCTGGTTACTTAATTCAATTAAAGTCATATATGTCATACAATAGCAAAAACCATCCATTTAAATACGTAAAGACCCACAAACTAATCCATCTACCTGTTTAGAAACTCCTCCATTTAGTTTTAGCAATTTTCATCTTCTTCTTGCATTTGATTCTTCTCATCGTAACTACATACAAACAATTCGAAGGCTGCTATTTCAATGGCGAAGGTAATATTTTTTGTATAAAGCAATCATTTTCGATTAAAAATAACTATAAAAATGTTGAGATATTGTTCTAATTGAAACATATGCAATGCTGTTAATGATAGAAGTTTGGATTAACTGATTCGACTAGTTTTTGATAATATAGTTGCTGTGAGTTAGGATTTTGTCAAAACATGTGATATAGGACTTTGAAATGCATGATACTGTATACTATGTGTTTTGAAATGCGTGATACTGTATACTATGTGTTAATATTTGGAAAATGTTTGATACTGTTTCGATCTATGATATTCTTTTTCTATTGGATTGGACTTTTCTATGTTGAGTGTGTGTAATATTTTTCTTGTTTCTAATGATAGTGAAATATTAAAATATCTTTAATATGTTGATATCTTAAACCACTATTATCTATGATACTGTTTTATTTAGATAATGTGTTATGGTATACTTATACCATACTTTTGTCTTTGATACTATTTTATTACGATAATGTTTCAACATATGATACAGTTTTAATCTAATCTACTAAAACAGTATCATTACTTCAATCATTAAAATATCATGTGCTTAGTAAAAATCTATGATAATGTTTTATTTAGAAAATGTGATATGGTATTCTTATACCATGTTTTTATATTTGATACTATTTTATTATGATAATGTTATATTTAGATAATGTGCTATGGTATTTTTATACCATGTTTTTATCTTTGATACTATTTTATTATGATATTGTTCCAATCTCTTTGTTTTATCTATGATACTATTTTATTTAGATAATGTGCATTGATATACTAATACAATGCTTTTTATCTTTGATACTATTTTATTATAATAATGTTTCAACCTATAATACTGTTTCAATCTATAAACCATAGGTACAGGCTCCCAGTCATTTTGTTCCACCCATTCGGAGCCAATTGCGTCGGAGCAAAGCCATACGCTCGTAGAATTCTTCGAAAGAAAAGATGCAGTAGCAACTTCATCCTAGCCACGAACAAATGAAGGTGTAAAGCAGTACACCCCCTCCTTGGGAAGCAGGCCCGTTCATGGGGCCCCGGGATTATGAGTTCAATGTCACTAGGGACCTGTATGACTCCCTCAACAAGTCCATGTCCGCCTCCACCATTATCGACTGAACATCCATGGCAGCCCATTGGATGGAGACGACACTAGGGGGGGTCTCCGCTCCCAATCAGTCTTTGCGTGGAAGTAATGGCTACGCCTCGAATAAGCATCACGTTGGCCATAGACGATGACACAGGAAGAGATGCCTCTTCCTCTTCACGTTCGAAAGCTTCTTCCTCGACGAGGTTTGCAGACATTGTTAAAAACACTTAACAAAAGAATAAATAAAGGCGTTTAAGAGAAGTGTTTACCTAAATCTAGGTCTTCGACGAAAGTGCAGACAAAGAAATGAACGCCGGAAGGTTCTTGTCGGAATATAATAAACGCTGTGTTTTTCTTGAAATTGCTCTCTCAATATCACGCAAGGAAAGTGAGCAAATGGACCTATCCTTTATATATAAGCGGGGAGTAGTGAATTGTGACCATTGGATCTAATCAAGGCTCATCTGCGCCGTTGGAACTTAAAGGTCATCCCAACCATTGAATGCCAAAGGACGCCCAACGGTCATCTCACTGAAGGGTCCTGATGTAAGCGTGCCTAACATGCGCGCGTAGGAGTTGGTTTTCTTGGAAAAATCAAAGCCTCTGAAATTTAATGCCATCATTACCTGCAGTCGTCTTTTCATCACGTCCGAAGAGACGTTCGGCACTACACCTAATCAATGCGCGCCTCGTGGCCTCAGCCATTAATTCTCGCACATCATGCCTCTACCGCCAAGCATCCCACTTAGGACTAGCCTTTGCAGCATGCCTATTCCCCTTGCTAAGCGTCTCCCACTTGACTGGCCTTTGCGGCAAGCATCTCCCACTTGGGAACTAGCCTCTGTAGCAAGCATCTCCCACTGGGGACTAGCCCCGACTGGAAGCCTCTCCCACTTCGGACTCGCCTTTGCTGCCATGTTCCCCACTTGGGACTTGCATCTGCGACAAGCCTCTCCTACTTGAGACGCATTCGCAACATGCCTCTTCTCCTTGGGACACCGCATCTGCTGCTAAGCCTGTCCCACTAGGGACGCATCTGCTGCAAGCCTCTCCCACTTGGGGACTAGCCTCTGCAGCAAGCCTCTCATACTTGGGACTAGCCTCTGCAACAAGCTTATTCCAACTCGGGACTTCTCCCCTAGGTCAAGTTCAGTACCTCACATGAATGACAGTTCTTGAGCTTGTGGGACTATTGTTACACTTACAGGGTGCTCCACAGATGAGAGTGTACCTTGAATACATTCCTCTCACAAATGAACCAATGTTACATTCCTCTTGTACCTCCGCCCCGCACCTTGTATAGTCGGCTCTGCCATATGAGCCTATGTAAGTCTCTGCCAATTGAGCCTCTTCCAAAGTACCTTGTCGAAATGCCTCTGCCAATTGGGCTTCTTCCAAAGTAACTTGTCAAAACACCTCTGCCATTGAGCCTCTTCCAAAATTAGGGCGTCATGTATAGTATAAGCACATAGAAGCCCTGCCTTCCAGACACACAAACAACCCATGCCTCGTTACCAAGTCCAGCACTCCTCATAAATAATGGAGGTCTTGAACTTGAAGGACTATTGTTACGCCTCAATTCCACGTGGTGCTCTACGTGGACAGAGTCAAAGTCAAGCTTGCCTAGTAGGTTGTCACCTTCTATTTCGAGGAGGTTGGAAGAGAAGGATAAGAAGAAGAGGTTGTTTCCTTTACGCCAAGGAGTTTAAGAAGAAGAGGCTGTTCTTTCATGCCGAGGAGGTTGGGAAGTCAAAGCGATCAAAGACTAACCCTGATTGCGTGTTGAGAAAGCCTTCCCTAACACTCTGCGAGTCAGACCTGAAGAGACTGATAAGATAGCCTACCAATGCGGCTTTTCACAGTCGTAACCTCTTAGCGTGCGGCTGAAAGGGACATCTTTATTAAAGTCAATGATGTGACACCCAAGATGTGAAGCGAGGACTCTTTAGATTGAGTCATTGTCGCACATCGAGAAAGGGTCAATCAATAAGAATTTGCCTATAAATACCAAACTCATTTCCACAAGAAATGGATGTTGAAGTTAAAACTCTCGCACAAAAGAAAACATAAGTCCTATATGTTAATTAAAACTTAAGTATTCATAACCACTTGGAAAATTATTAGTTATGGGCCCTCAAATCACCACCTCTACCACAGCGTGTTCCTCTCACACACAAACATCTCACCCACCCAGTTCCAAGTGTTCCAGGAATATCTACGTGGTTGATTAAACAACATGGCGGTCCAAGCGTGTAAAGAAATCACACGTAGTAAGAGGAGACGTGAGATTCTTGTTGGCAGCCATTTTTTGGAGGTAACAATTAACATTTATCGGCTTAGTGTAAATTTCCCAACAATTAACTTTTAATGCAATGGACCAAAGGGGAAAGAAAAAGCATTTAATCAAAAATTACTATAGTATGATTCATATATTAACAGGAGATAAAGAAATTATTCGATATATGTAACCCTTCCAGCCAGTGAGCAGAACCTAACATGTATATTTCACTGAACCCTAGCCAAAACATGAAGAATTCTATACTTAATTATATTTTGGAGATATTTTGGGATCCATTCTGGAATAACATTGCTCATTTGAAAGACTACAAGAATTATTGAATTGACATTGGCCGATAATAGCCAAATGGTATGTTTGGTAACGTGAACTAGATTATACTAGACAATATATATATATATATATATATATATATATATATATATATATATATATATATATATATATATATATAATAGTATGCGCCAAACATACCTCAAGTGTCTATTTGTTGTATAATTTCAAACCTATATGATGATCAAGAAGTAACCAAGCTGATCATTACAATGTATCAACCATACTTGTAAAATTGTCTGGTTCCTCCAGAACCTACAATAGATCCAGACGACATGTGAATTGAAAAAATTCAAGGTACTTGTCAATTCTATGGATGTTGGTAGTGGTGCATCAACTTGAGAAGCAAGAGAAAATTCCTACTGCCAACAACAAGCGGTGGAAATTAAAATCCAGTAGGCAGGATGTACAGATTCGAGGGGCTTTTTAGCAATCATCAAATATTATACTCAAGTTTCGATTCACACAGGACTGCACAAATCCTCATATATCAAGTATGGAAAAAAGAGAAAAAGAGTATAATGGAATAACCGTATAAGCACTGTAATTCAACTATTTTTCATACTGAAAACACAAATTCTTTACATATTTTCCCAATCAACATGAAAGATGTCGTGTCCATTAAAGTCAAAATGGACTCAACCATAGCATGAGGCAATGTCTACATTAAGATTTGTGTTTGAGAGCTACAATAAAAGGGCAGAGTTCATTAGTGAAAAGGGGGAGGGGGAGATGCTGCATGTACTATGATAATATTAGGTGAATAGACGCAATGTCTACATTAAGATTTGTGTGTGAGAGCAATAGTAAAAGGGCAGAGTTCATTAGTGAAATGAGGGAATAAAGGGGGAGGGAGAGATGCTGCACGTACTATGATAATATTATGTGAATAAACGCGATGTGCAAAACCATTTAAGAATAAAATAACATTTTCACATACAAGTATTATTTACTTCAGATATAAACATGAACAGTACTGAGTGTTATTATTCCCAGGCAAGCCAGAAAACCATCCAAATCCCACTCTAGCCTAATTATCAATATCCATGCACGAATCTCATTATGTTAGTGGTGTGGGTTGCAGCCATTCAACATCAATTATAGTTCATTGCAAACAACAATGTCCTCCGGAAGTTGCAAAAAGAACAACTTTTTTCACAGCAAGGAAATTTCAACAAACTTATAACCTTTGATAAGGTGCTGGGAACAGAGAATGACATATTGCGCTTAAGAAAATGCAGAACAGTGTTTAGTTAAAGAAAATATCCCCATATTCCTTTATGTTGTCCCAAACTATTTAATACTAGTATACCGCTTGATTGCGGTGGAATCTGACCGTTGAAGTTTGTTCGTTGAAAAATACTGAGGAGGAAGAAGATTGTGAAAGAATTTTGAAAAATGGTGAAGAGAAGAATTAAGAAGGAGAGATTTGAGGAGAGGGTATTTTTTTTTAAGAAGACAGACGTATATGTTGAATTTGTGTGAGTAGGGGTGAAAATCTCCCTCACGGTCGGTGATCATTGCAGGTTCTAAGAAACATAAAATGAACTAAAGGGGGACGGAGTGGAGCAAGAGAGAGAAAGAAAGAAAAGGACTTACAATGTTTTAAATCAAGAAAATATTCAAAATCACATGATAGTAACCAACATGTCACATAAAGATCAATGAAGAATGCACACATACCTAATCCCGTATAAATGGCCAGAACAAAGAAATAAAATCAAACAATCGTCGATATTATGTCACGAACAAGAGAGAAAAGGCGGAAAGCACAAATACCTGGACAAGTATAAATGGTAAAGGCCTTGGAATGCAAAATGATAAGCAAGCAACGCTTTCCAGGTCGGGCCCTTTGAAGCTGAAAGCCAGATCAACAAGGCCTCACATATGCAAAGGCTCACCTCATTGGAAAATCAGGTAGCTGACCTTATTATCGATTTATGAAAATCCGAACATGAGGGTACCCTCACCTAATAAGATTCGATCCCTAGGGGAGCCCACCCACCAGATATTGTCAAAAATTCTAGCTTGGAATCTTCGATGAGAAATCGAATTTTCCTTTAGCGACCGTCAAGCATCTCAAACTTTGATTTCAAATTAGTCAACCTTGCCATTGAAAGAAAGAAAAGATCAAGAATCAAAAGCGCCTTCAAGCAAGTCCATTGCATACTTCTCTTATCATGTCCTTTTTCAAGTCGAGCTCAATACAAAGTCTTGCATACTTTATTTATGGCTTTCAGCTTCGTGGTTTTAAAAAATGTGGAGGCACATTCCCAAAATTAAAAGCTGCTGGTTGTGCAGTATAGTCTTTCAAGACCTGAAATTATATTTTTTTTTACAAAAACAGAAAGGTCGAGGATCATGGAAAGGCGTGGAAAGCATTAGTGAAAATTCACCAAACTGGTGATAAAGAGAGCGATTTTGATAAAATCTTTGTACATTGCTAGCAGGGCATTTTGTATAATCTGCAACATTATTAAGTCAAGCCAAAAACAACTCAGAAGCTCGGAAGAATGAACAACTCATAAGCTCGGAAGAATGAAATCTTTTACGATTAGGGATGACACACCAGCGAGACAAAGGTATTCCATTATGTAGAAAAAATTGTTGAAGTAAGATATTCTGTGGAACAGTAATTCCACTTAAGATCTATTGGTAGTAAAGGTAAAATCCATTGCAAATTCATATTTGATCGTGAGAAAAAGGAATATAACTAAATCTGACATTTTTAGTTCTCCGTATTGTATAAGTAACTATTTTCTTTTCCCTTCTTTACTTTGGGCACCAGCGTCAGTGTGCTGGTCAACATGATGATTACAGTATAACTGAGCTTTTCTTCAGAAGGTTAATTAGAAGGTTTCTAAATTTCGAAGGAAATTTAATCCAAAAAAATTCTGAGTGCAGGAAAATGCTAACAAAATTTAAAGTTAGAATATCATACATTCAGTCTTGCTTAAAAAGATTTGCGTAAATCATATGTTCATACTTGTTTCTTCTAGGTCTCTCAAGATCATCTCAGCATGCAAACCTGAAATATAGAGAATAACTCCTTCATTAGGTAAGTGTTGCTGAAAGTCCTTACCAATGCATGATAATTACAAAATAAGCTGCAATGAATAGAAGCAGAACAACCATTTATCCACAAGAAAAACAGCCACTCTCGTGATCACGGAACTTTATAGATACAGTCTCATATTGACTTACGTTAGTTCTGCCTCCAATGTGCCATAGAAACACCTATGGCATAATATGACATGAGAGTCAGTTCCGGGCAATCTCAGATATTGCCGAGGAAGAAGGATTGGTTCTCCATTTTCCATTTATTTAAACAAAAAAAGTTTCCTTCTTATTTTCTCCAACTGAATATTTTGCACTTCTAAGTGGACATCATTCTTATGATGCATTTCTTCCATTAGTTAAATTCAGTTCGGGAACACACTCTTTTGTAACATTATAGGTCAAAATATAATGCACACATCAAATTTATGTAATTGGACAAGATGTGTGACTTGTGCATCTGTAGACAGCATTTTAGGAAAAACAATTAGCCAAGACTCAACATCAAACATTGAGAGTTCTAGCAAATTCAGGACCTTGAACTAAGTCCATAAAGAAAAGAGAGGAGTTTGTCGAATCAAAACTTGTTCATACCCAGAAATGCAGGCCAATTTTCAATTTTGGAAATTAAAACCAGTGTGCAGCTTTCTTAAATCAATTCTGAACCGAGAAATTTAAGTTTTTGCCTTGCGAGCTGCAGAACCGTCACATTCAGAAGTGATACTAAGAAGGGGTTGTCCAGTTGATCACAAGTAATTAAGCATAAAGTTCACACTTTCTGTGCGTGACAGCGTGAGTATGAGAGAGAGGAGGGATTCCAGCATCAATTGGGAAGTCCCTCCCATCGAATTTCCTTTTTGTCACATGTGTTAATGTCAAGAACCATGAAAACATTTAATGCACATACACCCATCTAAGGATACTCTTCTCATCAAGCTGAAGACAATGCACAATTTACTTTCCAATTGATAGGTAGGATTAAAACACACAGTAAAAGATTAGCCTGTGGTTGCATCAAACCTTGTGTAAGGAAGTTGTCAAATTATGTAATTTTCCCTCAAAATCTACTATAATTTCACTGAATGTTGGATGACACATGAGATAAGGTAGGAGAATGCAATCAAAAACAGCAAAAACTAAAGGAAAAATGGCAACTGCATAATTATGATACATTCTCATCAAGCGAAGACAAACATTAATCATCCCATGTCCTTCCAGGTTTTTAGTAAATAAAATAATATGCAAAATAAAGATCAGGCATGTGAGAGAAATCTAAAATTTGAGATTAATATGAAGGCAACTACTTTGTGCAAACCATACCAAGTTTTATGATCTTGTGACAAGCAAAACTAGGATGCAGTAGAGTTTTCACAGGAACAAACAAAACCAAAGAAGTATAGTTAGTAGAGTTCCTTATGGCACAAGATGATATGTTTGAGAATATTCAGAGTTGTATGATTCATCTGAAGCCGGTGCCTAGTCATTTTTCTGCAATTCTAAATTACTTTTAGAGAAAACTCGCTTGAAAGCGTTAGCAACAGGAACTAAGAACCATACATCTACAGAAGTATTTGAAACAAATAGTAGCAGGGCATAATATTCTAGGCAGCTGGAGATGACTGCTCGTATTGCTATGGAAAAGGTTATTGGAAGAAAGAATGTCCATTTCTACAGAATAAGTGTAGAGACTCTAATGGAGGACTAGCACAAGGAGGTCAGTCTCAGCAAACTACTAGTAACTCTTTTCAATTCCTTGGAACCCGAAAAACCTATTGGATTTTTGCCAAGTGCACTCTAAGATATATATAGGGCGGTTTCTGTCATGGTTTTTCATTATCCTCTTCATCTAATCTTACTCTTCACGCTGATTGGACGAGTGATCCTACATATAGGAAATCTACTGCTAAGTATTTTATTTTCTTGTTGTTCACTTGTTCCAAAAAAAAAAAATTATAATAATAATAATTTATTTGCAGTCATTCATTCCTCTTGCATTTGCGCATCAACTTTTATTGTTTCTTTACAGATAGGAATAGAACTATAGTTAAAAGTTACCATGTTAAATGCTAGTGAATTCAAACTCATTTAGTGTTGCAAAATTGTTGCATATCACAAGCACAGCTAGAAAATTAATTTAGGTGATTAAATTGCTGCTACCCTGTAAATTTTCCTTTAATAAGAGAACACTCAAGTCGATCAGAACTATCATCCAAATTGTACAAATAACTAACAATATTCACACATTGTAGGAGCACAGCCATGTTTACAGATACTACAATATTACACATGTGAGCGCGTGTCTGCACACAGACGTTCACATATCTAGTTTTTTTTTCTTGAGGGAGAATAAAAAACGAGTAAATAATGAGAAAAAAGCTAAAATTGATGGAACAATTTAAGTTGATCAAACGGCGTCACAAAAAACTAGGATTTGGTTTATCCAAATAAAGAATGAGTAAATAGGGTTAAATTTGAAAGAATTTTACATCCATCAAACTTTACACAGTGCAAGTCATATGAGAATAGATGGCAAAGTGAAGAACCTGACGATCGGCACGGTGGTGGATCGCCAATTCTACGGCGGCCGTCGGCGGTAACGAATCACTCTTGAAAACTGAAATGAGTTGGGAATTATTTGGGTTCCCGCTATCTGTAGTACGAAATTGTTTGCGCCTTTTATATACTGGAAATTTGATTTGATGAATTCGTCCCTGCATTCTTTTGCCTGGAACTGTTGGGTCCTCGAGTTTTTTTTTTCCATGAAAGGACTCAAAATTAAAAGAATTACATTTAAGGAGACAACATATCTAGTTTATATGATAAACTAGATATTAGAATAGAACTAGCTCTTAACTTGACAATTATTGTATTCTCAATTATTAGAGCATGTTTGGTAGAATTGAAATTATTTTTTAAGTACTTTATAAGTTGTAGGTCATATAGAATGTGTAGATAAAAAAATAAATAGTAAATTGTAAATCTTATGAAATATGTGAACAAAAAATATATTTGACTAATTTTATCTAATTAAATTATTTTTTAAATACTTAACACGTCTTTGTCTAGAAATTTAAAGACTGTAACACTTGAAAATAAGAAATAGTTGGTACACAAAAAGATGCATGTTATAAAATTAACAATTTTATTTTCCTTTTATGTTTACAACCTTGTTTTTATTTTCCTCTTGTTGAGTGGGAAATTACACTTATTAGAGTTTCCAACTTAACAAATTATAGCATTTGCTCCCAATAAATTTATCTCCACATTTGCCTCCCTGCATTTCAATTTCATATCTATTGAGTTTTCACTTACCGTTCTTATTCACTTGACCTTTAAAAATATTTTTAGTTTAAAAGACGATATTCAATAAAATTAAAAAATTAAAAAAACAATTATCTACCACCCCTGGCCTTAGCTCAAGGTAGTGTGATATCAGGCAAGACTGAAAGCGTGACAAATTTTGAGTGAGAATGAGAGAAACCTTCAGGATGGGAAAAGCAATTGGGAGATCGGAGATGCATGTTTGACGAAGCTTAAGTTATAATTTAAGTTGATTAAATTAGTCACATATATTTTTTTATCAGGCCTGCTTTTGGGCATAGGTAAGTGAGGCAACCGCCTCGGACCCAAAATCGAAGGGGGCCATTTTCATTAAAAAAATGGATTACTAAAGTTGCCTAAAAAAAAATATTTGTGCAAAAGTTTGAAATCCAACAAAATAAAACAAGCCGCATTCCATGAGGACCATGACTATTATTAGGTAGTGATCCAAAATCGAAGAGATCTATTTTTTGGGGGAAAAAAATATTGAAGCTCAGCCCAATAGTATCCATGTCCATGACTTGTCAAACTTTGTCTTGGGGGTTTAATTTTTGGACTTCCCCTCGGGTCTCGAAAATATCAGAACCGACCCTGTTTTTTATTTATATATTTTGTAGGATTCACAACTTACTACTTACTTATTATTCACATATTCTATTTGATACACAATTTATAATCACTAAAAAAATATTTTCACTACTTTCAAGCATGCGTTTAAGCATATCATATATGCTATTTTATCACTTCCTTTCCTTTTTTATTAATTTATTTTATTAAAATTGCTTCCATTTACTCATTCGTCCCTTGAACAATATTTCATGTGTGCAACAAGTCACGTTGTAATGGCCAAATTGAATCAACCCCTATATAAATACTCAAGTGCAACAAAAATAAAAGATTGAAAAGTTCGTGTAGAGGGTAAACACATTGAACGTAATTTTTCCATTTTAATTTTTAAGGAAGCACACATCACGTTTTTCTATTTTATAGATAACCATTTAAAATTAAAATAATAAATTACTTAACTTGAGATGAGAAAGATGACTTACTTTCTTATTTTCCTCTTTACATTTCTTTTTTCTTTTCAATCAAAAATAAGATTAGAATTGTTTTTTCAAAAAAAAATTGACGTTTGGTAAATTTTGTCATTAGAAAGTATCAGTTAAAAGTTGAAACTTTTTTGAAGGTTAGAGAATAGAAATACGATCACGGACCCTTCTACGTTTTCTTTTTATACTTCATAAATTTATGTCTTAATTTTATTTTATTTTCATGAAATTGGCCTAAAAAAAGGTTAGACCCTCTAAAAAATTATGTCCTGTTATACTTTAAACTTTAGCCTATCTTAAAATTTAATTCTTCATGTACACAAATGGTATAAAATTTGACCAACTTTAAAATTTAGTCTACCTAGCATGTAATGGGCTTGAAACAAGAAGGTACCAGGTAATGAATAAATATATAATTAATAATCCCCATAATATAATAATCATTAACTAATCTATAGTTAACAATTGACTTTTTTGCACAAATAGTCTCTATCTTTTGCACTTACTACAGGTTGAAGGCCTATCATTTTATTTTTCACAGTTTAGCTCCTATTTCAAACGTTTTTAGCTACAATGATCTTTTCTGTTTATTTTCGTCAGATTTAACCGTTAGTTCTTGCTTTTTCACAAATGGTCCTGCGTGCATTTTACCCTCTTCATTTTATAAGGACATTTTCAACATTTTACTGTTTATAAATAAAAATTTGTTGCAGAGATCCTAAATTTTTCATAAAAAAAATAATAATAATAATTAAAAAAATTACTCTTCTTCCCCCACCCCACCGTGAAAGAAGGGTAATTTGCAGCCGTCGTTTCTAATCTTTGAACTTTTGGCACTTTTATCTCCATTCTTTATTTTTTGTTACCCATATCCTCAACCTTTTTGATTTTGGTAGCTGAAGTCTCCAACCTTTGAAAGTTTGACACTTTTATCTTCATTCTTTATTTTTTGGCACCCATATCCTCAACCTTTCTTAATTTGGTGGTTAAAGTCCCCAACCTTTGAACGTTTGGCACTTTTATCCTCATTCTTCATTTTTTTGTACCCATATCCTTAACATTTCTTAATTTGGTAGCTGAAGTCTCTAACATTTGGACTTTTGTATCATATTTTTTAATTGAAACTTATGAAAAGTTTATTTAAAACCAAGTTTTGTGAGTAATGTTGTCTATAAATGTTGGTTTATTTAAAAAAATTTATTTTTAAAAATTTTATAAGATTTTTAGATTAATTTTTAATTTTTTAATTGAAACCGGGTCGACTTTGGTTCGACCTTTTGACCCTTGACTCGTTATATTTTTCGGATCGATGGTCAGTTATGTTTTCTGAATATTGTATTATTCAGATAAATAATTTTATTTAGATAACTATATTTTGATTAATGCTCCATTTGGAGTTATGGGTGCAAAAAAATGAAGAATGAGGATATGGGTGCAAAAAATTGAATTTTAATTGAAATCGGGTCGACTTTGGTTCGACCTGGTTCGACTTTTTGACATTTGACTCGTTATCTTTTTGGAGTCGATGACCAGTCCTGTTTTCTGAATATTGTATTATTCAGATAAATAGTTTTATTTAGAAAACTATATTTTGATTAATACTCAATTTTAAGAATATGAGTGCAAAAAAATGAAGAATGAAGATATGGGTGCAAAAAAATGAAGAAAATCTTATAAAATTGTAAAAATAAGTTTTTTTTTTTAAATAAATCAATATTTATAGATAAAATTACTCACAAAACTTGGCCTTAGATAGATTTTTCATAAGTTTTAATTAAAAAATTTAAAAATATAATACAAAAGTCCAAATGTTGGGGACTTCAGTCACCAAATTAAGAAATGTTGAAGATATGGGTGAAAGAAATGAAGAATGAGGATAAAAGTGTCAAACGTTCAAATGTTGGAGACTTCAGCCACCAAATTAAGAAAGATTGGAGATATGGGTGTCAAAAAATAAAGAATGAAGATAAAAGTGTCAAATATTCAAAAGTTGGGGACGGCGACTGCAAATTACCCGTGAAAGAATGGCTAATATCTTTGGGAATTGGGTTGGAGGTGTCGCGAACAAGGATATGACCGGAGTTATGGTGCCCGGCCTCTCAGGAGGGCAATTACTCTCATTATTGAAGATCTCTCAAGCGAATCACTTCTTTCTGGGGAGTACAAGCCCGGTGACATTGCTGTAATTCATTTGGATGATTCAGGAAATTCGGTCGTCACTAATCGATCAAACCTGAAAATCCAATTACCTGATACAACTTCCATCTTGTAAGAACTCATCAATCTAATTGTATTGCATAGCATATCTTTGTATATTACAAGCCCACAGTTTTTTAATGAAGCCGGCGACGGCAAAGAGAAAACCAGTGCTTTTGACGTTGCACTTCCGAATAACACAGGGCCCGAACAACCTATGGGATGGCCCAGAAGCTTGATAATTCAATGAGACACAGCTGAAGCTCAAGGCAGCCGAATGAATAGCCATTAATTCAGCTCAAAAGAAAAAAAAAATGAAGGAAAATAAATTATCTCAATTGGAGAACTTGAGGCCTAATTCAATGAGACACAGCTGAAGCTCAAGGCAGCCGGATGAATAGCCATTAATTCAGCTCAAAAGAACAAAAAAATGAAGAAAATAAATTATCTCAATTGGGGAACTTGAGGCCCAATTAAATTACAGTTTAAGCAAATTGATTATATCGACAAATAAGAAATAAATTATATATTAAAGAATAAGAGATAATTCTTGAGAATTTTTCAGCTGGTTTTTGTGCAGTTGGAGTGGTTGGTGGGTGTACTGTGTAGTGCAGCGGAGAAAGCGAAGACAAGAGTGCAAGGAAGACACCAAGGACTGAGGATTGAGACGAGACACAAGTGTGGTGTGGTGGAGAAGAAGAGCAATTTTTTTAGTCACTCTCTCTTTTTTTAATGAAAAGTTCAGGATTTCTGCTGCAAATTTTTATTTATGAACAATAAAATATCGAAAATGTCTTTATGAAATGAAGAGTGTGGAATGCACGCGGAGACCATTTGTGCAAAAAGTAATAACTAACAGTTAAATCTGACGAAAATTGACAGAAATGACCATTATCGCCAAAAATGTTTGAAATATGGGTTAAACTATCAAAAATGAAACGATACATCTTTAACCCACATTAAATGCAAAAAATAGGGAACATTTGTACAAAAAAAACCGTTAACAATTTATATATCACCTATATCAATCAATTAGTATATAATAATTGCCCATTCTTAAGAAGGTGTTAATCCTAATAAGATTGCACTTTTACCATATTGCGTGTTATACCCTTCTAGCTTGGGAAAAAAGTTGCAAAAGTGCATTTTCATGTGCTCACTATCACATAATGGACTTTTATATATTATGCTATCCGTCTATTCTATTTGATCACTTTAAATTTAATCATAGTTTATTTACTATTATATTTTGGACATTATAAAACATTTTATATGAAGTCATTTGGCACTTTAGTCGTAGAAGAGTTAAAGATTTTGTTCTTCAATTCAATGGTATTTGAGTTCGATTTACAACATCGTAAATAGTTTGTTTCTCTTGAATATTTTGACGTAAGATGACAAAAATAATACATAAATATTTCATACAAATATTATTTGCTCACACGCTAGTTCATAAATATTTATTGGGAGTTGATTTAACCAGTGACCACAAAATGACAAAAGAAGTAATCAGATCAATTACTGAGTTTGCATATTGACTAGATAAAGTCATAAAGAGGTTAAATGCATCGTAAACAACAATTAATTATGTGATGATTGAAGCAAAACGTGTTATTAAAACATGATTTTGGATTATAAAAATATCTCTGACGCACTTAGTAAATAAAATAGACGAACTTTCACGTGACAATTTAAGCCTGAACGTCGGATAGATCGGTCCGAATATTATAATACCTGAAACCACCTATTACAGTTCGAGTATTTCGTAAATAGAATCATTCAGTTCTATGTAATTATTGGAACCAAACTCAAATCGAACCCGTCGGTTCGGGTTCAAGTGTTCGGGTTCGGTTTCGGTTTCGGTTTCGATTCTACCCATAACATTTTTTTTTTTAAATCGTGAATTAATAATATGTTTTGAAAAAAATTAAATTTGCTAACTCGTTAACATTAAAGTATATTAGATATTAAAATAATTTACGAAAGATATAGATATTAACTGAAAAAATAGACACAAAAACTACAAACTCATAAATTAGGGTTAGAAAAATAGAAAATTACCTTTCAAAATTGAGGATTCGTTTCGGTTACAGAAGAGTTTCGCCTTCGCCGTCTTACTGTGTGTTAAGGGAAAGAGAGATGAGCGAAAGTACGAGACAAACAACAATATTTGTATTGAGCATCTAAGTAAATAGCGATTGAGAATTTGAGATTTGGGTCATTGGAATTGAGTCAATTGAGTTTGAGTTTAAGAGTGGTGAGTTTTGTACTTTTGGTTTATGTCTTGGATAGTTGGACTCTTATTTTTGGTACAGTGTTTTTGGATTGTGGGTCATTGAATTATAGTGAATAAATTGTAAAAAATAAAAAACTTTATAAAAAATGACAAATTCGGTTCCAATCCGGTACCCACGGTTCTAGTTCAAGAACCAAGAACCGACTCGGACCTGGTCAATTCTCGATTCTAGTTCTTAATTTTATTTTTTTGAACTGAATCGTAACCTCTAATTTCGATTCCACCCCTATGTCACAATAGACGTCTATTGAATTTACAGTCAAATTAAAAATTCACCTCCAATAAAATATGTCTAAAACTAATATTACTACTTATGTGGCATTTAATTTTTTTTAATTGGTAGGTCTTCAATTTTTATTTCTCTCGTCTGACATTTTTATTAAAAATAAAATCCTAAGTTAGATTTAAATTTGATGAGTACTCCGTCTAGAAGTCTGTCAAAATTTAGACGGACTTCTAAACGGTGTCTATTTTTTGGTGTGTCACATCAGTTAAATATAGTTATCGTCAATATGTATTAGAGAGAGTTTTTTATAACTCTATCTATTTGTACTTATATAGTACGTCTAAAAAATAATAGACAGAATGTATTGGAGATACCCTAATCCAGTTATTTTCTAATAGCACCCCCACAAAAGCATAAAACCACTTATCAATTTCTTTAAATAGAAATATTTGAGGTCTAGTATTTGGGTGTAACTGGGGGTCTCTCAACTTAAGTCTATAATTTTTTAAAAAAAATTAGTGATTGATTTAAAAAAGAAAATCAATGACAAAAGCGAAGGAACGCTATGAATTGGGTGAGTAACAATATTTTTAAATCCTATAGAGATCTCACTTTATATTATATTAAGAAGCGCGCTTAAAGTCTTTACTCTTTAGTATAAAACCCTCCATTTGTTCATTTGTTTCTATAAATTGAAAATTTACAAAGTACACTCTACTTTTATATTTACACTTTGCATACTGTATTTTTTTTTTTTCACATAACCTACAATTATTTGTTTAATGATAACAAATAATAACATTTGTTGAAAAAATAGAAAAATTACAAAATTGCATATATATATATATATATATATATATATATATATATATATATTACATTGTGTAACACTTTACGCACTATCTATTTAAATATTTTATTTTTATTTTTCTTAAAAGTTTAATTACTAGAAACTTATGATATTTTAATAAATGTATCTTTTTTAAAATATAGTCTTTTTCGTGTGAAGTTTACAAAATTTATTATAATTCATCTTCTTTAAATCACAACTTGCAGAAATTAAAATAAATTTTAATAAATTAATAATGTATTGAAAAATATAGAGAAAAACTTTAATTTTTTCCAACATTATAAAATGAAGAAATGAAAACTCTTCATGTTTGTCATCTAATAAATAAGTTGTCTTCAATGAATAAAAAATATCAAGTAAAATAATATATAATATTATTTAATCTATTTATTATTTTGCAACTTAAAATTGATTTCTTATTTATTTTAAGTTGAGGTTGTTAGCTTTGTTTTGCAATTATAAAAAATTAAGGAATTTATACGTAATTTTTTTTTGTTTTTATCTCTTATCTTCTCTCTTTTTTACGAAAAAATTTCAAGAAGATAAGACAAATATAAAATATCGTTGATAACAAAATATACAATTTTGTGTAAAAAATAAATAAAAATATCATGTTTAATTTAGTTAAGATAAGGGGCAGATTTTGGGGGGGATCGGACCGTACTCCGAGCTCGCCCAAAAAAAAATCGTTTTTTATAGTGTAAAAAAATTATTTTTTAATTTTTTTTTTATACCAATCCGTGCAATTTTTTTTTTTAGTAGCAGTTCGGGCTAAAAAAAATTTTGAATTCACCAATGGTTAAGATAGTTGGCACGACAAAAAGTTAATTATGTAAAAGATAGACATAGGAAACAGAGAGAAATTTATTTATTTCTGGATAAGAAAGCAACAACAACTAAAATTTGAAGAATAATAAATAGTATATAAAGTGTTATTTATGTAATAAATATGGTGTTAAACGTATATTTCATTTATGATATTTTGGTCTGTTTAATTATTGATAATATTAAAATTGTAATTTTTATTTTATTTTTTCAACAAAATACAGTATGTAAAATGTAAATTTACAAAATATGATATGCAAATGTACATACACCAAATGTATAGCGTATTTTATAAATTTTTCTTATAAAATTTGATACAAATATTAATTTGAGGGTCGAACTCTTGACAAAAATTAAGAGTTTGTTTGATAGAATTTTTTAGTAAATTTTGATAAAATATGTAATTGAAAAATTAATAAAAATTGTAGATATCATAAAATGTGTGGATAAAATTAATTATTGATCTTTGACCATAACTTTTGACCACAATTATTTAATAGATTAAAATCTGAACTAAATAAGCACTAATATAGAAACACAAGCTCCGACTTCAAATTCATATCGAATATTTTGACGTCATCGTCGTCGTCCACTTTTTCTTTTGCAAAATAAAAGAAAGGTCCCCAACCTTTTGTTGGGCCACCTCAAGAACGTCTAAATTGTACACAGTGCACACACTCTTATTTGTTAACCCACTATGATGCTGGACAGGCTATGACCCCCACTCACTCCCTATAAATTCATGATTCCTCCTCTCATTTTCATTTCTGATTCGTATAACACCCATACGAAAATCAAAACAAAACAAACACAGAGCCGTAAACGCATTTTCCATTTGTAATAATGTATCCTTCTCTCTCTAAATTGCTCAAACAACCGTATATGTATATCTTATTATCTTTTGAATAAATTTTCCGAGCTAGATAGTTGTGAACCTGGTAGTTTTTTGTTGAAGGGTGATAGATTATAGAGAAGATGAGGATTCTTAGGACCAATAAATCTTTGGAGTTCCCAAATCTCTCTGGATTCTTGGTTGTGGGAGCTTATCCCAAAAGGTATTCTTCCAAAATCCCCTCTGATTTGGTCCTGTTCCTGGGCCTTGGCTTCATAGATTGGTAGCATTCGTCCCACTCGTATTATATATCGACATAGATTAAGAAATATTGAGATTCTGTAACATATTAAGAAAAAATATATATACAGATTTTCATGTATCTTTCCCATAGGAAATTTTGTAAAAAGACTGGATATTTTTGGGTCTGATTTACAGTCTCCCACCTGTATTTGGAGGAATCGAGAGATTCTTGGGTTATGTTTAGATACAGTCTTCGTCTAGCTTTCTCTCGTTCCTCTTGATATAGTTTAATTTCCTTCGTTATTGTACTTGATTTGGGAAGTAATTGGGTTTATGCATATGTTTTCCCATTGACCTAGGATTTTTAGGTTTTTAGTTGTGGGACAAAGGGATTAGGATGAATAAATTTAGGGTTTTGATGGAGGTTGGGGTTTGTAGCTGGGATTGACATGATGGAGGTGTTTAAAAAGATGGGTTGTTTATCAAAATGGTTTTTGGGATAAATTTTATAGACCCACCATCGGCAATTGCCCTTGAAAAACCTGTATATTTGCAATCCGGCCTCCAGTGCAATTTGAGTAGGAACAAAATTCCAAGACCCTGGAATAGTTTGTCAATGGAGAATCATCAACCTTCAACCCTCTTGTCCATGGATTTAAGTGCTTCAGCATGTGACGAATTAGATCTCGAGATGAATCACCAAGTTGTTTTAACTCGTCCACCAGATATCAATTTACCCCCTTTAGCCGAGAAAACACCCCCTCCACAATCTTGGAACCCTGGAAAGTGTGATATTCTTGATGTTGGACTAGGCTCTCAATTGTACGAGACAGAAAGTTTCCCGAGTGTGCCCAAGGTTGGGAGGAAATGTGGGAAAAGAATTGATGGCGTCTGGGGTGCATGGTTCTTCTTCAACTTTTACTTTAAGCCAGTCCTGAAAGAGAAATCAAAGGCGAAGATCATACTTGACAGTAATGGAATTTCTGGGTTTGATAAATCTAATCTTGAGCTTGAAGTTTTTATGGTTCAACATGATATGGAGAATATCTACATGTGGGTTTTCAAGGAAAATCCCGAGAATGCTCTGGGTAAGATGCAGCTGCGGAGTTATATGAATGGGCATTCTCGTCAAGGGGATCGACCCTTTCCATTTAGTGTGGATAAAGGTTTTGTTCGATCCCATAGGATGCAACGTAAGCATTACAGGGGACTGTCTAACCCTCAATGTGTTCATGGCATTGAGGTTGTTCCTTCACCCAATCTAACGGGTGTTGATGAAGATGACTGCAGAAGATGGGCAGAACTCACAGGAAGGGACCCGAAGTTCACCATACCACCTGAAGCAAGCGGCTACAGTTCGTGGAGAAATCTGCCAACAACTGAGTTCGAACTTGAGAGGCCACCTCGTCCAATAAAGACTAATCCACATTCCCACTCAAAGAAGTTGCTTAACGGATCTGCACTACATCTATCGACTCAGCCACCCAACCATAGCAATGGGGATGTGATTGATCTATCATCTGTTGGCATCAAGAGAAAGAAGGATTTCGTTTCATGCGGAAACGGAGATGATTGTTATTTGGCAGTAAGTGCACGTTCAGATCGAATCTCTGATATGGAAATTCATTGTAACAAACCACACTGGCTGAAGGAATTTAGTGGGGTGCTCGGGAATGTTTATGGACCAGTTACAGCTGCCAAAACAATCTACGAAGATAAAGAAGGTTTTCTTATTGTAGTCAGCTTGCCATTCATAGATCTTCAGAGAGTTAAAGTTTCATGGAGGAACACGCTCACTCATGGAATCATCAAGGTGTCTTGTATAAGTATGTCCCGCACACCATTTATCAAGAGACACAACAGGACTTTCAAGCTTACAGATCCATCTTCAGAGCACTGCCCCCCGGGAGAATTTGTTAGAGAAATCCTACTTTCTACCCGAATTCCAGAAGATGCTAATATAGAAGCATATTATGATGGGCCACAAACAATACTCGAGATTTTGGTGCCGAAACTCCGTGAGGGACCAGAAGAACATGAAGTTCGTGTTTGCCTTCGTCCCAACCACGGGAACAACGATCTTACATTGACCTAGGATTTGTTTGGTGATATGCTAGGTTGTTGGTTATGGATGTTGCTTCATTGTTCTCCAACATTATTCATACAATGTTGTAATCCATGAACCTGAATATGCATCTGACATTAATTGTTCTGTCTTTTTTGAGCACTAATAGATGTGGATAGGAAACAATAATGTTAAAAGATATGTATTACCAATTATGTTGTATTTTGTTAGCAGTGGTTATGATTTTGTAATATATCAATCTTCTATGTTAAATTGTTGTACAGTGCAATGCCGGTTTTAAAGGCTTGCATTCTTGAAAATCATTGTCTAAATCCCCCAAGATCCGAGTGGCTTAAGAGGTTGAAGCTTGTGCTAATGTAGCGTCCATGAGGTCATAGAGGACTTCGGGCTAACTGCAAATAGAAGCCAATGTACTATCAAACTAATTAAGCTTAGCGTGTACAAATAAAAAGTCAAGTTCGATACTCATAAAATTCAAAATAACTTGGTGTCTAGTTCAACATTCTTGTGGCCTGCACTTCATGTGATACGATCTATGCAAAATTTCAAGAACTTGGTAGGAGTTTGTTAATCTTGTATGATTCGTTTAGATATTTGACAGACATCACCAATCCAGCAAACCATGTATCAAGTGAATTTACTAATTTGAAATTTTGACTAATAAAAAACATTATTTATTCAAAATTTATTTACTTGAAAGTAAAATTTTCAAGCTTTAGCCAAACACTCCCTCTGTAATGGGTGCGGAATGTGCACCTCCGCGCACTATCAGGTCTGTCACTCGTTAACAGTGAGAGATTGCTGCTTAAACCCTCATTATCAGCCCTACATTTCCCATAAAATCCACAAACGCTTTAGAATTGTTCGATTACTTAACAGTTCGCTGCACACTCAAACAATGGCAAATGGTGGATGCAACGACAGTGCCGCAAACGACGTCGTCGAACTCGAAGCAAAGCGCAAAGACTACTTCTCTTGGCATCCTTGCCAGGTCTCTCTCTGGTCAGTTCTTTTTGCGCTTTCCCTAATCAAAGCATTTTCTAGTTTTCATTTCGTTTCATAGTTCAACTCGGTCAATATGCATGATCAAAATAAATGATTAGTCCTCTACTGCTAATTTGATTGGGTTGGTATTATTAAAATCCTAATTGAGCGCTCGGTGTATTTTCATTCCATTTTGCAGTTCAAAATTTTTCCCGCACATTTTTTATCAAAATTGATAATTATTTGTTCTGTCATATTTTTACTAGCTTGATGATATGGTTATGTTTGCAACTGATTCTTCTTTATGTAATATGTGGAAGACAGTCATTCTTGCAATTTTAAAGCCCGTAATTTAACTTCTAGAGATGTACTTTTTGGTATGTTCTTTCCCAAGTGAAATGGAGCATATGAGCAAAGCATCTGTCAGTGTAATACATGTTTTTATAACTTCTTTTGTTCTTTTTCCAAATAACAGAACCGGTCGGCAATGGACTCTTTCCAATTAAATAATGATGGCCATGGTTATTAGTTTTAAAGTATGATTTAAATGAATATCCAAGTTTGCTCTTGTTATGAATTAAGATCTTAGAGAATACACATGCATAGATGTGTATGTATCTATGCGATGCTGCATAAATGTATATGTGCATGTATATACACATACGCGTGTTTATCAGTTCGTGTCATCTTTGAGAAGTAAGACTAAAGATAGTTTTGCCAGTATATCAGCCATCCCCTTTTTTTGCTAATATCAAGAGCTCATCACTGAAAGCACTTGATTTTCTTTGATTGGATTTTCATATAAAGCAGAGCATCATGAATTTTACCGGTGCAGCTCTACAGGACTGGGTCTTATTGTACATTATGGGGACAGTGATTCAGAAGAAACAATAGTAGATAAAGAGGAAGTGCTTGCTCGCCTTCGTGTGCGTTCTGTTCCTATACAAGGCAACAGCTGTTCTCTTGTCCAACTGGGCGATCATGTTCTTGCCACTCAAAATTCACATGTTAAGGGTCTCTTCTTTGATGCTCAGGTGGAAGAGGTACGTTTTGGACTCAAAGAACGTGCTTGTTATATGGACTCATTAAATGAAGTAGCAAGCTGAACAGCAAAACAATATTGATTAAAATATAAGTATCCAAGTGATTTTGGGAAAATATACCAGTTTTATCCTTTAAATTGGCATCACAATTCGAATGTAGGGATAGATAAATAACAAGTGATTACTTGATTGTATGACAGTGTCATCTCTTTGCCACTGTATAAAAAAGCATAGCATCATTTTTATCAACTTGCATGTTTACTTATAGTATCCACAATGTAGAGTTCTGTGAATGAGAGCAAAATGTTGTATGTTTGCTGTTAAATGTATTCGGAATTTCTGATGACTGCACTGTTTACAATTAGCAATATATTGTTGCTCATTTGGGATGAGTCGGGAGACTGAGAAGATGGATGTTTTTGATTATGAAAGTCTGTCAACTGTTAATATGAAAAGGGTCTTGTAAATGCTACCGCTGGGTATCTATTTCCCTACCGGTCCCTTGTATTTAGATCCAGAATAGTTATCTCGTCATCTTGTACAAGTGCCAGCACTTCACCTGCACGACTGTGGTCAAAATTCCCAATACCCCTATCTAACCTTTTAGGTGCTAAAAAAAAACTATAAGCTTTGCGAAGAAACGAATATCCACAGGAAGTAAGAACGATAAAGTTATCAACTTTTCGAAAAAGTAGATCAATTTCTTCAAAGTGCTCACTCCGCATAGATGAGTTCTGTTTTGGGATTTGCAGAATTTTTTGTTCGTGGGCAACCAAGAGTGGCTTTGTTAGCTCTTCTGTTAGGAACTACGGATTTTTTGAACATCACATCCATGCATTTGCGATTCATATCACGGTATTGATAATCGTGAAATGTGTTCTATTTGCAAGTAGCTCATGTTTGATATGAGTTTTGGTCAAAATCACGGTAAATAATTGCAAGATGCTGTTGCCTTTCTTTATCTTTACCATTTCAAAATAATGATCGCCGTACTTCAAATTATTGCTACAGATATAAAGCGTTGTCTCCGTACTCTTGACTTTTTTTTTTTTTTTTTTTATGCATGTCAAAATTCATATGATATTCCTACCACATGCATGATTTCTGATTTGCACGAGGAGTCGAAGTTTAGTTGCTCATTGAAATTTCTATAGCATTCTTTTGAGAGGTTTTTATGCAAAAGTGTAATTATTGAGTTCTTCGTATATTATTTATTTATGCTTCATGTTGTGAAGTACTCTAGTATGTTTATATTGTGACTTTCTTGTGTGCTGCGGCTTTTATTGCTATAGTTTCTTATGGTCCTATAGAATCAGTAAGGGCACGTTCTCTTTGGCATTTTCAACCCATTTTCTGTTTTCTGTTTTTGAAAATAGTAAAAATGTGTTTACTTAACCATTTTCGAAAATACATTTTTCAAAACACTCAAAAAAATACAAAGGAAACGGAAAATGATATAAATACCGTTTTGGTCATTTTCTTCACAAAACATGGAAATTGTCAAAATGGCCAAAATGCGCGTTTTGGAAATAAGGTCAACGTTTCGAGTCCATCATGCGGCTTTTTTATTTTTTTTTAATATTTTACGTTGGGCATGGAAAATGATGATTTAATCATTTTCCTCATTTTCTTTACAAAATGCGCCTCATTTCCACAACGGTCAGATGCGCGCTTTGCCATCCTAGGTCAGCAGTTCGTGTTCAAGTCACATCCGTGGCATTTTTTTTAAATCCAAGTTTTTAATTTTTTTTAATTGTTTTTAATTCTAATAATAATTGTTTTTAATTAATAATTATTTTTAATTCCAATAATAATTGTTTTTAATTCTAATAACAATTGTCTTTAATTATTAATTGTTTTTAATTATTTTTAATTCTAATATAATTGTTTTTAATTAATAATTATTTTTAATTCCAAGTTTTTAATTGTTTTTAATTCCAATAATAATTGTTTTTAATTGTTTTTAATTCCAAGTAATTCTAAGTTTTTAATTCCAACAATAATTGTTTTTAATTACAAGTAATTCCAAGTTTTTAATCAATAAAATAATATAAAAACATCCTAAAAAATTTCAAGTAAACGCATTTTCGAGTTTTCTGTTTTGAGAAATTTTTTTCGAAAATTCCAAAAAGAACGTATTTTCAAAAATATCAAAACAGAAACTCAAAACACAAAACTCAAAATTCAAAATGAATTCAAAACTCAAAACACAAAACTCAAACGCAAAGACAACACCACTTAAATTGCTTGTTTCTAAGGCCAACTGTTCGTTTACATTAAGCAGTGACTGCATTGATTATAATTAGCCAGCCATGTTAATCAATAATGAAAACAAATTGTGAAACTCTATATGCAACGTGTTTGTTCTCCGTTCCATTATACTTCTTTTTTTTCCTACTTATCATGTACTTTGTAGTGCCAATGTAAACTAGATATTTACTGATTGTAGTTGCATTTCAATATTTTGCCCATGGTATTATTTCCACTAAGTGACGATACCATGCAGTGAAGCACAGGCACTACTCCTTGGGGGAGTTTCAGCGTCCCACACACACTTCGGACACACAGAGACATGTCTGACGTGCCACGCAAAGTGTTCAATTTATTTATATATTCTCTAAAGTTTATGAGCCAACCCTAGAATTTACTGGAACTAGGCTTAGTTTGTTATTTGTTGTATTCTTTCCAACTCCGTGTACTACTGTTTAAACAATTACACGAGTGTGTCTGTAACCATGCTTCATATACTCCATGGAAGCCAGAAGATGATCTTGCCTGTGTGGAGTATCAATTCTATAGAGCCATCAACATGGTGATCTGTTTCGTGAACTTTTGTGATAAAATTTGCTTCAGATACAATTTCTTTTCTGTTGCTAGTCAGTTAACATCCTAATCGCCTTAATTAGCAGGCAATACGTGTTAGACACTCGAAGAAGATCCACTGCAGATGTACTTTCACAATCAAATGGCTTCACCAAGCCCATGAAGGAGGAGCATTGACTATTCCATCCAGTGCAATCATGAAATTAGCTACAGAAAGTATCAATCTTCATCCAACAATTTCTGCTTTCTTCTGTACACCGGAATCCTCAAGTGGCTTGTCTGCTTCGCCATTGCCAACTATTGCTGATAGCATGGATTGGGAAATGGATATTCATGCATTGCTGGAAAAACAGATAGAAGAGATAAGTAATTCAGCCGATGTGTCAGTGAAGAAAAAATCAGATGATATTCTATTTGGGATTCAAGGTGATTATCATCAATCCATTTTTATCGAATGATAATTAGCAAATTATTTATATTATACTTTGGACAAAAATCTGCAAAATGCTTGAAATCCAATGCAAACATAAGAAATGTATGCGAAACAATAAAATCTTGATTCATTCTGGCGATGGTTCATATTTATTTGAGGTAACCATTTCTGAGAAGTGAGATGTTAGCTGAAGCTTCTTAAGAAAGTAACTAATGCATATTGCTATGTATATCATTAACAATAAGTGGAAACACCTCACTTCTCTACTAAGTGTCTTGACGTTGGGACCATTCTAATAAATGCTTCATTGGTGTTTTGGTATGTATGACATGTGTCATGGGATTGATTTACATGTTACTTATTTCTTAATTGATCATGCCCACGATAAGTTGGGTGCCAATAGTCTAGTTGTTGGACTAATAAAATATTTTCGAGTGTTATTGCACTTCCCGAATTACTCTCTCATGTGTGCAGGTTCTGTGTTCAAGTATCTTATAATGATGGTTTCTTTCATGCAGTTGATAGCAAAGGACAAATCCACGGCAGATCAATTGATACTTCCAAATTGAATGATTCACATGTCCAAGATGTGCTAAATCATTTGAAGAGGACTACTTGCAGTAGGAGCAAACAGCCTATGGAGACAAAAATAAGAAATCCATCATCCGCCATTCCTTCTGTTCGAGATGAGCCCCAAGAAATCAGGTCTCCTACTAATCCTCTTGCTGCTCGTGCAGCTCTTGCTTCATTGAGGTCAAAATTTCCTCAAAATGCAGAACTTTCAGTTCAAGACAATGTGGAGAAAGCAGACATTATTACTGTTGATAGTTCATTTGTGATGGATGAAATTTCCATGAAAATTGAAGCTACCTTAACAAGAGAAAATCCCAAATATGAAGGCATTGTGAAGACGCTCTTTCCAACCACGAGAGCTCCAGAAGTATCTGAATTTTCTATTATATCTTCTAGAGCACGATTAAAGGGGAAAGAAAATGAAGACAAGGACCCAGTAAAGAAGACAGCTCAGCCTTCAGAAAGAAGACTAACTCGCTCAGCAGTGCAGAGAAACACAGCAATACATGAAAATGTTGAGATGACCTATTCTAAACAGACAAAGTTAAGGTCTTCTTCCAAGACAAGAAGCGTCACTCATTCAACAGTTAATAAAGCAGAGAAAATTCCAGCCACTGAAGCTAACAGTGGAATTGAAGAGAATATTTCAACGAAATGTAGCAAATCAAAGTCTTCTGCAAATAAAATTGCAGCCCAGGGAAATGATTTATCCCAAAACCAGGAACCAGATGGTTCACCAATTGATGCTGAGTCAAGTAGATCCCCTGCTGAGGATAGGAAAAGCCTCATGGAAAAAGACGGACAGATTATTAAGAATGTTTCTAAGAGGAAGTTCGTTGCTGAAGACACAGCAAAACTTAATTACCCAAAAAGGATGACACGTTCTACGGCTCGAGAGGATACTGAAAAGAATAATGTACAACCTAACGAAAGATTGAGAAAAAGTAGATCTGCCGAACGTGATGAAGGTGTAGAGCTGAAGACCACCCCAAAGAGTGAAGGTATTCTATTTCTACAGGAACTCAATATTTGCCTATTTGGTCAATAATAATTTATTTACTATTATATGTCTTTATATTATCTTTATCTTTAGTCCCAGAGTTGGTTAAAGAATTGCTATACTATGAAAGCTCTGCAAAGAGACTTGCATTATTTTCATATAGTCTCTAAGAAAGTTGCTCTCCATCCAAAGTGTTTCAAATATTTTTGGTGCTTCCTTCACATCTTTCCAATTGCCCCATTTATATTATTATTGCTCTCTCTTCTTCTAAGTTAATTTTTTATAACTACGGGAGCACAATTAATGCATGCATGCATAATCCTAAAATGTTTTATATATGACTACTGGGAGATATTCTTGCTTTAATTTTAATGATGAAATGCACTTCTATACATAACGGACTGTTAATTTTTTCGAAAGTGGAGCAAATCCTTGAGGGCAAGAAAATGTCTATACTAAGTGGTTTGTTTTCTTGATTTATCTTCAATGAGTACAACAAATAATCCAATGGCTTAAACAGTCCCTCAAATATTATCTGGCGTCATTTAACAAAGGGAAGTAAATTTGATGTACGATAGAGGTGTTGTGGTGTTGCAGAAAATGTTGCCAGCCACAGTGAAGGCATAAAGAGGAAGTTTTATAGTTCCAAAAACGAGTTGCGATCTTCTCCCCAGCTCAGATTTCTTCCTCGGACTCGCTCACAAAACAAGGCGTAATCTTCTTATGATGGCTCCTCCCCCATATGTATCCTACATCTCCTCCTGTTGGGGGCTGGTTGGCTGAAAGATTGCCTATTGAAAGTCGAGCAACTGAAGACATCACTCGTTTTGGTAAATGGAAGTAAAACTATGTTAGTACCTTAGGAATATACATGAAAAAATCTTCACGTATCAAAAGGTAATGGTATTTTGGTTGTACAGGCAGCACCTGCCTTTTTTATGTTAATAGTATTTCTTTTTGTTCTTGAATGAAGTGAACTGAAGATGAGATCAGCGTTCCGTTATATTTCATACTCTACTCAGTAGAAATGTGTTTGTGGCGGAGTTGTTTGTGTGTGGGGAGGTGGTGGGGTGGGCTGCTCCCCATTTGGTGAAAAGGCAACGGTTAGCTCAATATTGAATGCTTTATTGTTCTTTGTATACTGCCATGGTTCTGCAATTTCTACATTCTATTCTCACTTACTATTCTTTTTACTTATCAGGTTCTTATTTCTGGTGCTAAGTAGAAATTCTATCCAGAAAGTATGGCATTCTCGATCCTTGGCGAGAATCTGGAAAGAAAAAATGTGCATTAGTGAGAAAATGATAAACGAATAAATGAATTATAGATTTTTTTTTTTTATGATTTGAAATTAATAACTAAAAGAAATGGAAACAGTGCCCCCCCCCACCAAAAAAAAAAAAAAAAAAAACTATGGTATTTTTGTCAAAAATCGGTTGACACTTGAACTCTTGTTTGTGAATGATTAGACAATGAGGATGAAATCGAGTTTACTGTAGAAACTCAAATATCCCAAGTTAAGTCCAAACTCAAAAACAGTAAGCCAGAGCTTGGGGTCAAAAGAACTTTCAAAAGATTGGGATATATCCGATCAAAAAAAAAAAGAAAGATTGGGATTCAAGCTTCCACTTTTGTCGGGTAGGTCCAGCCCCGCCACTTGGTTTAAATCTCAAATTAGGAAATGTGCTGGGCAGACCTCAGAACTGCCATCAGCGTTGCAACAAGAAGCAATTACTAGAGAACAAAGGACAACAATTGGATCACCGCATGGTGACCCAATGTTGCTTTCTTTTCCAGAAGCTCCGTGTGGAACTAATACTTTTCAAAAACCCTTCTCGCTCTCCCTGAACACTGAATATGGTGGCTGACGTACGTTTTTTTTTTTTTACTATGTTCACTTTAGCAAGGATAGTACTATAATTTGTCTAGATCACATAAAAGCAACTTCCCAATGTACGAAGTGTACACAAGATTAAATTGACATACACCAACGTAGCTCATCTATTCTTGAAATCCAAAGAAATTTCAAATATTTGATAAAATGAAATAGCAATGTTAATTTCCGGAAAAAAAAATATTTTATAATATTATCTATGAATTAGCAGAAATGTTAAATTCACTGTGGTAGAAAAAGTCTTGCTACATCAAATATATATTCCTTCTAAAACTAGGACAAAACGAAAAACTGAACTGAAATCAACTTGTACTACAGATGGAAACCAAGAGGAACTCATCAGTTGCCTTCATATTTCGGGTCAGCCATGACATAATGATAAGCAATCACCAACACGAATATAAAGATACCAAGAAAATTGGCGAAGAAGCCCAAGTCCTGGTCGGTAATCATCTGCACAATAATTGCATAAACAACAAACTGTATCAATTTACTGTCTAGTCAAAAAGATCAGAACAAGATCTTCTACTAATGCTATTGAGAATTATCCTAGTAGCAGATGCCAGTGTTACCGATGCAAAGTCTTGGCCAAAGCGTATAACACAATGCCACTTAGCATACTGGTTCAATATATTATCCATTTAATAGACGATGGAAATAACAACAAGACCCCGAGGGAAATTACTCATTTTGACTAGTCCACCGAAGCTTAACATACTACTGCCTAATCCCACTATGTAAACCTTCTTTTCTTAAACCAAGTTTCAAATTTTGTAGGATATCCTTCTATTCTGCAAATGGCTCATCAACAAAAAGAAGAAATACTATAGTATACATGGTAAATCAATGCTGTTTTGTGAGTGACAGACAGACGCAAAACTTTTAGTTGTCAAATGACTCACATTTGCTTCTCGCCCACTCTTTGCCACACATTTATCTAAGTGAAAGACCAATGGCCCTCGAGGAAACAATCACTTATTGAGATCGTAGTTATATTTTGAAGCTCGTGACTCCCCCGTCTCCCCAAAAGTGTTTGCCATGTAAATTTCATGCTTGTCCAAATATGGATTTTTTAAGCACTTCCAGGTCATCTTTATATTCATCAAACTCCATGTCAAGGAGGGAAAAGGTAGGGATATCAGAAGTGGAGACAAAGCCGAAATGATGCTATTTATAAGACATTTCTCAGGATTATGTAGAAAATTTGCACATGGAAAGTAAGATAGCCAAAGTTGAAAGATTACGGAATAAATCACGTCGATTTCAAAGGCAATAAAAAGGGTTCTCATGACAACAATCCAACTAAGCAGAAATTACAAACGTAATGTGCCTATGTCTGGCATTAGTAAAATTTTTATCTTGCAGAAATATTCTACACTGTGTCCTTATATACTATGTGAATACTAAAAACTGGCTTCCAGCCCCAATGCCTCAGACATTACCACTTTTAAACAAGAAAGCATGCAGATAGAAGAAACAACTAATGAGTGTTAGCATGTCTAGTTAATGAATTGGCACTGATAGGAGAAGAAGACACCATTCTAGCACAAGGATCTAATCATTGAAAACAAGAGAAAGTGAAAGAATGCCAATACTATCTATCAGTCACTGTTCTAAAAAGCTCGCTTAAGCGGCGCCTAGGCTTCACTTAAGCGTAGAGGCCGCGCATCATGTCTTGCCCTTGCGAGGCCCTCGTCTAAGCCCGAAAAGCTTTTTTACGCCTAGCCACGTTTTACACTTTTTAGAACATTGATTATACTCAGAAGTTGAAGATAAATATATGCATCACGTTCACACAAATTGAACTGTGAAAAACAATTTAAACGTGCAAGCATGTGTAGTTCTTCCTTTTGGGCATATAACATAATAAGATGCCAGACTAGCACAAGGTGAAATGAAAAAATATATATACATCACACACACACATACTGAAGAGTGAGGTTTCCAACTCAATGCAGATGTAAATATCTTCATGATAGTTCCAACCATTATTCCTTTTGGAATGTCTCTCCCTGATTTAAAGTAGAATCGTGATTATTTCCTAAAATTGGTTTTCACCACGGCTACTTCGGTTAGGAAGCTAACTGACATATATCTTTACAACCAAGTATGTTTCTCTTCAATCTTCTATTGTGAAATGAAGACCAAAACTTAATAATGGAAATGGAAATTTACTGTTTTTCAACTCACCCACATTTTGAATGACAATCATATCTCAAATACATTTGTGCTTACACACACATTTTGACCTATTTGTCCTAAATAGTCAGATTGAGACAAAATAACTCAATATAAGCATGTAGACAAGTCCCATTATGTCGGTTAAATCAGCTAGCAAATGTATAGGACCCAATGGGTCATATCAAGGATTTGGTGTGCATGGAGTTTAGAAACTCATGCCCACATGAAGTGTAATAACACCCAAGTCGTATGTACTTTACAGAGTGAGGCGAGTGACCTTAGAATTTCCTTTTGCACTCTCCAAATTTTCATTGTCTCTTGAGACTCAAATGTATAGTGTGAACCAAGTATGTTTCTCTTCAATCTTCTATTGTGAAATGAAGACCAAAACTTAATAATGGAAATGGAAATTTACTGTTTTTCAACACACACACATTTTGACCTATTTGTCCTAAATAGTCAGATTGAAATATGATTTCTTCATTTGAAATCATATTTGGACCCCAAATAGACAAAATAACTCAATATAATCATGTACACAAGTCCCATTGTGGGTTAATTCAGCTAGCAAATGTATAGCAGTATAGGAGCCAAATGGGTCATATCAAGGATTTGGTGTGCATGGAGTTTAGAAACTCATGCCCAGATGAAGTGTAATAACCCCCCAAGTCGTATGTACTTTACATAGTGAGCCGAGTGACCTTAGAACTTCCTTTTGCACTCTCCAAATTTTCATTGTCTCAGACTCAAATATAGTAGATTCACCTCTCCTCCACGAACTTGGATCTGCTTATAACATGAATAATGGAACAGCTTCAATTCAGCCTTTATCTAAGATTCGTTTGGAACCCCAGGTAGGAAGACAATTGTGGAATCCATGGTTTCTATTTTAGGTTTAGACTAAAAAGCGAAGTACACAGATTATTGAATAACAGTGGACTACAAGCTCTTCAAACATTTTCAAATTTTTCATATCCATTTCCTTTAACTTCAACAGTTTGATTAAAATTTTCGACATTAAATTTTATTGACATGTAACCGAACTCCAACTAAAAATGCCTCATCATTTCAGATCCATTTTCCCCACCAAATATATTAGAAAATAAGAATTTTTTTTCCACATTGGTACACCAAAAATGCTTCCCAGACAAATTTTAACAAGCTTATACCAAAAATTAGTAAATTTTATCATGGCAGTCGAAACAATGCTGAATAATAAGATCAATCATTGATAACCAGAAAAAAGATCATCATGAGATTGTTAATCAAATTTCCCTAATTTGACGGACTAATATGCAAAATGCAAAAAACACAACAAAAAAGTCCACGTCAAACATAGTCCGAAATGTTAAGCGTGAAAATTATTAGAAAATTAAAAAACGAAAATGAAACGGCGGTGAATTGAAGCATCTTACGGTGGTAGGCGGAGGTGTATAATCGAGCCGACGGCGAGCGATCTGCGATATTTAAGTTTTTGATATTTGTGGTTATTGGATGCAGTTTTATATAGGACTATATATTTGTTGTAGACTCGAAACAGCGAAGGTTTTGGCGTTTTGCACTTGAAACAGGATTTAGAAAGAGGGAAAAAAAAAAAAAAAAAAAAAAGAGAAATGTGGCTGCTGGGATTCGAGCCCAGGTCTCCACGGCCACAACGTGGAATTCTTACCACTAAACTACAGCCACTTCTGCTTAGAAGAAAATATATTTTAAGTCAAATATTGATTTCGATCTTAGATTGAGAACGAAGATAATTTGGACTTTAGAGTCCTGACAAATATTTTACTATTTTAGAGTAACAAAAAGTCTCAAATAAAAAATAAAGATACCGTTCACAATTGAATCTAAAATTAATTATGCAGTAACATTTTTTGCTTGGGACTAAGGGCATGTTCGGTAACCATTTTTTCTAAAAAAAAAACCCATTCTTTTGCTTACAATTTTTTACTTTTCAACTTTTTTATACTACAAAAAAGTTTGAAAAGTTAATAAAGTACCCAAAAAAATCCATTTTTTCTCAAAAAAAACTACATCGAACATGTCCTAAATGACAAGACACGTAAAGTGATATTTGAGGACTACAAAATAGTTTTGTGAGAGAAAAAAATGTAAATTTTTTAAATCATTTTTACTATTGTAAAATTATGGGATAATTATTAATAACTATTTAGTTTTATTATGATACTTAATCTTATCTGGGATACTTATATAAGCCTTAGTTGCTTATATCTAAATCAATTTGTAACTTTATTTGAAATCATATAAATATAGGTTCATAGTTATAATAAAATTACACAATTAAATTTCCATCTCTTATATTTTTCTCTCTTATTGCTTTAATTTCATAACACATTATCTACACGATTCTCTAATTTTTTTTTCTAGATTGTAGTACAAAAAAATATGATCCCAAAAAAACATTTCATCTCTATTAAGGTAATTCTTATTTATTTGATGCACGCGATCCATTTGCGTTTTATAGCACTCCGAATTTTCATTACTAGCTGTTAAATTGGAATTTAAGATTTAACTCTACAAACACGAAAGTCTAGAGACCAAATTACATGTTAGCTTATAGTTGAGAACCTAAATGCAATTATTAAAAATATGTAGATTTGTGTCCCATGAATAGTGTCGTGATCATTAATAAAAATAGATATGATTAATGTCCTATTTTATATATATATATATATATATATATATATATATATATATATATATATATATATATATATACTAGTTTTGGCTACGTGCAATGCACGTATATAAAAAATGTAGGAAAAAGTTTTAGAATTATTCATACAATTATTTTTAAAATAAAAAAAAATGAAAATAGTTAATATAATGTGTATAAAAAAATATTTGAAATTAAAATGTTTATTTGACCAAAAAAAAAATAATTTTGGTTGCCGAAATGCCCGATAACCAATTACATAAGTGAAAGGATTAGGCGTGGTTTTCTTGTATAACGAAATTCTGAACATAAATATACACTTAAATATGTTAGAGAATTTGTAAAATTGATGTGTTAAATAAATGAATAAGATGATGATTGTGGAGAATTAATATGATCTGGTCGAAAAATTTTTTTGTTTCATGTGGTTACTTAATATTTATGGCTACCTAGAATGCAAGTATGAAAAAAATGTAGTGATTTTTAAAATAAAATAAAAATTAAAATAGGTAATTTAATATGTATAAAAAAATTTCAAATTAAAATGTTTATTTGACAAAAAGAAAAAAACAAAAAAAAAAAAATTGGTTGCAGAGCACTGTTCACTTTTTTTTTTTTTTTTAAATTTTATTGTGTCAAAGAAAATAAGCTTAAAAAAAATTATAGAACAGTAAAATAAAGTTCATGCTCGGCAATGAACAATTCATTGCCTCGGCAATGAACAATTCATTGCCGAGAATTTTATTGTTCACGTTTTTTTTTTAATGTGACAACATTATAAAAAATAAAAACATTCAATTTGTTTAAGATAAAATAATACTGTTCACGGCTTCTTCTTTTTTTAATGTGGCAACATTATAAAAAATACAAACATTCAATTTGCTTAAGATAAAATCAAAAAGATTAATAAAAAAATTGAATGAAAATGTGTAAAAAAAATAAAAACACTCAATTTGCCACCAAGATTTTACAGTGCGTGGATTTATACATTACCTGAATTCTTGAATGGCATTTTTTAGCATTTATTTAGAATAATTTGTAAAAGATAAAATAAAAAAACAAGATTAGTAAAAAATTGAATGAAAATTAAGTGTAAAAGAAAAAAAAAATTAAGAAAAAAATTAAAGATTTTTTTTTTAAGTTGTGGGCATATCCCAACGATTTTAAAACAATATGGACCTTTTGTGCAATTATTCCTTAAAAAAAAAAAAGAGAAAACAGTGAAATACTGTTCATGAACAGTAAAGTACTGTTCATCAAATTGATTGCCGAGATTGCTCGGCAATCAATTTGATTGTCGAACATTGTTCATTTTTTTTTTAAATTTTATTGTGTCAAAAAAAATGGGCGTAAAAAAAATTGATGAACAGTAAAATAAAGTTCATTGCCGAGTTGGTCGGCAATGAACAATTCATTGCCGAGAATTTAACTATTCACATTTTTTGTTTCTTTTTTTTAATGTGGCAACATTATAAAAAATAAAAACATTCAATTTGCTGAACATAAAATAAAAAAGATTAATAAAAAAATTGAATGAAAATGTGTAAAAAAAATAAAAACATTCAATTTGCCACCAAGATTTCATAGTGCGGATTTTGAAATTCTTGAATGGCAATTTTTAGCATTTATTTAGAATAATTTGTAAAAGATAAAATAAAAAAACAAGATTAGTAAAAAATTGAACGAAAATTAAGTGTAAAAGAAAAAAAAATAAGAAAAATAAATTAAAGAATTTTTTTTTTAGTTTGTGGACATATTCCAATGATTTTAAAACAATAGGGACCTTTTGTGCAATTATTCCTTATTTAAAAAAAAAACATATATTTACTGTTCATGGCAATCAATTGGATTGCCAATTGATTGCCGATTGATTGCCGAGATGGCTCGGCAACTGTAAAAAAAATTTTTTTTTTTAAATGTGTCAAAGAAAATGGGCTTAAAAAAATTGATGAACAGTAAAATAAAGATGAGTTGCTCGGCAATGAACAATTCATTGTCGAGAATTTTACTGTTCACGCTTCTTCTTTTTTTTTTTTTTTAATGTGGCAACATTATAAAAAATACTAACATTCAATTTGCTTAAGATAAAATCAAAAAGATTAATAAAAAAATTGAATGAAAAGGTGTTAAAAAAATAAAAACACTCAATTTGCCACCAAGATTTCACAGTGCGTATGAATCCTCTTTTGGGCATTTTTTAACAATAAACATCACAACTTTCTTTCAATTTTTTGAGTTATTTTTTATATACTAAATTAAATAACTAAGATTCGTAAACAATGTGGTAGAGTGACTATTTTTATATTTTTATTGAATTGCACCACTGCAAGAATTTGAATTGGACCAAACTTTCAGCTACAACTTTTTCAGTTTTTTTACTAATGACTCAAAAGTTAAATATTAAAGAATTGTGTACAATTTGTTTATATCATCAAACAAAACAAAAAATTGGTGAAAAATTAAATGAAAAGTAAAAGGAGAAAAATAATAGCATTTATTTAGAATAATTTGTAAAAGGTAAAATAAAAAAATAAGATTAGTAAAAAATTGAATGAAAATTAAGTGTAAAAGAAAAAAAAATTAAAGATTTTTTTTTAGGTTGTGGGCATATTCGAACGATTTTAAAACAATATGGACCTTTCATGCAATTATTCTTTAAAAAAAAAATAGTTAACAGTAAAATACTGTTCATGAATTTCATTGCCGAGACATCTCGGCAATGAATTTCATTGCCGAGCAATTTGAATCAGAATGCAGAGAACTAATAGAATGCACAAGTTCATACCCCTAAACAAGATATATACATCAGTAAGGAATTAAAAAAAAAATTTGAAAAGGGGATATCAAGAAATCCATTCACTTCTAATGACTGAGTACCAGAATATTGTTGAATCAGAGTACTGATATTGCATCCAAATATGAGTACAAGGGGAGCATTAACAAATATTGTTTCTGACTGTGAATCTTGCTATATGCATCGATATAAAGCTGATCAAAAGTTTGAGCAGAAATCGACTCAGTTTTGGGAATTCGAAGAGGAATCCAACACTTGGGTTGAAGTGAAACTACCTTATGATCTAGTTTCTTGCATCAATGATAACTGTACAATAGTGAATTCAATCCAGTAAATGACAACGAAGAACGAAGATCAGAAAGGAGAAAGTGTTGTTTCTGATAAGAGGGAGCACGGAGAAAATGAGGACGATAAACGAGGACAAAAGGAAAGTTCTTATGCGATTCTTCCATTGAGAAAGAGAGTTTCTTTTACAAAAATGTCTGATACATCCGTTTAGGTTACCGGTGAAAGTGGTTCTATTTATGAGAGGTTCTGGAATGGACTGCAGTGGGTGATTGCACCCCATGATTTACCTGTATAGGCAGGCTATGCAATTTCTGTATTCATGGTTAATCATACGATTCTTGCTCTATCTGAGGCAGGGACTTTGTATCAGGTAAAAGTCTGGAAACAAGAATTTATATTACCGAGATGGCTCGGCAATCAATTGATTGCCGAGCCATCTCGGCAATCACTTTTATTTATTTATTTTTTTTAAATTTTATTGTGATTGCCGAGATGGCTAGGCAATCACTTTTTAATATATATATATAATTTTTTTTAAATTTTATTGTGCCAAAAATAATGAGGTTAGGTGATCAATCTCACTATTTGCAGCTTCATTTGCTTCAACCACCTCATGTTGTAACTTCTCATTTGTTTCATATTTGTTTCTTAAATCCTCCAATTCTGCTTGAAGATAGCTTTTCTCCTGTGTTTCTGCCAAAAGCAAAGGAGTTAGGCGACCAATCTCATTATTTGCAGCTTCTTTTGCTTCCTCTATCTCATGTTTTAACTTTACAGCTTCTTCTCTGGACAGAGAAAATGATTCCACAAGCCAGCTGACACGGGCATCAAATGCACTAGATAGCATTGGTTCCGGGAAATCAAACGATGACAAGGCATCGATCAATTTATAGTATTCCAGGGATATAGCCTCCAATGATTTCCTTTCATCTGCAAGCCAGCTGAGTTTCTCGACAATATCCGTTGACCAGCAGACTCTGCTAATATTTTTCCACATTTCTGAAGGATTGTGTCCTTGTGCATGAGAGATTCCTGCAGAGAAGCAGCCAAATTTTCACTTGTTGCCAACACCTCTTTACTTCTTTCTGCAGCCTCGAGAGCACTTGACTTTTCTTGCAGTTCAATTAAACATTTTTGCATCTCACTTGTTTTCTCAACCAATGACTGCTTCAGCGAGTCTCTCTGCTGTACTAATGCCTTCCCCTTTGTCACAGCCAAACTAAGTTTCTCCTTGGTATTAGAGTACTTGGTCTTCTCCTGTTCAACTTCTGCACTTAGTCTTCCAATTTGTCCATTTGCATTCTCAACCATTACTTTGTGTTCATCAAGTTGTTCCACCAATTTTCTATTTTCATCTTCTAAATGGCTTAGATTTTGGTAAAAATTCTCTTCATTTTCTTTTAATTCAAGCAATTTATCACGTGCATTAACAAAAACGCCAATTTCAATTGCCGAGATGGCTCGGCAATTGATTGCCGAGCCACCTCGGCAAACTCGGCAACCATTTTTGGTTGCCGAGATACTCATTACCAGGATAAGTTAAAATATTTTGTAGACATTATTGGACAGATAAATTTTATTAATAAACCAAACATGTTGTAAGAGATTATTAGTATAAACATGTTGTAAGAGATTATTAGTATAAATCATACACATACACACACACACATATATATACAGAGAGACGCATTGTTGCAAATTTGAATCGTTTTTCCAATTTCTCCCGTGAGTTCTATTCTCAGCTTCTGTGTTTATGCATACATATGTATGTAATTTTGCTTGTACATCTGGTGTATGTATAAATGATTGAAGCATGGAAAAAGTTTTCATTTTTGGTTATTGATTCATAAGTCTGAGCTTTAATTGATTTTGTTTATTAATTAGAGTGGTGTTTTCTGCAATTCGAGTTCATCTCAGCTTTGATTGAGAGAGAGAAGAGATTTTTTTGGGTGAAATGTTGGACAAAGTAAAAAATTGCGGCTGGCTTCATTGTCAAAATGATGTCGTGTTGGATGAAAAAAGCTACAGTAAAAAAATTAAGACTCTTATATTATTGTAAGGATATATATATATATATATATATATATATATATATATATATATATATATATAAAATTAATTAATGAAATTAAAAAAATTCATGCATGTCAAACATCAACCTCCCATATAAATATCCAACATTTATGTAAATAAAAATACACAAATACACAATCTTCTTATTATCCTTAGATAAAAGATAAAAGAGAAATGAATTTCAAGTTCTTGAAGTAATCTTATTTTATTTCAAGTTTCAAGCAAAAGGTAAGTGTGCAATATGTTTTATTGTGGATAGTTTTTTCGTATGCTATTTCTACAGTTATCTTTATGTTTTGGTCCGTATTATGTAAGATATATTAAGAACGGACCGGAGTTTAGTAGCGCTACGCATGGAAATTTGGTACAATCTAAGTTCGGTCTAATTTTCGTGTCTTCCTATATAAGTATAATTTTTTGTTGAAATACACATATAGAATTAATTACTCACGCACACTTATTGAGATTTACTCACAAGTATGACATTTCTAATTATCAAAAAATAACTAGTTCGAAACGGTCAGTATGGAGATGAATTATGGTTGCGAGAGTTTTTAATAATAAATTATATTTACGGAGCCTATGTTTTTTTTTTTAGATTTAAGTATATTTTCTCCTTCAAGTTAAATTTTATTGAATTCATTATTATATTTGAAAGATTGATTTGTTACGATAAATGATTTCATTATTAGTTTATATTGTGTCAATAATTCTATTTATACTTTAAATTCTTTTAAAGTAATTTTAATTTATAATTTAGAGGTACTCGAATTACTAAAGATTCAGGTCGTTACACGTTTAAGAGTCGTATGTGTTGCAATGTGTTTGGTATTTTTTGTAACTGTGTATTGTCATTTCACGTTTCAATAAAATCAATTATTGTATTGATGCATTATATTTATTAAAATATCCACTATTGTTACAATATCTGCATTATGTGTATGCTGTAAGCTTACTAGTGTAAATATGTATAATATCGCTTGTTGTTACTGTTGCAATCAATTATTAGTACTGTTTTTTACAATGCTTACAACCTATCTCCACTTATTGTGAAAACATTATGCCATGTGTTCATATTGTTATTAATTCTTAGTGCAGTTAGTGCTTATATCCGTTTTATACTATTTTCCATTGTCAAAAGTATTTGTATTGTGCATCCTTGCATTTAATGTTAATAGCACATATATATAGCCTTGTTTTTCATCTTGTAATCACAACATAAGAATAATTTGTTGTTTCGGACGAACCACAATTTTATATTATATTAATATCTAGTATAATATTAAATGTTCTCGAATAGTTTAATTTTATAAAATATAATATTCTATAAGGATATTATTGTTCATGAAGAGCAAGTCTTTACTTCAGAATAATGATTTGTTGTTGTCCTTGAAAAAGTACAATGTTATAATATTCTGACAAGATATTAGTTGCTCTTGAAGAATATGACATTACAATTTAAACATTCTAGAAGAATATTGAATTATTGCTCATGAAGTAGCAATAGTCTAAATATATCAAAATTTTCAAAAAAAAAAAAAAATTTCTTATTGTCCTCTCAAATAGGGGTGGCAAAAAAGCTCGTCGGCTCGTGGGCTTGCCGGCTCGGCTCGTAAAAGCTCGGCCCAGCTCGGACTCGGGCTCGTCGAGGCACGAGCACGAGCTAGGGCCGAGCTCAAAAAAAAAAGAGGGCCGAGCCGAGCTCAGCTCGGCCAAAAAACGAACCGGCTCGTCCCACGAGCCCACGAGCTCGGCTCATTTGGGCTCGTGTCCACGAGCCCAAAATCACGAGCCACGAGCCGGCTCGGCTCGTGGCTCGTGCATTACACCATTTTTTTTGTTTTTTTTAAATTTTTTTGTTTTTTAAATTCATAATTTTTCTAAAAATACTCTTATTCTAAGAAGAAGGATTTTCAATCTTTAATTTTCAACATAAAAGATACCCGATATTTTATTTTTCTCTCATTTTCAAAATTTAAAAAAAAAAAACAAAAACAAAATTTTGAGGGCCGAGCCAAGCTCGTGGGCAGCTCGGCTCGGCCCACGAGCTCATGGGCCGAACCGAGCTTACATTTTGGGGACAAACAAGCCGAGCTCGTATTTTATGGGCCGAGCCGAGCATTGCCATGCCTACTCTCAAAGTAGCACATGTCTCGAAAAATATCATATCACATAATTAAATTATAATATAAATGAGTAATTAATGAACTAGTGATTATTTCTTAAGAAAAGCATACAAATCATGTAATGTTGACATTGATTAATGCGAATTATATAATTATACAATATCTAATAGAAAATTAATTATATTTTATTGTTCATTATGTAGCTACTCAAATGTGGCGAATATCACAAAACTTGAATTTGTTGTATTTGATCTATTTGGCAAAAACTATTTGTCATGGATCCTCGATGCTGAGATTCATCTTATCTCAAAAGATTTGAGAGAGATAATAAAAAAAAGGAAAAGTAACATCTTTGAAAGATTATGCAAAAGCACTCATTTTCCTTCGTCACCATCTCGACGATGGATTGAAAGTTAAGTACCTTACCGTAAAAGATCCACATATACTTTGAAAAAACTTGACTGAAAGATTTGACCACCAGAAGACTATAGTTCTCCTCAAATCCTGGTATAAATGGATGCACCTTCACCTGCACGACTTTAAAATAGTTAGTGAGTACAATTAACTGTGTGGAGAAAAAATAACTGATTTGATATGTTGGAAAAGACCTTCTTCACATTCTATGCCTCCAATGTGATTCTTCAACAACAATATTGTGAGCGTTGTTTTAAAAAATACTTAGAACACAATTCATGTCTCTTAGTTGCTAAACAAAATAATGATTTGTTGATGAAAAATCATGGGCTACGTCCAACTGGTTCCACATCATTGCCTGAAGCAAATAGTATTGCATTGCCTAAAGCAAATACAACATTAAGCCATAGACGCGGATGTGGACGCAGACGATGACACAAACATGGACACGGACGTGGGCGAGGACGAGGATGGGGATTTGGACGAAATATTAGACATTATCAACCACAAGGTAACAGCTTTAAAAATCATAAAATAAATAAAAATAACTCGTTCAAAATGAGCATGAAGAAAATTGATTTAGATGTGAAATGAAATGGCATTAGTTGCGTGCCTGTCGTACGACGAAACATCTTGTGGATCTCTTCCAAAAATCAACCAAGGAAAAAAAAAAGTAGAGACAAATTTTGCTGATTTTGATGGTCCAATTGATGTGATTCATTTAGACGTCTCTGATTTTTTTGTTGATCAAAGTGAAAATATCAATAATTTGATCAAGAGAGATGTAATATAAAATATAGACTAGTTTATTTTTGTTATAGTAATATTTACTTTGATTCAAAATTTTAGTTTGAAATTTTAATTTGCGTTATTAAACTAATTATTAGTTGATTGAAATGTTTCTTTGTGTTTGAAGTTCTTTTTAGTTTTAAACTCATTTTTTAACAAAAAAAATATTTGGTCATATTTATAGATTTATGATGAATTGTTAAGATATATGTTTTAATTGATAGTGCAACAACTCATACAATTCTTCAAGATAAAAAGTATTTTTTGGACTTTAATAGTAGCATAAAAATAATGTTAATACGATATTCGATACATTGAATATCGTTGAAGGCTACGAAATAACTAGTATTATCTTACCAAATAATACAAAATTGCATATAAACGATGCACTTTATGCTAGTAAATCGAGAAGAAATTTGTTTAATTTTAAATATATCCGCTTCAATTCAACAAATTCGCTCAAGTGACAATTTGACTAACTTATTCATTGCCGACATCCACATTCAAGAAATTAATGCATGAGATTGGAATGCGTCGACTCAAAGATCTTCAATAATTAACATCAGGGTGAGTAGCTGTACTCTTTTTTCTTAGTCCAAGTTTTGTCCCACTGAATTTTTCTTGCAAAATTTTAATGAGGCAGTATTTTCTTAATACTCCAAAACTTTAACAGTTAGATGCACTCTTTTTTCCTTTCGTTTGATATTTTGTCCCACTGAATTTTTGTCAAACAAAGTTTTAAACGAGGTAGTTATCTTAGAAATAGTAATCAAATGGAGAGTGTTGTAAAATTATGGGATAATTATTTATAACTATTTAGTTTTATCAGAATACTTAGTCTTATCAATATACTAAGATAAGTCTTATTTACTTGTATCTAAATCAGTTTGTAACTCTCTTTGAAATCATATAAATATAATTCCATAGTTATAATAAAATTACACAATTAAGTTTCCATTTCTTATATTTCTCTCTCTTATTCCTTTAATTTCATAACACTCACAAAATAATTGGATATATAACGATTTTTTTTCCCTCATGTGTAAAATTAACGAATTCAATACTGGAAAATTACTCACTTTTTCCACAAAAATAGACTTCTATTTTCACACAGATTAATAAAATCTAGTTATTATAGTTGGAACAATAACTTTTACCTGTATTTTTCCTAATGTACCCCTACATTAATTAATATAACAGTAGTTCATAAAAGGCATATTAAATGTGAGCACATTAGAAAACTAAGAAATTAAATATATTCTCAACAAGAAAAGTAAACTATAATTTAATATACTATTAATTAGACCAAATTGTGCACCTATTTTTGATGATGCACATATCTATTCAAATAGACACTTCAAATTCATTAAATAGGGACTCCTAAATTCAAAATTTTTTACTCCAAATCAATTATGAATTATTGATGCATAAATTCTCGTCCCTTATCAAAAATTTTGTTTGTGTAACTTCTGAGCAAATTAATTTTGTGCATCTTCTTAAAGTTCGTGTTTTTCATTTCATTTGAGGAGAGTACAAATGTTACACTCAATTCTCTTGTTCGACCGACAAAGTTGATATAGTGCAATATCAATTTCGAAAAGAGCGTATATCTTAGGAGACTGACATCCATATATCATTTTGGCACCTTTTTGCAGGGGACGAAATCTGTCTTAAGGAGATTTGTTTCGGCATATCTCGCTCTATCTCTATTTCTACTTCATTTTGTATTGGGTTAGTCGAATTTTTGACAACAGTCTTAAGTTAAGACAGATTCTTGTTCTCCTACTTTTCTTTTTGGTACGTAATTTATTTATGTTTTTTTATATTTATTTTATTTTCTATATTGTGATTTACAAGTTAATGATTAGTACTGGGCATACTAGTGGAACGATTTGACATAAAAATTTGAAAAAATTCAATGGCACAAACTTTAAGCGAGCAATGGTAAATGATATGCTTATGAGTTATGGGTTACCAAAAATTTATGGGAGGAATAAGTTCTAAGTGCTAACTTTATTCTCAACATGGTTCTCCTCAAGAAAACTAGTTCAATACCTTGAGAAGTTTAAAAATGAATAATGTCATCCTACTGATACTTAAAAGTGTGAGGGTGCTTAGCAAAAATGGTTATTCTACTTCCTAAAACGATTAAGAGCCTGTTTGGAATCGTGGAAAAGAAAAGATTTTGCTATTTTCTTGTTGACTATTTGGAGCCGTGGAACCCACTAGCATCTGCAAATGCAGAATTTGAAAGAGAAAATGCCATTTAAAATATCTCTCCAAAATTACCTTACTACCCCTTATATTGCTTCCAATTGTTACCTTCTCTTTTCTTCACACATTTGGTCGCGGATTGAAGCATTAACACTGCAACTACTTCCCAAATTCAAGAAGAAAAAAAATTCACCAGTTCCAAATCAATCTACAGGTTCGATTGTCTGACGCCGGTGCACAAATTTTGTAAAAGCACTCCGTCGATCTATGCCGAAAATCAAATTTTGACTTCAAATCGATTTTGTGCTCCAAAATTTCATTTCAAGATGTTTAATCCAAGAGGAGAGGTAGCATTTTTCTGTATTATGAAGTTTGCGTTTGCCTTGGGAAAAATGTAGTTGTTGCTGTTTTAGTTTTTGTAAACTCTTTCTGGTATAATGTTTGGGCCGTTTTGAGAATTTTGACGTGTTTATTACATTTCCATTTCTGTTCTTTCTTTTTCCAGCACTGCCCTAATGAAGATTCTCCTCATAATATGAGGATCGAAAAGTCGACTTCCGTGAAACCAGCCTCGCTTTCCAGGAAGAATACGAAATGGGCCGAGCGGGAACATCAAATATTTCTCATTGCTTGCGAAAGTGTTATTGTGGAGGGTCACCGTAGAAGAAAGTGCTTCAGCAAACACGGTTGAGAGAGGTTGGTGAACTTGTTCAACAGCTCCACTGCCAAAAGTTGGAGCCGTACCCAGCTTAAGAATTATTGGGATTCAATGAGGCGGGAACACAAATACCTTCATGAGCTTCTGAGTTGTACGGGCTTTGAATACAACCAACGTGACAACGTCATTGTTGCCGACGACGAATGGTAGGAGTGAAAAATCAAGGTTCGTTTTATTCAAAATTGTAACAGTTCTTATCTGCTTGATTCGGGCTTCTGTTCCAATATTCTCCTGATGCTACTTGAGTTTGTGATGATGAGATTGGTGAATTTGTACTTCTGCCTATGTTGTAATTTCAGATAATTTGCACTTATGCTTAGAGTAATGTCAAATGATAAATATTGATACGTTCGAAGTTCAAGCAATGTGAATTTGTCTTTACAAATGATTTTTATGCACATACTGATGAAAAATACATTCATTGGAAATTTGATGCGGTCCAATTGAGGTGAATTTTCAATAGTCGTTTCGTATTGGAATTTTGTAATGTTTTAAACCGACGCAGGAAAAGGCGGAGTACACCAAATTCAGAAACCGTGATGTGCTTGAAATATACCACAGGTACCCCCAGTTGTTTGGATAGACTTTCGACTTAAACAAGTACGCAATTAGTGATGGCAATGGGGCGGGTCCGGAACGGTCATGCTTGCCCCGCTCCGCCCTGCCAAGCCAAACATTAGGGGCGCCCCGTCCCGCCCCTAGACCCACCAATTGGCGGGGCGGGACGTCTCCATTGCCCCGCCATTGTCCCTATTATTATTTTTAAAAAAAAAAAAATTATGTTGGATCTTTGGAGGGTACAACACTGCAACTAAGTAGTGAGTACTAATATAGGCAATGATTTTGAATAATACACACATATAAACATTACAACATACATATATTCTTTACAACATTAAAACATCCCAAGTTTTTTTAAATAATGCATATTTTCGCACAAAGAATCAAAGAAAGCAGCCAAACCTTCAAAGTTAAAACCCAAATTCACAGCTTCTACTTTACGCGACTGGCGGCGGCGCGGTGGCATATCGAAGGCGGCGACGGTTCGAAATCGATTAGAGAGAGGTCACCGGTTCAAATGATTCACTATTGCAATTTTCGAATATGGAATGAAGGAGTAAAGAAACACACTAGATGCCGGCCACCAGCGCTGAGAATAAAGACAATGAGAGGAAGAATGGAAGATTGAAGAAGAAATAAAATCTATTGTTTTGATTAAAGAAAAAAAATGAATTTGCTTAGTGCTGTAGGCGTAGGGTAGTGCACTAGCGATGTAGGGTAGTATGTGGATATTTGACTGAAATGACTAATCACTAATGAGTAATGAGGATAGATGAATTTATTATAAAATACTAATAAACAAAAAAAGAACTATATCAATGTTGTGGTGTGATGGTTAAGGACAAAGGTTTCCACGTGCCTGGGTTCGAATCTCCATTTCTGCTATATCTATTTATCAATTTTTAACTTTATGATTGTTTTAAAAAAAAAATCTAAAACAATAGGGGCGGGGCGGGGTCACCCCGGACCCGCCACGGGGCAGACTTCTATGCCCCGGACCTGCCCCGTGGACTCGGTTATTCGAGACGGGTCAGCTTAAAACGGGGCGGGGCGCGGGGCGGGTTAAATTGCCATCTCTATACGCAATGACACGAGACTCAAGTGATGAAGGTCCAGTTGAATTGGGATCTAGTTCGAGAATGGATATCTCTGGTTGTCACAGTGGAGAGAAGCGGAAAGGATCAGCTTGTAGATCAAATGAGAGCCAAAAAAATAAAAAGTGTCGACCTTTCTTATTCAGTGGAGCATCTTGCAAGTGTGGGCGAAGCATTAGTTGTCAATCATCAAAACTGTCAAGACGATGTCCCGAGCTGTAGCTAGTGTATTAACGAACTCATGGCAACAAATAAAGTGGCCAAGGGTATTGCACTGTATAATTTCGCTTAGACATTCATAGTTAATCGCAAGAATAAGAAAGGGGTTGCATCTGCAGAAGAACTCGAATACAAGTTGGGTTGGATTTAGTACAACTTCGATCAGTTCGATAAGTAAAAATTATCAATATAATACGACTTTTATAAATGTTGAATTTTCAGTCGGATTGTAAGTACAATTTTATTGCATTTATCGGATATTGCACTCTAGGTAGACAGTACTCGTGATTTTAAATGGGATCCCATCTTGGTACAATCAATCTTACTATCTAATATGACCAGGGTAGGTATATGAATGGGTACTATTTTTGTCAAACATGTCATATTTAATAGCGTGGGACTATAATTGGGTAGCTGTATGTTTAAATGGTACTATTTTGTCAGGTAGTTGCATTTTTTAATGTGTACTATTTTTTTCAACGCTGGAACAATGCTAACAAATGCTTTTGAAAGAGGGTAGTTTTGTAAATATTACCTACAGGTTCTATAAATTGTAGTTGCATTTCTCCATTTGCATACACACCAAATATAGGACATTCATGTACTGTTTGAATGTTTACTTAATACATTGGCCAATATGAACCTTGATTTTGATTGTGTAATGAGATCATATTCAGACGATGAGGACGAGAACGATGAGGATGAGTACAAAGACCAATTACAATAAGATATTAGCATATGACTCGAGTTATGTCGAATGACTGATCGTGTCGTTCGTGACTATATACGTAACAATAGACGAAGAATTCGTAGAAATCCAAGAGCACAAAATGGACACATGTTCATGATCAAAGCATTGGACGGTGCCGGCCAAATATCATATCAGAAATATGGAATGTATCCTGATGCTTTCATTCATTTCACACATGTTCTTTGCGATGAGTATGGCTTACATGATGGCACCGAAGTTTCAATGTATGAACATGTTGGCATGTTTTTATGTATCCTAGCACATGGTAAAAGGGTATAGACAGGTGCAGACCATGTTTGGACACTCGTTGTAAACCATAGGTCACTATTTCAAATTAGTGTTATATGCCGTTGTGCAATTCGGTGGTCGACTCATCAAACCAGACCCAAACTACAACCTTAGTCCGCCCCACCATCGGCTAAAAGCGAACAAACATGTTCCAGGTGAGTTGAATGTAAACTGGTTGAATTTTGTTATTTGTCATTCTTGAAGATATCTATTTATACTATCTTTCATGTACACTGTATTCATGCAGGATTGTATTGGTGCAATCGATGGAACACACATTAAGACTATCATACCTCAAGAAGAACGACTAGATTTCATTGGCCGGAAGGGTATCTCAACGCAGAATGTTCTAGCTGCATGTGACTTCAACCTGTGCTTCACATTCGCACTTCATAGCAGTACGGAAAACACACACGATAGTCGCATTCTCGCGAGAGCAATATATAGTATGGATATAAATTTTCTGGAGCCAGGACTAGGTAAGTATTATTTGGTTGATTTCGGCTTCGCGAATAGGCCAGGTTATCTCGCCCCATATAAAGGCTCCGACATTAGATATCACTTTCAAGAATTCAGAGAGCCTATGTGCGGTCACAATAGACGGTTTAGAAATGCGAAGCGTTTCAACTTTAATCACTCATCGTGTTGAAATGTGATCGAGAGGGCTTTCAGTGTTTTGGAGATTCGTTGGAAGGTACTTTGACTGTATGCCTAATTTTTTTTTCCCCGCACAAATAGCTGTAATAGTTGTGACAATGACGGTCCACAACTTTCTTAGACGATTAGGTCAAATCCACCAGGGATTTGATTCATTGGAATCTAATCGTAATCATGATGAGATTGACATGCCAGGCGAACAAGATGAAATAGCGGCCGAAATGAATGCACATCAAAACCAAAATATGACATGGGACGAAATGCGGGACTACATGGCGCAAATGACGCGTTAGTCATAAATGGCAACTAATATGCACGTTAAGGCAATATTTCAAAAATTGTTGTATTTTTTTTTATGAACGAACAATATAATTTTTGGGACTGTATTAAAAATGATAACTTTGTCGTATTTATGAACACCAAAATTTTGAAATATAGGTTATTCAAGTTATCCCAATTCACTAGAAAATATAGTCTTACGCCCCCTCAACTTGTTTAAATTTAAAAAGGATGAAGTCGCTCATTTTGTATATGTTTAAAAAGTAAAAAAAAAAAATTGGAAGTTTGCCGCGGCCAAACCGTTGCTTGCAAACCGCTGTTGAACCGCATATGAGATGCGAAAAGTACATGAATTATGGGGCGCATAGTGTTTAGTGTCAATGGTAATAATGTCAACGGTAATTTTGTCCATGGAAATATTCATGTAGTCAACAATAACGGTACAATTGGTGGCAAATGGCAGACTTTTTTAGTTTTTGTCAGAATTGTTTGGAATATTATAATACATTTACTATTTGGTCAACAAATTTAATCTGGCAAAAACTGATTCCATACACAGCCTAAGTTATGTTCTAAAAATTGTTGATTGCATTTTTATTGGACATGTAATGAATAGTAGCGCTTACAGGTTTATTGAGCTCAAATCTGATATAAGTGACATTCATGTCAATACAAATTATTGGAAGTGTAATGTAGTTGATGAACTGTAATACTCTAGATATAGCTTACTTGGTAAGTAAGTTAAGTCGGTATACAAGTAATCCTATTAACGAACATTGTGATGCATTACTTAGAGTTTTGGGATACTTAAATCGGACTATAGGGTATTCATTACATGAAGAATAAAATAATGTCAACTAGATTTCAGATACGGGTTTGTCAAAGTCAACTAAGACATATAAAGTCGGTCAACTATGGAATCCGAGTTTATTGCTTTTGATAAAGTAGGAGAAGAAGCGGAATGACCTATAAACTTCTTAGAAGATATTACTATATGGCCGAAGCCTGTGTCTACCATATGTATTCATTGTGATAACCAAACAACTATAGCCAAAGCAGAAAATTTGTGTATAATGGGAAGTCAAGACATAAACATCATAGATATAATACCATTCGGTAGTTGCTATCAAATGGAACAATATCAATTGATTTTGTTAAATCGAAAGAAACCTAGCGAATTCATTTACTAAAGAGTTATCTAAAGAGCTTATAGAATGTGCAACTAGAGATCCCACAGATTAGGTTCAATAGGAAAACTAGTCATTAGTGACAAACACTAAAGAGTTTCACTCCTCCTTATTTTTATGATGCAAATAAGTGCTGCCTACAAAATTGTTGAGGATAAGTTTTGTTTTTAATGATGATTATATCTTGTAATAGAATAAGTGGAGTATTGTAGGGTACTCTTTATAGAACGTCACCTATGTAAGTGCGAACGTAACCGATTATTTGAAAATTTTACTTAGGTGGATTATAGCACTCTTAGAATCCAAGAAGTTCATGGTTGAAATAATGAACACAATAGAGAACCAAGTTTGATATGAAAGATAATGTATTTGGTCTATTGTCTGAGCTTGCAATAAACAGATGACATTTCAAAACATTGCGTTGACTGATTAGTCAAGTGAGTTCGATAGATTCTTACTAAAGAAGGTTCAAAGCGAAAGCTACCCATATTGACGTGTTATCTTCTAGATAGTATTCTTCTTTTGTCTTTCTTGATTTGAGTCAATTTCTTCTATTCATTTGAGGAATTGTTAGAATTAATTGAATTGTATCGATTTGAATTATTAAATATATTTAATGATATGAACCATTACACTTAATTTTAATTGAATTAAAAAAAATTATATTATCATACATTTGCAGAATTTTGACAAACCTTCATCATTTATGAAGTGCATAAAATATACACGAAATAGTGATGAGAAACCATTTATGTATTAATAATTGGTGGCAGCCTGGCAGGTCTTCATTGTTACATTTATTTATTGAATAATTAGTGGCAGATTTATAAACTCAGTTATTAACTTTTCTTTAGATTCATAAGTAAATTTTAAACTAAATCAGTTGTTTTATTGATCTTGCTTTAATAATAAAAAATGGATTACTTTTAAAATGAGTAAATTTCCAATAGAAATAAGAGAAAAAATTACATTATCTCAATATATTTAGCATTTATTTGGTCTTTCTTAAATTTTATGTTTGGTAGTGTTTAAATTTTTTTTTTTCTAAACTCATTTTTAACTATATATTTAATGGGACCCACAAATTTTATCAATTTTTTTTTAAAATTTCTTAAAAAACTATTTTTAAACTCTATCAAACATATATTTAGTCAAATTTAAATATTAATTTTAACCACACATTTTATATGATATACAATTTTTATTAAAATTTCAACCATATATTTTATCAACTTTTATTAAATTATGTTAAAAAATTGATCTAATTTCTTTTATTAACTGAAAAAGAAAAACTAAATTCAGATTTCAGACCCAAAAAAATAACAAATGTAAATAGTTAACATTTGGCTCTTGCAGTTGCCGCTTCACAAAATCTTTCAAACGAAACTTTCACGTTTCACACTGTGGTTTGTTCCTCCAACAATCCGGGCCCACAATCTTCATCAACAAACTATTACCATGTTATCTAGCGTCGATCAACTCCTTATCGACGGCTCATAATTGTTCAGTTCAATGATACAGATCGTCATTAACAGCCGTCGATAAACGATATAAACCAACGAACTCGATTATTTCCATTCATTGACGCTCTCTATATGAACCCGCCCCAAAATCCAAATTGCATATCATAAGTTAATCACAAGGTGCACATCTCAGTTAACAGAAGAGAATAATGTCGGGTCGGGGCAAGGGCGGCAAGGGTTTGGGAAAGGGCGGGGCCAAGCGCCACCGCAAGGTGCTAAGGGACAATATTCAGGGTATTACCAAACCGGCAATTCGGCGATTGGCTCGTAGGGGTGGCGTTAAGCGCATCAGCGGCCTCATCTACGAGGAAACCCGCGGCGTCCTTAAGATCTTCCTGGAAAATGTCATCCGCGACGCCGTGACTTACACAGAGCATGCTCGCCGGAAAACGGTCACTGCTATGGATGTTGTCTATGCACTGAAGAGGCAAGGCCGTACACTCTATGGTTTTGGAGGCTAATTTATAGTTTTAGTGATGTGGCTTCTTGTGTTGTAAATGTGGTATTTCATTTTGGTTAGGGTATTGGCTAGTCTTGAATCTTTCTGATATCAAATCGTCCATCTCTTTTTTTGTTAATCAAATGAAATTCTCTGTTCACCTTTTGCCCCAAGTATCAAGTCTGCCATTTTTTACGAGCTTCATCAATTTCAGTATTTCATCCATTTGCACAGTTCTAAACTGTTATATATTTTCATTAATTTTCAATTTCTCTGTGTGTTTTGGGATCTTCTCGTGAATGTAGTCACAATTGAAAAACTAGGAGTACTTTTAGGCCGTGCATAAAAACAAATCAAAACTTATTTTTAATTTAATTAACAAAACTTTGTTTTTTTTAAAAAGTATGTTAATATAACTTAATAACTGATTAATTTTTAAGCACAGTTAAACGTGCTCTAATTGATTGAGGTTGATGATCCATTGATCCTGTGTTAGTCCGAGCTTTACCAAATCTCGTGCAGAATATTGCAACATTTCAAGTATGGGTGGACGTAATGCTTTGAAACCAAGGTGACACAACTCAATTTATCCAAAAAGTTATGGGTGTTGGTTAAATTGTTATTGTTGATTTTGAGGGATTTTGTGTTTGCTAGATGAAGACTATTTGTGTATTAAGAATTACTAGTATATCACTCGTGCGATGCACAACACTTGTTTTTCATGATAGTGATTTTAAAATATTTTAAAAGTATATTGTTTATTTATTATATTCAAAAAGAAAAATAAATCATATAAATAACATTTGATTACTCAGTGATATTGGAAAAAAAAAACAATATAGTTAATCCAGATTTTGAAACACTTTTTTGAAAATCACGTTTGTAGTCGAACTGAGGCGGATTTTGAATCGTATGAATTTAATTTTGAAATTATCATATATAGTTTATTAGTTTAATTGATTTATTATTTTTAATTAATAAATCAGATCATTTGATAATATAACACAATTATATATTTTCCATGTATTGATGTTTTTTTTTTTAAAGAAACTGTAACCTATTTAAACCCACTATGGGAAACGTAAAAAAATTTGTAGGGAAAATAAATCTATTTTTGGAAAACTATTGCATTATTGTCAATAGTTTTCGTGCATTGATGTTTCATTTTTTTTGAAAACATAATTTATTTAAATTCATCAACCGGTATAAATTAAAAAATTTGAAAAGTTGTTGTATTTATCATATATAATATTAAATGTTACAATTCATTTTTTTCAAGAAAATAGAAAAAATAAATAAATAAACAATTAATGTATAAAACACATTAAAAAATCTGAAAAGTTTTTGCATTCATCGTATATAATATTAAATGTTACACTTCGTTTTTTGCAAGAAAAAAATAAAAATAAATAAACAATCAATGTGTAAAACCAATTAAAGAAAACAAACTCATATGCATCATTTATGACAGAACTTACCAAATTAGTGTGTGAAACCAATTAAAGAAAACAAATTTTTATGCAGCAATTATGGCGGTACTTACTAAATTTGGAAAGAAAAATGGCGGAAAAATGTGTGCGCGAAATTTTCGACGGCACTTCTGTTTATATATATATATATATATATATATTAAATGTTACAATTCGTTTTTTGCAAGAAAATAGAAAAAATAAATAAATAAACAATCAATGTGTAAAATTAATTAAAGAATTTGATTTTTTTTTTTTGCATTTATCATATATAATATTAAATGTTACATTTCGTTTTTTGCAAAAAAAAGAAAAAATAAAATAAACAATCAATGTGTGAAACCAATTAAAGAAAACAAACTCCTATGCAGCATTTATGACAAAACTAATCAGTGTGAAACCAATTAAAGAAAACAAACTTTTATGCAGTATTTATGACGAACTTATCAAATCTGAAAAGAAAAAATGGCGGAAAAATGTGTACGTGAAATTTTTGACGGCCTTTTGTTTTTATATATATATAGAATTTGAAGGATTTTGTGTTTGCTAGAGGAAGATTATTTGAAATTTTGAATTGTTGATTTGGTGTGCTTTTAGTGTTATTTAGCGAATATTGTTGCATTTATTATTGTTAATTATAATAAAAGATTATTTAGACTTGGGTAATAGAGTAGGCATATTGTAAACTATGCTAAATATGATGATGTTAATTTTATGTATTATTTATTTTTATTATTGTTCTATTTGATTAATTTTTATTAGGTTCAGGATATAGTTTGGATTCAAAAGATTGAGAACTCAAACTATAATCAAGAAACTGCTCATATATATATAAGAAATAAAACTGTAATTTGATTAAAAAACTGATAATTCCAACTGAATAAACATTTAGGCTGTGTTTGATTACAAGTGAAAAATTTGGGTGGAAAGAAAATATTTTCCATAGAAATGAATTACCAAAAAATTATAGATTGGAAAAGGTAAACAAATTTTCCTATTTCATAAAGAAAATATTTTTCTTGAAAACAAGGAAAATGTGGCCAAAAGTGAGAAATTTTAAAAAAAATTTCTATGAAAAAAAAAAGATTGCAATCAAACCAAACAAGGAAAATAGGTGGAAAAATATATTTTCTATAGAAAATTTTGTCAATCAAACAACTCAAAGTTGGAAAATTGGTGGAAAATTTTCATTTTCCATGAAAAAAAAGGGAATCACACACAGTCTTACAGTGAAGTGAAGGAGAAGAACAAAAACGAAAGAGAAGAAGACTGAAAGAGAGAAAATCAGAGAAAATGATGGAAAATATAATTTTGTTAAATTTTCATAATGGTTTCTCACTTCAGCCATGTATTTAAGTCCTAGCAATTGAAATCGTGTGTTTGGAGATTTACAACTAATAAAAACGTAAAACTAAATAAACTATTTAATTGAATTAAAATCAAGCAAAACGGCGTCGTTCTTCAAATCAAATTTATGATAATTCGGTTAGTCTTTTTCTTCCTTTTTCCCACTGTAATTCTTCTGTTCCTTCCTTTGATATTCCACCATTGTTGCCATAACAGTTCACACCATAAGAAAGAATGAATTATATTTTGTTACGTGGTTTATTCAAATTGATGTCTTTCTTTAATCATAAACAACACGGAAAAGTCATTTATTGAGAAGGAAAAAAAAAAAAAAAAACTATTGCGAACAGGATTAAAGGTAAATACAAGCCTACTATGCACACATGCTAAGCAGAAATCATGATCTTATAAAATAATGGGATAATTGCATGAAAGATCCCCCAACCTTTAAAAATTATTAGAGTTATGCCCATAACCTAAAAAAATAGCACCACACATCCTCAACATATGAAAAATTTGGCATGGTAGGTCATTTATGACAAAATTGCCTTTCCCTTTAAATAAACAAAAAAAAAAATGAAAAATAAGAAAAAAGAAAAACATGATTGAAAACTAACCAAATGTACTACAAAAAATAAAAAGTAAGAAATATACCCAGAAAAATAAAAAGTGAGAAGAAGGTCATCTTCTCCAAAAACCCAAAATCCACCCAAAAAAAATAAATTCACTATTATATTTTTCAAGTGTCGTGGTTCGGGTTTGTATTCCAACAATAGAAGATTCGAAATCACGACCAACATTATTCAATAGACAAGATACAAATTCAATTTCAGTTACCTGATGATATGCTGTTGCTAGTTCATCCATAGTACCTTTGAGTTTGTTGTAGAATTCCATGACCGTTGAAGCTCCTTTATGGAGCGATTACAAAGCACCTCACCAAATATTTTTTTTATTGTATTCCATAAATCACACGCTGAGTCTAATTTGTGAGAGTGTTTAGGATGTCGTCTGATATTGATGACATTAACCATGAGAGGAGCAATTGTTCTTGCTAAATCTATTCCAAATATACTTGGTTTTGTTGGGTGTTGACTATTTCAGGTTTTCCATCTTCATTCAGTGCGAATACATGGTGGAGATTTTTCAAACCCGAGCAAAATACCGTCGAGTTGATGGCCACAAACTTCAGGTTTGATTTGAGCCTTCCGTATCCGGTAATTATTTTTTGTGAGTTTAAGGGTTATTATTAAACTAATTTGTCCACAAAGGGATGTTTTGTTTGGTCTTTGAATTAAGTTTGTGCTTTATTGGTTTTGCTCCATTGTTTTTGATGTTTGTATCTTGACAAATTAAAGGAAGATGAAGAAAGGGAAATGGCCATTAATGTAATCTGTGTGTATTGATGTTTTGGTAGGGCAAATTTTTTTTTTTACGGGGATTTTGGATTTTTTGAGAAGATGACCTCTTTGTTATTTTTTATATTTTTGGGGTACATTTCTTACTTTTTAATTTTTTAGTACATTTGGTTAGTTTTCAATCATATTTTTCTTTTTTATTGTTTATTGTTTTTGTTTTATTTGAAGGGAATGACAATTTTGTCATAAAAGACCTATCATGCCAAATTTTTCATACGTTAGGGATGTGTAGTGCTATTTTTTTAAGTTATGAGCATATCCGCAACGTTTTTGAAATATTGGGAACTATGTATGCAATTATCCCTAAAATAATTTGTTAGAATCTTTTTATAATTAATATTAATTGGAGTAATTATTTTTATCATCAGAGGGTCATTAACCAAAAAATAAAATAAAAATTGTTACATATATAGCTAGTTATACAATAATTACATAAGACGTGGAAAAGGAATACAATTCTTAGAATCATTTAGTATAAGGAAAGATAAATTTTAACATGATTTTAGAGTTGTATAGAGAGAAACATTAAATCTATTCACATTAAATAATTGATGTTGCATATTTCAATTTTTTTTTTCTTTGGTTACAAATATAGTTAGCTACACATGCCCTAATGAATATTTGGAGTGTAAATTGTGATCTAGAATCAAACTTTGGCTAATTTATTGTGTTGTGATATTTGATTACTTGTTTATGTTTGTTGACGTCGGAATCTGCACTATCCACATATCAACAGATCTCTAGTCAATCTTCTGCCAGCCTGTATATTACCTGCACACTAGGACGGCCGTTAGGCACCAAGATCACCGGTGGAAAAGAGTCCGGCGATCGTTGGTACTCCGAATATCAAGTCAACTGCCGGTATATACAAGGGATAACAAAATACGGGGAGAAGTATTTGAGTGTGGGAGGGACAAGCAGACAGAAAATTGAGCAGAGTTTAAGGGTGGGAATAATGCATACCTTAGAACAATCGGAGACATTGTATTTATAGCCTCAGAGTTCTAATTGATTTAGGTAAAACAATCAATTAGATATCTGATCGGATCTTTTCTTACTTATAGGATAATGGTGTTTGATTGGCAATGTAATCTCCTAGATTGTATCCCTTATTTAAGTTGATTCTCCTTATTACGTTGCTTACTCTTTAGGAGATTGAGATTTGATTTCCTTGTGAAAATTTGGTCATTTTGAAATATCAGACTATCTGCGAACCTGTGACGAATTCGACCGACGAAGCGTTCAGGGTCGGCCATGAATGTCGAGGCCATTCATGGACTTCTCTATACTTGGTTCAAGAGTGCTGATATGTTGCTAGGCCTTCGACATATTCACGGGGCCCTCGCTTGGGCCATGAGGCCTTTGCGGGGACTGGTTTGGACTTTGACTAGCCTAGAAGCCATTGTTGACGTGGATGTCTTATCAAAATCGGGTGGTAACAATGTTAGAAATGATTGTGGGTTTCTTCTTAATTTAGGTTGTGTTGTGAATTGGTAACTTGTGTAATGTGTAAATTTTTAAACATATTGGAGAGAGATATTACATGAGATAATGATGATATTTAAGATAATAATAATAAAATTCACATATTTCAATTAATTAGTTTTCAAAATAATTAGGGTCTTTTTTTTAAGCTGTTTTCAGTTTTTCAAAACACTCAAAACTTGTTTACTATGTTGTTTTTGAAAATTCATTTTCGAAAACAAAATTAAATTTATAACACAACTCAAAACATATTTTTGACGTTTTGAGTGTTTTCGAAAATATGAAAAATACTCAAAATAAAAAAAAAAAAAAAATTTATTTAAATAAAAAATTTTATAAACAAAAATTCTAAAAATAAAATTCTAATTTCTTAAAACATAAAAAATAATATTATAAATTATAAAAAAAAGTAAAAATTCTATAAAAATGAAAATTTTAAATGCTAAAAAAATAATTCAAGACCTTATTGGTTATTTAAATAAAAAATTAATTTAAAATAAAAATAGATTAAAATTTTCAATCCACGTCATTAATTTTTTTTTTTTGTATTTCCTATTTTGTTAATTTATTATTTGTTTGTATTATATTTTTGTAATTTTTTTTAAAAATCCATTGACTTTAAAATGTATATATTATTTTATCATATATTAGCATAAAATTATTCTATTTTACTGAATAATCAAATTCATTGAATAAACTGAAATAAAACAATTTTTCAAAATTTCAAACAGAATGTGTTTTTAGTTTTCTATTTTCAAAAATAGTTTTTCAAAATGACAAATTAAACGCGTTTTCAACAATCTTAAAATAGACTCTCAAAATTAGGAATGACTAACGGCCGGGCCGCAAAAATAACCACGGGCTGGCTCGTGGCTTGATCCGTGTTGAGTCAAAATAGAAAACTAAAAAGTGAATTCAAATCTGAAACGCAAAAAGAACAAAATCTTAAAATTTTTAAAATTATTCACAATGATATGATTTTTTAATTTTTACTACAGAAAAATAAAGGAAGGGTTACGCCTGATTTTCTCAGAAGTAACCAGAACTTATCCAAATTAGACTTTTTTGTTTATTTTTTCTTGGATGATAAATTGATAATTGGATCAAAATTGAATCCTATCATTGAAATCAAAGTATAAATTAGCATTCCAAAATATAATGCAATATAAGGCTTGAATAAAAACAAAATCAAACATCATAAACATTATACTTTAAACATCCATCCACAATATTCCTTCATAGAAGGCATTAAAATGTAAAAGTCTGATCGAAAGTCAAATACAATGAAAGATAAATATACAAAGGATTGTAATTTGGCCCAATCTCAATGTAAAAACATATTAGGATTAAACAAAAATTTGTCTCAATATCATTGTAAAAGCATATATAGCAGTAAGTGTTTTTTAGGTCTTTTTTTTTTGGTTAAAACTAGAAAGAGCAGAGATTCCTTTCTTAATCAAAGCGGCAAAGCCTATGCCTTCATATTTGAAGAAAAAAAAAGCCTTATGTTCTTCTTCGAAATATTATTTTAAATCACGTGTTCCCCAAAATTCTACCTCAAAACGTATTTATTTATTTTTGCAGGAATTTCAAAATATCTAGACATTCTCATGACACTTATAAGCAAAGTTGACGAGATTTTAATGCACTTAGACACATTCTCACTTGTTTTCTGTACGAATTTTGAAACATCTCAATATTTTCGTCAACTAGACAATGTGGACAGAGTTTATAGTCTATTTAAGCACTCTAATATTTGTCTAACTACTTTGCCAACATTTCCTAGAGGACATTTTCATAAAACGACAATGTAATTATTTTTAACCAATAAATGGTCATATTTAATAAAAGTTTTGGTGGGAGACCAATTTTGTTTGGCCAAAAAAAAAAATGGACAAGTGAGAAAGTTTTTTAAAAAGTTTTGTACAAGTACCACATAGTATTTTTTTAAGATTAAATTTGTATGATTAGGGAAATAGTCAAGGCAAATATTTGACTATCTTTATCAAATAGGTTACCTAATGCAATATAATAATAGGGCTGGCATCAAGTATGCAAAAATAAAATGTTCCATATGATGGAATCTTCTATTTGCTATGTTATGGTATTAAACTTTGAGATTAGTGAAGCAAATATGACAAATTAGTTCTAGAATTAAGCTAAGCACCTTATTTTATCAATTGTGCCACCTACCACAAGGTCCATGATGTTGATACTAATATGATATGTGCAAATTATGTTTGGAAGTAACGATGAACAAATATGTACGTTTTTTAATGTAATTTAATTTTGTCTAGTTTAATATATTAAATATTTTTTGAATGTACATTTTACAAAATATTTTTTTTATTTCACGATAAATTTTCTTTGATAATATTCATTCTTTTTTTATTTTTAAACTTCTATTTTGTCCAATATAAAGTATGCTTTCCGCAATTATTGTGAAAAAAGACAGACCAAGAGGAAACAAAGATAGAAAACATATCTACCTTTTTAAAATTGAACATGTGATAATCGTTGGATGGTTTTTTGTTGTCGTTGATTGATTGTGCAATTGTAATAAAAAGTTGCAGACCAACTTGCTTCTTTATAAAGATAAATGACCAATTTACTGGTCGGAGAGCGAGTTACCGATCAATGTTCCGATTTTCTTTACCATATTTAAAAATAATAATAATTATGATCAATGGCAAAAATGTAAGCTTTAGAGGAGAGCATCCAATGTTAAACATGAAGACCAAATGATCCAAATCTTGACCATTCAAACAATGAATCATAAAAACTGAAAAAAAGTGGCCCCATTACCACCCAAACAGAACCTTCATTATATCCATCAGCAACCTACTTCAGGACTATACATTTTTGAAAAGAGCATAGGGAGGTTGGCCAACTCATTGCCAACGGTGCCACTTTTCATTAATGTGACTAGGCCGTGTTTGGATTGACCATCCATAAACAAGGGGATAGAAGACTATTTCTCGAGTTTTATTTGTTCGGGTTACGAGTATTTCATCACTTCAACCTCTATCAACTTTTCTGGTATTCTCTCTTAAATAAATTTTACCCCATCGACTTCTATAGAATTTTACCTTTTTTTTTTTGGGTAAAAAATAGCAACACATCAAAATACTAATTCTAAATTATAAAATACATATTAGTCTCTTAATTTAATTCAAATACGACGTCACCTATTATATCTTCTTGCGCAACTTTGATTTTGATGAATAAATACCAAAAACCACGTTATTTGACAATGATTTATACAATATTATTTTAGAAAATTATTTCTAAAAAAATTAAATCAATAATATCTCACCTACTCATACATTAACAATTTTTAGCATATAAATCATATATTATACATACCAAATATTTTATTAAGAACTTGTAAGAGTCCAGCCACATGGAAGTGACAATATGTTTGGTATATTACTACGTAACACACAATGTTATAATGTACTAAATATATATCTTATGTGTATGCTTATTAGACAATTTAGAGCATGTTTGGCTAAGTTTAAAAGATAAGTAAAATTGCTTTTAAGTAATTTTTTATGTTTGTAATATGTTTAAATAGTTTTTTTTTTTTATAGAAGTCACAACTTTTATCAACTTTTTAACCATAAATTTAACTATTATTTATTAAAAAATTTCAGTGTTCTAAAAAGATCGCATAAGCGTGAAGCGGGACTTTTACGCTTAGCCACACCTAAAGCATCATTCTTTCTTTGCCCTCGCCTTAGTCTGAAAAACTTGAAATTCGACTTTTACGCTTAGCCATGCTCTACATTTTCAGAACACTAAAATTTTCTAAAAAATTGCTTTTAAACTCTACCAAAAAAGTACTTAGCTCATGTTTGGAAATGCTTAAATTATAATTTCAGCCGGTCAAATATATTTTCTATCTACACATTTCATTGGACCGACAACTTACAACTCATTTTTTATCTACACATTAACTCACAACTTATAATATAAACATCTAAAAAATAATTTCAATACTATCAAACAAATACTTAGTATATTGTCTAATAATATCAAGATTGTGTACCAAACGTATTACAAACGAAATTACTTGAAAAAAAGAATTACAAAGTGAAAAGTTAGTGATTAGTTCTACCAAACCACACCCAAAATGACTTAATTCACAATTAAAATGAGATCAATTTGGGAGAAAGATGAAATCATGATACGAACTTCCCCACGCCCGGGTCCATCCATGTTCCCCACGAAGCCTAATATTATGCGAGTATACCAATTATACGCACGCATGCTCCATCTAGTTTATCATTGTTCACACGTTTGAGGCAATTAACACGAATCAATTGGGGTCAACTTTTGTGTCTATATAGTGCATTTCTCTCACACTTTTCATATCCGTACTCTACTTTCTCTCTATAGAAATCTGCTCTGTTGTGCCTTTTGGGTTCTTATTTTGTGGAGGATAAGCTATTTTCGCTGCTGGGATTTGGATTTTATTTACTGTGAGTTGTTCTTCTCCTTCATAAATTTAATTGGTTTTGAACTGATTTTGTTTGCCATCAGATCTGTTTTTTGGGATTGTATTGGGAAAACATGAAGTGGTGGAATAGAGATTGTTTTCAGACTAGGTTTATGTTCTTAATCCAAGCCTTTACTGAATTATTGAGGATTTTTTTTGACAGACAAGACGATGAGTAGCTTTATATATATATAAACCAGAATGTGTAAATCATAGTTAAAGGGTAAAGCCACCATGTTAAGTCCATGATCTTTCTTGCTAAAGAAACAAATTTAACTTTCCGTTGCTAAAGAAAGATAAGGAGAAGGGCCATTTGGGATTATGGAAAAAGTTTACTAGCAACTATATTTAAATTATGGCACCGACTGCTACTAGGGCAATAGGTTAGAGCTAATGGTGCAAATTTCCCAAATAATTAATCAAAACCTTACAGAGATTTCACTCCTACTCACAAAAAAAGTAGTATACGTTTGTGTTCCCAAACAATCCATCCTCTCAAATCTCCTTTCCTTTTGCAAAATTCATTGTTGGAAATCGAACCACGTTTTGTAAATCATCACTGCACGCTACGGTCGGATCCCACCGTAGGTAAGCGGCACTATTCTAAAAAGCCCGCCTAAGTTCGTCTAGGCTCCGCGTATGCTTGAAGCTCGACCTCTACGTCTAGCCACGCATCGCCCTCGTCTTTGCCTTACCCTTATCTCGTCCTCGCCTAGGCTAGAAAAGTTTGAAGCTCGGCCTCCACGCCTAGCCACGCTTTACGCTTTTTAGAACATTGGTAAGCGGTATATACTAGTTATAATAAGCATAACAGAAGTGCAAAAGGAACTTATTAAGTGTGCTTTCCTTAATTGGATAAATCTTTCATTTTATTTTGGTTGGAAATATAAAGCATAGAGTGTTCATCTTACAAATAATTTTGCATGAAATAAGTAGTGATTTGAACTTGAAATGTTTATAACGACTGTAAGGAGTGTCTCTTCTACCGGCCCAAAAATCCACTTTACGTATGTTTTCACCTTCTCCAATTTTTATTTTTTTTAATTTCCTCAATTCTCTCTCTCTACCATTCTTCTCCAAATTTTTCCGTTCCTCATATTAATCTCCATTTATTTTTTTAAAGTCGAATTCCACCGATAAGCAGTATACTAGTATATACATTTATCCTATCTATATAAAAGAGCTAGAAAAATGCCTCTTGTGAGAAAATTTGTAAAGACGGTTAGTTTCATTTTCTCTCGTAACTTTGGTTGTTTTTAAGAAAATTTCTCACTATTAAGGAGCCTCAACAATTCCTGCTATTCATAACAATAATTATACATGAGATGTGTGTGAATATTGAAAGATAATCACATCCGACGAATTATTGATTCACGGTAAATTGTGTAAATAACTTTTAATATCAGCAATCTCACTTCTCAAGAAGAATTTTATTCCGAAAATTCTCAATCTGCCTTTTTGCCGACTGTTTGTTTTACTTTATTTTTTGAGGGGATGGGATGGGGGCTTTAAGATTTGCATTGCCAATGAAGTAGCCTAGGATGAAAGAGTTTTCTTGATAGTTATCATGTCTGTGACGATGACCACAAAACTTGCAGTGCTCTGCATGAAAATATTTTTTTTCAAGAAAGATTTGATGTTAATACATTAGTAATTACAGTTTCTTTATGTTTGAAACATTAAAGATTATTTTCTCAGAAAATATATTTTTCTTGAACCAAAATGATTAATCTGTCCTTGCTTGTTTCACTTTCCTTTAATTGGTTTCCATCTGGGAAAGGAAGCATAGATTAGTGTTTTAGATATTTCATACTTTCTTTCAGTTTCTCAGCATGGGTCTGAATCTAATGCATTTCATAATTTCAGCAGGGGCTGCAATATACTAAAGGAAAATTGGTAGTCGTGGCGATTAAAGTGAAGAACAGCATGCAGTGGTACTCTATTGATGTGTTTCGGAAAGTTATCTCTTTAAACTTATACTGCCGTGTGATTTTATAAGAGCCAGACAACAGCGTCCACCCTTACCGTTTCAATCACTCTTTGCATTACGTCTAGAATACATACTTCTATTTCCATGGGATCTACTCGCTTTGTGGTCATTCCTTGCCATGTTCTCTGGATCAGCTGAATTTTTGTTCTACTCCTGAAGTCCTGGCCACAATTTTTAGCATTGACACCTAGACCACGGTTGATGCATTCGGTGTTTCGATTTTGCTGTGTCAATTAAGTTCAGTGATTTATTCGCAATCTTCAGCTAGATGATTGTGGATTTGCTCAAAGAAAAGGTTGTCAATTGTCGTGCTTTGTGATTACTACCTCTAGGGATATTTTGGTGTGCTTGTGAACAACGGGTTTACGACTTCTTGGGTTATTCTATCACGTGCCGTCCTAGCAGTAGTGCTATTTTGAGTGAACGGGTTGGGGACAAGTAGTTATGGTGTGCCAAGCAGCTAGTCAGACAAGATTTCGAGCATTGAAACATGAGAATGGAATTGCTGGGTGTGCCATCATCATAGTAGTCATAGCATGCTTTCAACCCCTCCAGGATTGCCAGGTTCTTATACAACATTTGATTTTGGAGAACAAGATTTCAAATAAAAATGTTTGTTACTTTTGTGTCTATTTATTCTACTACATTCACATGAAAGCCTAATAACTTTTTGTTGGGTATATTTCAGGCTGAGTATTTCCGCCAATTGCTTAAACCTGTTACGTAGATTGATTTACTTTCCGCCAAGTTCAAGTTAAGCTGGACTTTTTAGGTTATGTTTTCTCTTCCCCTCCGACGATACAAGTAATCACTGATTTTTAGTGCTACCCTTTTTTTAAACTGGTAAGACTGCAAGTTCTCAGTTTTTTCATTTTGGTAACGAGTGGTATTTTACATTTGATTTGTCTGATGAATGAATCTCTGCATATTGTTAGGTGATTTTTCTGCTTAAATGGAAAAGGACTTGAGATCCTGGTTCCCCCACCAGCATTTGGATCAGCAATCACTGTACCAGAATTTCTTGGGTTCTCCAATCAACACAAGATTCCTGAATAATGCACCTGATACGACTCCCTACACTGTTGGGGATTCCGCAATCGGAATTTCTGGGATGCAGTGGTCAAAGGCAAAAGAGATGAATGACTCTCATAACTGGTTTTACTTGCCTCATTTCCATCAGGTCTCTGCTCCTCTACTAAAAACTCTTGACAAAGAAAAGCTTCCCGCAAGCCCACTTGAAAATTTGGGGCAAAAAGCAAGTCCTAACATGGGCACAAGACATGCAGATAAGACATTTCTCGTTTTTGATCAATCTGGTGGCAAAACAAACTTGATTTACAGTTCCATGGTCGAGGCTCCAATTCAGTGTATGACTTGGAGGCCAAATCCTCCTGCCAATTGTGATTTGATCAAGAAAGAGCCTACTAGGTGCACCAAATCTCCCTTGGTGCCAATTATGAAGGTTGAACACGTTGAAGACAACTGTAGAGATAACTTGGAAGGTGAGATGCACGAAGACACAGAAGAACTGAATGCATTGCTTTGCTCTGGTGATGACAGTGACTTCTCTGAGGATGATGAAGAAACAAGCACAGGTCATTCCCCTAATGCTACGACAGGTTATGGTATACCCGACCTGATTAAGGAAAGGGACGAAGAGGTTGGTAGTTCTTCTGGCACTACCAAAAGATGGAAACTTCTAGATGGAAGTTACAATGTACCATCGCTTATGGACACAGCAAGCTCTTTCAAAACCCATAAATACTCCGAGTTGGAGGAGGATGCAGAGTCCTGTTGTGGAAATGTCATTAACCAAAATTCAGAAGAATTAGGTCCCTTGTCTGGTAAAAAGAGGTCAAGGAAAGAGAGAATACGCGAGACTGTGAGCATTCTGCAAACCATAATTCCCAGTGTGAAGGGTAAGGATGCCATTGTTGTTATTGATGAAGCAATTGATTACTTGAAATCCTTACAAGTCGAGGCCAAGGCTACAGGACTTAATGAACTTTGATTTTTTGATTTCTTCACAAATAAGGTAATACTCGTATTGTTTTATGAGCCAGTTTTTCTAGTAAATTGTGTCCATGGAACATACGGACCATGCCTTCTAGCTGCAGCAAAGTGAGCTGAATTAGTACAAGAGTTTCCACGTGTTAAGGCAGAATCTTTAAAAAAATTCTGCAGTAGCAGCTTGAAGCTTTTTTTGAAGTTCTTCTACCAGGATTTGAGTTTGAACCAGTAGCTTTGGTTTTTGAATTATTCCACGTGTCATTGTCAGCATGTTTGATATGCAGTATTTGACATAAGTGGACAGTACTTTCTGGTGATGTTCAACTAATACTGTCTTGTGATGTCGAATTCACCTACCAAACATAAAGAGTAACATGCCTCTTGGAGAATTGTACTAGTTGTATGAATGAGAAGACTTCTTAGCTTGGTAGAAGTCCAGGACGGAGGAGTGCATATACGTCTTGCGACATTGACTGTGTATATAACCCGTCTCATTGAATGTAGGGAATTACAACTGCCATGTTGATAATTATTTGATGTTGGACATCAATGAACGACCTATGTGTATTTGATCAATTCATTGAATCTTTGATTTCACACACGAGCTTGAAAATGAGTTTGGCCTGCTCTAATTTATGGCTTTATTTATATGTATAAATGATGACAATATATCTATTTTGTGCCCAAGCTATCACAGTGAGATGTACATTTTTTATTCCATTTGAATTTGTAGTGTTGCAAATATGCAATTGACTGTAAGTTTTGCATTACATATGAGATGAATTTCATCCACAAGACCACAAGAGATGGCTTTTATACCGCCCGGGCATTTTATTTTATTTCTCCTCTTTTTTTTTCTTTTTCATTCAGGGTGTATTTGATTTTGATTAAATTAGATGTAAAAGTTGATAAAAGTTGAACGTGTGGTTGAAAATTTATAAAAAATTGTGATTCTCCGAAATGTGTGGTTATAATTAATTGTCGACTTTGATTTCAGTTTTTTAGCAAAATTTTAATTGATTTCAAACAAAATGTAATATTTCTTTTGTCGGTGGCAAATTTTAGTTGTAAGAAACAAGAAATGGAAATGAGTGTTTGTTTGGTGTAGTTTAAAAGTAGTTTTTGATAAAAGTTCATGAAATGTGTAGTTGAAAAATTGTGAATCTCATGAAATGTGTGATTGAAAATGAGTTTGAGAAAAAAAATTTATTTTAAACTTAACCAAACAAATGCTGAATTAAATGTAAAAAAGTTTATCGATTATGTCTGTACACTTTTTTAACTTGATGGTTTCTTTGAAAACCGAACACAAGAAAAAAAAAAAAACAATTATTTATTTGAAAATGGTTTATTTTGAATAAAAAAAAACACTTGCTGCATTTCTCATCCCATCATAGGAAATGTTGAAAAATGGGGCTCATTAAGCGTCGTGAAGATAATTTATATTTAACAAATGATACAAGACATGCAAGGTGTCGTGGTGTAGTTGGTTATCACGTCAGTCTAACACACTGAAGGTCTCCGGTTCGAACCCGGGCGACGCCATTTTTCTGTATTTAATAAATTTTTCACTCTCTCTCTATCTAATTAGTACCTACCAATGATATTGTGGAGTTTTCAGGTTGCTACGTTCACTTTACTTTTCTATAACGTTTACGAATTATTTTCAACAAATTAATAAATTAGTATTTATTTATAGATGAATATGATAATTAATTCATGTATAGTATTAATCTGTGAGCAAATATTGTTCGAATCCGACAACATATATTTCTCGATTTATCTATATAGAGTTGATAAAAACAGAATAATTACAAATTAGTTAATTTTTTGTTTATTGGTGATAATAGAATTATACTTACAAAAAGAATTTTGCAAAAAACAAAAAAATCATATATAGAAAAAGAAACAAAATATATTCTTCAAGTCAAGAGTGAGTTGAAAAGAGTAATGTTATTTATCAGCAATAATGATAACCGTCGATCTATATGACATTAAATGATAAGTCCAATAAAATAAGTATGCCAATTTTAGTTGTCACGTATAGATTGGTGATAATTTTTGAATCGAGTGACTTTAATATTGATGAATACAAGTTCCGTCTTTAAAACTCTGACGTTTATTTGTGATAATTTCGTATGTCATCTATTCCGTCATGAGAGTTTTGAAAGTAAAATATTCTTTGTTTGTAAAAGTCATTCGATTCTAATGGCAAGATGTTTAAAATGCATATAACCCTACACAAAATGTTTTATTCTCGTGAAAATCATGTAATAGAAATTACTTAAAAACTAGGCAATGCTACAATCTAAATCACATTAATTACGAAAATTCTTCAGTGGATGTGCATGGAAAATCCTTATTATTTGATTTTGGAAATTTGTTGTCATAATCAATAGCCTTTGAGCCTTTTTTTAATTTTTAATTTGGTGGTGCCAAGGTTCCATTATAAAGTATATCTCTATTTGATGACAACAAAATATTGTTGTCAAACTGGATTGTGTTGTTTAGACAAGTGTTCTAAAAAGTGTAAAGCGTAGTTAAGCGTAGAGGTCAAGCTTCAAATTGTTTCGACCTAAGCTGTGAGACAAAGGCAATGCGAGGCGTGATTAGACGTTGAGGTCGAGCTTCAAGCCTAGACGTCATTTATGTAGATTTTTTAAAACAGTGGTCACGTGGCCAAAACTAATACGAGGATTAGAAACTTAAAGCGATTGTTCCATTTCGACTTTTTCCAAATCAAACAATGATACAAGATTCGTTGGAGAAAGACAAGTTGCAAGGAAATTTTGATCCAGCTGCAGGGTGAAAACTTCTGCCCAACGCAAAAGGAAACAGCAGTCTCTCTCTCTTTTTTCCCCCCAGCTTATTTTAATTTAAGTTTTCTAGTAAATGCAATTTGACCTCTCTAAATTAATACCATCCATTACACATTCATTTATTAATTAACGAAGTTTACTAATTCGTAGACCATCTACTTAAAAAAATTATTTCTTGTACATTTGATAATGCCATTACATTCTTTTAGATAGAGATGGATGCGATCCGGTTTGGTTCGATTTCGAAGAGAACCGAACTTAACCGAAAACTAGTGGGTATCATATAAATGGAACCATCGGTTCCAACTTGAATTATGGAATCAAATCGGAATCGAACTGTTCGATTTAGTTCAATTCCATAATTGAAGTTTTCAAAATTGCCATATTTCTTGCAAGTATTTTTATTTCTTTGTTTGAAACAACACAATAATCTACAATATTATATTATAATTTCCAAACCTTAATCTATTAATTACAATATATCAGTTTTGAACACAAAGTTCTATCACAATACAAAATAATAAACATAGAAATAAAGTATTATTTTTATGGGCTAACTTTTCAGAAGAAATTAAAAAACAATAAGGTTGGTCCGGTTCATCGATTTTGAGTCTAGAACTGATAACCAAACCATAAACGATTGGTTCTAGATTTTAGTACCTATTATCCGATTTAAACTTAAGAAGAACTTAATCGAACTGCTCTATTCAGTTCGTTTCGTTTCTGGTTCGGGTGGGTACTTATATATGTCTACCCCTACTTTTAGATAGTTAAAAAGTCTCTATCATGCTAATTTAGTCTTATATATTTATTGTTTTTAAGTCTTCACAAATGTGTAGGTTTATCTTCTTCCTCCAAACACCATTTCTAAATTCAATCGATGGACACTAGATTTATAGCAGCATTTAAGAGGCAATCTCGACGTTTCCAACTCTAAGATGTAATTTATAGAGATGAACAACAAAAAACAGACATCAACAAGTTTGATCAATTAAGCCATGAAGTGGGATAGAGCAGCATGTAACAGCATTTCAACACAACAATAACCAATGCTTTAAGCACACAAGTTTCTTTGAAGAGAAAAATCAAGATATTGAAAAGAGTCCAGAGGAACAAGCATTAAAACAAGAATTTGCAACTGCCATTAATCAACTTTCAATTAATCATCGAATGTCTATTCATGCACTCTTAAATCTAGAGGAGGAGCAATAAATTGCCCGTGAGAAAATACCAGATGAAGATCTCATAGCAATTGCACCGTCACAAGACTATCATGAAGATAAAGTTGAAGAAGATATGGATGATGACACATTTGCCCACCAAAAATATATTAGGTGCAATTCACTCATGTATTTCTCTTCTTGACCTTTCAAATCCCACCGATGTTCTAGCTCAAAAGGTACTCCGAAGTACACAATTCAAGATCATGACAACCAAGAAGAAACATGCTACTCTAGATAGATGATTATCTAAAGAACGTGATTCTGATAATTATATATATATATTGTATTCATTATTAGATGGCAAAAATATTAAATTAGGATAATGTTATCTATTATTAGTAAAGATTATCACCAATTTAGATGTCATTATAGCTATTGATTTATTGTCCACAATATTAAAATACATCACAATTTCATTGGACAATAAATTAAAAGGCTTACTGCCACCTAGACTAGTGATGATCTCTACTAATGATAGATAACATTACTCATTAAATTATGTTCATACAATGCTGTCGGTTTCATAAAATTTTACTAAATGTCAAATGTCATTAATTAATATTGGGAGTATTAATTTGGAAAGACCAGACTGTAATATTGGTTTACTACTTGAGTTAAAAAATTTATGACATCCGAGCACTTCACTTAATCAAGAAAGCAAGTCATCTTTTTTTGACTACACATTTTCATAAGATATCTCAGTAAAAAAGACTAATCTTTTCATATGCATAAACTTTTACATTGAATATTCTGTATTCAAGTCGTGGTCCAATCTATGTGTGAAAACATTACACGATTCGGGTCTTTGATGTTAAAAACAAATTTAGATAAATAAATATAAAATCTTTAATAGTTTAACTTTATAAATGACCTGGTTCAACGTTTATATTCTAAACATGCTCGTCAAAATAGTGCATCAAAATTCATAATATCTTAAATTAAACTATAAAACTAGAGATTGTAAGTGGATATGATGTTTTCAACCCATTTAGACCAGACTCATTCTAAAGAAAGTTGTTCAATTCAAGCTTCTTGACTTCAAATTTGTTGAGAATCTCTTATCAACATTGAGAATATGAAGAAGCTAGACAAGCATAATAAGTTGGGCCATCCTAGTTTTTATTACTTGAAACGATTGTTTTCTTCTTTGTTTAAGAATAAAAGTCGTCCTTGTTTTGAATGTGAAATTTGTGAGATTGCAAAGCGTCATCGAGCAGTATTTCCTACTTAACCTTATAAAAAAATATGCACCTTTTGTTCTTGTACATAGCAATATTTGGGGCCCGTCTAGCATTCTAATGTTATTGGTTCGCGATGGTTTATAACATTTATTGACTATCATACTAGAGTTTGTTGGGTATATTTGCTTAAGGAAAAATCAGAAGTCAAAGCTATCTTTCAAAACTTGTGTTATGATTAAAACACAATGTGATACACACGAATGTTTTTCTAATGTTTAGGAGAATTTTTAGCTAAATATGGCATTATCCATCAATCTTCATGCATTGAAACACCGCAACAAAACGGTATTGCTGCAAGAAAAAATCGTCATCTTCTAGAAGTGGCTCGGGCCTTATTATTCACTAATGGGGTGCTAAAATATTTTTGGGGCGAAGCCGTCCTTACAGCTTCTTATCTAAATAAGAGGATGCCTACTAGAATTTTGAAATTCTTAATACCTCCAAATTGTTTGAAAAATAATATCCCCACTGCTAGATTATTTTCAAATATGCTTCCGGGATGTATAGCTTATGTTCATGTCCACAGTGCATTTCATGGTAAGTTAGATCTTAATACAAAAAAAAAAATGCAGTTTTTTAGGCTATTCCCCGACCTAAAAAGGGTATAAATGTTATCATCCCGTGTCCAGAAAAATGATTATAAGTTTTGATGTCACATTTTCTTAAACGATTTTTTTTCCCCCAAAAACCCTTTTCAAGGAGAGATTTTAGTGATAGACACGTTTTGTAATTTTCAATCAGAAAGTGCAGAATTTTCTTTATCACAGTCACCACCTGTTTTGCCAAATGTCATGATAGATTTAGGTTGTACACATCCTGCTGGTACTAAACAGCAAAAAGTTTCTTCCAATGGGTGTGATAAACTCTCAGACTGTCCCCAACAAGCTACGGAACAAGTAATGCAACCTGGTCTAAAAGTTTATTCAAGGATAGAAGCATCATACCGAGAAAATACAGCAACATACTTCACTGCAGCCATACCTTGAATCCAACCCAGGTGATACAAAAGTGGTAAGTTCAGGTGATATCACTACCTCTAATGATTCTGTATCTCTTGATCTACCTATCATACTTCGTAAACAACCTCGTTCTTGTATTCGTTATCCTATTTCAAAGTATGTATCCTATCATCGGTTATCATCTTCCTTCCAAACATTTATTTTTATTCTTTTAGTGTAGAGATTCCTAAAAATGTGCAGGAAGCTCTAGGAGTTCCTAAGTGGAAAGAAGTTGTTCTAGAGGAAATGAGAGCTTTGGAAAAGAATGGTACGTGGCAATTGGTACATTTACCAGAAGGAAAGACTCCGGTAGGTTGTAAGTGGGTATTTACCATTAAGTTTAAAGTTGATGGAACAATTGACAAGTACAAAGCGAGATTTGTAGCGAAAGGGTATACACAAACATATGATTTGGATTATCAAGAGACATTTGCTCTAGTAGCAAAGATGAACACTGTATGAGTGTTGATTTCTCTAACTGCTAACTATGAGTGGACTCTTCATCAATTAGATGTTAAAAATGCTTTTTTAAATGGTGATTTGGTTGAAGTATATATGAAGTTACCACCCGGTTTTGAAGAATCTTTTGGAAGAGATAAGGTTTGTATATTTCAAAAATCTTTATATGGTCTTAAGCAATCACCTAGAGCTTAGTTTAATCAGTTTTCAAGCTCCGTTGGAAAGGTAGGTTATTCACAGAATCAAGCCGATCACACACTTTTCTTTAAAAATTTTGTTAAGGAAAAGTAAATATACTCATTGTTTATGTTGATGATATAACAGGTGATGATGAAGCTAAAATTGTAGGTCTTAAATCCAAGCCAAGTGAAATTCCCATTGATCCAAATAAAAAATTTGGACTAATAGAAGAAGATGGGGAGTTTGTAGACAAGGAAAGGTACCAAAAATTGGTAGGAAAGTGTCTCATATAGGTCCGGATATTGCCTACTCAGTAAGTGCAATAAGCCAATTTATGCACTCACCTAAAATAGAACATTTGCATACAGTTTACAAGATTTTGAGATATTTGAAGCTCCTGGGCATGGTTTGTTGTTAAACAAGAATGAGAAACTATGTGTTGAAGCTTTTGCAGATGCCAACTGGGTTGAATCAATCAATGATAGATCAGGGTATTGCACTTTTGTGGGTGGTGATTTGGTGACATGGCGCAGAAAAAAGCAGAGTGCTGTGGCTAAAAGTAGTGCAGATGCTGAATTTAGAGTAGTTTCACTAGGAATGTGCGAGTTACTGTGGCTAAAAAAACTTCTTGAAGACTTGAAGATAAAAACTGAAGTTCCAATGAAGTTATGCACCGATAATAAAGCAGCAATTGGCATAGCTCATAATCTAGTACACATGATAGAATTAAACACGTTGAAATTAATAGACATTTCGTCAAGGAGAAATTAGAACATGGTGTGATATGCATGCCTTTTATTCCAACAAACAATCAACTTGCAGACAGGTTTACTAAGGGATTACCGAAACCAGTGTTTGAATCCTTTTGTTCCAAGCTTGGTTTATTTGATATCTACGAATCAGCTTGAAGGGGAGTATTGGATGTTAGCTGTATTATCTATTTTCTAGAGTTGTTCCAGTTTATCTTAAGTTGGTTTCTCTTTATTTAATCTTCCTATAAATTAGGGATAAGTTGTAGCTTATCTTGTATAACAGATTGTAGCTTATCTGGTGTAACATATTTGTTGTAACTGTAGCCTAACATTTAGGTTTTTGGGTTTATGCATTTACTTATTTAAAGGATAGGAGTCTGTACTTCTTAATCATTCTGAAATACAATGAATTATTCTCTTTTATCTTGTTTTTCATCATGGTTAACCATACACAGACTCCTCGGGACCAATATTTACAAACCAAGGAAAACCAAAATGGAAAAGAGTAAATGTTTCGCTGTACCTGAGTAAATACGATGAGAATAAAGATATTATGACATTAAATAGCTAAGAAAGTCATTACATCCAAATGCAGTCTATAATATAGAAAACACAAAAATAGAGGTTCCTTGCAACATAGAAGTGTCTTTATCTTCCTTATTGCAAGTCCACCATAGGCAATTTTACAGTTATAGGCTATTTTTAGCATGCAAACCTTCCACTAGTTCTCTACAAAGTTCAATTGGGAAGGAAAAAAATTTTGATAAAAAAAAAAGAAAAGAAAAAGAAAATTGGAATGAGATGTGCTAACCTTAAAGAAAACCACCCTCAGTCCACTTGTTTTCTGATTTTCCATTATAACCCGCAGCCTTGTGACCAGATGCATTTTGATAGCAATTATCGTACCCATCATCTTTACCATCATCCCAGCCTGCCCAGCTATCCCCATTCTGGGATGTTGTCCCCTTTGACAAATCTTCTTTCCTACTGTCTTTGCTATCCCAATCATCCCAGGAATCAGAACTGACAGAGTTAAATTGACGACCAGATGATGGCTGTGTTCCAGCGGTAGAATTCAATCCTTTAGACTCCTGATAGTAACCAGTTATCTCATTTTCATTTTGTTGCCAGGCATCATTCTTCCAGTTGGAGCTTTCTTTAGTGTACTCCTCAACCTTCTGTGAAGCCAAAGCCATTACTCCTTTCATGAGTCCCCATGTCTTCTGACCAATCTCTGAAGTTTTTGCAGTCACAACATTGACAGTTTCGTTCACCTTGTAATCATAGCCTCCATCTTTTACCTGCAAAACCAGGATCAACTTACATCTTGATTAACATTTATCACCATACTGTGTACTAAAGAAATATAAGGGAATTAATTTAGAATGCATTATGCCTTAATCACCCACATAAGCCAGCCTGCTAAATTTCAACTTCTGTAAAAATCATACAGTAGGAAAAAACTAAAACAGAGATAAATTCTAAGTAAAAAATGCACGTCTGTCAGCATTTTCAAAGGGATAACCAAATACTAACTTTTTAGAAGACCAGAAGCTCAGCTCCACTATCACTCTAGTTATGCCATGCAAATTAATTTTGCACTTACACCAAATTCTAGGATAACTTGCATTACCTACTTACTGAGGGATTGTATTCGATTTTTGTGTGCGACTCGGGGAATATGTTGAGACCTTATCAATATTGTGCCACATTGGGGCACCAATATAAGAACCGCTACATAAAGGTTGTCTCTAGATTCTTCACAATTAACCAAAAACACGTTTTGAAATTCACCAAAGCCTCAATGCCCTGACTGGTAGGCCACAAAAAATGTCGCATCTGCCCAATTCACCATCAATTAACAGCATCAAGTTCTCTCCATCAACCTTCCGTTCCCTTCATTTGAGCTTCTCAGCCAAAAAATTAGGGAAGAAACAAGGAAATTCATATCAATGATGTCGATGTGATTAATGCACTGTGATGTGAATCTATGCCAAATGGGCAGACTCTGTGGGTCACCCGAAGACTAATTTCCAGAAAACTACCCTAACTTCTGAGATAAACCTATGAATCACGATCCTTTCTGAGGGGAAGGTAAAACTTTATATTATATTAATTTGAAAATATTTACAAGCAAGGCAGAAGTCCTACACAAGAACAGAAAATCCAAAAAAATGGGAATATCCCAAAAGCCATTATATCCGGGAAAATGATCTCCACGTGTAATCTCTACTAAAATAGTTTGGAGAGCAATCGGGAAGGTAGTGAAAGTTTGAGATCTTATAAGATCAAGTAAACCGCCATTAACGGTAGATGGTTTAGCAGTACAATTATGCAATTTACTGCGTCGATGGCATTCATGAAGGCAAATGCAGAATGGCGAAGTACAGAAATTCAGGAAGACGGATTACATAAATTTCAGGAAGGGGAACTGCGTACGCATTGGTTGAAACTTCCTCGCCCAGATAACAAACATCAACAAAGAAAGCAAAGGCAAAATGTGCATCCTACTCAGCTTAATATTTTAAATATTCAAATTGTACACCATATTTGTGATAAGTTGATGTAACTTTAAACCGCTCAAAAACTCTAAATTCTAATTGTTTCCCCTTTGAAATAATTGTTCCTGCTTAGTAGCCGAAGTATTAAAGAAGTGCATTACCAAGTAAGACAAGCAACAAAAGCAATGCAGTTGCAAAAAACTAAACTACCATAGTAGTGAACTCCTTAGTCCCTGCTTGAACAACATTTGCAGCTGACTGAGCAGCCGAGGCAGCAACCACAGATAACTTACCAAATCCCTATGCACAGACAATACAGCATTAGCAGCAACCCACACATAAATACCAACAGATTAAAAACATTTATTAGATTATTAACATTTGCCCAGATGCACCTGAGTTACAGTGGAAAGAACATCCGGTTCAGAACTGTTCCTTGGCATGGATGGACTCGAACCAAATCCAACATACTTCCCACCCTGGGAAGGGGGGATGCCCTCGAGCCGGGACTCATTTTCCACCACCTTCCTTGCAAAGAAGCCCTCCTTATTGGCAGCTGAAGCCTCCAATTGGGCCTGAGAATAAATGTTATTAGTCGACCTCGACCTTGCTGGGGCACTGCCAGCATTTCCACCGCCCCTAAAGTCTCCCACGGTATTGTTCCTCCTAATATTATTAGAATTAGTACTGGTGTATCCTCCATCATCATAATTATCCCAACTATCCCATCCCCCATTATTCCCAAAACTATCAGTCCTACCACCACCACCACTCAATGGCGGTTTATTGTTGTTTCTAACGTTGCAATTAGTATTCGATTTCAAAGTTTCTTTGACAATAGGGGGATCGCGCCAGGGTTTGCCCTCGGCAAGGGCCTGGATGCGATCGCGATAAACTGAGGCGGCATTGGTATTATATTTAGTTACAATTTCAGTTTCCTTGGAGATTCCGTACTGAATCATAAATTGGTTGAATTTATCATTTCCCCCGAGTTCCATTTTCTTGAGCTGGATCTCGGACCATGAATCCATAGTGACCGATCGGACGAAGGAGATATGAACACCGAGGCCACGGTGCTTGCCGGAGCACTCGAGGCACATGAAGACGCCGTAGGATACGGAGGCCCATTGGGGATTCTTCTGAGAGCAGTCCACACAGATCTTGTTTCCCAGCTGCGATTGGAGCTCCCGTAGCCGACGCGAAGCCACCATTTCGTGATGGGTCGGATAATTGGTCCTGTTCTGGTTCCGATTCCGATTCCGATTCCGATTCCGATTCCGATTTGGTTGGTGTGTTCTCTGGCGATCCGGGTTGGGTTGTTGGATCGGATCTGGAAAATGAAAAAACAGTGATCAGGTCATGATCGCGAATCTGTGTGGAGTTGATTTGTATTGGCTAATTGGCACGAGAAAATGGAGAAATTTTGAGAGAGGAGGGGTAGAGACAGAAGATGTCTACTTTTTATTATTATTATTATTATTATTAAGAGGAAACCGGGGGGAGAGTGGGGATTGCCGACACCGTAATAAATGGTTTGAACTGTTTTGAATTGATTTTAAGAGAAAAGATGACGGGGTCCAGAAAGTTCCCCGTCTGGCACACACCCCCTCCCCACGCGCAAAAACCCACCCTCCCCTCTGCAAACAAATTTAATTACACCCATCCCCCATCCCCTCATTTATTTATACTTTAAACACCCTTCTTCAACGTATTTATATTTTAACCTATTTATTTATCATCAAATTTATATTCACATTATTAATATAATTAAATTTATTAAATTAAAAATAATTTTATTATTATTATATTCATTGTATTTGTTTTTAAAAAATATAATATATATTAATTTTTATTAAGTTATATATTATTTATATCATATAATAAATAATATAATTAACGTTAATTTTATTATTAAAATTACAGTGAAACTAATTAAGTAGTTTATATTTGAGTAATAAATTAAATTTTACTTAAAAAATAAAAATAAATAAAGCCACTACATAATAAATTTGCTCCAATTAATAATTTACACACACAAAGAAGAAAGTAATATTACATTAGAAGTAATAAATTAATGACCAGGGTTATAACGTGATGAAATACATCAATTATATGTACAAATAATAAATACATAAAAAATTATTAACAATGTTACAACTAACTTGTAAATTATAAAAAATAAATATGTATAAATAAATGAAAATAAAAAATAAATTAATAATTTATTACTAACCTTTGTAAAATATGAAAAATAATAAGTAGGAGTTAAATTTGATAAATAAATTTAGAGAATAAAAGTGATTGGAAATATTTAATATTGGTCAAATTTGGATACAGTGAAATGTATTCTAATGAGAAGGGAAAAATTATATGTGATAAAAAAAAATTGTTACGTTTGAATAGTGTATTAATAAGTAGAGAAAATGAAATAGGAGTAGGAGACTGTACGAAGTTAAAGTAAAAGGATAGGATAGGGTAGGATAGTGTAGAGTGGAATGGGGTGGGGGGCATAAATTTATTTGGAACTTTTTAAGAGGGGGTGGGTTCATTTTTTTGTGGCGTGGGGTGGGGGGGTGGGGGGTGCATATTTTTACCTGCAACTTTAGACTTTTGAAGGGGTGCGGGGTGCCTTTTTTGCGGCTGGGGTGGGGGCCATAAAGTGAAACAAAATTTTTTTTTGTTTGGCTGCGTCAAATGGGAAAACTTTCTGAGGGAGTTCAGATCTTTTCTCTTGATTTTAAACTCCAATTTTCAAAATATTACTCCCTCCGTCCCATAAAGATAAATTCATTTTTTTTTTACACAGATTAAAAAAATATATTTAATGTAATTGAAATTATAAATTTTTCACACATTTTTCTTATTATACCTCCATTTAATATTAGTCATTTATGAATCTAATAAATTTAAATACTTATTTTGAGTTGATAACAATGTAAATTAAATAAGGATATATTAGAAAAATAAAAAATTTAATACACCCTCTATAAAGTAAGTGGCCTATAATTTGGGACCGATAAATAAGGAAAACGAGTCTATTTTTGTGGGACGGAGAGAGTAGAAATTATTTTAGGTATTTAATCAATTTTAAAAAAAAATTGTATCATTTAAAGCAAAATTGAAAAGTAGCTTTTCAGATTCTATTTTTTTACTTTTCTACAAATAATTTAAATTTAATTGATTTTTTTATACAATATAACTATATTTTTATTTTATAAAATTTTATAAATTTTGAGATTTAACAGATGTTTATTATTTTTATTTTAAAATAATTAGTTAATGCATTATCTTAGAAAAATATTTAATAATATTACATATTATTATGAAAGTTTTAAAATTAAATTTTACAATACTAATTATGATAATAATAATACAAAAGAATATTATTATAATCAATATCTATTTTAGTAATTTTATACTATCACAGCAATAAACCAATTTTTTTACCAAACGATTAATATACAATCATTTTGAAACAAGAGTTTATCAAACACTTATCTAATTATTTCTATAGTTGATTCTATATACAACACAGCAAAAAAAACTTTTATTCTTAAAAGCACATTAATACCAAACCAAACATTAATCTAGTAACACATAGGGTAAACTACACCTCCTTGTTTTTGAAATTTCGTCTCTATTTAATTTTATTTTATGTATCAACTCAATCTTCCAGTAATTTGCATAAATAGTTATTTTTGACAATTTTCGAATAGAAAAGTAAAATAAAAGAATTTTAGTTAGAGTTATAACTTTTTTAAATTGCAAATAAATCTTTAATTTTTTTTTTATTTTTCACAGTTGTTCCTTTAAAACAACTAAGAAAAAATAGAAAGAAAAATGATAAAATAATAAATAATTAAAATAATTAAAAATAAAACAAACAAAAAATGAAAAAATTAACATCTTCACTTCATCTTCCCCAACTCAAACAAACAGTCTCAATCGCCCACTGCCGCATTCCCCACCCACCGCCCCAACAAACAGTCTCAATCGCCCACTGCCGCATTCCCCACCCACCGCCCCTCCCCTGCCCTGCCCTGCCCTCCCCTGTCATGTCCTGTCTTGTCCTGCCCTGATTTATCCACAATTGCATGCTTACTAGCCATTGAAACCACATTTTAGTCTCTTTCTCAAGCATTTGAACCATGAATCTGTTGGTAAAAGGCGAGATTTTGGCCCCCAAGTAGATTTCAGCGACCTCATAGAACTGATTATTTGCAAGTCCATCGTTTTCTCCATTTCAGTGGAAAAAATGTTTTGAAGAAATTTTGAATATTGTAGTAAAGATGTTGTTGATGTTCATCTTAGAAGGTCTCAAATTACGAGTCGAATTATCATTGTAGAAGCAGCAATAGAAACTATGGTTTTTGCACATTGGTTTTTTATTTCAAGAAACATTAGAAAATTTGAGGGATTTGGATTTGGACTCGATTTTCTTGATTTTTAGTTTGTTTCTTTATCTCCGGTGACTGGTTTTAGCAACTGATATTGTTGGATTGGATTGGGGAAGATGAAGTGACGACTGCGGTGGTGATGCTGGGGGGTGGGATGGCGTGGGAAAGAAGATGAAAGTTTTTATTTTTATTTTATTAATTATTCTTTAAATTATAAAAGGTTCAAGAATTATTTGTATTTTTGAAAAAGTTAAGAAGTTCAACTGTATTTATTTTTTGGCTGTTTTATTTTATTTAAGTTAGTAGTAAAATTGTCAAAAAAGACCATTTGTGCAAATTAATTAAAGGTTAGAATGATATATGTGAATAAAATTGAATAGAGATGAAATTGTTACAAAATAACGGAGATCTGAATATAATTTATCCCAATATATATTCTAGTGTTCATTTTTCTCACCTCGTTGTTACAAGACTTACTCGGTTGCATCATATCATGATATTATATTTTTCTCCAGTAATCGAATACTTTTTGTTGACATCGAAATATGCACTATTCACGTCTCAACAGATCTCTAGTCAATCATCTGTCAGTCTGTATGTTACCTGCACACTAGAATAACCGTGCACCAAGATCACCGGGGATAAAAGGGTCAGCGATCGTTGGTACTCCGACGATCAAGCCAACTGCAGGTATATAGAATAAAATATACGGGGGAGAGTATTTTGGTGTGGTTGAGACAAGCAGGCAAAAAAATTGAGCAGAGTTTAATGTTGAGAATAGTGCGTACCTTAGAATAGCCGGAGACACTGTATTTATAGTTTCAGAGTTCTAATTGGTTTAGATAAACAATTAATTAGACCTCTATGGGATTTATTTTCATTATGGGATAAGAGATGATTGAGTGTCAACGCAATCTCCTAGATTTCAGTCCTTATTTGAGTTGATCTCCAATATCATGCTGCATAATCATTAGGAGATTGAGATTTGGTTTCTTTTTGAGAATCCGTGCGGCAATCAAATACAATCTTTCTTTAAATATCTCTCTGATTATTCCGAAATATCACCTTGCCTGCGAACTATGTTGGATTCTAAGATCAACGAAGCGCGCTAAGTTGGTTATGAACGTCGAGACCCTTCATGGACTTTACTGCATTTGATTCAGGAGTGCTAAGATGATGCTGGGTCTTCGAGGCTTTCTACAAATTCACGAGGCCTTCGCAAGACCTTTATTAGGCCTATGAGACATTTGCTGACGTGGAGGCCTTACTAAAATCGGATGATAATACTTTTTTTGTATATAAGTTGTGCATATTTGATTATCTATAAAGATTGTTAAAATTATTCACCCACAATAAACATAAATCAATTCCAATCAATTGCTTAAAATTGAAATCAACTACTCCCAAAACTGAAACAAGATTCTGTAGCCACAACAAATAATAGATAACCTCATGACATGCTATACGCTCTGTCTCTATAGTCGAGGAAATTATGAGTATCTACCCGACACTTTTTAGCAAAATAACTCTTATTGACATCATGAAATCAAAAAATTGGATTTTATCATCCATGCAATTGAAATAATTAGCGTCACAAGATCCAACTAGGTCATAATGTTAGTTGACTTTATGTTAACACAGATAATCAAAGTCATAAGATCCAATTAAACCAAGAACGTTGGTTTCCTAATATATTAATACATGATAATCAGTGTCACGAGATCTAACTAAATTAAGAGAGTTGATTCACTGATATCTTAACACAAGATTCTTGGTATCGTAAAGATACTACATGACTTTCTTAGCCGATTTCTAGTGGCTTATTACAACAATACTGAAGTACCAATCTAGCACACTCAAAACAAATGCAATACAAATGTGTGTGCACAATTGAGTGCATGAGAGGTGAGAAAGTGTTGGTTTGCTGATATATCAACACTAGATCCCTAGTCCAATATCACTCAAGTACTTATCTAACACACTTTCAACTAATCCAATATCAAGATGTAGATGTGTCCAGACGGGTGGACCAACCAAATCCGCACCGGCCCTCCCGCATCGACCTGTAACTGCGAGCTGGCCAGTGAACCGGACAGGCTGTTCACGGGTCGGATAACACTGAACCGTTGGCCCGGACGGTTCAACATCAAACGGACCGCTGGGCCGTTTAATATTAAAAAAATAAAATAAAAATACATTTGTGCTTTAACTATAGTGATGCATTTAGTTGTTATTTGTTTGCATTTTATTTAAATTCACAAAGTTTGAAATAATTCAATGTACAATAAGATATAAATTTCATGTAAACATTTTTTGTTATAAATAACAAATGTGAATTTATCATTGTTATTTATTTTTATTTAGTAATTTAACACGTTTTTTGCTATAAACGTAAACATATGTTTTAAAAGTAAAATAAGTTAGTAATTTAAAATTTTAATTTTTTATTCATACGGGCTGAACCGCTGCCCACATAGCTCGACCTAGATTGGTCGACAGGTGAGCCGAGTTCATGTTCAATTTTTGTGGGCTGGGTTGATCCGGCTTACAACTTGTCGCGGCACGAGTTTTTTCTAATGTGTGTCGTCACCGGATTTTATCGAAGGCAGGTCAAGTCGATCTGCCTGACTCGAATTGACACTTCTATCAGGATGTGTGCATGCTTGAAATTGACATATGCATAAAAGGACCAATCCCATTTAAAATTATCTTTCTTACTATCATTCAAAGAGATTTATACAACTATTGCAATTAGTTCCATTTAACATTTTGATAGCCAGAGATACACTTGGATTGCTTTAGTTAAGGAAATAGCAAATGTATCATTATGCATGTCATATCAAAATCATGTTCTTTACCGATTTCCTAGCTTTCCAATAATCATGCTAGAGTCTTATCATTATTAGACTCATATGCAAATGGAGCAAAAATAACTAAATATAGCAACAAAATATGTTAATCTTTTACCAACTCATGGCATCTAACCATTTATCTCTTATCACTCTAAATGTCACCATTAAACATGCTTTAACACTAAATTTATGAGTAATTCATACATCCATCCATAATATTCCAACAATCTTCCACTTCAATATTATAATCACACAACAAACATTTACTCAATCATAAACGAGAATCATATAAACATGTATAACTAAAACTAATTGCGAAAAATATTGTATCGACATGATACAAATATTATTCACCACTAGGCGCTAGAGATTCACAAGCATGGTGACAATATTCAAATGTATCCAACAAGAAGGCAAATATTGAGAGCATCAACAAGATGTCTCTTGCCAACAAGTCACTTATCAAATGAAGACGTGTGCTAACAATATCACGTATGGCGATGATCCATTATGTGCATGTATTACATAAAAAGAAGCAATCCTTATACAACATGGCAATTATACATGTAATAGCGATAAACTCCCACTAAATAAATGAAGCTCTATGCACCCAATATTTGAACTCGTATAAAGATGTCAACCAATTAGTATAGCTCGATTTAGGGGTAGCTTCCAGTTTTTGAAGTGCCTCGATGAGCCACACTTGATTCATCGCGGGACAGTTGATAAGTGTTAATATTATACTTATTTTAACTTCATTCTTATACAAAATAGTGGTTTAGGTCGTATTTCTATTGATCTTTCATTGTTTTTGTTTTTTGTTATTATATTGTAGGACAAATTCCGAGCTTTAGATAGCATTGATACCACCAAAAAAAAAAAGTGAAGACGAGGAGAGGCGTGAATTTTGGATTGTTCGAGAATGATTTAACAATAGAAGATACACCTTGAGTCTATCTGCTCACCTTGGCGAGTAGATCAAAAAATTAAGTCACGGCATGTGCGGACTTTGAAAGGTAGATGGCATTTTTTTGGACTTTTTATGGTGTGTAAACTTGCTCATATATATGAATTGTCATGGACTTAAAAATTATTTATTGGCGGGATGTCTCGACTGAGATTTTAATGAATTTCTTAAGATTTGTGAATTCTCATGGATTTTATGGATTTGAATATAATTCCACTTAATTTATAAAAATTCAACAAAATTCTATATTATAGATTCTCATGGATTTCATTGATTTTGAAATATTAAAGCAAATTTTTTTTATACATCTTGATTTATTATATGAATATAATGTATTTTTATTTGAAATTAAACAAGTTATTTAACGTGCATTATATTCCAATATATCTAAAAGGGAACATTTATTTATTTTTATTTTTTTTTTATTTTTAGAATTCGATGTCCAAACTACAACTTTTCTAAGGTTTAAATATAACTATAAAAGAGATACTCAATTACTTAAGATGAAAACAAGAAAATGTTGCTTGGATTAAAATGAGTAAATAATTTGTATTTTGAAATACTTGGCATTATAAATTATATTTAAAAAATATTGTTACATCATAAATATAAACATAATTATTTAATATTAATAGAATTTATAACATGTATCGATGGTCTTTTTATATTTATGAACTAGAAATCTAGTAAAATCTATTAAAACATTTTGAATAAATGAAATTTTTATAAATCTATACGTTCTAAAAAATACTCAAAATTCTAAAGAATATATTATAATTTAAGTTGAAAATACTTAAAATTATATAAATTCCAAAAATTTATTAAAATTCGAGCGGAGTATGCCTTTTTATTCTAAACGGTTACCCTAATAAGTGAGCTTTTGAAGCGTAGCCAAACTAGCTGACTATGTTTGTCAATGTTCAATTAATTTTGACCAAGAATTGCGTCATTTATAAAATAAAATAAAAAATTGAACCCCAACCTTTAGGGCTTCCACGGCCCCTACTCTAGAGTCTTAGTGAATGATGTAAATCGCAGGATGTGCCTTAGTGGAGCAGGGTTGATAGCTGCTTTTTAACTGCACTTATAAAAGACCAAATCTATACCAAAGGCAGGACTCGACTGCAGCTGCCAGCGAAGTTGAGACTACCTCACTGCCGTCCTTTCAATCATTGAGTTATGCCCTGAGATGAGGTGTTTAAATGGATTAGAAAATAATATCTCCATTTTATTTTTATCTCACAAAAATAAATTTACTTCTATTTTTATACCGATTAAGAAAATTTAATTATTATAATTATAACAATAAAATTTATTTATGTTTTTTCAAATATATCCCTATATTAATATAATGGTTGATGATAAATACTTTTCTCCTCCTCCGAGTACAGCGGCGATAGTGGTGGAGACGTACAAAATAGTGGCGGGGCTTCTTTCTCCTGTGTCCACTTCAATGTAATAATCAGTATATGATTGAAACAGATGTGCAGAATAGCAATATGGAGTATATGGGAGTTGTGTGTTTTGTTTTTACTTTGGAGTTGACCTCTATTTATAGGGATGACCTGCAGTTATTGATGACGGGTGTTTCGTCACCTCTCTCATTTGATGACGAGGGTCCATTCATCTCCCTCATTATTAAGATTTAATGAAGGATGTTTCATTTTCTCAATTACCGGTGTTTCATCTTCCCAATTGTTGATAGTAATTGTCATTTTATGGGTCGCCTGTCTAGCTTGTCTAATGGCAGTTGGGTCATTGTTATCTTTCTGTCAGATACGAGTTTATGTTACCAATAAGGCGGGCAATTCGGTGAGGCCGGCGTGCCAGTACTTGCCACTATTGACAGACAACATTTAACAGTTGTTATTATTTCTATCATCATAAGCTCATCTACTTTTTATAAAATGTCGTCAATGGAAAGTAGAAATAATCTACCACACTTGCTTCTCTCTAAATTTTTCAGACAGATGTTCATCGCCTAGATTTTTAAACAGAGGCTCATCGCCTAGATTTTCGGACAGAGGCTCATCGCCTTGATTTTTAAATATAGTCTTATCGCCTTGTTTTTCAAATAGAGACTATCGCCTTGATTTTAAAATATAGGCCATCGCCTTGATTTTTAAACAGATGCTATCGCCATGTTTTTCAATAGAGGCTACCGCCTTGATTTTTAATCATAGGCTCATCGCCTTAATTTTTAAATAGAGGATATCACCTTGTTTTTTAAATATAAGCTCATCGTCTTGATTTTTAAAAAGAGGCTATCGCCTTGATTTTTAAATAGAGGCTATCGCCTTGTTTTTCAATAGAAGTTATTGCCTTGATTTTTAAACATAGGCTTATCGCCTTGTTTTTTTGGACAAGACTTATCACTTTGATTTTTTTTTAAGCCTTGGGCGAGCTCGCCTCGTCTTGGGTGAGCTCGCCTCAGCTAATTTTTTTTTTTTTTACCTAGCTCACCTCGCCTCGTCTTGGGTAAGCTTGTCTCGCCTCGGTTCTTTTTTTTTTCTTAAGCCCGCCTCGCCTTTTTTTACTGTTGTAGAAGTTGAAAATATTTTTTGTCGCAGGTTAGGATCTAGTTGGTATGTCAGGACTTTCTAGCTAGCATGATCCTTCTTTGGTCCCCTCATCATTTATTTGTCTTAGATGGTTTATTTTCTGCTTGCCATTATCATCTCGAGATTCGGGCTCGTCTTGATTCTTTCTTTTATTAGACTCAGGTTCCTTTCGATTTTTCATGCATTTGTTAATGAGATACGCTACTTCAGCGTCCACATACTTATCCCCTCTCCTTAGTAACTCATACATGATAAATATTTTTCTCCTCTTCCGAGCACAACGGCGATAGTGGTTGAGACCTGAAAAATAGTGGCGGGGCTTCTTTCCTCAGTGTCCACTCCGGTGTGATAATCAGTAAATGATTGAAACAGATGTGCAGAATAGCAATATGGAGTGTATGAGAGTTGTGTGTTCTGTTTTTACTTTGGGGGGGGGGGAGGGGAGGGGGTTGGCCTCTATTTATAGAGATGGTATGTAGTTATTGATGACATGTGTTCCTTTACTTCTTTCATTTGATGACGGGTGTCCATTCATCTCCCTCATTATTAGAATTTAAGGGATGTTTCATCATCTCAATTGCTGGTGTTTCATCTTTCCAATTGTCAATGGTAACTATCATTTTATGGGTCGTCTGTCTGGCTTGTTTAATGGCAGTTGGGTCATTGTTATCTATCTGTCAGAGACAAGCTTATGACACCAACAAGGCGGGCGAGTCGGTGATGCGAGCGTGCCAGGACGTGCCACTATTAGCAGACAACATATAACAGCTGTCATTATTTCTATCATCAATAGTAGTTCATATTTATTTATAAAAAAGCACATTAAATAGAGATATATTAAAAAATTAAGAAATCTACTATACAATTAACAAAGAAATTTAGGACACATGAATAAAGAAAAGAAACATGTTACTGATAATTTATTGGGCTAAGTTTAAATTATAATTTAAGTTGGGTCAAATTGGTCCAATATACTTTTTATTTGCACATTTTATAAAAGGATAATTATATTCACACTACATTATTTGTTAACTAGACCACATTTTAATTGTAATGAAAATATCTTACTATTGCTCATTTTTGTATTTATGTCCTTAACTTTTTTATCACATTCTTATTATCAACTTATTAATTTGCACGTCTTATTTTTGTCATTGATGAAGATTTTTGTCCAAAAAAATAATTAGGAGTGCATAAATATATATTTTTTGCCCCTCATATTTTTAAATAAGCAAAATAAATAACAAATACAAAATTTTACAAAATATTTTCCTCTAATTTCAATGCACATTAATAGAATATTTGAATAAAAATCGTCATCAAAGACAATATGTTAAAATTATTGAAAGTTAATAATAAAAATGCGACGAAAAAAATTGGAAACATAAATATCAAAATGTCAAAGGTTGATAGACATTTATTGCAATTAAAATGTGATGTAGGCATTAAAAACTGTAGTGTGAATATAATTACCATTTATAAGACCCACAATTAATACTCATTTACTCCCTCTGTCCTACGAAGATGGGCTCGTTTTCCCTATTTATCTATCCCAAATTATAGGCTACTTACTCTATAAATGATGTATTAAATTTTTCTTTTTTCCAATATACTCTTATTTAATTTACATTGTTATCAACCCAAATAAACTTAACGTATTTTAATTATAATGAAAAAAATACATAAATTCATTCACACATTTACTCAAATAAGCAATCAATAAATTCCACATTAGCTAAAAAATACCTATCCTCCAATAACAAAGTCAACAATTAAATTTTATTATTGTTTCAATGTAATGCAATTCAATTTCATTTGCATTCTAATTGTAAATTAATGTGCATTTAAATTTATTAGATTCATGAATGACTAATATTAAATGGGGATATTAGGAAAAATGTGTGAAAAATTTATAATTTCAATTACATTAATAAGAATTTTTATTTTTTGTAAAAAAAAAAATTTAACTTATCTTTATGAAATGAAGAGAGTATTATCTACATATTATATATACTTAAAAATTAGATACATCTCTGACAAATATGCATTCATATTACCAACCCAACAATTCATCATGTCACAAATGTGGGTGTCATAAATGTGTAGTTTATCAAATTTAATTCTTTATTTTGTTTTCCCTCAAAGAAAAAAAATTAAAATCGAATTTATTATTGTTAATTACCCTTTCCACTTTCACATACCAAATGTGCCCTATGTAATTATACAATGTTGAGTTCGAATAATTAAAATTTTATTCATTGTAATGTCAAATCCTTGTGTTATTATCGTTATTATCAAAATGAATAGGTTCAAAAGAATATTTAGAAACCGTCAAGATCGGTTAAAAAATTGAAATCAATATCAAAAATTAATTTTAACTATATATTTCATAGAATAACTAAGAGTTTGCTGGACAGAGTTTAAAAATCTATTAAAAAGTTAAAATTAAAGTCAAAAATTAATTTTAACCACACATTTCATATAACCCACAATTTTTTTAATTTTTCAACCACACGTCTCATCCAGGGGCGGACCCATTCAGGACCAGTGGGGGCGGTCGCCCCCACTGGGTTTCATCATTTTTTTTCGATTTCATCATTTTTTTTTCTTTTTGTGCATTCTGCGTGTATGTATATGTATATATAAAATTTCTGGGTTGAATCGTTGAAGGGGTGTGTGTATGTGTGTGTGTGTGTGTGTGTGTGTGAGAGAGAGAGAGAGAGAGAGAGAGAGAGAGAGAGAATGTGTATTTTAAATTCAAAATTTTATTTGTGGTCTTTACTTTTGAAAGATAAAAAAATAAGGTAATTGTATGAATAAATCTTCAAATAAGAATTTATTATTTCTCTTTAATATGATAATTGTATAATTTGGAAAGAGGGGGAGGGGGAAAAATTGAAGAATATAGAAAGCATTTATCAGAGCTTTTGCTCTCTCTTTTTTTTTTTTTTTGGCCATAGATTTGACTTTATTTTAAGCTTTTTCTTACGTTAGTCTTTGAGGCGAATCAAGTGTGTGGCTGAGACTTTCTATTTCTAACATGTTAAGTTATACCAATATTTTGTTTTTGTAATTAAATTCTACCCGCACTTGGTAGAATCTTAGCTCCGCCCCAACTCAAAAAATTTTTATTTCTTCCATGGCCATGCAGTGGGGGCCATAAAAATCTACATGAACAAAGATAAAAACAAAACAAGCTATTTTTTTTTAGCAAATTCATCCAGAAAGTATTGTTTTTTAAATAGTTTATGAATAGAAAATAGTTTAGTTGTGTATGTTGTAAGAGATGTATTAATGAAATTAATAATGAGACTATTATATGGTGTTTTCAACGTATGAAAAGTCGTAAAGAACACTTATAAAAAAAGTACTACATTTTGAATTATTGTTATTGTCTTATTTTAAATTATTTTTTTATATAAATTTTTATCGCCCCCCACTGATCATAATCCTGAGTCCGCCCCTAGTCTCATCAACTTTTTATCAAAATATGCTTAAAAAGTTTCACCACACAAGCCCTTAAAAATGTTGGTGGTGGAAGGATGAAAGGTTGTTGAGCTATTTATAGTATTTGCATTCATTAACCGATTATCATTAAATGTTATGGCCTCATTCACCAAATTAATTACTTATAATCCATTTCTATCCACACACAACTGTAACCTAGCATTCTTCTTGCCTTTTCACTCACCTAATTATAAGCCTCATCTCTCTCATTAATTCCCTCCATTTCCCTTGTATAGTTGTATATACAGCTTTCATTTTCTTAACTCGGCCCACTTGAATTCTCTCTCTCTCTCTCTGGCTATATATATACATATATATGCAGGCATTTGTTATCACAGAAATAGAGGATGTTTAGGTTGATCACAGGAATAGCAGGCCCCAGTGGTTTTGGATCAGCTTCAACTGCTGAACAGGTCACTCAAGGGATTGATGCCACCAATCTCACTGTTCTTATCACAGGTTAGTTTGATGTTACCAAGGCCGATCATGAGATTTGGAGGCCTTCGCCTAAATTTAAATGAGGTCCTTAATATATTGAAATATTTTTAAAATATAAATTTTGAGAGACAATTAAAAAATAATTGAAATTTGTATTAAAATCATTGTTATTATATATAGGACTAATCTCTTGTAAACAAAAATCATCATTTTTTCTAGGAGTATATAAATTTTTGTGTACTTTATTCTTTGCCCTTTTATTTATTGCTTCAATCCTAACAATTTGAAATTTTTTTTTGATTCAAGATAAAAATTTCAAAAAATGAGGTTTGAAGAGAAAATTGCACTGTATACAATTTAAAGACTAGATTAAAATAGATAATATAGGTTAGATTTGAATTTATTTTTTATTTAGACTTATTTTATATTTAAGTAAAAAATAAATAAAAATTGGGTCCTGCACAACTGAGGGCCCTAGACAGTTATCTAGTCGCTTAGGGCCAGGGCCGGCCCTGGATTTTACATACATGGATGATCATTGATGCATGCACAAGAATGTGTTTATTCCATATTTTAACTTATATAGTTTAAAAATTGATTGTTTATCAATATATTGTTTCATAGAGTTCAATTCTTGTTTTCATTTATGAAAATTCAAATGTGTTAATAATACTCTTATTTCGGTCATTGACAAACACGGCATTAAATTTAAATTCTTAAGATTTGTGGCTGAAATAATTAAAGTAACCTATATAGACATATCATATTTGAGAACTAATTCTATAATATTTTTTTAATGGTGAGTATGAATTAATTGTCTATTTCTATTTTTTTTTTTTTCGAATGCTAAGCAAATTGTTTGTTTTGACTTAATTTGGTTTGAAAAGAAAAAATAGAGTTTGAAATGATATGGTAAAATTTAAAATTTTTCTTGACAAATTTGAGTAATTGTGGAAATAAAATTATTATTTTTAATAAAAAGATTTTAAATCCCTGAGGATCTACTAAAATCAATAATATAAAATGTATTTGAAATCTTATAATTTCTGTATAATTTTATTCAAATTCATGAAATTTAGAAGATTTCATAAATATTAAATAATCTTTAAAATTTTAGTTGATGACACCCCTCTAAATGATCTTTGTTCATACTTTTGAATTTTATTTTATTTTGTTTGGGTTAAGGCTATTCTAGTTTGGGTGAGGGTTTCTAGGATACTTGTCTTTGATAGATTTAGCAGTTTGGTCTTCGTACCTAGCCAAATAAAATTTTTTGTTGGGTTAAGTCTAACATAATTTTTAAAATTAAATTTTTTAGTCAAAAAATAAATAAATCTTACAAAATTAACTTTTAAACCGCGTCAAACACCAATAGACGGGGGCGGAAATCGAATTGCTACTGAAAAAAGATTGCACTTTATAATTGAATTGTTGTTATTTTTATTTTTTTACATTATAAAAAATAATTCTCCACCCCACCCCACCCCACCCCACCCCTTCCCTTGTCTTTTCGTTTTCGCTTTACACACAAAAACACAGGCAGCACGGGTTTGAAATACTTGTGGAAAAATTAAATGCACCTCAAATTAATGAGGATGTCATTTAAAGATTAGACAATTATGGGCCAAGTAATATCATTTTCTCTCACCTTTTGGATCACCCTATCAATTCCTCATTTTGACAACTAAGTCAAATTTAGGGCCACCCAACATAGCACAATAAATGTTACGAGACTAATCTCCTACCGAGTAGGATAAATTTTGCCCACTAATGGCGTGGAATGCTCCATGTCACTGGAGCTTCCATGCCAGTAGTGGACCATTACATCCAAAATGGGCCATTTTGGCCTGCCCATATGTGTGATCCCTTCGACCATCTTTTCTGATTTTCTCCTCTTGCTCTAGTGCGCGATTAAAGTTTCTTGTCGGTGTCCATCTGAAATTTCGATGCCAAAACATTCACACTCCGGTGTGATTAAGCGTGAATGTTATACCTAGACTTACGCTATATAGCATTATTCTAGCCTAATCAATCTTGTTGGCTCATGTTGAGCCGGCCGCACTACCTTGCCAAGATCAAGTACTTTTTGAATAATTAGCAATTAGTATTTACGTTGTCAATTTTTTTTATCGCATTCTTATCTTCAACTTTTTATTAACTAGTATATTTTGTGTCTGATAATGGTTTCTATCCAAAAATCCATTGGTGGGTGTAAAATGACTTATTTACACATCATATTTTTTAAATAAACAATAATAAATATAAAAGTTCGACAATTTTTTTTCTCCTTATTTTAAAGCAAGCAAATAGAATATATTGACAAAAACCACATGAAGGATGAAATTTGTTAATACATAACTGCTACGATGAATAAAGATTAAAAGTGCATTTAAAATAATGTTCACTTATAAGAAATTGTAGTATTAATATAGTCATCCTTACTTTTTAGAGTGGCTATACTAACACTACAATTTTTTTAAAAGTGCACCATATTTTCATTGTACTTAAAGTCATCAATCTTTGTTTATTGCATCACTTATGTACTTAACTTTCTTTCGTCAAATTCTTGTCTTCAGTTTCCATTAATTAACACATATTATTCTTAATGATGATTTTTGTCAAAATATTCTGTTTATGTGCTTTGAAATGAGAAAAATATTTTGTCGCACTTTTGTATTTATTACTGTTTTTTTACAAATATGATGAATAAATAAGTCTTTTTATTATTTTTAATGGATTTGTTGGACGAAAATTGTTATCAGACACAAAATATGCTAATTAATAAAAAGTTGATGCTAATTAATACAATAAAAACAAAATTGAGGTCATGAGTGTTACAATGAACAAAGATTAATGATGCTAAGTATAATTAAAATAGAGTGTAACAAATAATAAGTATATTGTAAATATTAATTAGCCTACTTTTTATAGTAAATAATAAAACTTTAGAAAAGTCCAAATCGCCCAAGGGTCCCAACAACCAATTTTTTTGCCATTGGGCTGACGCCTGACCCGTTCAGTCTAATTACCCAAAAATTGGCCACAATCACCATTTTGTAAAAATAGAAAATCACGCGTAGATTTAGAACATTTCTATTACTATTTATAAGTTGGTCAAATATTATTTTTATTTATACATTTCGTAAGAATTAGAATTTTTATCTATTTTTTATCTATACATTTTATAAGATCCACTGCTTATAATTTACAAAAAATTTTACCAAGTATATTCTAATTAGTGCGGGTTTGTTAAAGTTTTTTGGTAAATTATAAATAGTGGATCCTAGAAATATGTGTATAAAAAACAGATAAAAATTGTGAATCTTAAAAATTTATGAATAAAAATAATATTTTCATTTTATAAGAACTTCCAAACATGCGTAATCTATTTTTAAACACAACTGCACGCCGTTCAATTTTCAATTTTTATAGAGCTAGGCTACTTTGTAATTACTTAATGACATACTTTCAAAAAAAAGTTGATTTTAAGTTACTTTTAAGCTCGGTCTTGTGTGCTTCTAATCTCATAATCAATACAGAACATAGAAAAAGGTTGTGTGCATCCAAATTAAAAATGTTTGAATGCAAACTTGTGTAATTGCAGGTGGTGGAAGTGGGATTGGTTTTGAGACAGCAAGAGTGTTAGCCTTAAGGAATGCACATGTTATTATTGCAGCAAGAAACACTGTGGCTGCAAATGAAGCAAAACAACTCATTCTAAAGGATAACAAAACTGCTCGACTCGATGTTTTGAAACTCGACCTCGCTTCCCTTAAATCCGTCAAGGCCTTCGCAGATAACTTCATCGCTCTTAACCTTCCTCTCAACATCTTAATGTAATCTCTTTATCCCACGCACGTGCACAAATTTTCAGTTAGATAGTAAGACGTCGTTTAACAATTTCTTATGTTTTTCAGAAACAATGCCGGTGTCATGTTCTGTCCCTATCAGCTCTCTGAAGATGGATTCGAGATGCAATTTGCAACAAATCATCTTGGTATGCATCCTGATAATGGCTTGTTCGTAAGCTCGGCTTTAACATAGTCGACTCTATTGTCTAGTCTTGTCCAGTATTACATACCATAATATCCACATGTCTAATTGTGAATTATCTTCTTTGTTCGTACTCAGGTCACTTCTACTTGACTAAACTTCTCCTTGACAAAATGAAGGAGACAGCAAAGTCTAGTGGCATTGAGGGCAGGATTTTAAATTTGACATCAGTTGCACATCTTCACACTTATGATGAAGGGATTCAATTTGATAAGATCAATGAAGAAACCAGGTAGAGTTTGTCATACTAACTAAAAACATTAATTTTACCAAATTTTTACACAACCTCAACCTGTGTATTTTCACTGCTGTTGCACCATATCAGTTATTCAGACATAAAAGCGTACGGACAATCCAAACTAGCTAACATATTACATGCTAATGAGCTCTCACGACGTTTGCAGGTACTCGACTTCTTCCTTTTTCGTTACTCTTCTTCGATTATGTTTCAAGAATGTTTAAAACTTTAAATTATACATTTCGGATGCAGGCTGAGGGAGCAAACATTACTGTCAATTCAGTGCATCCAGGGTTGATAACAACAAATCTCTATAGACATTCTTCTATTTTCATAAGTATGCAATACTAAAATTTAACCAAATATTCTTTCTTTTTCCCTTTTCTAGTATTTACTAAGATTTCTTCGCAGGAAGTTTGAAGTTATTGACATATATCCTATGGAAAAACGTCCGTCAGGTAAATCACCACGATGTCTAGCCACCACACGATATATCGGAAATTATGGTTGCAACACTATTTAGATTTCTGCATAAATTTTGATTTTCAGGGGGCAGCCACAACTTGCTATGTTGCACTCCACCCGGCGTTGAAAGGTGTATCGGGGAAGTATTTTGTCGACTGCAACGAGTTCAAGCCGGGCACGTTTGCGACAGACAAAGATTTAGCCAAGAGGCTCTGGGATTTCAGCAACAAGTTTGTTGATGCAGCTTAAAACACATGAAAATGTCTGTTTCCCTATAAAACATGTGTCCAAATTCTAGAAATTATAACCTAGTTTGCACCAAAACATATGTGATTTGACATATTTATCTGTTTTTATTCTTAAAGAGTCCTCATGATCATTGCTTTCCGAATATTGTTTGGGAAAATTACAGCTGCTCTGCTTGTTGTTTGGAACTATATCTTAGAGTTGTTAATTTCCATTGTTATATGGTACAAGATCCATGAATCAAGAAATTAGTATTGGACACTAGGACAGATATGAGATTTTAACTTATTTTTCTTTCCAATGCTGTCCACGGTTTAATAGAAACACAAATTAAAAAAGAACTCGTAGGATATATTTGGTATGTACCCTACAATTAAAAATTAAAGATTTTAACTTTTCCGTTAATATTGTCAACGTTGTCCAATTCAGTCTACAAAACATCTTAATAATGTTTTATTTATCTATTTAACAGTGCAAACAGAGTAATTTGTGTGTTAAGTTGGAACCTAATTATTGCATTTCTCAAAGCCTAATTGTGTTAGTTTAGGGATTTCGTATTTGTAATTTCAATTTCCCTAATTTTTTTCTTATAAATAGGAACCGTCATTATAATTTATTTTACGATCAAGAAGGAGAGTTTGAGGGTGTATGATTTCTATTGTAAATTATCTTTCATTATAGGGGAATAATGCAGCGACGGGAAGAGGATGTAGAGAAACCTATATAAAATTATGTATTATTTGTGTGTCTAATTTTTTTCTACAATATTATTGCTCTCGGTTTAATCCCAACAAACTGAAACTAATAAACAATCAAGAATCAGAATTCTTTAAAAAAAAATTGAGTTGTATCAGAACTCTGAAAAAATAGATATATTCCTCTGTGTGATAGGATAATTGGGACAAAATAAAAAAAAAATTTACAAATTCTCCGAGGATAAATCGAGAGAGAGAGACAGCAGATTTTTACATGAAAAACCGGTCTAATATTGTTGATCATCGTCCACCTCGCACAAGCCCAAAGCTCTAACCGCATAAGCCGAGCTGGCGACTATAACGGCCGCAAAAACTGGCGGAACCACAATATCCATTTTTGATCTTCTGAAAAGCTCAGACGGAAAACATAAATTCTCCCCCGTAATATCCAGTGGTAACCTCAAATACCCTGCTCTATGACACGCCTGAGAAAAGGAAGAAGTCGGACTAATAGCCGAAACGAAAGCCAACTCCGGCCAGAACGACGCCACGGCCACCGTCAAAGTCAGAATAGTCGTCCACGTGGTGGCGAAGAGCAGCAGATGCCCCCGTGGAGACAGCCTTTGGAAGATTGAATTGAAAAAACTGAAACTCATTTTCAATAAGTATTGTAAATTGTTTACACGAAAATCATAACTCTGTAATCAGGCAATAACTGTTTGTGATCAAAATGCAAGCATGCAAATTATATATATATAAATAAATAAATATAAAGATGGACCTAATCTCAACTAATTTTGAAAGATCAAAGTTCAGTTGGTTAAGAAAATGTTGAGAGAGACAGATCACTAACTCCTGTGTTAGGAACTTTAGTTTTGTTGGTTCGAAAAGACAGGAGAATTTCACCTATATTTGGGGGGACGTGGTAAATATGAAACTCAAATGTAGGAATTCAACACGCTAAGCACAATACATCCACCGATACGGATACGTGTGTCCGACACAACAAATATCGGATATGTCGATACACAATTTTTGAAAAAGTACATACACCGACACGCCGCCAATACGTCGATTAAATTTTTTAACTTTATAGTCTAAAAAAAATAAAAATTTCTATACTTATTACATAAAAAACAATACTAAAACATGATTTACCCATTTTAACATTAACAAACAAATAATTAGCCCATTTAAAATCTTGACCGTCTCATAAAAATTGATCTATTTTTTCTAAACTCTAAACAAATATCCGACGAAGTGTCTGATACGTGTCGGTGTCCGATGAGTATCCAACACCGACACGCCGGTGGCAATGGAGTGTCTGTGCTTCTTGACAATACATTTTTTTAATAATAAATAAATAAATAATGGGTAAAATTTATTGGAGGTCACTAAACTTTCACCATACTTACAACTAGGTCACTGAATTTCAATTTGATACTTTAACGAGCAATCAGGCCACTCCATTTGATTTCCATCAATAAGTGTGCTGAAAACTAACGACGTGCCAATGTTTTACTCTATTTCCCACACTTCAGCAGTTCAGCTCCCTAAATTTGCAATGGATGTCACTGAACTTTCACCATACTTGCAACTAGGTCATTGAGATTCTATTTTGGTGCAGTCATGCCACTATTCTTTAATTACGAGCAATCAAGTCACTTCGTTCGAGTTCTGTCAAATATGCCTACCAGTGTTAGTTGATTTAAGAATGGTTGATTTAGCGAATCGATTTTGTTTAAAGACGCCCAACATGAATAAAGAACATAAACGCACAATATTAATACATCTTCTTATGCGGAGGAGGCATTACTTTTCATGCATCTTTTGCTAATTATGTTTTCAAGATATTAACATTCAACAATAAATTTAACATTACACCGCTAGATCGACGATACAGTGCAGACTAATACCAAGAGAAAAATCAACATCCACCATAACACACAATACACAAAATAATATTGAGTTACTGCACAATAATTTAGAGAGCCAAAAATTGAAAAAAAAAAATTATGAACAAGAAACTCAAATTCCTCGAATTTCTTGCATCTAAAAAAAACTGTGACCTGGATTATTATATGTCTATAATTTTCTAATAACCAATCTTTCTCTACAATGGCGTATTGGTGTTACGATTAATCAAAAATCCATTTCCAATTGCGTCGATTACAGATATGGAAAAAACCCAACAATTTTCACCATTTCTCCACCAAACTGAGGGAGCTGATTGCTCGTAAATTAAAGTATAGTGGCGTAATTGCACCAAATTGGATTTCAATGATCTAGTTGCAAGTGTGGTAAAAGTTTAGTGACCTAGTTTCAATAATGGCGAAAGTTCAATAATCCCAAAAAATTACTCGTGTCCTTGGTTGGCCTTTATACCTCAAGAAAATTGAAGGAAAATTTAAGATTTAGTCTAAATGTTATCATTCATACAATTATATTATCATAATGGTATTAAGAAAGCTTGTTGGGTCATTTTTGGTTGAAGAATGTCAAAGTATTTTACCTGTTGGTGCCATTGAAGGAAGTTTGAACTTTACATGTCCATTTTTGTCCAACTCTTGCAATTTTTCTGACTTGTTAAAATATATGAGTAAAGTCAATCAAGAACATTTTCGCCTAACTACAGGGCATGTACTAAATCCATGTAGTAACAACAGCTTAAATAGTTCGACAATCCTGTCACGTTTTCCCGCACTCTTCTTTAATCCTGTCACATCTAGTGTACCAAACACGTCCTAAATGGGCTCGACTTCATTTTCTGGGTTTCTTTTCTCTTTTTCATCAGCAAATAAAAACAGGCATTTCTAACAAGGGATCTCAATAGCTCATTTTGCAAACAACCGATTAGAAGAAGTAAAAATCACTTTGCATATAGCATCATTTTGATATTGGCTGCAGAAACAGTAGCCTTGTTATAAAACAGTTTTTCTTCAGTCGAAACAAAATGGCCCACGACTGACATTCTCAAGAACAATTGGGAAACGTACAACAATCAAACCGTGGATTTTTTTAACAATGGACACGCACAGACTATGGATACTTGTTTTCAGCGTGTGTGGGGTTATTAACATGGTAGACGTAGATCCTTAGGTGAGGGCACAACAATCTGGTTCGTAAAGTTCAAGAAGCACGAAATGAGAATGCTTTCTCCACTTTAAGCATGAGAAAAAGAAACCCAGCCACTGAAATGCAGAGTGCAGCGAGCAAGATTATGACCATTGTCTGCAATGAAATAGATGAACTGATAAAAAACACCACTGCAATTGAAGCACTTTGCCAAAGCTTAAGCTGTGCAAATGCTCCCTCCTGCAACCACAACAAGTTATAAGATTAGATAGAAAGGGGAAGAACATAGAAAGTACAAGAAGTCAAATGTGAATACAGTTATAATATAGACACTGAAAGCTCAGTTAAGTTTTATAGCTTCAAGTGACTTGCAAATAGCAACAGCAAACTAAGTCTTGTTTCTATAAATTTGGGACCGGCTCAACAAGTCCTTTTTTGTTGCCACGAGTGGTTCATTGTTAGATCTATTGGAAGATTCAAAACAACTAGATCTTTAGCAATCACAACAAATCATGTTAGTTTTGGTCTACCCTCCATCTTCTAACATGTTGTATTAAAATCGTGTCACTCCCATAAAGAAGAGGCTCTTTAAGTCTACACAAAACATGTCTCAACCACCTTCATTGTCATTTTCCTCAATTGGTGCCACCTCCACTTGTTGGCGTATATTCTCATTTCTTATCTTGTCCATTTTAATATGACTAGACATACAGCTTAGCATCCTTATTTTCACTACTACGTTCATCATATGGACATTAACAGCCAAACGCCGGGTTACCATATATCAATACTTTAAGTTACTGGCACTTGGCAAAAGGAAGGGGGGGGGGGGGGGGGGGGGGGGATCAATTATTCAAATGACAATAAGCCACGATGTCACATCTGTGGCGATTAACAAAATAAGGGGAATGAGATACTAAATCGTGCAAAAACTTGTGCTTATGCTGAGAGGTTCAAGTTCACAAGATGTTTCAAGCATTAAAATGATTACAGGTGATAGAGAAAACTGAGCACCAGGTCATGCTTGAATAGGATTCCAATCAAAGCACTTAGCTGCGTGTTCAGTACTCCATCGCCAATACCCCACAAGGCCCCTATGAGAAGTGGGTATATTGTGCCAAGCACTCCTCCAGCCACACTAAATAAAAAAGACACAAGAAGAGAGGAAATGATAATTTTGATCGGCTTTAATTATTTTTATGAACTTAGTTCTTAAGGTTCTCTAAAAGTATGAAAGTGGATGGGAGAGTCGACCTGTAGCCCAGCAGAAGCCAAAGCAGTACAATAATCTGAATCAAAGCTCCACCAGAAACTATTATTGTGATCGATGAAAGACCGAAGGTAAGTCGACCAGCAGCAAGTGAACACTGAGACAGGTTTCAACAGCAATAGACAAATATTAAATCAATTACTTGAAGCCACATATATGCAACAAATAAAACATCCACAACCTCTATAACAGCAGCAACTAAAGATACTAGAACAACGACATCCAAGTGAGGCTAAAAAAAGAAAAGATCCGAATTCAAACACAACCTGACAAAATGCATTCAGAATTTCATAGAACGTGGTGCGACAACAAACTGTTCATACCAGTAAATACGTAACACGATGAAGCAAGTTTGGCTAGGGTTCAAAAAAAAAGTTACTTTTTTCTTTAAATATGTTTGGATAACTTACACTTTTCTTACTTATAGTAAAAAAGAGTTACTTTATTTAAAGTGATTCTTACCTTTACCGCCAAAATAAATTACTATAAAAAGATTATTCATTTTGAAACTTATTTACTTATAAGTGAATTTTTTAAGCTTAGCCATACATGCTCAAGGTAAGGACCGAGGCAAATTTGCCATTCTATTTCTCGTATTCCATAGAAGGGGATACCAAATAAACGGTAGTAGTGTCATGAAGTAGTTGTTGTACATAGGGATAGCTCAAGGTGAAGTAAGTCACTCAAAAGAAAATAAATATTTTGAAACCAACACAAATTAATTGGACAAGAAATAACATTGAGTTGGGACAGATGCATGTAAACAGAGTCATGATCAGATTAATTAGACTGGCAAATCAGTAATTATTATTTCTGCATTTGCTACTCACTATTGCATCAAAAACCCCATAAACAGCCATTGCACCACCAACACCACGCTCGCCAAGTGTAGGCTTGACAATGTGTTTTGTGTATTCGGCCCTGGAATGGAGAAAAAACCCACTCAATTGCAGAAACAGAAAGATAGCATTGAATCTGGCAGAGTGATATAAATAAAATAAGTACTTAAATCATAATTTTGTGGCATCTTTACCACACAAATGCTTGCTGTAAGCCTGAATATGCAATAAGGGGGATGATCAAGAGGATTCTTATGTCAAGTAATAGATTCAACATTGCCTTCAGCAAAGATACCACCGAAGAAGAAAAGGTGACACGAGAATCTTGCAGTCCTTCCTCTTTACCATTTCTCTTACTTAAGAAGCACATAAGAACGGTACCCAAGGTCATGCTACAAAGAAATACAATGAAAAGTAAAGTTGTGCCGCTGGTACTTCCTCCCTGCAGTCATATTACCAAATCCATTAGCACTTTCCAAATATATAGTTATGTCTTTGTACATATATACACACATATATAAGCATACAAAATCTGGACATCTACAGAACTCAAAAAATGCAGTTTGTATTTTGTGACATAACTATACACAAGTTAACCATTTCAGGACATCCAGTCAACTATTGTTTTTTTATAGGTAAGCATGTCAATGTGGAAAGCCTGATTGAATAATTCACTAGTTGACTACGCACCCAGCCCTCCCTCGCTTATAAATATGATGAAGGGGTCCTTCTCTTTCTCCTTTTTCCAGTTCTCGTACTTAAAAGTGATGAAAAACGAGAAAGACAAATTAATCTTACTTATATGTGATGTCTTAGAGTGCGTGAAATCAAAGAAGACAGAAAAGTTTAATTTAACTTATTAACATCATTTGTTGAATTGTTATACCCATTAATTAAAACTTTAAGTTGTTGATCCACACTGCACAGAACCATATACGAAGGAAGTGAAGTAACTTATTAATCTATCAAATTAAAATAGCAATGATGTAATCTATAAAAAAGATATGTAACATTTTTTTTCTGCAAAAACGAAAATATTGATAATACAAACATAAGCTCCAACAACAAAACTACATACCTTCTCATCCCTTAACATGGCCAGGGTGATGAGGTTGCCAACAAGCTGCAATATTCAATGTGAAATAGTAACTTCTTTTTGGTAAATACTTGAAACATAAACTGGTAAGTAGAAAGTAAAATCGTTTACAACTAGAAGCATCATAGGAGAGTGTAAATGCTGCACCTGGTGACTTGCAAACATCCCCCAAAATTCTCCATTAAATTTTCCAATTACTGTTCCTTCATGCAAGTTGTAATCGTTTGCATGACTGTGAGCAGTGGAAGTAAGATACGTCCCCTGTCGGTAGACACAAAGGTAAGAAGAAAATATAATAGCTTAATAGGAGGACCATTTAATAATGAGATGTTGAAACAACATATTGAACCTGTGCAACCCATATTATTGAAGCAGCAAATCCAAGGTACAAAGATGCTGGCACCATAGTATACCTAAAATATGAATCAATAAATACTCCATTGAGAAAATAGATGAATCGGACAATAATACGGGCATAAAATCAGATTATTCCATGTATCCTTAGAAGCAAGACTTAGCTTCATACATTATTAAGGATTGGCATCAGCAAGCCAAAAAACCAATATGGTAAGTAGTAGCCTTGCAAGAATTTCAAAAATCCAACATAAATATGAAAAGTTGAACCACCTGATTATTAAATAATAACAATATCTGGATATGGAATTAAAAATTTAACTCATTAAACAATCACTATCACAATTTTCACAGTAATACATAACCGAACCAGAAGAGAAGAAAAACTCAACGCAGAATGACATATAAACACCCCGGGTTAGGTTCATCCGAATCATAGTTGCCCATATTTCAAACGACTTAGTATAGCTGCACCCAATTAGAACATTACAAAACCCATTCGTTTCCCTTCTCATGCATTTAACATGAAAAGCATCACTATTTAATTTTGAGAGAGAAGTGTCATCAAGCATTAGGCTCCACAATATCCTGAAACACTGAAATTAATGAACGATAACAATTTACACACGCCCATGAGTAGGTCAATTTGGCGGAGGTAAACTTATTTTCAATGACATTGTATCACAGATCATCGATATTAACTGCAAAAACATGTGGGGATCCCAAAGTCAACTGCAGTGCGAATTTCATAAATCAATCCAAGTAAAGCTTAATTATAACGATCATTCGACACAAAAGGACCATACCAAGTAGGCTTCAAATTTGCAGCAATGAACAGCCAATATCCAGTTGTACCAAGAATCAGAGCATTCTTCGAGCCAAGCTTCCTCACCACCACTGAAGCTAACACCGAAAAGAATGTAAAGGACGAGTACAAAATCCCCAGTGATATGGTCCCCAAATCTCCTTCCTGGAAAAACCCGATAAATGTTTATCAGGAATTGATGAGTGTGTCTCTTTTATACGCGATGTGGGTCGAAACAACTCATGATCCCACCCTCATCTCGGCACTAATCCCTAATCGAAAAAAAATCATATTTTACATTGAAATGAATTAATAATTAGAAAAATATGAAAAATAATCCGGAACTCACAGTATTGATAGTGCTCTCTAAGTTTTGGGCAGCTCCATAAGCTAAAAAAATTAGCAGGAAAGCCCAACACAAAATATGAACATCTCTCTTGTGGTTTAAGGTTGGAGTTGATGGAGGATTATCAACAAGAAGAGAGGTTTCTTCATCCGTAGCCATTGAAAATAGTACAATCAGTCAATTAAGTCACTGATTAACACCCACATATATATACACAAACACATGTAGTATACTAATGGGGGGAGAGATTGAGCCGGCGAGAGCGAAACAACGAAAAAGACAAGGAGAAGAGGGTTGTGTTTAAATGTTTAATGAGGGTACCCAAGATTCTGAATCTCAAGAAAAGACAGGTTCAGTCGGCCATTGACATATATATGTGTGTGAGTGTGTGTGTGTATATATATATATATATATATAGAGAGAGAGAGAGAGAGAGAGAGAGAGAGAGAGACTGGAGTCTTTTTCCGAGTTCTTCAATTTGGGTTGTTTTTGTTGCTTAGTTCCTGTTCGGTTGGCAATCTGTCGAATTTTTCTAAAAGAACCCTTTTTAAAGGGGGCAGGAAAATTGGATTTCTTGAAATCGAACTGCATCATAAAATACAAACTTAGAAGCGTAGAAGGTAGGATTCCCAACCACCATTGTGTTGAGGCTTGCAGTCCGTATGATTTATAAATAAAATTTAGGGTAAATAGCACTGGAAGACCCGAACTTTTGAGCATTGTGACGATGGAATTCCGAACCTTCCATTACTAATCCCTTGGTCCTTAACCTATAAAACGTTAGCTCGGTCATTTTTTGACAGAAATTATCAATTTGACCGTTAAACGGTCAAAATTTTGTTAAATATACTATTTTGCCCTTAAATTGAATGATTAAAAAAAAAATTACAACTAACCTCCAACCAACAAAAGAAAAAATTGCAACTAAACCCCTAACACTTATTCTTCTTCAAAATACCGCCGCCAACCACCACCCACCAAAAGATTTGCCGCCGCCTCTAATACCATATTAAATATTGGGGGACCATCTTAAAATGTCAACGTTATTAAAAGGATTAGATAATTATTTCATCTTTATTCGATGTGTGATTTATCCTTTAACAAAAAGGTCAACATTGTTAAGAGAAGTAGTCCAATCCATTATATGTTGGTTATAATTTTGATATTTAATTGATGTAAAATTTATCCCTTAACATGATGAAAGTATGATCTAAAACATTTAACAAAGTATAGGAGTTTTGAGAGTTAAAAATCAACTCTATACGTTTGTTTGGTAGATTTTAAAAATAATTTTTAGAAGGTTTTTTTTTAAAAAAAAATTTGGTGAGATGTGTGGTTGGAAAGTTCGTAAAAATTATAGGTCCCATAAAATATGTGAATGAAAATGAGTTTTAAAAAATAGTTTTAAAAAAACTCTTCCAAACATGTTCTATATTTCACGAGTATGATTAACTTTGTATGCTCCGTATAGTTGTGCTCAATTTCCTATTTGAAGTAAGACAATCCAAAATTAGTATTTGAAATGTCATAATCCTAGTCAAAATCTTTTAAGCATGCATCCGAATGCATCTCAAAGATATGGCAAAGCGCGATATACATGACATAAGCGTACAGATCTTCGCCCTAAATTAGAAGGTGAATCATTGTTGCTATTCATTATGCAATTGTCAAACTCGATGTTGCTCCTGTCTTCGTCAATACAATCTACCAATTACTAATAACGGACTAATTATTTTCCATTTTCATCGTATTAGTACGTCTTGATATTTTATCAATTATATTCTTATTAAAAAATATTTACTCAGCAAACAAACAAATTGCTTAGAGCATCTCCAATATATTTCGTCTATTGTTTTTTAAACGTGTCACATAAGCATAAATAGAAAGAGTTATAAAAAACTCTCTCCCATGCATGCTGACGAAGACTCCATCTAACAAATGTGGCACACCAAAAAATAGACTCCGTCTAAATCTAAATAGAGTGACTCAGCAAATTTAAATCAAACTTAACATTTTATTTAAAAAAAAGTTGTGTATGTGAGCTTTTATTATTATTATTTAAAAAAATTAATATTACATAAGCGGTAATATCAGTTTTAGACAGAACACATTGAAGATGAATTTTTAATTTGACCGTCTATTCAATAAACGTAGTGTCACATTTTAGTATGTCTATTTTACCTATCACATAGACTTTAATAAACGGAGTGCATTAAAGATACTTGAACATTCAACTCAATCACATTGAGTTGATGCAAACACTACAATTTCTTCTTTTCTTTTTTTAAATCACAAACTCATACATTTGATCATTCTTTTGTCTTGTCTATATTTTTATACTTCATATATACCTAAAATTGAGGTTCAAAAAAAATTAAAAGAGGATCCTTATATCCACCATTTCCAACATCATTTCAGCATTCAAATTTATTATTAAATTATTATTATTTTAAATACATAATATTCAAGATTAATAAGCTGGTGACTAAATAACAGTAAAGTCTATAAGTTGGGGACTAATAGTATAACATTATTTATCTTGTTTTAACTTTTAAGTGAAATTTAGGTTCCTCTGCTCCATTTTTATTTAATACTAGTGAAATTCACGTGCTTTGCACGTATTGTATTTTAATTAAATATTTAATAGTGTGGTAATTGTTAGTGAATTTTTTAATTTTTTTTCACTTATGAAAGACTGAGCAAAACATATATTAAAACATATTAAGAAAATTACGTATTATTTAAAAGTGGACGATATAGCTTCAATTGATATTTAACAAGAACGTTCTCATTTTTAGATGATGCAATGAATGGTGTGTAGTTCACTAACATAATTGATTAATACAAATTGTAAAACTAAATACTTCAATTATGATCTCATAAAATTATTCTGTTGCTTTATATTTTAAACTTATTCCACATTTTTCTTCATTATGACCCGATTTTTTAAATTATTTCAAATTTTCAATTTAATTTTATTCATTCTAATGTATCAAACATAAAAAAAAAAAATTTAAATCACACGAGTTTCGTGAGATATGCATAAAATTTCTTGTGAACTTGGGTAATAAGTAGTAAAATACCTATTATAGATTAGTATAAGTTGTTAATTAGTGATTTTATTTTCTTGGTATATTAGATAGATTGTAATCGTGGATATATTTTCTCTTTTGACTCTTGTAATTTTCTACTTTGAGAGTAGTATTCTCTCTCTTTTTTCTTACATAGTGCAAGATTTTGTACTTGTGGGTAAATTTTTTTGGACTTAATTGTAATTTGATTCAGTAATCGACAGAAAAAATGAATTAAAACTATGTATTTCTTGTAATCTTGATCATTGTGTTGCTAACTTAATATAAGTAATTAATTGAAGGAATTTCGATTGCAAATGATTTTGAAGTTCAAAGTGGGTTACTTGATATATGTTACTATGTCTCGACCTAAGAGGCTGAACCTAGAGCCTAATATATATGTGTGTGGAGCTGAATTTTGTTTCAATAGTTTAAGTTATTAGGAATTTGGATAGTTTATATTTGGAAAAAAACAAAAATAATATTTAACTGGGTATTCAAAATAATAAAAACATCTACAAAAAATTTGGACGATTTTTCGAAAGACACGACTAAAATTAGAAGGAAGACGAGAAAAATAGCGAAATATTGGAAAAAAAATTAAGGTTGAAAAATCTATAATTAAAAAAAAAATGAAAAGAAAATAAATGATGGGAAATAGAGAAAAGTTAAAAAAAAAAAAAAAAATAGTTGGGCACACATTCCTATGAATAGTGCCCAACTCACTTCACTCTTTTAATATATAGGGATTATTTCTATATCATCTCAAAAAAAAAAAGAAAAAAGAAGTTATTACTTTATTATAAGATAACAACATAGAACGCAATTTTGTCATTATTTGATATTAATATTTCTATTTATAAAATAAGAAACTATATCGTAATTTTATTTACGAACACAAAATATAATAATATTTAAAAAATTATAATTATTTACAATTGTTATATGCAAGTTTTATTTTAAAAACACCAATAACTTTATTATCAATTTAATCAAAATATATTATTTTAATATACACAACGTCTTATAACGACTTCAAAAAACAAAATAACATCATATATTATTAATAATCTGTTAATTTTTTACCATTAGAGTTCTTAATCTGTGTTATGTAAGAAACAAATTAAAAATATTATTATTGATCACTTCAGAAAATACAATATTAAAATAAATTGAAAATTAAAATTTGCACGAGTTAGTCGTACACGAAATACTTCAAAGTCTCATCTTTGGATGATAATAATGATTGAGAGATTACTAGTTACATAGATCCGTTTAAAATGACATGGATAAATATATTATAACTTAATGACCAGGGCGGAACTATGAATTTTTGGAAACCGGGATGTTATTTTACTAAAAAATATTTTTGTACATTAATTTTTTTTTATACTATAATTTTTTTTTTATTCTCTGGGTGACTGAGCTATATTCCGTTCTCGTCCCCCCTAAATTTGACCATGTTAATGATAGTTTTAATTCGTTAAAAATATATGAGAATATGCGATATAATTCAAAATCATATAACCGATGATCTCGAAAGTATGGGATTTGCAAATTCCATTTTGCGTCATTGGGATGATCCACCTTCAAAATCAGATGAGGTAAGAGACTTTTATACGTATAACACTTCGAATTTCTAGTTTTAACAAAGGGACCTAATTGAAAGGATTTGGATAGTTAGAGACCAAAATGAAATATTTGCATTGTTCCAGGAGACTTGAGCACAAATATTTGAAAACAACCTTTAGTCACGAGATTAATTAGGTCGAGGATGGAAAATAATAATTTTAAGGTTATTATCCGTTGAGAAGTTGACAATAACTATTAGGAGACTACAAAGTATACATCTCGATAGTGGTTTCATGAAAATCACGACCAAATATGTGGGCAAAAGCTGTGGACTCACAGCATTAACGGTTAATTTGTGCTAAACACTCAAACTGTTTGCATGCGATGTGAAAATGGTCTCTATCATTTCAATTATGACATTATTGTCCTCATTTCAACCTTCTCTTGCTTCCTCTCCGTCCGCAGCAGAAATGATCCTTATGCTGTCCGTTTTGCATGGCGAAGTTAACAATGGGAAGAGTGCCATTATTGTTGAGTCCATCACCATATTGCTCCAAGAAGAGCTGAGATATCATTCAGAGATATATTTCTTCCAGATGTGGTTATGCCAAGGCTTGTCGCGGGGACCCATGACTTGGGTCTCAAATCCATGGTTATGAGATAACTTTTTGGAATGTGTTTTATGTTATTGTCTCTACTCTCTAATTCTTTGATGAACATGAATTGTAAAGTAGTCTGTCTTTAAAATTTTGAAGAACCTTAATACTTTTTAATTATAACACAATATTATATTGTCCGGGCTATGAAAATGGTGAAGATGCATCAACATTTGCTTGTGGAATGCATTCAGCTCGCGTTGTATTTGATGTCGTGAATTAGACTTGCATTCCTAGAGATGGCAAATGGATCGAGCGGTTCGTGAACTCCCCGACTCGACTCGTGGTTCGTATCCAATAGTCACTTTTTTGTGATCGTTTGATGATCCATCGTAAATATTGCCTTCAACGGTCATTTTTTTGCGGAAATATTTGATATTTCTTTCGTCTTACTTTAACAAAAATTTGTACACGTAACAACTTATTCGTGTACAATTTTAATTCTACCTACGTTCAAAATAGCCAATTTCAAGTCCGGAAAAAAGGAGGAAGGTTTTCAACTTTTTAAGTTTTAACAGAAAAAATTCTCATACTTTATTTATTTTTTATTTTTAAATTATCCGAAAAAATATACAAAGTTGAAAAGAAAAAAAAAAAAAAAAAAAAAAAAGCCGAGCTCGTGGGTCTCTCGGCTCAGTTCGTTCGGCCTGCAAGCCAACATACCAAACTGCACCGGTGGACAACGGGACGAGCCGAGCAAGGTGGACAACGGGACGAGCCGGCTTAGCTCGATCCATTGCCACCTCTATGCGTTCCTGCCTATTGTGCAGACTGTCACGAGTTTGATTTTGAGATTAAGAAAATAGTAACCTAGTCTAGTATATATAATAGAACTGTACAAGACTTAGAGTATGTTTTTTAGTGTTTATTAGTATTTATAAATTGATCAAACATCATTTTTATCTACATATTTCGTAAATCCACAATTTTTATTTATTTTTTATCCACACATTCTGTAAAACTCAATGTTTATAATCTACACAAATCTTTAACAAACATATACTTAATCTAAACAATTAAAACTTACAAGATACACTAATCTAATACAATTAGGATGGTACAAATTAAATTATAATTGCTATACAACTTTATCACTAACACGGTGATGGTGGCAAATGTAGTGTTTTTCTATTTTTTTTTATTAGAATTGACGGTGTTGTATTTTTTCGATCAAAATACTTACTTTTTACAGTAAAATAAACTATAGCTAACCAAAAGGAGTCAAAAGACCAATTTCGCAAGAAAAAACGTTGAAACGGGTAAGAGCGGATTTAGGAATTTTTTGAACTCGGACTACAATCGAAAAAAAAAATTTCGCACGGACTGTTACCAAGAAAATTGTAAAAAACGACTTTTTTACGGGAGGGCCCGAGATATAGGCCCCCCCCCCCCCCCCCCCCCCCCCCCCCCCCCCCCCCCCCCCCCAAAAAAAAAAAAAAAAAAAAAAAAAATCCGCCCCTGGAAACGGGGGTAAAATGCGAGAATTGAAACAGTAAAAATCATTTTATCAATGCATGCAAACGATCGGAGTGTTTTGCACAAAGTAGCCTGGCATGAACGGTTCAGAAAGTTGGCCGTACACGATAAGTTGTGGACGAGCGCCCACTGGATCATAACAAGTCATAAAGTCTCGAATAACTCTCCAACTGCAAATATCTTTTATCAAGGGTTTTAGGTTTAACAATACAATTCCCTCGCTCTTTTATCAAACCCTAAACCCCCAAAATCAAATTTCAATTAACTCCCAATAAACTCCATCTTTATTCCATTTAATTCATTCTTTCTCAATTCAAATGGCTTTCGCAGCTGCTTTTCGTCGAATTTTGAGTGGATCTTCAACGCCTTCGCCGATTCTTCACTCCCAGTTGGCTTTAGTTCGCCACAATTCTACTCTCACTACTCCCAAGCTCTTTGTTAGCGGTACGCATATTTTCACATACCCGCATGGTAATTGTATATCTGCAGAATAATTATTAAGTATTGCGGCTCATGTTAAAAGGTAGAACCTTTTCAAGACGAGTAGCCCATGCCAAAATATGTTGATTGTTGTTTTTATATTTACATCCCCCAGGATGTTGGCTTGTTAGAGAACACTAATCTTGAGATCCGGCTACTTGTTTGAGCTTTAGACGGGGTGGATTACTCATTCGAGCCAAATAATTATGTATCTGCAGAATATATAGTCTTAGTACACTGCTGTTCTTTACCACGAGATGTGGGTGATTCGTGATTTCATATATGTTTAACGCTTTAAAAACTTAATGTGTAGCGAATTACAAACACTTCATGCTCTTTTCTTTTTGGAAACATTGCTGTAATAAGTAGCAAATGGTTTAAATTAAAGAACGAATTGGATGCTGAAATTGAAATTCACCTTCTAAAAGCTAGAAGTCGAGTCTTGGAACAGGGTTTTTGAGTTTTGTGTTCTTCCAAATAAAAAAGGCCACGAAGGTTAAGTATGTAAATGTTTAGCATCATCCTATATGGAAGCTTAGGGTTTTTGAGTTTTGTGTTATTTGAAATAAAGAAGGCAGTGAAAGTTTAGTATGTAAACGTTTAGCATCATCCCACATGGAAGCCTAGAATTTGGAAGGTAGGAGGCTTCTGAAGTGTGTGTCTGAGAGAAATGGGTTACTTGCGCTGCTTCCTGACGAGGTAACCTGCAAATCGGATTAGAGTTCATTAATCCTGTTCCAACATGGCAGTTTGAAGCATGGAGGTACAGATACCAAAACCCATAGATAATTTTGTGATTGGTCTTGTCATAGGCTCGGTGGAAGTTTTAGACTGACACTCAGTAAGGAGCCAAAAACCGGAAGATGCTTGTGTAGTTGAGCCTGTCTATGAGACTCCTTCCACAAACTCTTAACATATTTGACTTTTCACAACAGATTTGACTTGTGTTAGAACCCTTTGAGCAACATATTTGACTTGCTCATTTCACCAAAAATTCTACCCAGATATTTGTTTGCCTTGATCTTCTGTATTTCACTAGTTTTGTCGAGCTTATATCGATTTATTACAGTGCGACTCTTTCAAGACAACTTTTTATCTTGTTTCACATGGTGCAGGCCTTTCAAGATCAACAACTGATGAAAATCTTTTCAATGCATTTGCATCATTTGGCAGGCTTCTTGAAGGTAAAAAAAGGTTCCCACCCTCTATCCAAGCATGCTGTTCTTGTTTTTGGCTTTAGCTATGTCCAGTAGCCACATTGGTTCAGTTCTGAAGTATCTTGTTTAAGCAGCAAAGGTGATCGTTGATAGAGCGTCTGGAAGATCAAAGGGGTTTGGTTTTGTTACTTATGAAAGTGTAGAAGATGCGGAGAAAGCAAGGGAGGGAATGAATGCCAAGTTCCTGGATGGTTGGGTAATTTTTGTTGACCCAGCTAGGCCAAGAGAGCCTCTGCCTCGTCAACCTCCTAAACAAGACACACAGCAAAGTGAAACTGGCTTTACAACAAACAAGACTATTGGATGGTGTGGCTGATGCTATTGGACGATTTTTGGGACATTGGCGGTATATCTACTCAACTATTGGAAAAATGTTGGCCATATAATTTAAGATGGAAGTTTTTGTACTGCACATTTCTTGTTAAATCTATTGCAATCCTATTTTATTATTTTACACTCTCAAACAGATTTTGAGGGGAATAACGTTTTGGTGAATTTTTGATAGGGCAGATCCATGTTATCCAGCAACTTGAACTTGTGAAGAAAGAAAATTTCCCGTTACTAGGGACACAATAGAGGTTTAAAGGTTTTTCGTCCCCTATGTCTTAAGTTTTTTTGGTTGGTTTGAGGTGATTCTCTTCTTGTACCAAACCCGGCAAATAAGATAGAATAAAGTATTAACAACCTTCAACCCTTCGGTCGCAGGTTCAGACCTGGCTGACTCCTGCAATTCCTTGGAACGAGACTCTATTTGTTGTTGTCTAAACCAATGATACTTGCGAGAGCATAAGCAAGCCTATCCTCTTCTTTCCTTCAATTGTCTTGTCCACGTGCATCTTCATTTGAATTGGACAGGAAAAGAAAGAATTTTAAGTTCAAATGCCGAACGTTTTGTTATCTGAAGGATTAACAAATTCAAGTTTTGCGATTTTTTATTACCTGCTTCGCAGCACAGTAATTCCGAAGCAGATTCAAGTCAAAAAGATAATTCAGAATTGGTTAATTGTACTAGTGGTCACTGAACTTCAATTGACAATAATTAGATAATTGAACTTTAATTTAATAGCAATTAGATCACTTTTGTTATTGTCTATTGATTTATGCTAAACACGGTTGTTGATTTTTTATTTACTATCATTTGTTGAGACATCTTATGATTTTTTATATAACTTGTGAGTAGTGACAAGTTCTCAAGTTATTACCTAAGTGGCTTCAAGTAGCAGGATCGTAATTCTAAACTCAATGCACTTTATATTCTAATGATCTTCGTTAGTGGCTTAAATTCATAGCAGCTATCCAAATAAGCAAGTGCATTAAAATAAAGATTTACACAAAATTCATCATTTCAGTTAATATATCATAATGTTTTGTTTTTAGTTCAGCCTGGAGAAATAATTACTAGTCTAGTGTCAATATTTTGTTTCTAATTTGGAAATGATATAAGAATGTTGATGTATATAGATACAATACAGAACAAAATAATAATGCCCTATTGGGGGTGCTTTCATTATTGTAAAATTGAAGTTAATTGACTAATAAATTTGAAATTCAATGACCTAATTGTAGTTTGGGTAAAAGTTTGAAGACCTAGTAAAATTAAACAAAGTTCAAGCGAAAAGCCTCCTCGACGTAGTATTAACGTCCATGTCAATAAGCTCCATTATGTTGTTGAACATCACACTAACAGGGTGATTTAATTATTAGTGTGACTTAATTGCTGAGTAAAAGAATTGCTTTCAATTGAAGTTAAGTGACCTAATTTAGTTGAGGATAAAGTTTGATGACTTCGGGTACAATAAACCTTTCAAAATTTGATAGAAAGTGCAGGGTGCCTTGGAGACGTTCTACAGTTGTAAACTCTTTTTAAGTGTTTGGGATGACAATCTGTCGCATAGAATGAAGAAATCAGGTTAAATTGAATTTGAGTGACCTGGTGAGATTAACCTACAGTACCCTTTTTCTAGAACTTCCAGCCCATTTAGCATTAAAGCGTAGAGTGACAAAAAAGGATTGTATAATTGACTATAAATAGATCTTGTTTATTTTACTATTCATCATCTATAGACAGTAAGCTCACAAGGCAAGTGCAGCCCATCATGCCCAAATCACGCCCAAACCCTATGAAACTTCACTGTATCGTGGGATTGGGTTCAGGCCTTTCCCACGCATCACATAGTTTTAACTTGTCTTTTCGATGGAAGGAGCATCACCAATGCAACTGTTGATCGCTAAAATATATGGCCACATGAGCAAAATTGAAAATGTCTAAAAAAAATCCTTTCCAATGCAAGCAGTCAAAGGCTCTGTCAAACTAACGTGACAAAAAAAAAATGTCTAAAACTCCGTCTAAATTCAAAAACTTCATTAGACATGTTGATTCAACATGCATATTTAAATATAATCAAATTTTTATTTAATAAAATAAAATACACATACATAGCAATCTATAAAATGCATTCGAGACTAAATTTGAACTTGAATGCCTATTCATTAAACATCAATGCCACATAAATTAAAAGTCTTCCACCAGATAACAATCCATGGAATGCATTGGAGATGCTATAATCATACATGTTTAGTAAAATGGCCTTAATATGGAAAAAATGTGATATTTTCAAGCATAACAATATTACCAATATTTGCATATCGGTAGCACGACCATCCGATAGGTCATTTGCATGGGTATCTAAGATGTTCGCCCATTAATAAAATCACACTACATTATTGATTAATCACAACATCGATGGAATAAAACAAAAGCATACCATTTGGACGAGGCTTCATGTAGCCTCTGCAACTGGATAGTGCAAATTTGTGGCAGATTTCTTCAGAAAACTAGTTCCACATAACAAGTCTTGGCAGCCAACATCAAAATCGACAATGCTCACCTGAGGCTCACGAAAACCAACCACTCGGTCATTTTCATCCAGAGACTTGAACCTATTAGAACTTCCACTGTTCTTCCTACCTTGTTTCTTGTCTTTGCCCTTGCTTCCCCGCGAAGATTTGCCACCGCCCTTCTGCTTGTTCTTCCCATACCTCTTGCTATCACTGCGATGGCGATGATTCTTGTTCGACGAAACATGTGACACTGCTGTTGGAATCGGATCATACACGTCAGGGGCCCATGTTACTGAGAGCTCCTTAGGTGGTATCCCCTGCTTTTCACGGCTACCTTTCATGGTGGATACAAGCTTCAAAGGAGTCTGTGAGAAGATAGATTCAAGGAGAAAAATGAACGTGAGTGTAACATCATATTGCCCAAAACCGAACTGTTGTATATTAGCCATACTAGAACCTATCATACGTCTGAAATATAATTATTTGGAATGCACTGCTGCTATACTGAAACTTTATTCCCAGCACCGCCCCAGTTACTAAATAGGCAATTAAAGAAGAGAAGAATGGGAAAACAAAGAAAATGCCAAATTGAACTGTCGAAGTACAACAGAAATTGCCCATCAAAAAATTGAAAAAGGACAGGCCAAAGGTTCACTCGCCTAAATCCTCTAGAATTATTCTCTCTGATATAAAGTGCAAACATCCAAGAAAGTCACTTATATGTTGGAAAATCAAAAGAAACATAATTATGTAAGTATGAAGGTAGAATATAATATGGAAGAAATTAATTATGACCTCGTACCCATAGACACACAATTGACACATACCTATCAGCAAGCGAAGAGATGCGGCATAAAAGTCATTCCTAATTTCCAGTATCATGACCATAGCAGTATTAGTGCAATTCCCGTGCCCAATCAGACAGCTATAGGTAGAATAGTATAACTGCCTTGGACCAAAAAAAAAAAAGCATCTAATTTTCACTAGAATTCACCCATTAAACATGAGAAACATCACATCAGTGGAAAAATACAGACAGGAGCTAACTATCAAGAAGTCTAAGGGCTTGTTTGATTTCAATTAGAATTTTGCTAAAAAGATTAAGTCAAAGTCAACAATTAATTTTAATCACACATTTTATGGAAGACAACTTTTCTTCATCAACTTTTACAAAAAATCTGATTTTAATCAAAATCAAACACACGTAAACTTACAGGCAAAGATGCTGATTTAGCATAGCCATTTGGCGAAGAGACTTTGGTGGTTATATCATCACCCTGCTTTTCTTTCCCATCCACTAATTCCGCTGTGGAAGATATATGCTCACCAAGAGAAAATGTGGCACACTTGCTAAGGTGATTATCAGAAGCTGGACTGCTCGACTCACTTACATCTGGATCATTATATTCATCTATCCTCACCACATTGCCTATAACATTCTTCTCAGGAGTTGGAGTCAAGCCACAACTTGAAGTTGCCACATCTTCAATGTTTAGAAACTCAGTCAAACAGGTTTTCAGATCATTCAGCGAAAGATCACTTGCACTGTAACAAGCTGAATCAGGTGGATCAGTTGATGATTCGCTAAGGCTGGTTATATCTTGAGGACCTGGCGTATTATGAAGAACACAAACGTCCATCTACAGAAATGAGAATGACAGAGAAGAGCTGCAGAAGTACAAAACGAAGCAACTGAGCACCTACAATTATGAAATATCACTTCCAAAATTACACAAACAAAGCTGAGAACAAATTGTGGAACTGTGGATAGGAACATAATAACATTCGATTGACCTCCAGCATATAACAATATTTACTTACCATTAGATAGGAGGAATATATGTATAAGCACAAGAAATAGCCAGTTTATGACTTGAAAATAGTCATAAATCCATACAACAAAATAAGTCACTCAGGTAAAAAGTGGGATTGAAGCACCAGGCACACCATCTGATGAACTTTCTATAAATCATATCCTTTAAACCTATTTTATTTAGTTGTGTAAAGTCATCCTATGATAGTAACTCCAAATAAAGTCATTTCTCTGTAACTCGGTTATTTGTGTATATCACCTTACTTTCCACTGATTGCATTTTCTGAAAATGTTCCTTGCATATCGTGTCCTGCAACTTGTAAGCTTAGAACATCTCCAAGAAGCTCTTTATTTTAGAGAGTTAATCCTCATTTTAACTAGTCCAACAAACTCTCTATCTTTAAAAATTAAGGTAAAGAGTGGATTTGACTCTCCAAATGTAGAGAGTCAAACACAGTATACTATTTTTAATGCTTCCACTTGTGATTTCACAACTTCCTATGCCCTTCTTTGAAGGGAAGCAAGTAAAGAAATGAAGAAAAAGGTTGGATCATAATTATTTATGAGATTAAGCAGAATAAATAATAACTATAGAGAGCGTTGTTGGACTTCCCCATCTTTATTTAACTTCCTTTCCCTCTAGCTCTCTCCGATTGAAAAATGACACCTAATCTTAAATGTACACATCATCAAATGGGAAAATAGAGGATTTAATGGCAGTTAACACTCTTCTAAATTCGGGTTTAGTTGTGTGACTTTCACATTGTTCAACCCAAATGCACCTTTGAGCCACTGTTAGTCACCACCCATGGTTTCAACTAAGCCAAGGCATCGGGTGCGTCGGTCTGGGTATTTCAATACCCAAAACCACTTGTTACAGTTCAAGTATTTTGTAAATGAAACCATTCAGTTCCACGAAATTATTGAAACCGAACCCGAACCGGTTCGAATCCGGTTCTACCCATAACATTTTTTAAAATCATTAGTTGACAACATATTTTGAAAAAAAGTAAAAATTGTAAACCTGTTAACATTAAAATATGTTAAATATTAAAACAATTTATGAAAAATATAAAATTAATGGGAAGAATTGACACAAAAATTGTAAACTTATAAATTAGAGTTAGAAAAAAGAATTACTTCTCAAAATTGAGGATTCATTTTGGTTACTGAGAAGTTTTGCCTTGATCGTCTCACTGTGTTGAGCGAAAGAAAGATGAGCGAAAGTGCGAGACTGAAGATAATATTTATATTGAGTATCTAAGCAAATATCAATTGAAAATTTGAAATTTGGGTAACTACAATTGAGTCAATTGAGTTTGAATTTAAAAGTAATAGGTTTTGTACTTTTTGTTTAGATATTAGATAGATGGACTCTTGTTTTTGGTACTGTGGTGTTTAATTGTTAGTCATTGAGTTATGGTGAATAAATCGTAAAAAATAAAAAATTTATAAAAAATGATAAATTCAGTTCCAATTGGGTACTTATAGTTCTAGTTCAAGAACCAACCTGAACTCGGTCAGTCCTCGGTTCTCAGCCCTGGTTCTTAATTTTATTTTTTTGGAACTGGATCAGAACCTCCGGTTCCAGTTCGGTTCCGGTTCCGGAGGTTCAGTTCCAATGAAAATGCCCCCTAGTTTCAACCACTGCCGGCCAACACCCAAAATCCGCCTCCAACACCCAACCTTCATCTTTATATGTATATACATACCTGTATGTATATAGAGAGAAAGAAAAGGAAATAACATCCCACTGACAACACCCCCTCCAACTTCGCCGCCCCCTCCCACATCTTTCAACGACACCAACCTCTCCTACCCCCGCCGCCGAAAAACCAGTCCCAAAATCTGTAAACAAAATTGATGTGTAAATTGAATCTATGTGTAAACAAAATACACCATCTCTAGACCCATCTCCCTTATACCTGTAATGATTCCATTCCAGCATAGCCTTCCATCAGATTTTGGCGACCTCATATAGTCAATTGATGTGTAATTGAATCCATGTGTAAAAATTGATCGTGTAGGGAGAACCCATGAGTAAATTGATTGTAAATTAAATTTCACAACCTAAAGAACCCAAGAATAATTGCTTCTTTTTTTATGTAAAATATATATTTATTTTCAACTTCAAACATAAAGTTTGCTTTTAGAAACATCAATCATAATTTTGGTGCCACAAATAAATAGCTAAGAGAAAAGGCAAGATAGAAAGAGGGGCAAGCAAGGGACGAATATGGAGTTAGTGGTGCCGGCCATTAGTGGTTGAAAGTTGGCTGGGAGGCGGTTGAGCTGAGGCTACATTTGGGTTGAGCAATGTGATAAGTCAAAAAGAATTAAGCTCTAATTTAACAAATCTTCTATTTTTCCATTTGGTGATGTGTTTTTTAGGTGTCATTCTTTAATTTGGAGGACAGCTAGAGGGACAGTAAGTTACTCAGTTAGGACGGAAGATCTGGACTCGCTCTTTAATATAAGGAGCATAGTTAGAGATGCTTTTAATGCAATAATGCTTAAAGCCTCGTAAATGTAATAAATTTGACATACCATTCAAGAAATGAATAAGCATCCACAACTAATATTAAGTCCATCAAATATATCAGACAGATCCAGTGGGCAATTTTAGCAAGCCCATGAAGCAGAAAATGAAGAAATAAACCTAAGAAAAAGAAAATCTTACCCGCCTACATCTCGAAATACAATATATAACATAATCCTTATATGAAACGTATACATGACATAAATTGATTCAAAAACAAAATTAAATTTTATCAAGAAAGTACTTACCTTGTCCTGATCCAAGCGTATAAATCCTCCGAGTTACAGCTGAAAAAAGCTCCTTAAACAGGATGCAATGAATAGAAAGGGGGAAATCACGGGCAAATTACGATAGTTCAGTTTCCAATCAAAATTAGCTCACCGCCAAATTTATCACTCGTATTACCGATGGGAAATCGGAAAAATACAATATGCAAAGAGCAAAAAACCCAGAATACACCGACGAAACTCAGACGGGAAAATAAAATTTTAGGCTAATGTTAACTACTAAGATTACCACGCCGATCACTTTTTTCAAGATGTTTCAGGCGATGAGAAGACCAAGCGCCATAAGAGGAGATCACAGAGGGACGGTGCATTAGCAGATCGTTTGAAGGCACCGAATGCATTGTTCGATGCTCTCCAATTTACAATTCCCAATTGTTTTTCTCTACACAATAAACTCTGTACAGAGCTATACAACGAAAATAATGGAATTTTTTGAGTCAATAATAAATGGATTAGCTTCAATCGGATCGTTTCGAGAGAATCGGCATGGAACCCTAGGACCGAGAGACTCGTAGAAATGGAGAGGATATCTAGAAGAAGAAATAATCGGATGACGAAAAACTTCCCAACTATACATACACCTTACCATATGCATATATTTAAATGATTTTTGGGAAATTGGCGCAAATGGTCCCTAATGTATCGCGTTAGTGCGCACATGGTCCCTAATCTTTCATTTTTAGCACAATGGTCCCTCATCTTCTACGGTTGGTTGCGCAATTGGTCCTTTTTTACGGATTCTATTAAAAATTCGTTAAAAACCTTTCATTTAGGTGCGCAAATGGTCTCTAAATTTTTTTTTCTTTATTAATAAGGGTAAAACAGTCAAGTTACATTTTTTTTTCGCAAATGGTCCCTAACCTTATTTTTAATATAGAAATTTGTAATTGGATTTCTAATCTTTACAAAAAGTGAAAATAGGTCCGATATTTTAATTTTTTATTAAATTATTTTTTATTATTAAGTAATCATATTATTTAAAATTCAAATTTTAATTTTATCATTACAACATAAAAAAAAAAAAAATTGTCACAAATAGAAATTTTAATTATACTCAACCCAGCCCGATTTTATACGGTCTCATATTTACTGGGTCAACTCAGCCCGCTTTTGAGCCACAGGGTTACAGGGCAGCCCAATTTTAAATTTTCATTTATTTTTTTATTTAAACAAAAAAGGAAAAAAAAAAAGCAAACACTGAAGATGAAGATGCAAATTTTAAATTTTAAATTATTTTTAATTTTAAAAAAAAAAGAAAAAAGAAAAAATTTCACCCCCCCCACCCCCACCCCACCCCACCCCAATCAACCAGAACACTTTTTGTAAAGATTCCGTTAAAAATATGTTGTAATGATAAAATTAAAATTTTAATTTTAAATAATATGATTACTTAATAATAAAAAATAATTTAATAAAAAAATTAAAGTATCGACCTATTTTCACTTTTTGTAAAGATTAGGAATCCAATTGCAAATTTCTATATTAAAAATAAGGTTAGTGACCATTTGCGCCAATTGAAAGGTTGAAAAAAAAATGTAACTTGACCGTTTTACCCCTACTAATAAAGACAAAAAAAAAAATTAGGGACCATTTGCGCACCTAAATGAAAGGCTTTTAACGGATTTTTAATGGAATCTGTCAAAAAGGATCAATTGCGCAACCAACAGTTGAAGGTTATGGACTATTGCGCTAAAAATGAAAGGTTATAGACCATTTGCGCACTAACGTGATGCGTTAGGGACCATTTGCGCCAATTTTCCATGATTTTTATACTTATTATTAGGTGGTAGAATTGACTAAAGGATTGTTTTTAAGTTTGTTTTTTGACATAAAAATTTCTAATTTATATATTTTAGTATATAATTCATCCTTTTTATTTAATGAAAAGGACCCATATATCTTTAAATTTGATAATAAAAAATTGTAGTTGAGTTGTTAACATTTTCTAAAAGTACACATGAGTTCTTTACTTTTACTTTTTTATAAAAAAAATTAAAGAAAGTTAACGATTTTTTTTTAGAATTAACATTTTATTGATCAATTTGATAATATACTAAATTTTTTTGTATATTTTATAAACTATTATAAAATAAATAAAATTTAAGCTCATAATTATTAACAATCAGGTTAGATAAAATTATTTTTTATAACATTAAATAATTACCTTATTTAAAATTTAAACTTTTATTTTATCGTTACAATATAAAAATAAAAATAAAAATAAAAATAAAAATTGTTACAAACTTGATACTCAAATATTTTTATTTAATTGAGTCATTCGCTTATTAACTACAAATATTATAGATCTAACTATATTTTTCATATTTTAATTTATAGTTTTATTATCTTTTAAAAAAACTAATAATGTGTAAATTAAACTTTATTAGTATTTTTATTTTATTTATTAAAAAACATAATAAGATTGGTTCAATATTATAAAATTATATATAACATTTTGTTCTTTATTTAACTTAATTTTTATTCAAGTTTTTCACCACACACGGCAATTATATATTCTTAAAGCACAATAATTATACATTTTTCTCTTATGAAAAATTTAATTGACACGATTATAGTGATATATTTAATATGCTAAATTAAAAATTATTTAATAAATATCACGAACATATTTGCTCATTTTGAAAAGATTAGGAATTCAATTACAATTTTTTCTAATTAAAACAAATGGTATATTTAATTTTTTCATCAAATAGAATTAATTGTACACTAAAACACATATGTTAAGGATATATATATACTAAAAAATAAACGTTAGAGACTATTTTTAAATTAAGAGTAAATATTAGAGATCATTTGCACCAATTTCTTTTATTTTAATTCAGCATATATTAAAAAACAAATGATAAAAGTACAATACTGTATATTGTTAGTATGTTTTGTAGGTAGAATTATACAAACAAACAAAAAAATATTAAAATCATGTTATTCTATGTCAAATACGATTTGATATTGCTTAATAAATGAACGCTTATTTTGTCGACATGCTACCAAGAGGACCTCACCACTACTTGTAAGCTCGACATAGGTGAAAGGCCAAGCAAATACAGTGATTCAATCGAAAATTCGAAGTGTAGTCAAACTTGAAGGTTGGAGCTCATCCAACGATGGTACAATTCTAATGAATCAGTGATTAACAACTACTCACTACTCTTATGATTATTCTCATATTCTCGATAGTAAAAATATATATATTATTTCTCCTCTTATAGTTTTTTATAAAAGAAATCTCAAATTTTCTTTATATTTTTTCGTCAATCTTCGATTAATTTTTTTTTTAATATATCCCTTAACAAATAAATCAGATCTGCTCTACGAGAAATTACCTCAAAATATTTCTTAAATTTTAAAGTTAATAGCATATTTGGTCCCCCGATCTTTTAAAATCATAAGAGTTGTATCCATAACTTTTAAAAACAGGGATAATTATATGAAAGGTCTCCAACGTTTTAAAATCGTTTGAGATATACGCCTAACCTAAAAAAATAGCATCACACGTCCCCAACGTATGAAGAAATATGCATCGTAGGTCCCTCTTCATACTTTCCATCAGTTTTCTCCGTTAAAAGTCAAAATTGGACTGCACACGCCATATTTTTCCAAAGCGACTAAGAAAATCCCACAAATTTTGATAATTAGAAAATAGGTAGTAATTAATAAAATAAAAAGTAAAACTATTTCTCTCAATAGAAATCCAGCAAAACCATCATTAAGATCTGAGCCCACAAAATTTTCCAGAAACCCAAATGGCAAAAGACGGCTAAAAACTCAAAAACAATTCCAAAAAAATGATACAAGATCTTTAATCAACAAAAGGAGTTAATGGAAATTTATCTTCCACATATTGAATTTCTTGATATCCCCACTAAGGAAAAGAGAAAAAGGTACAAGAAACATAGACAGTTAATAAAAAAGCTGGGGTGGGAAGAGTTGGCACAACCTTAAAAGCTGGAAAATGGAAACTCGAGTGAGAAAACTATGAATTCTGAAAGCAGCCTGCGATTTTGTGAGGAGAAAAAGTGGAAAAGAGTCTTCTGCCTTCTTCATTTTTCCTTGATGTAATGAAACAACAAAGCAAAGTGGAGTTAAAAGCCAAAATTGGACTTCAGATCCACTTGAATTTATGTTCTCAAAATCCTCATCTCCTCTAATTTTCTACTGCAAACATGGCAGGAAGAGTATGTCGTTCTTACCTCACTTTCCAATCCACTCCTACTTACAACAATCCCACTACCATCGCCCATCTCCTCGCCGTCGATGCATCTGAAATTGCTCGAGTTAATAATATTTCCAATGTCAGCGTGTTCCCTGTTGACGCTCTCATCGTCGTGCCCATCAATTGCTCCTGCTCCGACGTTGATTCAAGATACCAGCAAAACGCGTCATTCACAATCAAGGTACAAGGCAAGACGTATTTATCGATGGCGAATGATACCTACCAGGCACTAACCACCTGCCAGGCCATAGAAGCTAACAATCCTTACGATTTTGACAATTTGGTGATGAATTTGAGACTCAATGTTCCGCTTTGGTATGCCTGTCCCACTCCAAATCGGACAGACGCCGGCTTCAAGTACCTCATTACTTACCTAATTAAGCAAGGGGATTCATACAGTTATATCGCCGATGCATTCTCTACTCAATTTCGGGTGAAAGCGTCACCCCCAAAAATTTTGCCCAACCGTAGTCCTTGATGTTTTCAGAGATTCAAGAACCGTTCAAGGACAAGAAATTGATTATTGGTATTGATGATATGGACATATTTAAAGGTATCAGTCTGAAATTGTTATCCTTTTAACAGCTCTTGCAGCAGCATCAGGAGTTGTAGGAAAAAATCTCCAATCGCTTAATTTGGGGAGAGAGAGTGTGTGGTGTCCAATTTTGACTTTTAACAGAGAAAACTAACGAAAAGTGTTAAGAGAGACCTACGATGCTTATTTCTTCATACGTTGGAGACGGTGTGGTGCTATTTTTTTAGGGTATGGGCATATTTCCAACGATTTTGAAACGTTGGAGATCTTTCATGCAATTATCCCTTAAAAATAACACCAGACATTTGAAAAAAATTGGCATGGTCATTTATGACGAAAGTACCCTCCCCTTAAAATAAACCAAAAAAACAAAAGACAAGAAAGAAAGAAAAAGAAGCATAAATAATTAAATGTACTCCCCAAAAACGAAGAATAACAAAGAGGTTATCTTATTCTTTTACCCCAATCATCACTTATCCCACCAGTCATCTTCTTCCACATCAATTCTTCCACCTCAATTCCACACCTTTCATAAATCCACCGCCACCGCCACCGCCACCGCCACGAGTGTTGAAATGCTTAGGCAAATGATTTGAATGTAAGGGAAATGAAATTTTTGGTGAAATTTTTGGGGTTCATTGTTGGAAGCAAGTATACTACGGGTCCGTTTGGAATTGATTTTAGAGTCCAACTTTTGATTGTCAAACAATTAGAAGTTGTTTTAGGCATTTGGTAAATTTTCAATAAGTAATTATAAAAAAATTATAGCTTCTAACAGTAGATTTTGAGAAGCAGTAAAATGGTACAAATTGTTTTTAGCTTTTCTACTGATCTATTATTAAATTACCAATTTTAACCCTAATTAATTAAATAATTTTTTTATGTCCTATGTTTATTAGTACTCTAATTATAATGTATCTCCACACATAATTTAAATTTAATTAATTTTTGTACTATTTGACTATATTTTTATTTTTTAATTTATTCTAATTATAATGTATTTCCACACATATTTAAATTTAATTAATTTTTGTACTATTTGACTATGCTTTTATTTTGTAATTTTTATAAATTTTTATATTTAATTCATGTTTATTATTTTTATTTTAAAATAATTATAGCGAATACATTGTGTTGAAAAAAATATTTGATAATATTATATTAATTATTGTTATAAAAGTAAAAATAAATATTACACTACTCATGATAATAATAATACATAATAACATTATTATAATCAATGTCCATTTTAGTAAATTTATACCATTACATCAATAAATCACTTTTGTTTACCAAACGTTCAAATGTTGATTTTAAAACATACAACAATTTTGAAACAAGAATTTATCTAACACTTGTATGATTCTTCCCACATTTGATTCTTTCTAGAGCACAGCAAAAATTAATTCTCTTAAAAACACAACAATATCAAACCAAGCCTAAAAAGGAAAAGGAAAAAGAAGTGATGTTATAAAAATTTAGATTTTGTTAGATTAGCTCTTGGCTGAATTGTGGTTGGATAATACTTATTTCTTTATATCTATTGTATTTAAGAAAAATCATGACTACGTAAAAATTTGTGCCCCCTTGATGCATTGTGATATAACTTATACTTATCTACGTATGAAACAAATTTGTAAAGGGTCCCATCATAATAGCTTCTTTGTGTGTATGGTACATAGTTTATTTCTCAAACTAGTTTGGTAGAGTTTAAAAGTAGTTTTTTTAGGAGATTTTGATAAAATAATAATAATAATAAAATGTGTGGTTAAAAAATTGATAAAATTTGTAGGTCCTATTGAATATGTGGTTGAAAATGACTTTGGGAAAAAAAGAGAGTTTATTTTAAACTCTACCAAAAAAATGTCTCTACATATATTTGGGAGTGCTTTTTAGCACTTATAAGTTGGTCAAACACTATTTTTATCCATAAATTTCGTAAGACCCACAATTTTTACCTATTTTTTATTCACACATTATATAGGGTCTACTATTTATGAACACTTATAAGTTGTTGATATCCGACCTGATATGTCACGATCACCTAATGACTCACTCCTCAAATGAATGAGGTCATACCCGACCCCCAAGAGGAAGGTCCTACCTAACCTCCATGAAGAGAGACGCCATCGTCCAGGAGATCCTACTTCAATATATCTAGTCCTACTTCGATATCTCATATCACCTCCCTCGAAGTAGGACGCCATCCATAAGGTTTTATCTATACACCTTAGGTTGTACCGCAGTCGTCTACAGTCACCAGATGATCACATCTGTTAGGTGTCAAATGTCAGACTAACAATGTGTCAATCATAATTAACATAATTGTCACATCACATTTAATATTCTAAAAATGAGATGTCTTATAAGCATTTAATGCCTATCGTGGCATTAAATGCAACTGATAATCACAAATCTCTTATAAATTAGAGACTTAAATGTCCCAACAAGAGGACATTGAATACTAATAATACATATCACACTCGAAAAGAGCTTTCGAACACATCTTTTGTTACAATTTTCCGTATTAAGTTTAATTCGGCCACGTCTGACCTGAATTTCTAACATTAAGTTAGTTTGGAAAGTGCCACATCATTTTCCATCGTCAACATCCTGGCGCTAGAAGGAGGGCTCCCCTTAAAAAGACATTCTGTATTCCAGAAACACACCAAAAATATTAACATTTTGGTTCCAATAATTACGTAGAACCGAATGGTTTCATTTACAAAATACCTGAACTGTAACGGGTGGTTCTGGTTATTGGAATACCTGGACCAACTCACTCGACGTCCAAGCCTAGTCAGTTATACTCTGAGGTCAAACAAATCATTCAAACAGATCAAAAAATAAAAGACAAAGCTATCAGAAAGGAAATCTTTGAATCACAAAAATTACATCAACACCTAAGCTACGAAGAGCCAAGCTTAATCTTGTCTTTTAGCCTGCTCTTCCTCCCCAGGAGAATGAGGGTTAAACTTAGAGCTTTTCTTGGGCTCATCCAGCTTATCCTTCAAGAACTGGACATCCCATTTTGGATGTTTCTCAACAACAATCTCAATTAGCTCCTCTATGGTGAGGAAGTAAACATTCTCCTAGTTGGCCAAGTATGCATCTGATGACCTGAACTCTGCCACGACTTCTTCTTTGTCCACCCGAGCTCTCCAGGTCAGCCCGGAGGTCTGCTTGGCTCTTTTCCAATGAAGTCTCCAGCTCGGACTTTTCCCTTTTCTCTTCTTCCACTTGGTGTGCCAAAGCTTGGAGCTTGGACTCCTTCACGGAGAGCACTTCCTCTTTCCTCATCAGTTCTTCCCCAACCTCAAAGCAGAGCCTTCTCTATTCATCTATGTCGGCGAGTGCCTCCTAGCCTTCTTCTTTCATCTTCTAAAATCCAGCCAAGGTCTTGCCCATATTTTCTGCGGCAGATGTGAACTAAATTGCCACCCTTGCAGAGTTCACCCCCATACCATCCAAATACTTCTGCTGAGATAGAGTCCAGCACTTAGCCATGATTCTCATGGCCTTCTTGGTAGAAAAAGATTGCCCGGTGACTACGACCCTAGAAGGAGAGTTCAAGCTGAAGAAATCTCAAACCGGCCTAGAAAGAGCACCGCGGAGCTTCAGGTACTCCTCGTCCTTCTCCAGATCAAGAGTCGAACCCAAGTCTATTTCTTCAACCCCTATACCCGAACTGACCTCCTCATCCCGACCTCTTCTCTAGGAAAGGGCTTCGTTTTCAGTCTCACTACTGGTCTCCTAACTTATCCTTACCAGAAAAAAAAGATGAAGAAGAAGAAAAATACAAAAAAGAATAACTAAAACAATGGAAGGGATACCTAAGACTGGAGTATGAGGCACGACCTCTCCTCAAAGGCAGCTCGACAAATCAGAAACTCTATATGACTCTCGTAACTTGGGCACAACAAATGAAACAAAGAATGTAAATGTAGGAGCCCAAATGAGCCCCATCTTCCTATTTATAAGGGAGGAAGGCAAAAAAGTAGTACCATCAATGCTTCAACGATGACACAATGGTGCAATAATGGCGCCCAATAAATCACTCCCTCGAGCCATGCAAAAAGTTGGCATCTCATCAAGGCATGCCACTTGTCAACGAAAGAAATGGGCTGTCAGAATTATCAAGATATTATGCTGCCCCGCCAGTAATGTCATATCATCCATATGAGAATCTTTAGAACGGTCTATAATGGATCACAACAATAGTATGAACTGAGGGCCACCCCTGACCGTAGTTAAGAAAGGCATTGGAGGGGAATTGTTGACGTCCGACCTGACATGTCACGATCACCTAAGGATCCCCTCCCCAAAGGAGAGATGTCCTATCCAACCCCTAAGAGAGAAATCCTACCTAACTTCCATGAAGAGGGACACCCTCGTCCAATAAGTCCTACCTCAATATATCAGGTTCTATCCTGATATCTCATGTCACCCCCACGAAGTAGGATGCCTTCGTCTAGGAGGTCCTACCTATACATCTCAGATCATACTGCAGTCGTCTACAGTTACCAGAGAATCACATCTGTCAGGTGTCAGATGTCAGATGTCAGACCGGCGTCTGTAAGTCATAATTAATGTAAATGTCACCTCACATTTAATACTCTAAAAAGGGGATGTCTTGTAGATCATCATAAATCTCGGAGACTTAAATGTTTCAACAAGCGGACATTGAATTCTAATAATACATAGCACACTCAAAAAGAGCTTTCGAACACATCTTCTGTTACAATTTTTTGTATCTAGTTCAGCTCAACTACGTCTGGCATAAATTCTTAACATTAAATTGATTTAAAAAGTGTTACATCATTTTCCAACGTAACATAAGCAAAGCCAGAGAACCTTTGCTATTTGTTTTTTATTGGTAGTTGGATTTGGCACAATATATGTGGATGAGATATGGTAGAGCGGAATGTCTTATAGTATTGGTAATTTGTGGGTGATGCTATTCTGATTAACAAGAGAGCATATTTCGTTTTCATGGATATAAACATTACCCTACCAACATCCACATTTTTCATTTTTTTTTTTAAGCTTGTGCTACATTGTACTGATGGAGTACGACCCATTTTTCTCAAATTTATACTTCTGAATTTTGTTGTTTGGCCATTTATAGGTGTAGTGGGTGTAAAGCTCAGTTAGTTGGAATCTACCAGAAAGTGAGAAACTATGTTGAACGCAACATTCCCTAGAATCAAAATAATGGCTGTGGAAAATTCACAATAGTGGTCATGAGTGTAGTGGCGGTGGCGGTGGCGGTGAGTTTAAGGAAAGTGGAGAGTTGTAGTGAAAGAAGATGACCGATAAAATAGATGGTAGTTGAGGTGATGGAACAAGATGGTCCATTTGTTATTCTTTATATTTTGGAGGTATATTTAATCTATGTTTGGTGGAATTTAAAAGTAGTTTTTTAGAAAATTATGAAAAAATTTAATAAAAAGTGTGGTTGAAAATGTGTGAATTCTATAAAATATGTGGTTAAAAATAAATTTAAAAAAAATTATTCTAAACCCAACCAAACATGCGCTTAGTTATTTTTTCGTTTTTCTTTTCTTTCTTCTTGTCTTTTGTTTTTTATTTATTTAAAGATGAGAATAATTTCGTCATAAAAAAGCTACTATACTTAAGAGATGTCTGGTACTATTTTTAAAAGTTATATATTTCTTACCATTTTGAAAGATCCGAGAAAAAATATACTATTTTCTACTATACTTAGGAGATGTCTGGTACTATTTTTAAAAGTTATATATTTCTTACGATTTTGAAAGATCCGAGAAAAAATATACTATTTTCTCGAATAGAAGTCATTCAACTAGATCAAACTGAAACGGGCCAAATTACCAAATAAGAAACTGATATCATAACTCTTAAACTCCAACCTGTATATTAATAACTTTCAAACTGCTCATAAATTGAAAAATAAAAAAATACAAAATTCAAAGACATTCCATTTGAAGCCTTCAAACTGATTAAAAGGCTCAACAAAGATAAACTTGAAAGTCGATCTCCATGATCACGTAGTAACAAGTATATCCAGTGTTTGCTCCATCGTTGTCCAACAAAATGATCTTTGTGTTGATTTGAGCAACCTCTCAAGTCTCAACTAAAACCTGCCAATTACCATAATGGAAGGAGCAAATTTCAGCCTCAGATCATTGCAAGTAATAATCGACATTTTATATGCACACAGAACCAACAGCATAAACAAAGTAGTTAGCTGATATCTCACTTCCATGATTTATATGAGTTCAGATAAAAAATGGTTAGATTAAACAAATTAGTTATATTGCAATGTTGTATGTTAGTCCAGATATTTTGGCCTCTCCCGTCGTCGTAGATGGCATGTGCGAAATTCATAAAATAAGTAGCAAAAAAGAAAAAATTCATACATAAACTAAAAACAAAATTGTGATTGATGCTTTTGCATATGAAATAAGTCAACTTATCCTTATCCTTATCCTATACTTTTCTCGTGTCAGATATTTGCTCTTGTCAAGAATGTACAAGCATTAGCGTCACTGCTTATCTTATACTTCTGTCTTTTATGATATGATCTTAAACTACAGACATTTATAATAGCTCTTCTCAAGAATGTCCAATCAAAAATATGCCCTTAAATTTTCAAACTCAAGTTAGCAACAATATAGTTCTTGACCTTATAAACATAATCACCCTCATTATCCCCAGTGCTTCTTAATTTGAATCTATATTTGACAGTGATAACCAAAAAAAGAGCTTAGGATGGCTCGATTTGTATTTTTTTGTATTTCACAAGCATATGATCCTTTTCCACCACAGCTACTCTCTATGGAGTGCTTTGCGGTAAGGGCACGGTAACTCTGAGGACCTGATTGGTCAGTTTCAAGTTCTGATGGCTTGAGAAATTAGATGATGAAAAGAAAACACTCTCTATCAAAGCTAAAATCTACACACATATACTTCCATTCTTTTGCACTGCATCGACTTATGCAATCAAACAACAAGGGTTGTTAGTAGTCTTCAACTTCTATGATCAATAGCCTTACAATCTCACTTCCTCTGTGTCCATTCCATTTGATCTGCCTATCTCCCCGCATAACTAATACCAGCATATCCATTGTTGTAATTTAGCAGACAAATATGAAGTATCATGAACAACACGAAACTTGGAGAGACATATTCCCAAGTCAACAGATAATTCCTAAAACAACTTACAGAATCCATACAACAAATATCATCCAAGGATTACTTGCACAATCAACATATATATAGAGACCTTGAGCCAAAACAAAACAATAATTGTCAATAAGATTTTGCAGTATAAGTTTTCTGAAATGACATTACCATATCTATACGAAAGAACTGAAAACTCCTCAATCATGAAGAAAGTAAATAAGTAATAACAATCACCGAAGCTATCTGAAGTCAAGTATGGGTCACTTTTGTGATCCCATCGAAATGAGCCCACCCAAACAGCAGCATTGACATTGCACCAAATGTTGAATGGTAAGCTAATTCATAACATAGAAGAAATCTACCGGATAACATTAGGCCTTAAATTATTTTAGGCATAAAACACCAATGCAGGTTACTTTCTAATTTCCATACACAAAATGTAGTCACATAAGTAGATAGAAACTCTAGCAAGTAGCAAGTAGTAAGAAGTTAAAAAGGAAAGGATTATTTTATACAAACCTGGCGATGCAGAATTAGCATTCAAATTCCGATGAAGAATCCTGCTGGTACCCAGTTCCGAGGACTCAATCAGCTCCCTCAACCCCTTATTCCCCAACTTCTCCTCCTCTCTTTCCTTCCCCTTTCCATCCTCCTTCTTAACGTCATCAACATCCTTTTCCTTCTTTTTCTCCACATGCCTCTTCACCGCATTCACTCTCTCGAAATAATTCCCATAAATATACTCCGGGGTATACCCATTCTCCTCATCAAACAACATGATATGTCCATGCCACTCCCAGACCCGATAATCCGACCCGGTCTCCTCATGAAATCCGACACAAATATGGTGCTCCCCGATCGTTACCGCCTGACTGGAATTGGGCTTCAACTTTTCAGTTTCCCCACTGAGAATAGTGCGGACAATCTCCTTTTCTAGCCTGGACTCTTCCTTTGCCAGCTGGGTCTTGTCGGAATCGTTTTCGGAATCGGAGTCGGAGAGGTTGAGAAGGGTGTCGGAAAAGAGGAGGTCTTCGAGGGATTGAGGAGTGAGAAAAGGCGGCGGTGGTGTTAGAGGGGTGTGGAGAGTTGGGGGGCGGATTTGGAGGCGGCCCATTAGGGACTGAACGAGGAGATTATCGAAGTTGGGAGTGGTGGTGGAATTGAAGGAGTTGTCCATGGTGGCGTGGATTGGATTGAAGGGGTTTTTGCAGGGTTTTCTGGGTTGAGAGTAAAGAACAAATATAGAGATTAGAAGAGATACTTGAGGAATTGGAATAATGTGTTGAATAAAATAGAAATTATTTTTTAATTAGTATACCGCATTCTTGTGGTGGGATTCGATCATAGTATGTATGAGAGTGAATCACTAGATTTGAACTCTTGATAGAGTATTGATGGGCTAGGATGACGATTTGAGTTGCGATTATTATGGTTTTAGGATTGATCTAGTGAGCAGAGTAAAGAGAATATTGTTTGAGGGAGAGTTTCGTGTGAGATGAAGATTGAAAACGTTGAGATACACGAATATATATATATTTTTTTTTCTTTCAGTAGAGGAGAAAACTCTACACGGTCGGGATAACTTTTTAATCTCTAAATATAATGAGTTAAATATTTCAATATTCACTTAAATTTTAGTCACATATTTAATCACTCACTGAATTTTTAAATATTATTGCGTGCTCACTGAACTTTAGAAAACTATACTCCATTAACCACCCATCACGATACAATAAATGTTAATGCATGGACAAAAGTACACAAAACTTTACTAACTTCTCACGTGATACACATTTGACACTAATTCTGAAGTTAAATATTTTAATAATCATAAACTTTCAATCACGTTTTTGATCGTTAATGAACTTTCAAATGTTGTTGCGTGTTTACTGAACTTTGAAAAGTTACGATTCGTAATCACTCATCATAATTCAGTAACATCTAATGGACAGAAGTACGCACACAGCTAACACACGCTCACGTAATACTCATTTGAGGTTAAATTCCGTCAACTAGTTGAAGCTGTCCATCTATGTCATCAAAACATTATTTCAAAATACAATTTATACATGAGAAATGTTTGTTCTTTCTCCGAATTGAAATCCCTCAAAGCCTATTTGTTGACCTATGGTTAACTTTAAACCTTAATGTTTTAATTATAACAAACAAAATAGATTGTTTGTTATAGTTGTGTTTTCTAGCAATCTATTTTCAAGCAATATTCAAAGCATTACAAATCGAACTCTCATGCAATGTCAAGATCAAGTCAAAATCAATACAAGAGTTCAAGTATCTCAAGATCCGAAATTCAAGATTCGAAGATCAAGATTGAAGAATAGATTTCTAGATAAAATTGTAAAGGTATTAACTCTTTAATCCTTAACAATTAAATGAACGAAAGCTCAAAAATATTTTTTATCACTTGCATAAAAATATTTTAATCAAAGCCAAAAATAAATTTTTCAAAACTGTGGAAACGACAATCCATTTGGTAAACCGGTTGAATCAGTCGACCGTTTGAACTGAACTGGTCGACCATTTGAATGTCACTTTCCAAAAAGTGTACGTTATGATTTTTTGCAGTTCAACGGTTAGTTCTGACCAATCTGACCGGTTGACCGTTTGGTCATTCGTTTCAACAGAAAGTGAAGAAAATCAATCTCTATAAATATCACTTCATTTATTATCATTCACAATACTTACAAGAGTATTTATAAAGAGAATCATATTGAAAAACTTCATTCAAAGCTTCATTGCATTTATATCTTCAATATCTCTTATTGAAAAATTTTGTTTGATTAAATCAAATTTTTGATTCATCATTCTCAACAAAATTTTCTTTTAACACTTGAGCTTTCCTCATCTATTGCTATTCATTAAAGTGTTAGTCTCTCTTAGATTTAAACTTGTATTTATCATTCATTTAGAGAGAAATACTCAAATCAATCTCTTTACATTTTTGGGTCATATTGAGGTCTCTTGAAAAGCTCAATATTGTATAAGGATCGGTGCTCCTTGTTTGTAAGTCACCGGATACATTGTAAATGTTTGGATTGCACCATAAATCAATCAAAATAGTAGAAAGGCCGTGCTCGTGTTGGAGAGCTTGGTAACGGGGGACGTAGATCATTGGTTGGATCAAACCTCCATAAAAATACCGTTTGCACCCTCTCTTCCCTTTTATTTACTTATAATATTGTGCTTATATTTTTGTGGATTAATTGTCATTTCTTAAATATCATTTTATTTAGAATATTTTTCGAAAAAGTTTGAGAAAACCAATTCACCCCCCTCTTGGTTAGTTATTCTTGGGCTATCACTATTCTCCAAAATTCAATTCTTAAACCCTAACCCCTTATCACTCACAACAAAAGAGCAACATTATCCCACAAACTAGCCTAATCAAGGACATTCACCTTGTTTAGAAATCAACAATGTTGCACATGGATGGAATGTCGCACAAAACGCTATTATGTACCTAAATCTGATTGCATGACGTTCTTCTTTGAAAAACCTAATCCTAAACGTGAAAATTATAGTTTTTAAATTTATGATGAATTTCACTTTGCATATCATCTGTTAGAACATGTATTCGAGTTGAAAAATATGTATTTTGGCCATATTGAATCTCTTTAAGCTACTAAACGTCATTTTTTTTGTTTGTACTACCAAATTTAGAGGAGGATCCAGACTTCATTGATTATGAGAATGAACCGGAAGATGATGACAATCTAGTGTATAAGCAAAATGTCATTGAATGAGACTTGAAGAGAGAGTACTTGAAGGGGTTCAAAGAGGTTGACAATGAACTAGATGGCTTAGAATATTTATCTTCTGAAGAATTACCAAGTGATTATGCATCTGATGATGGAGTTAATTTCTAAACAGAGTGGTCCTTGATTAGACTAGTTCGTGAGAATAGCGTTGTCGTTTTGTTATAGGAGAAAATGAGTTAGGGCTTGGGAATTTAATTTGGGGGATTAGACTTTGTCACATTGATTGATTTCAATTTAGGGAAAGATAAACGTTTTTCACGTATAAATTATATTTTGAAAAAGTATTTTGATAACATGGAGGGATAGCTTCAATTAATTGGCATAATTAACCTTCAATATGTGTCAGGTGTGCGCTTCCATCCATTGGCAGTTATTGCATCTTGATATTGATTAAATGAGTGTAACTTTTCAAAATTCAAGCATAACAACATTTGAAAGTTAAATGAGTGATCGATGACGCAACTAAAAGTTCATTGATTATTGAAAACTTTAACTAAAATATAATTCAATATTTTATCATTGAATTTTTTAAAAAAACAAGTTACTATTCTTTACTAACATTTATCTAATGTCAAAATAAATCACTTGTTCACTAACATAAATGATATTTATTTTAAAATATTCTTATTTATAAGTTAACTTCTTAAGCTTGGAAAACAAGCTCTAAAATTCCAGCTTACTAACCTATTTAACTCCCAGGCTCACATGCCGGGATTTTAATAAATTTTTTTAAAGGAATCACAAGAAAGAATGTTACGACTTATTTTATTTTTATGTTTCAAGTTTTTATTTAATTTTGATTTAATCAAATATAATAAAGGTGAGTTGTTATTTCTAGTTATATTTTAGTTATTATAGGAGATTGTTGGAATATGGTCAGGAGTGGATCTAGGAAGGACTTCTCGAGTTCCCTCCTTGGCCAATTTTTTTTTTTTTATAGTTTATATATGAACATTTTTTTTTATAGTTTAGTTTGATATAAAATTTGTTTTAACCTCCGTCTAGATCCACCCTTTAATATGACATGTTATATTCCTCTCGATTAACCCCACCACACACATAGGGACGGATATAGAAATTTTTTGAGCCCGGACTACTACTGAAAAAAAAAATTCACACGAACTGTTACTAAGAATTTTTTTTTTTACACTGTAAAAAAACAACTTTTTTCAAGGTGGACCCGGGCTATACTCCAAGCCCGGGCCTAACCCCCCCAATCCGCCCCCTGCACACACATAACCAAACCAGAAATCACACAATCGAACAAGAAAACAGAATCAACTCAACCAAAAAAAAAATGAGGAAAAAAGCATTGAAAACCAAAGCATTTTGCTTTATGTTCATGTTTGTACTGAATATGACCAATCTATCGTCGTAAAATGTGAAGAGTTTTTCATCATCATCATCACAATACCCATAGGACCAATATATAATCAGGCAGTAAAATGATATTTTGTTCCAAAGAAACACACAGCACTATCTTCTATACATTTGTCCAAAATCCATCCCTTGGAAGTGCTCGACAAACTAACGCCTTAAGCTCTCAACTATGTAGCTTGCATACAGGTCCCTATACAAAGAGAACAAAATGAGAAAAATGAGGCAGTAGTCTAGTTAATTTTCAGCTAGTACTGTCTAAGTTTGTTATACCAAACATGTTACTAAAGTCTAGGAGCCAAAAGACCAGCTGTTTGCTTTTAGTAACATGTTGCATTGGTATTTAAAATAAAAGAGAAGGACCACATACATGGAACCCTGGATTGCTTCATAGGCCTTTGTGGCTGGCAGGAACTCATCGACTGCAACATCCTTGTTCTCATTTTTCTTGTCTGATTGATTGTTAAGAAAATGTCAAAAAAAAAAAGGATGATATTGAGAACGCCATTATTTAAAATACTGTTGTAAAACCAAGAACATTTTGGCAAAATATAAACGGAACCATCTTTAAGATTTATGATCTATCACAAAGGATACAATCTTCAAAGAAGCGACGGATTTCAGCCAGACGATGGGGTGGTAGCTCTTTAATGTCTGTGTAGTGCCGATATTCAGGATCATCAGCACAGACAGCAATTATCTTGTCATCCATCTCTCCCTGTTACCCAAAAGAAGAAAATATTTTCCAGAGTGGTAACAATGAATATTATCAACATGAGATATAATATATGTACCTGATCTATCATGGGCATGAGGCCTATTGCCTTCGCCCTAAGAAAGCACCCTGGAAGAACTGGTTCCTGTTGTGTTCATAGGCATAGTTGAGAGACAAACAAAATCAGTCACAAAAATACATGTAATCTTGAGAAGTTTAGAACATTTTAGTTATCAGTGCCAAAAGGTGAAAAACTAATACTTTTTACAATCTGCTAGTTCAGTTGAGTTAACCACAATTTCTGCACACAATTTACTACCAGTCTTCGGAGAAAAGAACTATAGTTAATAACTGATACTCAGTGAGAAAATTCCACATGAAAGTGCACACCTGCATGATGACCAAGACATCCATTGGGTCACTGTCCTCACAAAGAGTACGAGGGATGAAACCATAATTGTGCGGGTACACGACAGATGAGTAAAGAACGCGATCAACCTGCAGATGCAAATGCATTGAAGTAATCCATAATTACCGACATAGAATTAGGTAAAAGTTAATCAGCCAGGTACCTTGATTAGACCAGATTTCTTATCAAGTTCATATTTCACCTTACTTCCCTTACTTATCTCAACCACCTGCATTGATTAACCAAGTTTCCTTGAGAACATGAAGTAACTAAGTTGCTACATAACTTGCACAAGGGAGAAAAGGAAACTTAATAAGCTATAAAGCCTGCACAGAAAGAAAGCATAAAATGATTCTCATGAAGTAACTAAGTTGCTACATAACTTGCACAAGGGAGAAAAGGAAACATAATAAGCTATAAAGCCTGCACAGAAAGAAAGCATAAAATGACACTGTACAACTTTCAATTTCCAGTTAAGCAAATTAAATTCACATTACAAGTAAACCGGGAAAAATGAATATTACAAGGAAAATATAAACATAACAAAAAACACCCAAAACGTCACCCAGATCACGAGTTTATACGATCACATTGAGCAAAGCTGAGTAACTTCAAGAATGTAGAGACACAATCTAGGTTGAAAAAATACAGAATTCATTTAAGAGAATGACACAATTGACATAATTTTGATCTAACTGCATTTGACACAAACTCTTAGACTTTGACACTAAAGCCACTTCCAGGGGGTAAGATGCTAACGAAGCATATATATGTCTGATTATGGTTCAGGCACTGATAAGAGGAAGAAGTACATAGTTCCATTGGCCTCTAATACAGTAGACTCAGGCAAGACAGAACCATAGAGCATGTTTTGGAGTGCTTAAAAGCTCCTTATATAAGGAGGTGGCCACAATTAAGATTGTTAAATTTCAGTCATGTTGAGTCATGTGTTCTCATTGTTCAACAGTTCTTAACAGGGGTGGACTTAACATCAATTTTAGGGTGGGCTAAAATTTAGAGTAGGCCTGGATATGGCTTTCAGGGTGGGATAAGTATTTATTTGGGCAAATTTCATAAATTACTTTTTTCTGCAGCCAATTTGATAAAGTAAAAGGAATAAAATAATTTTTTGTCCATCCTACAACCCAAAAATTGCAAAACACAGGTCCACCCCGGGTTCTTAAATCCAAACCAGCCAGAAGAAAATGATACTCATCTAAAGTTCCTCGAGTCACATGACTCACATCTACAACATTATAAAATATACACACAAGCTAAGAGTGTAAAATGAAACACAGCATTCATTAACATTCATGAATAATTGTATATCGGAGTAAAAATTCCTCCTACTTTTACACAAAAGACGAGAAAAAAGTTGAAAGCTAAATAATTTTCAATATTCTTACACAGTTGAAAACAGTTGGTGCTCCAGGTCCTGCATCAAACAGTAAGAATGAAAAATATTAAACTCAAGCATGCCATCAATCTTAACATGATAGTAGATCACAAAGTTATATACCTATCTCAAGATCATGCCAAGGATGGGCTGCAACTGTTTTCCTGGTCATGGAAGAGAGTATCCTTTCGTTCAGAGGTGGATGTGATGGTTTCTGAGAATCAGATTTATTTGGTGCATCAATATGTGGATCCATAATTGCAAGCTGCATATATCAGGACATTGATCAAAGTAAGCATCCAACATCATTGTCAAAACACGTACAAATTACTATGGAAAATGTTCAAATATGGAAAACAAACAAATGTCAAAGAGAAGACGTGATTACAGCTCCAGCCTTCAATGATTGACTATGAATATGTTTGGTAAAATTTTTTGTAGATTATAAACAGTGAATCCTACACAAAATGTGTGGACAAAAAAGTGGATAAAAATAATGTTTGACCGGCTTATAAGTGCTTATAAGCACTAACAAACATTTGGCTTCCAATGCATGAGATTCAGGATGCTTTATGCATAATGTATTTGGGGGAATGAAGTGAAATAGAGATAAGACGAAAATTACTATTAAATTGCCACTCATCCAATTATATGTGAGGTATGATGAATAAGCTATCAACTGTAAGATCTACATCCAACGTGAACTTTGTGCTCAAACATTTCACAAGAGCGACAAAAGCATTCTGAACGACACAGTGAAAGGTTATGAAACTGTCATGCATTCATCACATTTTACTTGTTTTATTCTTGTCCCAAATAAAGTGGTGTTCATCTCATGTCAAGAATTAACTGAAGATGAAGGACGCCAGCTGGAAGTGAAGGAAGAAGATCAGTCAGTTAGTTAGTTAATTAGTTAGTTAGTTATTCTGCTAGTTAGTTGGATTAGTAGTTAATCTGTTGAATTTCTGTAATTATATATATGTGTGTACTTCACATTCTAAGATCATTGAATAAGATCAGAATTTTTCCATTGTTTCTTGTATCATTTAACATGGTATCAGAGCTTAGAGAATAGGATTTCTCTTATTCATCCTCTCCATTTCTTTACATCATCAATGGCGAATTCTCAATCTACAACAGAAGGAGAATCTCGTAGCATCAATGAAGATTCATCATCACCCTATTACCTTCATCACTCTGAAAATCACAGCTCTGTTGCTGTCACTCCTGAATTGACAACAACGAATTACACTACTTGGAAGAGATCGTTCTTGCTTGCAGTGTCTATCCTGAACAAACAAAGATTTCTGGATAAAACCATTGCCAAACCTGCTTCAACTGACTCAGCCTATCTTCCATGGATCAGGTGCAATAATCTTCTTGTGACTTGGTTGCTAAGATCAATATCACAGCCATCTTTTACCTGGACGATGCAAGCGAAATTTGGGATAAATTACAACAATGCTTTTCTCAACCAGATGATTCAAAAATCTGCAATCTCCAATATCAACTCAGTAACACTTCACAAGGTACCAAATCTGTGGATACTTACTTCACTAAATTAGCAGCCATATGGAAAGAATTGAGAGCCTTTAGACCAATGCCCCATTGTAAATGTGGAAAATGCAATAAAGAATGTTTTCAAGAATTTATTAATTCCCATCAAAAGGATTTGGTATTCAAATTTTTGAATGGTTTGAATAAAATGTATCAAGGATTAAGATCACAAATCATAATGATGAAACCATTTCCAAATCTGGATCAAGTGTATAATCTAGTGCTCAGGAAGGAATCTCAGAGGGCACATCTTACTCAGCAACAAAGCTTTGCTGAGCTATCCTCTGCCATGGCTGTGAAGAAAGGGAAATTGGATGTGATTTGTTCCTATTGTGGAAAACGTGGACATAAAAGGGAGAAGTGTTTCAAACTCATCAGATTTCCACCAGATTTCAAATTTACAAAGGGTAAGAATGCTGCTGTTAATTTTGTGGTTGAGGAGTCATCATATCAGTCACCCGATCTGTCTCAGCTAGGCTTGTCTCAACAACAAATGCAGAAGTTGCTTGTCCTCTTGAATGATTCATCTGATAATGCTTCTCCAAGTACATCAATTATCAATTCTTCTATTCTGCCCACTACAAAGAATCTGCATACTGCCAATCTTGCAGGTACATTATCCCATTCCTTTGCTCTAGCCACATGCCTCACGTCTACTTCACTTTCTACTAATTCCTGGATTTTGGACACTGGTGCCACTGACCATATAGCATGTTCATTAAAATCCTTCAACTCATATACTACTCTTTCAAATTCATATGTTCTTCTACCTAATGGAAACAGAGTATCAGCCACTCACATTGGTAATGTAGTAATCAATTCAGTCCTTACATTACATAATGTACTTCTAGTTCTTTCATTCAACTTTAATCTGATATCAGTAAGCAAACTGACAGCCTCAAAGGATCTTGCTCTAATTTTTTCATCTAATTGTTGTCTTATTCAGGCCCTTTCATCATAGATGACGATTGGGTTTGCTAAAGTCACAAATAGATTGTTCTATCTTCAAAATTCTTTCCCAAATTAGTCACAGAGAACTGCAGCAACTGTCCATACAAATGTTGATACTTCCAAAATCTGGCACCATAAATTAGGACATGTATCTCTCAATAAATTTTCTTTTTTGTCTAAACTTCCTCCATGTAATACTTGTTATACATGTCCTAAAGCTAGGCAAAAACGTGTATCATTCCCTTTACATACACAAAATTCCTCTGCTGTATTTGAAATTGTACACATGGACATATGGGGACCATATTCCCAATCTGATTTGAATGGAAACTACTATTTTTTTAGTATTGTGGATGATTTTTCTAGATGTACTTGGGTGTATTTGATGCATCACAAATCTTTAGTTTCACAAATACTACCTCAATTTTATAACTTAGTATTAACTCAATTCAAAACTAAAATCCAAGTCATCAGAACTGATAATAGAAAGGAGTTCTTGCAGCCTACTTTTTATGCCTCAAATGGTATCATACATTAAAGTTCTTGCCCTTACACACCCCAACAAAATGGGGTGGTCGAAAGAAAACACCAACATATCCTAAACACATCCAGAGCTTTACTTTTCCATGCACATCTACCTATCAAATTCTGGGGAGATGCCATTTTGACTGCTACATACCTTATTAATAGAACTCCTTCAAAAATGATACATGATCTCACCCCTTATGAGGTATTATTTCACAAACCACCTTTTTACAATCATCTCAAATCTTTTGGATGTCTTTGCTTTGCTGTCAATACCAATCCACACAAAAGAAAGTTTGATTCCAGAACCAAATCTTGCATATTTCTCGGTTATCCTTTGAGTTTCAAGGGTTACAAGTTATATGATCTCAGCTCCAAATCAACCTTCATATCCAGGGATGTTGTATTTCATGAAACTACATTCCCATTTACAAATTCATCTCATCTTTCTTCTGAAATCTCATCCCCATTAGTCAATATTCCAACTCCTGCCTACAATTTACCAGAACTACCATCAGAAAATGTTCCATCATCTTCCTCTCAACCACAGCCTGCTTCTCCACAACCTGCTGAACCTTTATCACCACCTTCTGAACCTTTATCACATCCTGCCGAGTCCATTCACCATCCCAGACGAAGCACAAGACTACAACCTCCTAACTATCTCACAAACTATCACACAACACTTCCTCCCACTGTCCACTCATGCACATCTCATCCTCTATCAAAAGTAATGAACTACTCTCAACTATCTCCAAATTTTCATCACTTTGTCTTGAACTTTGTCTTGAATATTTCTTCTCAACCACCTGAACCAAACACATATCATCAAGCCATTCAGCATGAACATTGGAGAAAGGCAATGCAATCTGAACTTGAGGCCTTGTCTGAGAACCAGACCTGGGACATTGTTCATCTTCCTCCTAATCAATCCACAGTTGGATGTAAATGGGTCTACAAGACCAAATTTAAAGCAAATGGACAGGTAGACAGACATAAAGCTCGACTGGTAGCTAAAGGGTATACTCAAAGAGAAGGGTTTGATTACCAAGAGACATTCAGTCATGTTGCTAAACATACCACAGTAAGGGTATTTTTAGCTTTGGCTGCCATACAAAACTAGTCTTTATCCCAACTAGATGTTAACAATGCTTTTCTCAATGGTGATTTGGTTGAAGATGTCTATATGGACATTCCTTTCGGATATCAGATCCAGGGGGAGAAAGGAGATAAATTTGATAGTCCTAATCAGTTTCAGAAAAAGGGAAAGTTAGTATGCAAATTAAAGAAATCCCTTTATGGCTTAAAGCAAGCTTCAAGACAATGAAACATCAAATTTACACAATGTTTACTAAAAGAAGGGTTCACACAATCGAAGTCTGATTATTCACTCTTTGTCAAAGGAAGTGAAAACAATTTTTTGGTTCTTTTGCTTTATGTTGATGACATCATAATAGCCGGAGCACAACAATCTACCATAGATGAGCTGAAGGAAAGATTGTACTCTTATTTCAAAATGAAGGACTTGGGAAAATTGAAATACTTCTTAGGTCTTGAAATAGCAAGATCAGCTATTGGTATGTCTCTATGTCAAAGAAAGTTCTCACTGGAATTGTTGGAAGAATATGGTCAGTTAGGTGCCAAACCCTGCAGAACACCAATTGAAATGAATCATGGACTTGTTAATTTTGAAGAAGAGCCTTTGGAGGATCCTACATTCTATAGGAAACTTGTTGGGAAGCTTCTATATTTAAATATAACCAGGCCAGACATAAGCTACTCTGTGGGAATCTTGTCTCAGTTTATGGACAAACCAAACAGAAAACATTTGCAAGCAGCTTATAGAGTTCTGAAGTACATAAAGTCAGCCCCGGGCCAAGGAATTTTTCTATCATCAAAATCGCAGTTGAAACTGAAAACCTATACGAATAGTGATTGGACTGGATGTCAAGAAACCAGGAGATCCATCACAGGTTTCTGCATTTTTATTGGTGATTCCTTGATTAGTTGGAAGTCGAAGAAACAGTCTACAATTTCCAGCAGTTCAGCAGAAGCAGAGTATAGAGCCATGGCCATGACAGTTGCTGAGGTTACTTGGATTAATTACTTGCTGTGTGACTTGAAGATTAATTTCTTAAAGCCTATTAATCTGTATTGTGATAGTTTATCTGCTATACATATTTCTAAAAATCCTGTATTCCATGAAAGAACGAAGCACATAGAAGTAGACTGTCATTATGTAAGAGAGAAAGTTATGGATGGAACAATTGAGCTACATCACATCTCCACTAAAGAACAGCCGACAGATGTCTTCACTAAGGCTCTAGGAACAAATCAATTCTATAAACTTTTTAACAAGATGAACATAAACAATATTTATGTGCATCTTGAGGGGAAGTGTCAAGAATTAACTGAAGATGAAGGACGCCAGCTGGAAGTGAAGGAAGAAGATCAGTCAGTTAGTTAGTTAATTAGTTAGTTAGTTATTCTGCTAGTTAGTTGGATTAGTAGTTAATCTGTTGAATTTCTGTAATTATATATATGTGTGTACTTCACATTCTAAGATCATTGAATAAGATCAGAATTTTTCCATTGTTTCTTGTATCATTTAACATCTCATACATTAAGAAAAAGAGTTACACAAAGTCCTCAAAACAACATGAGAATAAAATACCTATACACGATCTACAAGCTCCAGAATCCAGATATATGAGATTCAGTACATACACAAACTACATGTAAACACATGCTTGAAAATTGTCTTTGTTCTAGGTACATGATATTTCTGAAAAATGGAGAAAGCAAACAAACCATTTTTCATGTTACTCAACAAAAGCAAAGGCTCTGTAATTACATTTATTAAAAAATTTAACTATAGGATGACCAAAAAACCAAGAACAGAGCATAATTATAGTTCAGGGTGGAGGAAGCAGCAGAACTGGATTGCATTTCAACCAAAATGAACTCGACCAATCTTATAGATTAGAAACTTAAAAATCCACATATTTAAGCACATCGATCTGAGAAAATCATATCCATGCATATAGATAAGTTTATGTTCGAGTACATACGGTACATATCTATATAAAAACTCACGGCGTACCAAAGAAAGAGCGTCCATATATGTAGTAGTGTAGCAAACAAAAAGTACTATCAGATCAAACGAACGCGGTAAGAAACTACTAGAACACCTCGAGCATGCAAAAGAACGCACATCCAAAATGTACAGTTCTTCAAATGTAAACAATATTTATCAAAAGAACAAAAACGTTTAAAATCGAAAAAAAAATAGTCAAGTAATACACCCAATACTCCATAGTGAAAGATCTATGAACGTAAACCATTAAAAATGGAGCGAAAATTTTCATATCCGTACGCCTAAATTTCTAAAATTAAAATTATTCTACATAAATATAGGCAAAGTAGTATATACAAATAGAGCTAAAACTACAGAAAGTATCATTAAAAAACCTATTCAAAGGCTAAACAAAATGAAGATCAAACGTACATATCCGATCAAAAGCGAGCGTCGGTCCGGTGGAAGAGCAAAAAGGCACAGATCTCAAAGAGAAAACGGAGCGTAAAACTGAAGCAAGAGGAGATATTTATAGACAGGATTAAACTTTTAGAGTGAGAAAGGAGAAGACTGAAGGCAAGTTCTTTCTCTCAGAGCTGGTACCGGTGCAATCCGCGTTCCCGCTCTATCTCGTATTTACCATTTAAGCACAGTCAAAAGGAAAATGGGAATGGAAAGACCGATTTGCACAATTGGTCCTCAATGTATTAAACCGGTCTCTAACGTTAAAAAGATTAATTTAATCTTCAAATTTTAATTATATTGTACAATTAACTAGTATACCGCTTTCTTGTAGTGTGATCCGATCGTATACTCTATTGTAATGATAGATTAAAATAGTGAACAAATTTTAAAAATGATGGGTAGATAGAGATAGAGGTGTCAAGACAGGCAGGTCGGCCGAACCCGCATCGGCCCACCCGTCTCGACCCGTAACTGCGGGTCGGCCCATGAACCAGGCGGGCCGTTCACGGGCTGAGGAGGCCAACTCGTGAGCTGTTCATGGGCCGAGAAAGTCGAACCGCGGGCCAACCTGTGAACCGGGCGGCCTGTTCACAGCCCGGACGGTTCGGCCTTTAACTACTGACTTATTTTGATTTTTTTTAATAAATGGCAAAGAATCGTTTAAAGTGAAAGATGTGACAAATGCGTATTGTTTTAGTCTTTAAATATATATTTAAAAAAATAGAAATTGAATTAAAAAATTAACAAATGTGAATTTATCATTGTTATTTATTTTTTATTTAGTAATTTAACACATTTTTTGCTATATATGTAAACATTTTTTTTATAATTACAATAAGTAATTAAATCTTTTTAGTAATTTAAAAAAATAATTTTTTATTCATACGGGCCGAACCGGGTTGAACCGCAGTTCATATGGGCTCGACCCGGATGGGCCGGGCTCGTATTCAAATTTTGTGGACTGGATTGACCCGACTCTCAACTAGCCGTGGTACGAGCTTTTTCTAATGTGGGTCGTCATCGGGCTTCATATGAGGCGGGCTGGTGACCCAGATTGACACCTCTAGATAGACATAATCGATTAAGGAAGATAAGCAGATTTTGGAGTGATCGATTAAGGGAGATGATCGAATCAGAGAGATGGATTGAAGCGATCAACAAATTTTAAAAGAAATTATTTTGTGAGGGAAAAATTTGAAGACGTAGTGACATACGGACGTTTAAATACTTTTTTATTCTAATAGCGGAGAAAATTTCATACAGTCGTGATTAATAAGAATCAACTAAAACTTCTTTAAATCATTGCTTGATTTTTATAAAAACTTATCTTACTTCAAATTTTTCCGCATTATTTTAAGTTGAACAACAAAATCTAATTTTATAAAATTGGACATTCGACAATCGATCACACGATCGTTCATCATCCTCTTCCGAGATTGATTGTGCAATTATAATAGAAAATTAAAGATTAACGTACTCATTTTAAAAATGTTCGGCACCTCAATGCAATTTCTCCATAAGGAAAAGAAAATTTCCTACGTTTCTTTTTATAAAAGCGAATAAACTGCCATATGGAAAAAGAAGATTCTCTCTGGGGAATGGAATATGACGTGTAGGCCGCCCATGTTACGTGTTGAGAGTTGATTGAGTGTTGTAGGAAAGGTGGGACCGATTTTGACCTTGACTAAGTGGTAAACGGTCGTGTTTTAAATTATTAAATGGCTATAAAATGTGTGCTTATAAGTACTTATAAATTGATCAAATATTATTTTTATCCACGTATTTCGTAGGTCTTACAATTTTTATTCAACTTTTATCTACACATTTCGTAAGACCCACTACTTATAATCTACAAAAACATTTACCAAATAAGAGTATGTTTGTTAATATTTATAAGTACTCATTAGTCAAACATTATTTTCATACGCACATTTCATAGGAACCAACTACTTATGATCCACAAAAATATTTATCAAACATACTATTGACACCAATTTTTTTTCGGCCCCGCCCCACCCCGCCCCGCCCCACGAAATTTTTTACCCGCCCGGCGAATTCGCGGGGTAGGTCAATCTTTTGACCCGCCAACCGCCCCGCGAAATTCTTTTTCCTTTTTTTTTTTTTTTACAAAACTGAAAAAAAATTATTAAAAAATAAATAATTTTTTTAAAAAAAAATATTTATAGCAAACAAAACAAAAAAAATTCAAGAATAAGATTGTGGTGTAATTGTTGAAATTTATAATTTATAATTTCAACCCAGGTTCGATTCATCCATTTCTAGCAAAATTTTAATTTATATTCTATATTATGATTTTACAAAAAAAAAAAAAAAAAAAAAAATCTTGGTGGGACGGGTCGCGGAGGCGGGCAGGGCCGCCCCGCGAACTCCACGAGGCAGAAAAACCCGCCCCGGACCAGCCCCTATTACCTGAATAAGCGGGGCGCGGGGCGGGTTCGGGTCGACGAGTTTTTTTGCCATCTTTATTAATTATATTGAAATTTTATAATCTTTTCTCATTATTATACTTATATTCTTAACATTTTTTATTTTATCTTCTACGTCCACAGTTTCCTATCCAAAATTTCGTCAAAAGGAAAAAAATAGAGAGTTGTTTTCTCATCTTATTTTTAAATAAGTTAAAAAAAACAATAAATATAAAATTTTAATTAAATATTTTTCATTTAAGATGCGTTTGATTGCAACCTATTTTCTATAGAAAAAGTATTTTTTTAACTTATTTTTCAACTGATACGTTTGATAGCCACATTTTTTCATAGAAAAAGTTTTTTTCCAACTATTTTTCAACTATACGTTTGATTGATGATTTTTTTTTTCAAGTAAAACATTTTCTCATTTTTACATAAATTGCTACATTTTCCTTGAAAATAAAGAAAACGTTTTCTTAAAGGGGGATGGGGTTTTATTTTTCAGGTAAAATTTGTCTTCTAAATTGATATTTTCTAATTAACAATTTATTAGCAATTGAATTATCTGGAATTCATTTTCTTTCCACATAAATTCAATACTTGCAATCAAACGCACCCTTATTTTAAAGTACACTAATCGATTTTTTAGACAAAAATTGGCATTAGAAACAAGTACTAATTAGTTAAAGGGTAAGGATAAGAATTAGATTGGTTTGGGTGGGGGTGGGGGTGGGGGTGGGGGTGGGGGTGTGAGGGTGCGTGGGGGATGTAAATATAATAATAAATAAAAATTAATTTTTTTTAAAAATAAAAATAAAATAATATAGTGAATATAATCACTCATTTTTAATTTCACGACAAAAATTGGCATTAGAAACAAGTACTAATTAGTTAAAGGGTAAGGATAAGAATTAGATTGGTTTGGGTGGGTGGGGGATGTAAATATAATAATAAATAAAAATTAAGTTTTTTTTTTTAATAAAATTAAAATAATATAGTGAATATAATCACTCATTTTTAATTTCACCGTTGGGAAACGGTAGGTGGGGAGTTACGGTAACAGATTAGTTTTTATAACATATTGCAATTTGCCTAAGAAATCTTTGAAAATAAATATTACTTATTTTTTCTTCCGTTCTTTCAGAGTTTCAGTTGACATAATTATTATATAAAATATAATATGTTTTTTATGCAAATCATCTCTAATATTTGCACTCTTTGCGGAAATGAACATTAATGTTTATTTTTTAACACAAACTTTTTTAATTTATGTATTTTTGTACGCAATTAATCTTGAAAAAATTTAATATACCCTTAATTTTAATTAAAAAAAATATAGTTGGATTATTAACTTTTGCAAAATTTACAAATGAGTTTGGTATTTTTATTATTTATAAAAATTAAACGAAACTTTTTTTTTAATTAATATTTTATTGACCAAATTGATATCATGCATAAATTGAATTGGTTTGTATATTAATAACTATTATGAAACAACAAAAATTTAAGCTCATAATTGTTAACAAACGTTTTAAATAAAATTATTATTTTTATTAATAAGTAATTATATTACTTAAAATTTAAATTTTTATTTTGTGGTTATAACAAAAAAATAATAATAACTTTGTCAAAAAATTGATGTTCAAATACTTTTATTTAATTAAGTTATTCGTTTATTAACTACAAATATTAGATCTCCAAATATATTCTTAATATTTTAATTTATGTTATATTATTATTCGAAAATAAAGAACACATAATTTATAAATTAATTTGTATTAGTATTTTTATGTTAAATAAAAACGTAATAAGATTTGTAGAATGTCATAAAATTATAAATGTAATTTTGTTATTTACATATCTTCATTTTTAGAAAAAAATAGCATATTTGGTCTCCAATATTTCAAAAGCGTAAGAGATATACCTCTAATTTTAAAAATAGTGCTGAAAATTTTCAACGTTTGAAGAAATAGGTATGATAGACTTTATGATGAAATCCCCCCCTCCCCTCCTTTAAATAAACAAAAATAACAAAATAACAAAAAGAATAATAGAAAAATAACAAAATGTATATCCAAAAATAAAAAATAACAAAAATGTCGTATTCTTTATCAAATTCTAAAATTGGATGTATGCTTGGACTGTTTAAGCCTATAGATGTATGCTTGGACTATTTAAGCCTATGATTTTAAATAACCTAAAAAAAATAAAACTATAACATAATTTTTTATTTATAGACCCCTAAAATTTTTGAGTTTGAAGCCAGTGGCGGATATAGAATTTTACTTTAAGAGGGGCACAATGTAAATAATAAGCAAAAAATATCAAGACGAATTATAAATGAAAAACAACAATTAAAAATTTCTAATACATTATTTGAAAATTCAAAAATTTCAGCTCAAATAAACTAATTTTGATTTATATTATCTATCAAACGAGTTCTTAGCAAATCGAACAATTTGAACTTATAAAAACTAAAAATAAATCAATTGAATCCAAATATACCAAAAATTAGCAATATATTGTCTAAATCTGCTTAAAATTTGCTATTTGGGAAATTTGATAGTTTGTAATTTGATTGCAATTATAATATTTATAGACTGGGCCCATAAGTATACAATTTTTGACTTCCACAATCCTTTAAATTCCAGTTTTACCTTTGATTTTGACTACCTAATAATGCATTGAGGGTTATAGAAGTAATTTTGCACAATTTCATGAGCACATTTACTATACATTGTCAGCTTGGTTGAATAAATGGAGCTTTAATTTTTTTTTTTCACATAATTGAGTGGGGGCCTGGGCCCCCTCTTGGCCCAATGTAAATCCGCCTCTGTTTGAAGCAATCGTCTCTTGAGCCTTATATAAAAAGTCCGAGCTTGAAGAAAGGCATATTACGAGAGCCATGACTTTGATGGCCAAACCGTGGAAAATAGGCATGAATTAATGCCTACTTGCAAGTTGCAATGCTAGTATATGTTCTTTTTCCAAAACTCATAAGAAACGGAATATACACGAACGGTGGAAAATTTGGCGTTGAAGCAGTGTGTTGGTCCCATGGCCACTTTGTTGGGGTCATATTTTCCCATGGTAGACACGTAAATAGGAGGGAATATTAAACACCTTATTGAAAAAATGATCTATAATCTATTTTTAGAGAATCAATTTTCAGCTGATTGTACCCCTACTACTATGTCAATAATATCTTTAATTTCAAATTTTCTAATTATCATTAATGATTTTGTCAACTTTGGTACGTATTTAAATATTATCATACCTATTTTTTCTTTTTGTATCTATAGTGAAGGTACATTTGAAATATTCGGTTCTTGATTGGACATTAAACTATATTAATTAAATGTTAATGAATTAAAATTCATCTTCATGTACGCATTACCCTATTATTAATTCTAAATTAATTAACCTTCACGTTGATGTATGCATTTAATATTAATTAATTTTAATTCTAAATTAATTAATATTCACGTTCAAGTATGCATTTCCCTATTCACATTCACGTGCATATCTATACTAATTCTAAAAGTCCTTTAAAGGAAGAAATATTTTTAAACGATATTGCCCCTCGAATAACTTATAATATAAGTTCTAAAATCATCTTCCAATTAATATAATTTATTTTGGCTTTCATTTAAACTATTTAATACTATATAAATATTGTATTTTGATCATTAAAAGTGATTTGCCTTTTTAAATTCCATTATATATTGTAATTAATGAAAATAAATAAAAATATACTAATAAAATTTTTAATATATTGAAATTATTATTTTTTATTGTAAACAATCAAAGAATCAATCTTATTATGCACGAGAATTTAAGCAAATTTCTTCATCAACATAACAAAACAAAATGAATTTGACTTTGCATTTTGACTTTCTTATTATTCATTCATACTTTCTTCTTTTGTTATTCGTCTTTGTTTTTATTATGCCAAGAATATTTTTTCCTCGTAATGACAATTTTTAATATTTGATAATTAGTTTGATAATAATGTGGTAATAATTGATGTGTTAATTTTCCATAAATGATTCACTAATTTTAATAATATATATGATGATAATATTGATTTTAAATTTTGATTTCTATATCTTTTTTTCTTGATTTAGAATATTTGTTATATGTAAAAATGTTAATTATTGTGGTAGTCTTGATAACAAAGGGATTTAAGCTCGAACGATGTTTTATGTCTTTTTGTAAGCAATTAAACGTATATTTATTGTGGAAGAACGAGTTAGAACAAAGAGAATTGATGTTACTCTAACTCTTTCAAGCACACAACTGAGGAAGACATAACTTGGATAAAGTGAGTCATGTTATGTATAAGGTGAAGGTAAATATCGCATAATAAGTGGTTTTATATGACGAGTTAAAATCATTGTCCAAATATCTGGTTGTTTTGAATTTTCTTGAAATTTAATAATATTTCAGATGGAATTGCGAGAAATAATGCATGAAGAGAACAACAACAAACACCCCGCCCCCTCCCTCCCCCGTAATTTATGGGTACATTAAAACTGAATGGATATTGCAATAGAAAATTCTTCTTTATCTTATGTCAAATAATTTTGAGATTCTTTTTTCTGAGAAATAATTACCTAAAAATGTTAAATATTTTGTTTTCGTGTGCTTTTTATAATGATATAAATACAGAAAATTAATAAAAATTTGTGTTATACTTATATCTACTATTTTCATGTATTTTAGAATTTGATACAAATTTTCATAAAAGAAATTTGCCTTTTCTGATATACCATTGGATATATGCTTTAAAATATAATTAAAAGAGTATCAATAATCTTTCAAAATTAATATTCATGTATTTTTTAATGAACCACATGATTTACCAAGAAGTTTGAATATAATTCCTTAGTTGGTCATAATAATTGATGAACTTATGATTGAAAATGAGTTTCATTTAAGTGTTATATTCATCGATAATTTTAAAATAAAAAAATCATAATATTATTACAAAATCACTTGCAACGCACGTATTTTTAACTAGTAGTTATAAAAGCGGTGTATTTACTTTCTTGTAATGCTAATTATAAAAGAGATGTATTTAATTTAGAATTTTAAATTTTTTTATGTAGTCAAAAAGTTTAATTGTATTTAATTTAGCTTTTTCAACAATTGATTTGATCGTCAAAATACAAACGATTGTTAAACCTTTTATTGAAATAGAGGCATTTTCACGTTAACAATGACAAATTGTGCAAGTAATGTATAGATGGACTAAACATTTTTTGAAAGGAGTCTATCGATAACTTATTTTAGTCAGAATTTTGAAGTCAACATGTTTTTATTTATTTTGATACGTCAATAATTTTATTCTCTATATTTCTAAATACCATATTGTTGGTCATCAAAGTAAAACTTTCATTTATCATCTACATTAAAAAGTCAAGTGAACAAACAACCAAGAAACAAGAAGTGATTCCACACGTCCACAATATCAACAATATTTGAGCAAATAAAAGCAAAGTAACTTTTTAAAATAATATTACTCAACATATTTGCTCTCAATTCTAATACAATGAAATTATTATTATTATTATTATTATTTGGAGGCGGGAGCGGGGAGATTTGGAAGATAATGGAAGAAATTCTTTAATTTTCACGAAAGTCTAATTATTGGAGCTTTAAATATGAGGACGAGCTAGAACGAAGAACATATATTCAAATTGATTTATCATCGTTATTAAAGATTTGTCTGATTTTGCTTAAAATTTGTTAAAAATTTGAAATTAAAGTTAACAATTAATTTTAATCACACATTTTATGAGACTGACAACTATTATTAGGGATGGCAAAAAACCTGCCCCATCCCGTCCAGTCCCGTTAGTAATTTGGGTGGGGACGAAGATCAGCCCCAATTCTCCGAACCCGCCTTAAATCTATTTATTTTATTATATTTTTATGTTTTAAAATTAAATCGTGTTTAAAAAAATTAAAAATTAATTAATTAATTAAATATGCACGATAAATGAAGATTTTTTTATCTCCACCTCCTAAGAATCCCGACGAGGTGGGGTTGGTAGTAATCGCCCAAGTTCTGTCCCGTTGTCATTTCTAATTATGATAAACTTTTTTATTACACGTTTTATCAATTTTTATCAAAATCTATTAAAAAAATAATTTTTAACAAAAAATCAAATTAGCACTCGATTAAAACGGAACAACTGAATACCCATCCATATATATTTGAAATGAAACTTTACAAAGCATGCTAGAATTTGCAATACAGATGAGTTGTGCACTCATGGGTTATATGAATATCGATGCTGTCCGTTACATTAAAAAAAAAAAAAAAAAACACCTATTCAATAGGCTACCTAGAAAAGGGAAATTTGCTTCATTGGTCTCAATTTATTACTTTAGTAGTTGATTAATCTCCAACCTTTAAAAATAAATAATTTGGTCTTCCCAAACATGGATGGAGCCAAGTAGAGTCCAGTGCAAATGCCTGCACTAGACTTTGGAGGCCCAGAAAAAAATGGGCCTTCTCACTAAAAAAAAAAGAGGAAATTAGGCCCCTTACTTCTTTTTCCCCAAAAAATTGAAAAATACATTACATTTTCAATTTTTTTGAAAAACACGTACATATTTTAATAAATACATTCTTTTATATTAAAAACTCAGGTAAGGGATAAAAATATCATTTTCTTTAAACTCTAAATCCTTCCTTTTCTTCTCTAAAAATTTTAGGCTATCATCTTCTACTAAAACTCAGTCCGTGATTTGATCGAATTTTGAGTTGTAAATTATATTTTTCACTTTTTTTAGTTCAATTCAACTTGTAATTATTTCAATTTTCTTAGATTTTTTTTAGCCAAATATGTGTTTATTTTCCGTGTTGTTGATTTTAATCTTTTCAATCGAAACTACTAACGCACACGTTGCCAAAAAATAGAATATATTGGTGGATAAAATCAATGTTTGAAATAGATATATTTTTTTTTTCTTTACTAGTTTTGTATAGCAGATCTCTTCACACGTTTTGTTTGTTTATGATACATTAATGTTTGATCATCTTCAATAACTGTATCATTAAGGAAAAAGTGACAGAGCATTTTACTTTTTAAGTAAAAAGTGACAGAGCATGTCACTTTTCTATCTAAAGCCTCAATTCATATTCAAGACAAAAAAAATGATACGTTAATGTTTGACCACCATCAATAATTCATGTCACTCAATAATGCACAACAAATATCAAATTAAATTCATCAGTTAAATCAACCACAGAGAAGATTGTGATCCAAATTTATTTGTGTCACTTGTATATAAGCATATAAGCAAAAAGTGATAGAACATGTCACTTTTATATCCAAAGCCTCAATTTATATTCCAGACAAAAACAAAAACATTAATGTTAGATCATCATCAATAATTCATGTCACACAATGACGCATAACAAATATCAAATTAAATACATTAGTTAAATCAATCACAGATAAGATTAGGGGTTTTAATCAACTATAAAAATCATGTATACACTTTGGCAGTCATGTTAGGGGTTTTAATAACGAAGAAACGACATAGTGTGTCACTTTTCGTTCTAAAAGTGACAGTGAAGTGATAGTGTGTGTCACTTTTTGTTCTACAAATATGGAATCATGTATACACTTTGACAGCCAAATTAGGGATTTTAATAACGAACAAGCGACATAGTGTCACTTCATAATACACAACAAATATCAAGCTAAATCCTACATTCACATTAACCACATAGATGATTTTGATTCAAATTTGTTTTTCTAACTTAGATTCATTGTTGTGTCACTTATTGAGCAAAAAGTGACAGACTATGTCACTTTTTAGGCAAAAAGTGATAGAGCATTCACTTTTCTATCTTCAAGCCTCAATTCATATTCAAGACAAAATAATGATACATTAATGTTTGGTCATGCTCAATAATTCATGTCACTTCATAATGCACAACAAATATGAAGTTAAATCCTGCATTCAAATCAACCACATACATGATCTTGATTCAAATTTGTTCCCTAACTTGCATACATTGTTGTGTCACTTTTATAGCAAAAAGTGACAGACCTTGTCACTTTTTAGGCAACAAGTGATAAAGCATGTCACTTTTCTATCTCCAAGCCTCAATTCATATTCAAAACAAAATAACGATACATTGATGTTTTGTCATGCTCAATAATTCATATCACTTCATAATACACAACAAATATCAAGTTAAATACTGCATTCAAATCAACCACATACATGATTTTGATTTAAATTTGTTTTTCGAACTTAGATACATTGTTGTGTCACTTTTTGAGCAAAAAGTGACAGGCATGTCACTTTTTAGGCAAAAAGTGATAGAGCATGTCACTTTTCTATCTCCATGGCTCAATTCTTATTCAAGACAAAATAATGATACATTAATGTTTGGTCATGCTCAATAATTCATGTCACTTCATAATGCACAACAAATATGAAGTTAAATCCTGCATTCAAATCAACCACATACATGATCTTGATTCAAATTTGTTCCCTAACTTGCATACATTGTTGTGTCACTTTTATAGCAAAAAGCGACAGACCATGTCACTTTTTAGGCAACAAGTGATAAAGCATGTCACTTTTCTATCTCCAAGCCTCAATTCATATTCAAAACAAAATAACGATACATTGATATTTTGTCATGCTCAATAATTCATATCACTTCATAATACACAACAAATATCAAGTTAAATACTGCATTCAAATCAACCACATACATGATTTTGATTTAAATTTGTTTTTCTAACTTAGATACATTGTTGTGTCACTTTTTGAGCAAAAAGTGACAGGCCATGTCACTTTTTAGGCAAAAAGTGATAGAGCATGTCACTTTTCTATCTCCAAGCCTCAATTCATATTCAAAACAAAATAATGATACATTAATGTTTAATCATGCTCAATAATTCATGTCACTTCATAATGCACAACAAATATGAAGTTAAATCCTGCATTCAAATCAACCACATACATGATCTTGATTCAAATTTGTTCCCTAACTTGCATACATTGTTGTGTCACTTTTATAGCAAAAAGTGACATACCATGTCACTTTTTAAGTAACAAGTGATAAAGCATGTCACTTTTCTATCTCCAAGCCTCAATTCATATTCAAGACAAAAGAATGATACATTGATGTTTTGTGATGCTCAATAACTCATGTCACTTCATAATACACAACAAATATCAAGTTAAATACTGCATTCAAATCAACCACATACATGATTTTGATTCAAATTTGTTTTTCTAACTTAGATACATTGTTGTGTCACTTTTTGAGAAAAAAGTGACAGACCATGTCACTTTTTAGACAAAAAGTGATAGAACATGTCATTTTTCTATCTTCAAGCCTCAATTCATATTCGAGACAAAATAATGATACATTAATGTTTGATCATGCTCAATAATTCATGTCACTTTATAATGCACAACAAATATGAAGTTAAATCCTGTATTCAAAGCAACCACATACATGATCTTGATTCAAATTTGTTCCCTAACTTGCATACATTGTTGTGTCACTTTTATAGCAAAAAGTGACATACCATGTCACTTTTTAGGCAACAACTGATAAAGCATGTCACTTTTCTATCTCCAAGCCTCAATTCATATTCAAGAAAAAATAACGTTACATTGATGTTTTGTCATGCTCAATAATTCATGTCACTTCATAATATACAACAAATATCATGTTAAATACTGCATTCAAATCAACCACATACATGATTTTGATTCAAATTTGTTTTTCTAACTTAGATACATTGTTGTGTCACTTTTTGAGCAAAAAGTGACAGACCATGTCACTTTTTAGGCAAAAAGTGACAGAGCATATCACTTTTCTATCTCCAAGCCTCAATTCATATTCAAGACAAAATAATGATACATTAATGTTTGGTCATGCTCAATAATTCATGTCACTTCATAATGCACAACAAATATGAAGTTAAATCCTGCATTCAAAGCAACCACATACATGATCTTGATTCAAATTTGTTCCCTAACTTGCATACATTGTTGTGTCACTTTTATAGCAAAAAGTGACATACCATGTCACTTTTTAGGCAACAAGTGATAAAGCATGTCACTTTTCTATCTCCAAGCATCAATTCATATTCAAGACAAAATAACGATACATTGATGTTTTGTCATGCTCAATAATTCATATCACTTCATAATATACAACAAATATCAAGTTAAATACTGCATTCAAATCAACCACATACATGATTTTGATTCAAATTTGTTTTTCTAACTTAGATACATTGTTGTGTCACTTTTTGAGCAAAAAGTGACAGACCATGTCACTTTTTAGGTAAAAAGTGACAGAGCATGTCACTTTTCTATATCCAAGCCTCAATTTATATTCAAGACAAAATAATGATACATTAATGTTTGGTCATGCTCAATAATTCATGTCACTTCATAATGTACAACAAATATGAAGTTAAATCAATCATTCAAATCAACCACATACATGATCTTGATTCAAATTTGTTCCCTAACTTGCATACATTGTTGTGTCACTTTTATAGCAAAAAGTGACAGACCATGTCACTTTTTAGGCAACAAGTGATAAAGTATGTCACTTTTCTATCTCCAAGCCTCAATTCATAGTTAAGACAAAATAACGATACATTGATGTTTTGTCATGCTCAATAATTCATGTCACTTCATGATACACAACAAATATCAAGTTAAATACTGCATTCAAATCAACCACATACATGATTTTGATTCAAATTTGTTTTTCTAACTTAAATACATTGTTGTGTCACTTTTTGAGCAAAAAGTGACAGGCCATGTCACTTTTTAGGCAAAAAGTGATAGAGCATTCACTTTTCTATCTCCAAGCCTCAATTATTATTCAAGACAAAATAATGATACATTAATGTTTGGTCATGCTCAATAATTCATGTCACTTCATAATGCACAACAAATATGAAGTTAAATCCTGCATTCAAATCAACCACATACATGATCTTGATTCAAATTTGTTCCCTAACTTGCATACATTGTTGTGTCACTTTTATAGCAAAAAGTGACATACCATGTCACTTTTTAGGCACCAAGTGATAAAGCATGTCACTTTTCTATCTCCAAGCCTCAATTCATATTCAAAATAAAATAACGATACATTGATGTTTTGTCATGCTAAATAATTCATATCACTTCATAATACACAACAAATATCAAGTTAAATAATGCATTCAAATCAACCACATACATGATTTTCATTTAAATTTGTTTTTCTAACTTAGATACATTGTTGTGTCACTTTTTGAGCAAAAAGTGACAGGCCATGTCACTTTTTAGGCAAAAAGTGATAGAGCATGTCACTTTTTATCTCCAAGCCTCAATTCATATTCAAGACAAAATAATGATACATTAATATTTGGTCATGCTCAATAATTCATGTCACTTCATAATGCACAACAAATATGAAGTTAAATCCTTCATTCAAATCAACCACATACATGATGTTGGTTCAAATTTGTTCCCTAACTTGCATACATTGTTGTGTCACTTTTATAGCAAAAAGTGACAGACCATGTCACTTTTTAGGCAACAAGTGATAAAGCATGTAACTTTTCTATCTCCAAGCCTCAATTCATATTCAAGACAAAATAACGATACATTGATGTTTTGTGATGCTCAATAATTCATGTCACTTCATGATACACAACAAATATCAAGTTAAATACTGCATTCAAATCAACCACATACATGATTTTGATTCAAATTTGTTTTTCTAACTTAAATACATTGTTGTGTCACTTTTTGAGCAAAAAGTGACAAGCCATGTCACTTTTTAGGCAAAAAGTGATAGAGCATTCACTTTTCTATCTCCAAACCTCAATTCTTATTCAAGACAAAATAATGATACATTAATGTTTGGTCATGCTCAATAATTCATGTCACTTCATAATGCACAACAAATATGAAGTTAAATCATTCATTCAAATCAACCACATACATGATCTTTATTCAAATTTGTTCCCTAACTTGCATACATTGTTGTGTCACTTTTATAGCAAAAAGTGACAGACCATGTCACTTTTTAGACAACAAGTGATAAAGCATGTCACTTTTCTATCTCCATGCCTCAATTCATATTCAAGACAAAATAACGATACATTGATGTTTTGTCATGCTCAATAATTCATGTCACTTCATGATACACAACAAATATCAAGTTAAATACTGCATTCAAATCAACCACATACATGATTTTGATTCAAATTTGTTTTTTTAACTTAAATACATTGTTGTGTCACTTTTTGAGCAAAAAGTGACAGGCCATGTCACTTTTTAGGCAAAAAGTGATAGAGCATTCACTTTTCTATCTCCAAGCCTCAATTATTATTCAAGACAAAATAATGATACATTAATGTTTGGTCATGCTCAATAATTCATGTCACTTCATAATGCACAACAAATATGAAGTTAAATCCTGCATTCAAATCAACCACATACATGATCTTGATTCAAATTTGTTCCCTAACTTGCATACATTGTTGTGTCACTTTTATAGCAAAAAGTGACAGACCATGTCACTTTTTAGGCACCAAGTGATAAAGCATGTCACTTTTCTATCTCCAAGCCTCAATTCATATTCAAAACAAAATAACGATACATTGATGTTTTGTCATGCTCAATAATTCATATCACTTCATAATACACAACAAATATCAAGTTAAATACTGCATTCAAATCAACCACATACATGATATTGATTTAAATTTGTTTTTCTAACTTAGATACATTGTTGTGTCACTTTTTGAGCAAAAAGTGACAGACCATGTCACTTTTTAGGCAAAAAGTGATAGAGCATGTCATTTTTCTATCTCCAAGCCTCAATACATATTCAAGACAAAATAATGATACATTAATGTTTGATCATGCTCAATAATTTATGTCACTTCATAATGCACAACAAATATGAAGTTAAATCCTGCATTCAAAGCAACCACATACATGATCTTGATTCAAATTTGTTCCCTAACTTGCATACATTGTTGTGTCACTTTTATAGCAAAAAGTGACATACCATGTCACTTTTTAGGCAACAACTGATAAAGCATGTCACTTTTCTATCTCCAAGCCTCAATTCATATTCAAGAAAAAATAACGTTACATTGATGTTTTGTCATGCTCAATAATTCATGTCACTTCATAATATACAACAAATATCATGTTAAATACTGCATTCAAATCAACCACATACATGATTTTGATTCAAATTTGTTTTTCTAACTTAGATACATTGTTGTGTCACTTTTTGAGCAAAAAGTGACAGACCATGTCACTTTTTAGGCAAAAAGTGACAGAGCATATCACTTTTCTATCTCCAAGCCTCAATTCATATTCAAGACAAAATAATGATACATTAATGTTTGGTCATGCTCAATAATTCATGTCACTTCATAATGCACAACAAATATGAAGTTAAATCCTGCATTCAAAGCAACCACATACATGATCTTGATTCAAATTTGTTCCCTAACTTGCATACATTGTTGTGTCACTTTTATAGCAAAAAGTGACATACCATGTCACTTTTTAGGCAACAAGTGATAAAGCATGTCACTTTTCTATCTCCAAGCATCAATTCATATTCAAGACAAAATAACGATACATTGATGTTTTGTCATGCTCAATAATTCATATCACTTCATAATATACAACAAATATCAAGTTAAATACTGCATTCAAATCAACCACATACATGATTTTGATTCAAATTTGTTTTTCTAACTTAGATACATTGTTGTGTCACTTTTTGAGCAAAAAGTGACAGACCATGTCACTTTTTAGGTAAAAAGTGACAGAGCATGTCACTTTTCTATATCCAAGCCTCAATTTATATTCAAGACAAAATAATGATACATTAATGTTTGGTCATGCTCAATAATTCATGTCACTTCATAATGTACAACAAATATGAAGTTAAATCAATCATTCAAATCAACCACATACATGATCTTGATTCAAATTTTTCCCTAACTTGCATACATTGTTGTGTTACTTTTATAGCAAAAAGTGACAGACCATGTCACTTTTTAGGCAACAAGTGATAAAGAATGTCACTTTTCTATCTCCAAGCCTCAATTCATAGTTAAGACAAAATAACGATACATTGATGTTTTGTCATGCTCAATAATTCATGTCACTTCATGATACACAACAAATATCAAGTTAAATACTGCATTCAAATCAACCACATACATGATTTTGATTCAAATTTGTTTTTCTAATTTAAATACATTGTTGTGTCACTTTTTGAGCAAAAAGTGACAGGCCATGTCACTTTTTAGGCAAAAAGTGATAGAGCATTCACTTTTCTATCTCCAAGCCTCAATTATTATTCAAGACAAAATAATGATACATTAATGTTTGGTCATGCTCAATAATTCATGTCACTTCATAATGCACAACAAATATGAAGTTAAATCCTGCATTCAAATCAACCACATACATGATCTTGATTCAAATTTGTTCCCTAACTTGCATACATTGTTGTGTCACTTTTATAGCAAAAAGTGACAGACCATGTCACTTTTTAGGCACCAAGTGATAAAGCATGTCACTTTTCTATCTCCAAGCCTCAATTCATATTCAAAATAAAATAACGATACATTGATGTTTTGTCATGCTAAATAATTCATATCACTTCATAATACACAACAAATATCAAGTTAAATAATGCATTCAAATCAACCACATACATGATTTTCATTTAAATTTGTTTTTCTAACTTAGATACATTGTTGTGTCACTTTTTGAGCAAAAAGTGACAGGCCATGTCACTTTTTAGGCAAAAAGTGATAGAGCATGTCACTTTTTATCTCCAAGCCTCAATTCATATTCAAGACAAAATAATGATACATTAATGTTTGGTCATGCTCATGAATTCATGTCACTTCATAATGCACAACAAATATGAAGTTAAATCCTTCATTCAAATCAACCACATACATGATGTTGGTTCAAATTTGTTCCCTAACTTGCATACATTGTTGTGTCACTTTTATAGCAAAAAGTGACAGACCATGTCACTTTTTAGGCAACAAGTGATAAAGCATGTAACTTTTCTATCTCCAAGCCTCAATTCATATTCAAGACAAAATAACGATACATTGATGTTTTGTGATGCTCAATAGTTCATGTCACTTCATGATACACAACAAATATCAAGTTAAATACTGCATTCAAATCAACCACATACATGATTTTGATTCAAATTTGTTTTTCTAACTTAAATACATTGTTGTGTCACTTTTTGAGCAAAAAGTGATAGAGCATTCACTTTTCTATCTCCAAACCTCAATTCTTATTCAAGACAAAATAATGATACATTAATGTTTGGTCATGCTCAATAATTCATGTCACTTCATAATGCACAACAAATATGAAGTTAAATCATTCATTCAAATCAACCACATACATGATCTTTATTCAAATTTGTTCCCTAACTTGCATACATTGTTGTGTCACTTTTATAGCAAAAAGTGACAGACCATGTCACTTTTTAGACAACAAGTGATAAAGCATGTCACTTTTCTATCTCCATGCCTCAATTCATATTCAAGACAAAATAACGATACATTGATGTTTTGTCATGCTCAATAATTCATGTCACTTCATGATACACAACAAATATCAAGTTAAATACTGCATTCAAATCAACCACATACATGATTTTGATTCAAATTTGTTTTTTTAACTTAAATACATTGTTGTGTCACTTTTTGAGCAAAAAGTGACAGGCCATGTCACTTTTTAGGCAAAAAGTGATAGAGCATTCACTTTTCTATCTCCAAGCCTCAATTATTATTCAAGACAAAATAATGATACATTAATGTTTGGTCATGCTCAATAATTCATGTCACTTCATAATGCACAACAAATATGAAGTTAAATCCTGCATTCAAATCAACCACATACATGATCTTGATTCAAATTTGTTCCCTAACTTGCATACATTGTTGTGTCACTTTTATAGCAAAAAGTGACAGACCATGTCACTTTTTAGGCACCAAGTGATAAAGCATGTCACTTTTCTATCTCCAAGCCTCAATTCATATTCAAAACAAAATAACGATACATTGATGTTTTGTCATGCTCAATAATTCATATCACTTCATAATACACAACAAATATCAAGTTAAATACTGCATTCAAATCAACCACATACATGATATTGATTTAAATTTGTTTTTCTAACTTAGATACATTGTTGTGTCACTTTTTGAGCAAAAAGTGACAGACCATGTCACTTTTTAGGCAAAAAGTGATAGAGCATGTCATTTTTCTATCTCCAAGCCTCAATACATATTCAAGACAAAATAATGATACATTAATGTTTGATCATGCTCAATAATTTATGTCACTTCATAATGCACAACAAATATGAAGTTAAATCCTGCATTCAAAGCAACCACATACATGATCTTGATTCAAATTTGTTCCCTAACTTGCATACATTGTTGTGTCACTTTTATAGCAAAAAGTGACATACCATGTCACTTTTTAGGCAACAAGTGATAAAGCATGTCACTTTTCTATCTCCAAGTCTCAATTCATATTCAAGAAAAAATAACGATACATTGATGTTTTGTCATGCTCAATAATTCATATCACTTCATAATATACAACAAATATCATGTTAAATACTGCATTCAAATCAACCACATACATGATTTTGATTCAAATTTGTTTTTCTAACTTAGATACATTGTTGTGTCACTTTTTGAGCAAAAAGTGACAGACCATGTCACTTTTTAGGCAAAAAGTGACAGAGCATATCACTTTTCTATCTCCAAGCCTCAATTCATATTCAAGACAAAATAATGATACATTAATGTTTGGTCATGCTCATGAATTCATGTCACTTCATAATGCACAACAAATATGAAGTTAAATCCTCCATTCAAATCAACCACATACATGATGTTGGTTCAAATTTGTTCCCTAACTTGCATACATTGTTGTGTCACTTTTATAGCAAAAAGTGACAGACCATGTCACTTTTTAGGCAACAAGTGATAAAGCATGTAACTTTTCTATCTCCAAGCCTCAATTCATATTCAAGACAAAATAACGATACATTGATGTTTTGTCATGCTCAATAATTCATGTCACTTCATGATACACAACAAATATCAAGTTAAATACTGCATTCAAATCAACCACATACATGATTTTGATTCAAATTTGTTTTTCTAACTTAAATACATTGTTGTGTCACTTTTTGAGCAAAAAGTGACAGGCCATGTCACTTTTTAGGTAAAAAGTGATAGAGCATGCACTTTTCTATCTCCAAACCTCAATTCTTATTCAAGACAAAATAATGATACATTAATGTTTGGTCATGCTCAATAATTCATGTCACTTCATAATGCACAACAAATATGAAGTTAAATAATTCATTCAAATCAACCACATACATGATCTTTATTCAAATTTGTTCCCTAACTTGCATACATTGTTGTGTCACTTTTATAGCAAAAAGTGACAGACAATATCACTTTTTAGGCAACAAGTGATAAAGCATGTCACTTTTCTATCTCCAAGCCTCAATTCATATTCAAGACAAAATAACGATACATTGATGTTTTGTCATGCTCAATAATTCATGTCACTTCATGATACACAACAAATATCAAGTTAAATCCTGCATTCAAATCAACCACATACATGATCTTGATTCAAATTTGTTCCCTAACTTGCATACATTGTTGTGTCACTTTTATATCAAAAAATGACAGACCATTTCACTTTTTAGGCAACAAGTGATAAAGCATGTCACTTTTCTATCTCCAAGCCTCAATTCATATTCAAGACAAAATAATGATACATTGATGTTTTGTCATGCTCAATAACTCATGTCACTTCATAATACACAACAAATATCAAGTTAAATACTGCATTCAAATCAACCACATACATGATTTTGATTCAAATTTGTTTTTCTAACTTAGATACATTGTTGTGTCACTTTTTGAGTGAAAAGTGACAGACCATGTCACTTTTTAGGCAAAAAGTGATAGAGCATGTCATTTTTTTATCTCCAAGTCTCGATTCATATTCAAGACAAAATAATGATACATTAATGTTTGATCATGCTCAATAATTCATGTCACTTTATAATGCACAACAAATATGAAGTTAAATCCTGCATTCAAAGCAACCACATACATGATCTTGATTCAAATTTGTTTTTCTATCTTAGATACATTGTTGTGTCACTTTTTGAGTAAAAAGTGACAGGGCATGTCACTTTTTAGGCAAAAAGTGATAGAGCATGTCATTTTTCTATCTCCAAGCCTCAATTCATATTCAAGACAAAATAACGATACATTGATGTTTTGTCATGCTCAATAATTCATGTCACTTCATAATATACAACAAATATCAAGTTAAATACTGCATTCAAATCAACCACATACATGATTTTAATTCAAATTTGTTTTTCTAACTTAAATACATTGTTGTGTCACTTTTTGAGCAAAAAGTGACAGGCCATGTCACTTTTCTATCTCCAAACCTCAATTCTTATTCAAGACAAAATAATGATACATTAATGTTTGGTCATGCTCAATAATTCATGTCACTTCATAATGCACAACAAATATGAAGTTAAATCATTCATTCAAATCAACCACATACATGATGTTGGTTCAAATTTGTTCCCTAACTTGCATACATTGTTGTGTCACTTTTATAGCAAAAAGTGATAGACCATGTCACTTTTTAGGCAACAAGTGATAAAGCATGTCACTTTTCTATCTCCAAGTCTCAATTCATATTCAAGACAAAATAACGATACATTGATGTTTTGTCATGCTCAATAATTCATGTCACTTCATGATACACAACAAATATCAAGTTAAATCCTGCATTCAAATCAACCACATACATGATCTTGATACAAATTTGTTCCCTAACTTGCATACATTGTTGTGTCACTTTTATAGCAAAAAATGACAGACCATGTCACTTTTTAGGCAACAAGTGATATAGCATGTCACTTTTCTATTTCCAAGCCTCAATTCATATTCAAAACAAAATAATGATACATTGATGTTTTGTCATGCTCAATAACTCATGTCACTTCATAATACACAACAAATATCAAGTTAAATACTGCATTCAAATCAACCACATACATGATTTTGATTCAAATTTGTTTTTCTAACTTAGATACATTGTTGTGTCACTTTTTGAGTGAAAAGTGACAGACCATGTCACTTTTTAGGCAAAAAGTGATAGAGCATGTCATTTTTTTATCTCCAAGTCTCGATTCATATTCAAGACAAAATAATGATACATTAATGTTTGATCATGCTCAATAATTCATGTCACTTCATAATGTACAACAAATATGAAGTTAAATCCTGCATTCTAAGCAACCACATACATGATCTTGATTCAAATTTGTTCCCTAACTTGCATACATTGTTGTGTCACTTTTATAGCAAAAAGTGACAGACCATGTCACTTTTTAGGTAACAACTGATAAAGCATGTCACTTTTCTATCTCCAAGCCTCAATTCATATTCAAGACAAAATAACGATACATTGATGTTTTGTCATGCTCAATAATTCATGTCACTTCATAATATATACAACAAATATCAAGTTAAATACTGCATTCAAATCAACCACATACATGATTTTAATTCAAATTTGTTTTTCTAACTTAAATACATTGTTGTGTCACTTTTTGAGCAAAAAGTGACAGGCCATGTCACTTTTCTATCTCCAAACCTCAATTCTTATTCAAGACAAAATAATGATACATTAATGTTTGGTCATGCTCAATAATTCATGTCACTTCATAATGCACAACAAATATGAAGTTAAATCATTCATTCAAATCAACCACATACATGATCTTTATTCAAATTTGTTCCCTAACTTGCATACATTGTTGTGTCACTTTTATAGCAAAAAGTGACAGACAATATCACTTTTTAGGCAACAAGTGATAAAGCATGTTACTTTTCTATCTCCAAGCCTCAATTCATATTCAAAACAAAATAACGATACATTGATGTTTTGTCATGCTCAATAATTCATGTCACTTCATGATACACAACAAATATCAAGTTAAATCCTGCATTCAAATCAACCACATACATGATCTTGATTCAAATTTGTTCCCTAACTTGCATACATTGTTGTGTCACTTTTATAGCAAAAAATGATAGACCATGTCACTTTTTAGGCAACAAGTGATAAAGCATGTCACTTTTCTATTTCCAAGCCTCAATTCATATTCAAGACAAAATAATGATACATTGATGTTTTGTCATGCTCAATAACTCATGTCACTTCATAATACACAACAAATATCAAGTTAAATACTGCATTCAAATCAACCACATACATGATTTTGATTCAAATTTATTTTTCTAACTTAGATACATTCTTGTGTCACTTTTTGAGCAAAAAGTGACAGATCATGTCACTTTTTAGGCAAAAAGTGATAGAGCATGTCATTTTTCTATCTCCAAGCCTCAATACATATTCAAGACAAAATAATGATACATTAATGTTTGATCATGCTCAATAATTTATGTCACTTCATAATGCACAACAAATATGAAGTTAAATCCTGCATTCAAAGCAACCACATACATGATCTTGATTCAAATTTGTTTTTCTATCTTAGATACATTGTTGTGTCACTTTTTGAGTAAAAAGTGACAGGTCATGTCACTTTTTAGGCAAAAAGTGATAGAGCATGTCATTTTTCTATCTCCAAGCCTCAATTCATATTCAAGACAAAATAACGATACATTGATGTTTTGTCATGCTCAATAATTCATGTCACTTCATAATATACAACAAATATCAAGTTAAATACTGCATTCAAATCAACCACATACATGATTTTAATTCAAATTTGTTTTTCTAACTTAAATACATTGTTGTGTCACTTTTTGAGCAAAAAGTGACAGGCCATGTCACTTTTCTATCTCCAAACCTCAATTCTTATTCAAGACAAAATAATGATACATTAATGTTTGGTCATGCTCAATAATTCATGTCACTTCATAATGCACAACAAATATGAAGTTAAATCATTCATTCAAATCAACCACATACATGATCTTTATTCAAATTTGTTCCCTAACTTGCATACATTGTTGTGTCACTTTTATAGCAAAAAGTGACAGACAATATCACTTTTTAGGCAACAAGTGATAAAGCATGTTACTTTTCTATCTCCAAGCCTCAATTCATATTCAAAACAAAATAACGATACATTGATGTTTTGTCATGCTCAATAATTCATGTCACTTCATGATACACAACAAATATCAAGTTAAATCCTGCATTCAAATCAACCACATACATGATCTTGATTCAAATTTGTTCCCTAACTTGCATACATTGTTGTGTCACTTTTATAGCAAAAAATGATAGACCATGTCACTTTTTAGGCAACAAGTGATAAAGCATGTCACTTTTCTATTTCCAAGCCTCAATTCATATTCAAGACAAAATAATGATACATTGATGTTTTGTCATGCTCAATAACTCATGTCACTTCATAATACACAACAAATATCAAGTTAAATACTGCATTCAAATCAACCACATACATGATTTTGATTCAAATTTGTTTTTCTAACTTAGATACATTGTTGTGTCACTTTTTGAGTGAAAAGTGACAGACCATGTCACTTTTTAGGCAAAAAGTGATAGAGCATGTCATTTTTTTATCTCCAAGTCTCGATTCATATTCAAGACAAAATAATGATACATTAATGTTTGATCATGCTCAATAATTCATGTCACTTCATAATGTACAACAAATATGAAGTTAAATCCTGCATTCTAAGCAACCACATACATGATCTTGATTCAAATTTGTTCCCTAACTTGCATACATTGTTGTGTCACTTTTATAGCAAAAAGTGACAGACCATGTCACTTTTTAGGCAACAACTGATAAAGCATGTCACTTTTCTATCTCCAAGCCTCAATTCATATTCAAGACAAAATAACGATACATTGATGTTTTGTCATGCTCAATAATTCATGTCACTTCATAATATACAACAAATATCAAGTTAAATACTGCATTCAAATCAACCACATACATGATTTTAATTCAAATTTGTTTTTCTAACTTAAATACATTGTTGTGTCACTTTTTGAGCAAAAAGTGACAGGCCATGTCACTTTTCTATCTCCAAACCTCAATTCTTATTCAAGACAAAATAATGATACATTAATGTTTGGTCATGCTCAATAATTCATGTCACTTCATAATGCACAACAAATATGAAGTTAAATCATTCATTCAAATCAACCACATACATGATCTTTATTCAAATTTGTTCCCTAACTTGCATACATTGTTGTGTCACTTTTATAGCAAAAAGTGACAGACAATATCACTTTTTAGGCAACAAGTGATAAAGCATGTTACTTTTCTATCTCCAAGCCTCAATTCATATTCAAAACAAAATAACGATACATTGATGTTTTGTCATGCTCAATAATTCATGTCACTTCATGATACACAACAAATATCAAGTTAAATCCTGCATTCAAATCAACCACATACATGATCTTGATTCAAATTTGTTCCCTAACTTGCATACATTGTTGTGTCACTTTTATAGCAAAAAATGATAGACCATGTCACTTTTTAGGCAACAAGTGATAAAGCATGTCACTTTTCTATCTCCAAGCCTCAATTCATATTCAAGACAAAATAATGATACATTGATGTTTTGTCATGCTCAATAACTCATGTCACTTCATAATAAACAACAAATATCAAGTTAAATACTGCATTCAAATCAACCACATACATGATTTTGATTCAAATTTATTTTTCTAACTTAGATACATTCTTGTGTCACTTTTTGAGTGAAAAGTGACAGACCATGTCACTTTTTAGGCAAAAAGTGATAGAGCATGTCATTTTTTTATCTCCAAGTCTCGATTCATATTCAAGACAAAATAATGATACATTAATGTTTGATCATGCTCAATAATTCATGTCACTTTATAATGCACAATAAATATGAAGTTAAATCCTGCATTCAAAGCAACCACATACATGATCTTGATTCAAATTTGTTTTTCTAACTTAGATACATTGTTGTGTCACTTTTTGAGTAAAAAGTGACAGGCCATGTCACTTTTTAGGCAAAAAGTGATAGAGCATGTCATTTTTCTATCTCCAAGCCTCAATTCATATTCAAGACAAAATAATGATACATTAATGTTTGGTCATGCTCAATAATTCATGTCACTTCATAATGTACAACAAATATGAAGTTAAATCCTCCATTCAAATCAACCACATACATGATGTTGGTTCAAATTTGTTCCCTAACTTGCATACATTGTTGTGTCACTTTTATAGCAAAAAGTGATAGACCATGTCACTTTTTAGGCAACAAGTGATAAAGCATGTCACTTTTCTATCTCCAAGCCTCAATTCATATTCAAGACAAAATAACGATACATTGATGTTTTGTCATGCTCAATAATTCATGTCACTTCATGATACACAACAAATATCAAGTTAAATCCTGCATTCAAATCAACCACATACATGATCTTGATTCAAATTTGTTCTCTAACTTGCATACATTGTTGTGTCACTTTTATAGCAAAAAATGACAGACCATGTCACTTTTTAGGCAACAAGTGATATAGCATGTCACTTTTCTATCTCCAAGCCTCAATTCATATTCAAAACAAAATAATGATACATTGATGTTTTGTCATGCTCAATAACTCATGTCACTTCATAATACACAACAAATATCAAGTTAAATACTGCATTCAAATCAACCACATACATGATTTTGATTCAAATTTATTTTTCTAACTTAGATACATTGTTGTGTCACTTTTTGAGTGAAAAGTGACAGACCATGTCACTTTTTAGGCAAAAAGTGATAGAGCATGTCATTTTTTTATCTCCAAGTCTCGATTCATATTCAAGACAAAATAATGATACATTAATGTTTGATCATGCTCAATAATTCATGTCACTTCATAATGCACAACAAATATGAAGTTAAATCCTGCATTCTAAGCAACCACATACATGATCTTGATTCAAATTTGTTCCCTAACTTGCATACATTGTTGTGTCACTTTTATAGCAAAAAGTGACAGATCATGTCACTTTTTAGGCAACAACTGATAAAGCATGTCACTTTTCTATCTCCAAGCCTCAATTCATATTCAAGACAAAATAACGATACATTGATGTTTTGTCATGCTCAATAATTCATGTCACTTCATAATATACAACAAATATCAAGTTAAATACTGCATTCAAATCAACCACATACATGATTTTGATTCAAATTTGTTTTTCTAACTTAAATACATTGTTGTGTCACTTTTTGAGCAAAAAGTGACAGGCCATGTCACTTTTTAGGCAAAAAGTGATAGAACATTCACTTTTCTATCTCCAAGCCTCAATTCATATTCAAGACAAAATAATGATACATTAATATTTGGTCATGCTCAATAATTCATGTCACTTCATAATGCACAACAAATATGAAGTTAAATCCTGCATTCAAATCAACCACATACATGATCTTGATTCAAATTTGTTCCCTAACTTGCATACATTGTTGTGTCACTTTTATAGCAAATCTAAAGTGACATTGTGTGACATTTTTATTAAAAAGTGACACAACCATGTCAATTTTTAAATGCATAAACTTAATTTATAACTAACCTAAAAAGAGTATGAAGTAAGATCGAAATATCAATTTAAAAGTTTTTATAAATTTAATATAATGTTTTATTAAAAAAACTCAAATTAGATTGTGTCACTTTTTAGTGAAAGAGAATAAAATTTATCATTTTACTTCGGGATTTTTTTTATTTTAAGTTCTGATTTTGTGTTCAATTGGAGAAGAAACAACAAAAAAATTGTTGTAATAATAAGAAAGGGATCCTTTTTTATTCTGACTTTGGATTTGTAACGAGGAAAATTTTGTTCATTTCTAATTTAGATTTTAGCATGATAGGTTTTGTATTTGATTTGGAGTTAATTTGTATTTTGAGTGTATTTAATACTATTTTAATGTTTAACAATCTTTTTTTACATGATTTTCAAAAGGTCCTCAATTTATCGGTATTTGTGTAGTTTGCTACTAGGAAATTGCTTTAATTGTGGGCCCATCTTATTTCCTAAATCATTGTGTATTGAGGTTAAATTTTTGTGGGACACATCTTATACCTAAATTTGTTCATGTGTGGCAGGCGCATGAATTGTGAGTGGAGGGCATTGCTAATTAATTACCGTAATTTCTAATGTTTGAGTTTTCAACGTATTTTTCAATTTTTTCAAAAATTTTAATGTATTTGTCTAATTTCCCCAAAAAAAAAATAGTTTTTATCACTTCAAATGGACAATTTTAAAGGAAAAGAAATGGGCAGGCTGGTCTAGTGATACGTATATTCCAAATTTTACCAATAGTTCGTCACCATCTCCGTGTTGTGCTGCTGATGTGATGTGAAATTGGATTTAAAAAGAAAGCCAAACCCTCAATCGCTAATGCTTGAAATCTATCGCTAATCATAGAAAAATTGATTATTTCTTGAAGACCAAGAATGTATGATTCATGATTGTATGAAGATTCATCTTAATTTTTAATTTAAAATTATGTGTCCAGACATCCAGTATCTATGAAAATTCAGCCATGGATTTTTTTTTATTTTTATTTTTATTTTTTTGTCCAGAAAGATATATTTTTAAAGATTGATAATGAACTCATTGTACAACGATATCAAAGTATGAAAAATTGCAAGGAACAATTGTAATGAATATCATTTTTTTGTATTGTTTGTTCTTACATTGTTTTATATTATTACATTTATTAATTTTCGCCCGCACTGACTTAAAATCCTGACACTGCTCCTATTCACAAACTATAGTTGCGCAATTAATCTCTAATATTAAAAATCGTCGAATTCTCTATTAAATTAGTATATGACCCTCTTGTTGAGAATTAAGATCAATTCTTTGATTTGCTTACACGATATTTGTTCAGAAAAATATTAAAGAGATAGAAAAAAAAATAGAAAAACAACATTAAAAATTGAGGGAAAAACTTCAAAATCGGAGAAAAACCACGGACTGTCAAAGACAGATATTCCACTTGACGATTATATAGAATCTCTCCACTTAAATCTTCAAGTATCGGAAGAAAAATAACATAAATTTATCACATTACAATTTTTTACTCTTCGTACAAACTACAAAGACAACAAAATAATTCTTGAATGTTTATTGCTCAAAAATAAAAATAAATAAATAAATAAATTTACGTCAGTTTATGGAGATGGTTTGAACTAATTTTCGTCCAATGACTTGACTTCACAAGGTGCAAATTACCTAAGCAATTTCCTTACCAATTCGTTAACAAATCAACTTTGGCATATTTCTTCTGAGAACAAATCGGATCAGCATAAAGGAGTTCACCACCTTATTTTTTTATTTTTTCTTTTACAAATTGATACCCTTATTTAATTTTGGCAACTTTTAGACATTTTTCACAACATTTCTTACGTTTAGTATTTTAAAAAGTATAAAACGTAGATGTCGAACTTCAATTTTTTCGAGCCTAGACAAGAACGATTTATGAAAAAACATTTTCTTACTTTTAATATTAATTTATATAAAAAAATGGATTTTTTTTTTAAACGCATGTCTAGACGAGACCAAACGTGCCTAAGCGCACACTTTTTAGTTAAAAAATACAATTGATCGTTTTATTGTGCACCTATGACCTAAGCGAGTAGTGGAGATCGTGTCTAAACACACTTTTTAGAAAAGTGATGCTTATGTTTAATTTTATGAACATGAGTTTTGTTTCTTAGCTTGGACTCCAAAATTTGAAATGTCGTGTGTTTTTACGAAGGTTACGTGACAATTTAATTAATATTTTTCATAGTCGAGGAATGATTGTGCAATCCTAGACAAGTGTTAATGATTAAGAAGTTTCGGCCCGTATATCTCATTTCACGATTTTGACAAAGTGACGTGGACATCTTAATCTTGAAGTTTTTCAATCAACTAATAAATCAAATACAAATGACAAAAACATCTTTAAATTTTTGTTTTAAAAATATATATTTAAATCGTAAATCAAATTTCAGTACATAAGAAATTTTCTTGATGTTGTAACACCAATTAGGGGGTGGTCCGGTCGTTCAATTTTGAAGAGAATCAAATTAAATTGAAAATTATTAAGTATTTTGTAAATAAAACTATTAGTTCCAACTTGAATTATGGAACCAAATTTGAACTGTACTGTTCGATTCGATCCAATTTCATAATCAAAGTTTTAAAAGTTGTTATATTTCTAACAATTATTTTTATTCTCCTTGTTTGAAACAACACAATAATCTAAAAAAATCATAATTTTCAAATCTTAATTTATTCACAAAAAAACAATATACCACGTTTTGAATACAATGTTTTATCTTAATACAAAATAACAAACATAGAAACAATATATTTTATTTTATGAATTAAATTTTTAGAAAAAAAATTAATAAACAATAAGGTCGGTTTGGTTATTTAATTTTGAGTCTAGAACCATAAGCGAACCATAAATGATCGATTTTCGATTCTAAAATTAAGAAGAACTGGACCAAAAACGATTCGATTCGATTCGATTCGATCCAGTTTAGTTGGATACTTTGGTCAACCCATAACATAGACTAGCAATTGTCCACAATGCATTAATTTATGTTGTATGAAGTTGAATATTTAACATAAACTCCTATACTAAATTTCACAAAAAAAATTAAAATTAATCGATATGCATCAACGCATGTAGTCTTCTCTTCGTACATGTTTTCTACTAGACAGCTTTCCCCTTTAGCAAAATGTTAAGTTGGTGCAATAGACCAAGATCTCATAGTTTGCATTCCTCTTGCGATGCAAGAATGACGTTACTATGTTGGCTTGTTGGCTCTCTCCCTTAGGTCTCTGTCACTTGTGCACATCCCTCAATTTACAACCTGCCTGATCAAAGAGCCTCTGACACAGGTGAGGAGGCTTCGCATTCAGAACTTTCTCCTTATCAGAAGAATGACGTTACTATGCAAGTGCAAGTACAAGAACGTGCGTGTTTGGCTAAATTTATTAAGCGCATGTTTAATAATAAAAAAATTATTTTTTAAGTACTTATATTATAAGTTGTTGGTGAATGTATGGATAAAAAAATATGTTGTAAGATTTGATGTAGCTATTCATTTAAATTATAGCTAATGTAGACATATTTGATAGCTTAAGATACAATTCGAGCATACATACTCACTCTTTTACTTTTATAGTGTAAGATTCAATAGTATAACGAACAATAGTTGTGCTATATATTCTATCTCACTGTACTATTGAAATTTAAACGCTAGAAGAAGTTTTTGGCTTGTTAAATCCTCTAGAATGTATCTACTAGTTTTTTACCCGTGCGATTTACAAATTTGTGTTATGTGATAATCATATTAATAGAAAAAAATATATATAAAAGTGAATTGGTTATAATCAGATCAAATGCAAAAACATCATATAAATAACAATATATTACATAATGTTATTTCAATAAAAGTTTAAAATTCAACATAACTAATTCAAAGTCGTTGTTGAGATTGAATTATTATTGAGATTGAATTATTATAATAGTAATTTATGCTAAAAAAAAACTTACTTTAACCATTTCATCTTTCAAATCATTTGTATTTTAACCAATCAACTGTATACACTCACGATCCCACATCAACAACAAAGCACTGCCAGTCCCGTCAATGACTCTCACTTGAATCTTAAACCTAACAATAATAATTTTAAAACAAATTTACCATCAATTATTCATAACTTATATAAATGATGAATAATAATAAATGGTCTAGTTAAATGATGAAAGATTGTTTTACCTAGGATTTCCAGCGATGTCAAAACGGTCGCACTTTTCACAGTAAAATCTTGTACCTACATCATTGACTTTTTTTGGACACTTCTTATACGATAGATACCACCTATGTTGATCACTTCCGATAACTATAATAGTAGCAAAAATCCAACAACTGCCCATCTAACACAAAAAAAAAAGTGTACGACAAAGTCTTCAGTTAACTAAATCAATCACATAATAACATGATTTTCATGAGGATAAAATATTACCACTAAAGAGTCAAATACTTGCTCAATAGTCTTCATCTCACTGGTCCCACTTGCAAGGTCGCCATAAATAAAATAAATAGAAGCGGAAGATATCTGACTTATTCTTTGAGAGATACATTTTTTTAGCCTTACAATGAATTTATAAAGAATCATTAGAAAAATATATGAAAAATATTAATGAAAATGGTGAAAAAATAAATAAATAAAAATATTAAAAAATTATTATTAGTATGTATTACATATTTTGACTGCGCCTGCAATTTATTAAACTATATATTAACTAACTACTTCAAAATAATCAACTATTACATAAAACAAATAACACCTCAAACCAATCTCTGAATTTTTTTGCACGACACATTTGAAGTAACATAATTACTGGTTTCGGATTATCAGATTCTAAAATATTATTAACTTCATCAGCATAATCACTCCCACAAGTGCAACGCAATCGACTTTTCCTGTTCAAATTATGCATATAAAAAAATTGAACTCTTACATTTTATTAAATATACACTAATAAAGGGTTAATTACACTAATGATCCTCATTCTTTCAGGTTTGTAACGATTTCATCTTCATTATTTTTTTTAACAAATATAATCCTCATTCTTCCATTTATACTCACAGATGGTCCCCAAATCACTATTCTTTACTATTTTAACAATTCTTGGACAATTTTACCCCTTGACTTAAATAAATTAAAATGATGAGAAATAAAAATATAATGAAAATATTGCAATTGGACCCTTAACCTTTTCAAAATTACAAATAAATTCTAAACTATTTTATTTTATTCAAATAAGGGTTCTTCTCCAACTAAAAAATCACCCTACTGCACCCCACCCCACTCTACAATCTGTTTGCATACAATCTTTTTTGGGTAAAAATAAAATAAAGGAAAAAAGAAAAACACCTAGCCTCTCCAATCCCTTTCCTGCCACCACACTAGCGCCACGCATACACACACAGAGAAATTGATATGATATCAATGGAGATGATTAATCTGAGTTCATCCAACGAGAGCTTCAACAGAAAAAAAAATGGAGCATAAAAGGGTTACAACAAATTATCCATTAAAAACACTGAAAAATCAATTAGGTTTGGATCAGGATGCAAAGAAAAGCGTTCATGGTGGATTAAAATAACCCGAAAGCTGCGTTTGAAACACAGCTGGCCATTGAAATTGTGGTGCAAGTTGAAGAATTCATACTTGAACATGATGCTTAAACTGGCAAGAAACACAGGCTCTGGAGTTAATCTTTTGGGATAAAAAAGAATCCCCAAATCTCGTCAGATTCAAACGAGTTATTCAACAACTGAATTTGAGAATATATTGGTCTTTGAGATTTACAAAACTATGGTGGCTTCTTATGAACTGAGTTCTAACAGTAACAGATAAGCGTTAATGCATCATTATTAGTTTTTTTTTTTTAAATAAACATGCAAAAGTGCAAGTTTCTTTTATGTGGATGTGGATGTGGATGTGGATGTGGGGTGGGGTGGGGTGGGGTGGGGTGGGGTGGGGTGGTTTTTTTTTTTTTTTGTTGGGAAAGAACACTTATTTGAATAAAATAAAATAGTTTAGGATTTATTTGTATTTTTAAAAGGTAAATGATCTAATTGCAATATTTTCATTGTATTTTTATTTTCCATCATTTTAATTTATTCAAGTCAATGGGCAAAATTGTCCAAGAATTGTTAGAATAGTAAAAAATAGTGATTTGAGGACCATCTGTAAGTATAAATGGAAGAATAAGGATGATGTCTGCTAAAAAAAAAGAATGGAGATGAAATCGTTACAAACCTAAAAGAATGATGACCATTAGTGTAATTAACCCCACTAATAAATTACATTTTAATTCCACACATAATAAATATTATAATTAATTTGAAAAGTCGTATTTCAAATACTCGAGTACAAAGTCAATCAGTTTGGTAGTTCTTCCAGACATGTCTTTAGACTGAGCGTTGTCCTTGACCACAACCTCACCAATTATATCTGAACAAAAAATTTAACAAAAGAAAAAGCAGAAAACATGAACCACAATAATTGTACGTTATCAATTATTCAATAAAAAAAATATGAACCCGAAATATTATTCAATTGTTACCAAACAACTTAATTCACCGAAAGGCCTAAATACATAATTTTCGATGAAAAACTATCATCCCCAACTTCTATAACTTGCATCTTCAACATAAAATTGAGCTTATACTTGTGGGTTGTGGCATTGAACTTCATATTATTTTACCCAATCACAAAATTTCTCATCACATATAGCAGTCCGTCGCGAATCAATAACTTAAATGTCTTAGCCAAACTGCTTTTCACACATGTATAAATTCTTTCACCCTAATAAAGATTTTAAAAGCATTTTGTGTAAGAAATTGTGATTACTACTCCACAATGGAAGTGTTTTGACAATAAATTTATATGCTAATTAGTAGACATGATAAAAAAAAAAAAAAAGAAGAAGAAGAAGAATGTCTACCAATGTAAAATACAAAGTGACGACATATTTTAAACTTCTTTATGATTTTAAAAATTGCAGTAAGAATTATTCAAGATCTTGATAGATCTTTGTATTTCTAGTATACTATTAATATTTTTTCGACCCTTTTTTCGGTCGATCTGGCGAATAAATTGACGGCTAATCAGATCTAACGTTTCGGCATTATGATCGACGGATAATTTATAAAAAAAAATTTCGTCTCGATTTATAAATATATTGTCGAATTTGAACAAATATTTTTTTTTCTATGCTTGAACAAGAAATACACTTTAAAATCTAAATGATGATGCAAACGTAATAAGGTACGAGTTTTTGTCATTTTTCTGGTTCTACATAGTTTTTCTATGTAGACAGGATAAAAACACAAAAAAAAAAAAAAATGTCTAACAATGTAAAACACTAAGTGACAATAGATTTTAAACTTTTTTATGATATTAAAAATCGTAGTAATATTGAGCGTACAAGATAAAAGTATTAAAACACACACCACTGATCTCCTGCCCTCTTGTGGGGCAGGAGACCAGCCTTGTTAAAACACATGATGTCCTATTTTACATAAACTGCATGAATCGAGCAAGTAAATAATGATGCAAATTGTTCTATTTGTACAACTAATGCATGAATTGAGCTCAATTATTATTATTATTATTATCTTTTTGCGAAAAATCTTGAGATTTTGTATTTGTTGTTATATTCAATTCTTTATTTATATCATAATAAAACTTTCCCATTCAAATAACATGATGTCCTATTTGCAATCTTAATAGAATATTAATCACTTGAAATAATATACACAGTATTAAAAGAGCTTAAAAAATAGGACAAAATATCTATATATCAACGAATACCATCTCAAGACTGTACATCTCTTCATTGTTTCCGTAATTGGGTATTTCTCAAATGCGCACAATCCGAACTTTCACGGTCCATTGTGTTTTCTTTGGATTGATTTATTCGACCAAATTAAAAATCGGCGCCATTCATTTAGATGAGGTTACAGCCAACGTAAATGGGAAAAAAAAAATTAGAGGCAAAAATTTTAAATTCCTTTTATACACAATTTCGAAACACAAATGGAGACTTATATAAACAAAAACATACCTGCTAACAAACAAATCACGTATTTTGTTGTAGTTTTTTAATATTAAACTTACTGATATATATATATACACCAAAGCACGATTTCTAATCATGTCAAAGGCAAAAAAAGTGTAGAAACTATTTACTGCTTCAAACGTGAACTAATGCATGTTGGAAATCATCATGATGCATTGGGAATATGAATTGTCATTTTATGGTGCATGACTTTTTGTTAGGTTGAATGCATAATTTTCTTACTTTAGTGTTAATCAAAAAACGAATCATACATATATAAAAAATTTAATTAAGTCTTTAATTTAATCATGTTACTAATACAAATCACTAATATCTTAAATTTTAATTAAGAATTTAATTTAATCATATTACTAATACTAATAACTAATATCTTTTATATGCGATCAATATCATTATTATTAATATTTAGATAACAATTTTCTATCATATTAATATTATATGTGCATTCAATACAATAATAAATTGTCAAACAATACGTGCATTTAATACGTGCATTCAATAATATACGTAATAATAATGTACGTGCATTTCTAGTACAATACGTGCATTCAATACGTGAATAATAATATACTTGCATTCCTAGTACAAATATTATGGAGGAAATTTTGGAGGGAAAAGCTTTGCGAATGTTTTGGCGGCTATCTTTTTTAATATATTAATAAGATAAGATAAGATAAGTGACTAAAATCAATTTATTGCTAAATGCACAATATTTCATGACGTTAATCATATGTTTCTATTTAGATTGGCTTTGATTGGTGCCCATATGGTGATCAGGGATCATGTACTCGCTCAGTTTCATTCAAGTTTATTTCTTGTCAATTCTGTGCATAATTTTGGACATTTTTCAAGTTTATTAAATTCTATTTCTTTAGAACTTTTGCATTTGAAGCAAATACCAATAACAAAAGCATTTGTACTATAAGTATTATATTAAAAAAAAAACTTGAGCGCTATGCTATTAAATACATAATAGTAGATATGTTGTGTGCACCGCACATGACTCTACTAGTATATATAAAGTGTAAATATACCCGACGTGGAGGTTTTATTTTATATATGTTCCTAAATTATTTTCTTTAAGGATAAATATATTCATACCACATTTTTTATAAGTACACTAAATTTAAATTGCATAAAAGGTCCATAATCTTACTTATTATTATATTTATGTCTCTAATATTTTTTCATCAAATTCTTATCATCATCATTTCATTAATTAGTATATATTATGAACTTCCAGTCAAAATATTCTATTAAGAAAGAACAAAAAGACTCATTTTCTCATCGTATTTTTAAATAAGCAAATAAATAAATAAATATAAAAATTCGATTAAATATTTGTCTCTCGTTTTAAAGCACACTAATAAAATATTTAGAGGAAAATCATTAGTATGAACAAAATGTGTTAATTAATAGATGTTAAATATAAAAATTCGATGAAAAAATTAAGGACATAAATGTGACAATAAATAAAAATTAAGAACTTTTATACAATTAAAATGTAGTGCATTTATAATAAAATGTAGTGCGAATATAACCACCATTTCTTTAATTACCCTTAAACAAAACCTTTTAAAAATTGAAAAAAAATTCTTTTTCATTTTTTTTTTCGAAACATGAGATGAGATGCTAATATAACAAAATAATATACTTAGGGTTGGCAAACGGATTGAACGGCACGTGGGCTTGTTTATGGATGAGCACCGGGTTAGACCGAGTTCCTATTTTTTTTTTTTTATGAATAAAGCTGGCTCGGCTTGTAGAAAACGCGAGCCGACTCATGTTTTTGTCATTTTGAATTTTTCTAGTTGTTTAGCAAAAATTCTTTCAAAAAATAAAATTAAAAAAAACGAGTTGTTCATGTGTAACTTGGCTTAGCCCGTTGTCATCCCTAAGTATATTTCATGCATGTTTGTTGTGCTTAAAAAATAAGTAAATTTGTTTTTTTAAGTAGGTAAGATTATGCTTTTAAAAATGCTAAATTTTATAGTAAAAGTTTAAAAAAAAAAAAAAGAACTTTCAAATTGCTTTGGACGAATCTGTTCAGATGATGATCACCTTTCAAATGGCATTTTACTTTCAAATTTTATAGTAAAAGTTTAAAAAAGAAGGTTTCTTCGGATGATGATCAACCGCTTCATGATTCTTCATGATTCAAGGACGAAACTGTTCTCGTCCGGGAAGGATGATGTAGCCACAATGGCTTTGGACTTCGTCCTAAAATGAACACCCCGAAAAGCCAAGTGGTGACGTATTTGGACATGATCGTCACACGCAAACAAATACTGGAGACACATTGCCCACCACCAGAAACAGACTTATTTTCGGTTTATGTTATGTTTACTTATATTATGTTTTACTTTAATTAAAAGTTTGATTAAAAAAATTTAAAGTCAAAGTCAACACTTAATTTTTACCACACATTTCATGGGACTCACAACTTTTTACAACTTTTCAATCACGCATTTCATCAATTTTTAACAATTTTTACCAAAAATCTGATTTTAATAAAAATTAATCACACCCTTAATTCGATAGGGTGTTTTAGACTTTTAAAAACTTTTTTATGTTTGATTAAAACCTAAGACAAGTCATCATATTTCATTAATTGTTTATTATTATCAATTGAAAACATTGGATTAATTCTCTCATTTTTTATGACCCAATTGACAATCTTTAGTTTATAAGTAATCAAATTGAAACAAATTGAATTAGAGTTTTATTTTTAAAAAAAAAATTGAAGAAACTTCTGTGACCCCTAGTGTTTTTTACATACCTAGCAAAGTACACTAAGTCAAACGGAAGTTGGAAATACGAAACAACACAAATTTTTTAAGTGAAACATGTTTCTAGGGGGTTCGCATGACAATTCAAGGAAAATTTGGACAGTTGGCGTAGTTATAGACTTATTTGTGCAAATATAATAGAAGGATAGGGATCAATTTGCACTTCTTTAAAGGTTGGAGACCAATGGTCGCACATCACCTCCCATCCTTTGACCCTGTAGCTAGTATACAATCCTAGTTACAACGAAAGACATGAATCCTATATTAACATTAATATTCCAAATTGCCTATTTTAACTTCACCTCCCAGTTCCAACAAAAGACGTGAATCCTGTATAAACATTAATATTTCAAACAAAGAAAAGCAAAAACTTATTAACAATTATGAATATGATTCCTCTAGGGTATCGTTTTGAACCTATGGATGAAGAACTCATCCGTTATTACCTCACGAAAAAGGCAAAAGGACTGCCGTTGCCGTGTAACTGTAGTATCGTGGAAAGAGATCTTTATGGCCAAAATGCCAATCCATGGAATGTGTTAGGCGATAATAATCCTTGGGATACTTTAATAACATGGGACAAAGATCGAATCAAGATGACAAAGAAAACTATATATGTTTTTACCAAGTTGTCGAGAAGTGGCATGAAATTAAGAACTGAAAGAAGAGCCGGTTGCGGGACATAGGGTGGCCAAACCGGGGCTAAATGGTGAAATTATAGGCTCTAGCAAAATGTTCAATTTTGAAGTAAAGAAAGACTCTGATGAAATAAAAAACATTAATGGACACTGGATTATGCACGAGTACTCTCTTGAGGGTGTTCCTTTGGAAGATGAGGCGAGCAAGAATTACGTGATTTGCAAAATAACGAAAATCTTGAAGGATCGAAAACCCGAGAATTGTCGAGGAATTGGGCAAGAAAAGATCAAGAACAATGGAAGACTGGCCGCATGCAAACAAGAAGCAAAAGGATCAAAATTGTTTTAGGGATGATGAGTATGACATGGAAGAGATATTTAATTGCTTGGATCCTATACTGCCAGAGAGCTATTTGCACATACCGACAGACGACTAGAGCCTCAATTATGATGAATTTTCTTGTTCTTATATTTTAGAATTTATTTTGTTTCGTAGTGGTGCGTTGATTTTGTAATGTTTTTTCCAGGATTTGCCTTTGATTTTGTAGTGTTTTTTCCAAGATTTATAAGTTCAAGAAAATTTTCATAATTATTCTAAATTAGGAAGGCAATTCAAATTTGAACAATTTGGCATATGAATGGACAGAAATTGAACAATTTTCATCAAGAAAACTCTCTTATCATTAATGGAGAGCAGTCGATGGATTGCTACAGTAGCAAGCATTTGGATTCAATGCAGTTGCGGTGCATCATACGCTTTTGGCATATATTCTCCACTCCTAACTTCACCACCACCGACAACATCCCAAAGGTCCCGACCATGTAGGTAAGACTTCATACATGTTTCCCACGTGTTGTAGTTTTTGTTGTTGAGCTTCTTGATGCCACCAACAACTTGAAGGTCACCCATCGTGCCAGCAAGACTTCAACTATACCGGACAAGCTTGACTAACAAACTTGCAGAGTACCAAACTCCTCACGACTCAAGATAGCTCCACCAAGAACGATCCCTGACCGTCCTGCTCTGATACCAATTGTTAAGTAAAATTTAGAGTACACAACTCTAAACTTACTAATATTGGACCCAAACAAGTAAACAAATTACTTGTATTATACCCACAATAAAAGACACTACAACACTTTCCAAAGACCACTCACAATTTGAAGAGAAATAAACACTCAATAGGGAGTTCACAACTTACACTCAAGACACACACTCAAACTAACACTACAAATGCTTATATTTTTGGAGGATGCCTAACTCAAATGCAATGGAGGATATTTATAGTCCTCATCATGCATTCTACACCATTCTACACACTTCTCATTTCTAGATTCTTCTACAATTTTTTCTTAAAAATGTATTCCTTCCACATTTGTTGAAAAGCTTCTAGATAAAATGGATTTGGACCTTCCACATTTGTTGAGAAGTTTCTCGATAAAAATGGATTTGGACTTTGTAATGGGATGGGGTTGATCTTCAACAGTGTGGTAGTAATCCGTCGTTCATATTCATTAGTTACGATTCGATATTGGTAGTGAGTTTTAACGAAAATAAAAATAAATTCAATTTTATATATATTTGTGCCGAAAAACCGTTTCAATCCGTGTTGCCAATGATTTTCTTGTTCATCTTTATTTTGTTTTAGTAATATATACTTAGATTGTGGTGAATTGATTGAGTAGTCTAATTTCGAGAGTTATTTGTCATCTTCACCATATAATTATTTTGGTATAATTAATAAAGAAAATTATGTTTTTATTAAAAGAAATGTGGATATTTGTGTAATTAGCCATGCGAACCTTGATCTTTTGGTTGTTGTTTATTGCGATGCTATGTAAAATGGGCTCGGGATTGGCCACAATAAACAATATCAGCCAAATAGGAGAATCACTCAGTTATACATCAGTCAAGAGAAGTACATTGGTTTCTCTATGGAGCATATGGAATTTTCTCTGGCTTTTTGGTGCTGGATATGTGTCTGATCTTCGGGTTTCTAGTTGCATTGGTCTTGTTTATAAAGACAAGAGGACTCTACAAGATTGTAATCTTAAGACGCCTACGAAATTCTAGAAGAGGTTGAAGATGCATATATTAGCTTGCGTAAGGTTTTTTCCTGTAAGAGTGATTGGTTATAACTACAACATAGAAGAATCAGGTATAGGGAATTAATTTGGCTGTGCTCATCGTTTCATGATATCGTTTCCATATTGGCGCCTCTCAAGTCTTTTTGGGTTTCTAGTTGCCTTTGTTTTGTTTATGAAGACAATAAGGCTCCACAGAATTTTTACTGAAATTCGTATTTCTATGTTTCATATTTTTAGCGAGTTTTGATATACAATTCAAGGAATGTATGTAAATGAGTTTTGTTTTTAGGGTTAATTATACTAATGGTCTCCATTCTTTTAGGTTTATAATGATTTGATCTCCATTCTTTTTTTTAGAAGGTGTCATTCTCATTCTTCCATTTATACTCACAGATGGTCCCCAAATTACTATTTTTCACTATTCTAACAATTCTTGGACAACTTTACCCCTTGACTTAAATAAATTAAAATGATGGGAAATAAAAATACAATGAAAATATTGTAATTGGACCTTTAACCTTTTTAAAAGTACAAATAAATCCTAAACTGTTTTATTTTATTCAAATAAGAATTCTTCCCCAACTAAAAAAGAATCACACCCACACCCACCCACATAAATAAACTTGCACCTTGCATGTTTATTTTTTTTAAAAAAACTAATAATAATGCATTAATGCTTATCTGTTACTGTTAGAACCCAGTTTATAAGAAGACACCATAGTTTTGTAAATCTCAAAGACTAATCTGTTCTCAAATTCAGTTGTTGAATAACCCGTTTGAATCTGACGAGATTTGGGGATTCTTTTTTATCCCAAAAAATTAATTCCAGAGCTTGTGTTTCTTACCAGCTTAAGCATCATGTTCATGTATGAATTATTCAACTTGCACCACAATTTCAATGGCGAACTGAGTTTCAAACGCAACTTCCAGGTTATTTTAATCCGCCATGAACGCTTTTTTTTGCTTCTTGATCCAAACCTAATCGATTTTTCAGTATTTTTAACGGATAATCTGCTGTAACCCTTTCTATTCCATTTTTTCTTCTGTTGAAGCTCCCGTTGGATGAACTCGGATTAATCATCTCCATTGATATCATATCAATTTGTGTGTGTATGCATGGCGCCAGTGTGGTGACGGGAGAGGGATTAGGGAGGCTAGGTGTTTTTCTTTTTTCCTTTTATTTTATTTTTACCCAAAAAAGATTGAATGCAAACAGATGGTGGGGTGGGGTGGGGTGGGGTGGGGTGGGGTGGGGAAGAATACTTATTTGAATAAAATAAAATAGTTTAGGATTTATTTGTACTTTTGAAAAGGTTGAGGGTCCAATTGTAATATTTTTATTGTATTTTTATTTTCCATCATTTTAATTTATTTAAGTCAAGGGGTAAAATTGTTCAAGAATTGTTAGAATAGTGAAAAATTGTGATTTGAGGACTATCTGTGAGTATAAATAGAAGAATGAGAATGATGTCTGCTAAAAAAAAGAATGAGGATGAAATCGTTACAAACCTGAAAGAATATGGACTGTTAGTGTAATTAACCCTTATTTTTATGATGTTAAGAATATTTCTGTCTAATCATTTATTTGTTAATCTTGTCTAATCCTATCTAATTTTGATTATCTAATTCCTTGTACTCAAAAATAATGTATACGAAACTAGAACGATTATAGAATAAAAAAATATTAAATTTAATGAGAGTATGAGTCGATAAACCTATTTCCTTTTCTCTTAAATTTGATGATCATGTGGAAATTGATTATGTAATTAATTAAAATGAATTGACAGTTATGTGTACCTTTAATGTAATCTTTGTTTCACATTCGCCCTAAAAATTATCTTTATTATTTTTATTAACGGTATGTTTGTGTTTTGGTATTTTTTTTATGTGTTATCTTTATTATTTTTATTAGCTTGATGACGGAATTTAATTTTTTCAGGGAATACTTCCAATTGGCAAAACACTTTGACAATTCTAATGCTTGGTGATCCCTCTTAATAAGAAACTGGCAATGTGGTGGCCATGGGTATGTCAAACTTGTAATTGGTAAGAATTTTTTGTGAATTAAAATATGTTATTACACTTTTTTCATTTTGCTGCAGGTTGCTTGAAGGGGTTTTCCTTTAAATGGAGCCAAATGGTATATTGTCTCTTCTTTTTATATTAGTTAATTCTTGATGTCAAAAATATTATTACTGATTAACTATTGCTTTGTTGTTGCCATTACATTTTAGTAGATATCTATTTACAAAGAACTTGATCCAACAATTCGTCTGCTTATTCTTAAAGCACTTTGTGAAATTCGAGCTGATATATTCCTTTGAAACTTCCTTATTCTTATGGTGATATGGGTATTTTATATATGAATTTATTAATACACAACTATTTATTCTAGAATACTTTTTTGGGTTATTATTATTATTTTTTTGTTGACTTTGTAACTGTATTTGGAGTAGTTTTAATTTATCAGATGATAAATTACAAGTTCCAATCTTATGATTTTGCTAAGAACTTCACTAAAAAAAATTCAATTTACTCTTGATATTTCTCAACGTGTTTATTTTCTTTAAAACAAGTTGATATCCCATCCTATATCAATCCTCATTATCATGTCATAAATTTGTGAACTAGGTCTTGCTCATGTATGTTATATTCAATTCACTGTACTTTAAATGAGATTGATGAATGATGTATTAGAATAATGAATTTCATATCGTACAAGATTTAAAACTAAAAAGTTTTGCTAAAATACAAGATTATTTTTCCTAAGCCCGAATAATAGTTGATTATATTCAAAGCAAAGTTATTGGTGCAAACTTTTTATTAGAAGATCTGACCATATAGAACAACATCTTTTTAATTCCGTGACTAAGAGTGCTTAAGTAGCTCGGTCTTTCTTTCCCGCTCTTCATTTAGGGTTCAAATTCCGTGATTTTCCCGTCTCTATAAAGTATAATCTCATTTCATCACCCTCTTTACTTTTTCATTTACCCTGACTTAATTTTAAGGTTAAATTCATAAACACATCACCGTTTTTTTGTTTTCTTGGGAGATTCATTTATGTTCATTATTTAGTGTTAACATATGCAAAGAGTTTCTGTTTTTTTTTTAATTTTTTTTATTTTGATGTTCGATTTTTTATAGGAGAAGTTTTTTAACAAGGCTTGCGTGTAGCGATTTCTAAAAGGCACAAGGAAGAAAACTGTGGAGCAGATGAGATATTGTCTTGCTTGGAGAAACTCCATTGGCACTACTACGTAAGTCTGTGTCTTTTTTTTCTTATGCTATTTTGGTTTGTCTCTTCTTCTTTTTTCTTGTCTTTTTGTTTTTAAGTTTACCCTCAAAATCTTGCTTTTATATAATTTTGAAATAGAAGTCCAAAGTACTGAAGAAACTGGTTAATGATTAAAGTAGATTATCCCCAAGAACAAAGGATAGACTTTTCACTATTTTTTATGCTTATTCAAATGATTTCAGAAAATTTAATTGCTGATACGTTATTGTTGAGCTTGCTGAAGGCATATCTTATGTTGCTGGTCATCACAATGAATCAAGACATGTTATGGTAATTAATTTTCTTTATCTATCTCCTTTTCTTTTTCACTTTGCTTTTAATTTATTTTTCCTATAAGCAATAATTTGTGTACAATTTGTGTTTCTTATTGTCTTTCTTACTTACAAATTTTCCACATAATGCAAGATTAAAATTCTACTCGTAGAAACAGTCAGACATTGTTTTATCTATTTGTGGAAATGGATCTTTTTTTTCTTTGACATTTAACGATAAGACATCGTTTGGTACACGATAGTGTGCACACTTTTATTAAAAGTTAATTTATGTTATAGTTGTGGTGGTCCAAGATAAGACATAATGAAGATTGGTTCACTGGTAAAATGTGATTATGTTCTTCTCTGCAATTACATTCATATGACAATATGTGCTTATTTGTTTGGGTGTCAAAATTACACAGAATTTTTAGTTTGGAGTACTCCAGAATAGTGGAAAATAAATTCGTAACACAGTAGTATATGCAAAAAGCAAGTATTTGTAAGAATGGTAATTTATTGAAAGTTAAATTTGATAAAAACAAGAAAGATGCTTAATCTCTTGAAATGTTGTAGATAATTTTAAACACTCTTCTCAATTTCAATTGTCATTGTTTTGGACTGTTAGATTTTGTTCAAAATGTCAACACATCATGAATCTAATGTGTACTTTCTCATTTCACCGTGCTTGTTATTAGCGGATTTATTTCTCTTAATAGTTTTTGCTCGGTTTAGTATCATATTTAGGTTGAAACTATTTCTTTTTTATTTGTGCTACTGACTTGAGTTTGACTTTTTTAGGAAGCTAAGCAGGCACTGCCTGGTTGAGAAGTACAAATATTGCATGCAAAATATAAACTTGAACTCTTACATTGAAGCTTGGTCAAGCTTTCCAACCTAACCCTTGCCAACAACATCTTGGTAGGTCTAATTATTAGATAGCTATACGTTTTGTCTTGTTGTTTAATTACAAACAGAATAAATTTTGACGTCTGCCTCAAATAGTAGAAAGCTAATATTTTTGTTATTTATTACTTTGTTGCTATTAATTATAATAATTGTTTTTTTTTAATTTTCTATTTTGAAATGATTTATACACTTTATTTTAAAATTTTATGTATTGTTTTTCTATTTTCAAATGGCAAGTGAAAACTTTAATTTCTATTCAAGTATTTTTGGATTGAAGTTATGGCATTGCATGATGAAATGGAGTTAAACATTTCTATCCAAGAGACAAAAAGTAGTCGAACAGATCAAACACCGAACAAAGCAACAAAAACAAGGTACTGAAATAGATGAGCCTATGGAAAAAGCCAAAGCCCCACTAGGAATAAAGAAGGCTCGTCGGAACATAAAATGTGTAAATTAATTTTTGTTAGTATTTTTTATGTTAAAAAAATATAATAAGATTAGTTTAATGTCATAAAATTATACACGCCATTTTTTTTTATTTCTTTAACATAATTTTTATTTAAGTTTTTCACATCACATAACAATTACATATATCTAAAGTGTAATAATTTTATATTTTTCTCTTATGAAAGATTTAATTGACACGATTATAGTGATATATTTAATATGCTAAATTAAATATTGTTTAATAAATGTATCGGACTTATTTGTACATTTTGTAAATGTTAAAAATTCAATCGTAATTTTTTGAAACTAAAATTAATAGTATTTTTGTCTTTTTTATTAAATAAATACCAATTGCGCATCAAAATATATAGGTTAGGGACTGTTGTGCCAAAAAATAAAAGTTAAGAACCATTTGCGCTAATTTTTCACTGAAATTATAATTTAAACATTCCCAAGTTGATTAATATTTGTATCGCTAAACTTAAGAAATTATTTCCTCCGTCTTAGAAAGATATATATTTTTTCCATCCATCCTAAATTATATGTCACTTTTTTTGTAGAGTATAATTGATTTCTTAGTTTTCTAATATATTTCTATTTAAAGTATTTTGTTATCAACAAAGTATGAACTGGTTTTAACTTTTAATAGAGTAATAATTTTAATATAGGGGTATATAAAAAAAAAGTAGTTAAATAAATTTGTGCAAAAATCTATTTTTTCATAGGAAGTATTGTATTTTGATCGTTCCGTCCATGTCCAACAACTATGTCATCCTTTTCATAAGTCAAACTAATGGTCAATTGGAAATAGATTGCACGATCTAATTGTAGTATACTTAAAGTAGCTGGTGGACAATTAGAAATGGATGAAATGACTAAATTATAATATAATTAATGTACAATGATCAACTTGAACAAAATAATATTAATGGCCTGCATAAAACTTCGCTTAAAATTTAGCACTTGTTTAAAAATGCTTAAATTATAATTTTAACTAGTCAAATATATTTTTTATCTATATATTTAATATGACTTATAATTTATTTTTTATCCACACATTCACCCACAATTTATTACCGAACGTAAAAAAATTTTGTCTATTAAAAATAGAAAAAATAGTTCTTTATCCATATGTCACAAACGTCACTATTTCTTCACAATCAAACCCCCTAAAACGAAACCCCCATCTCTCAATCATTTGCAGATTTTCACAACCCCTTTATCATTACTGTAAAATCATAGTCCACTGTTTTAATCAATAGATAGAATAAACAAGTGGCTAAAAGATATTTTCATTATTCTTGCGGTGATTATTGGAAAAAATTTATCGTGAAGAAGGCAGCTCCGCCTCTCCGATTCAGTGGCTCTGTAGTATTTAAGATTCTATTCTCCGTCGGCAAGATATTCGATCAGGTACGGTCGAATTCCAGCGCAACATAAACAATAGACCAGTAATATAAGTATATAAAAAATAACTTTAACACCATAAAACATACGCTAAATTTGGACTTTCGTATTGATATCGATCAAAATTCTTAAATGAAAACCAAAGATATGCTATAGAAACCCAACACCGTAAAAAAAAAAAAGAAAAAAAAAAGATAGGAGTATTTTTTTAAATTGGGACTTTTACACTTTGTACTTACCAATTTTAAAATAATTCCAAATATAACAAGTTAACAAATTTATTTTAAAAATACTACATTCCTAAAATTATATTAATTAATAAAATAATAAATTAAAATCAAATATATACCACATGAATTCCCACGTGAATTCTAAATAACTTTTATCTATATTTACTACTTGAGTTCTTAATTATTTGCACGATAAGTCTTTTATCTTTATAATATATCCACTTTAGTTCATATACTTTTTCTTTCATTTCAATTTCGTCCTCTTTGATTTGCAACTCAAGTTCTTCAAATTTTAGATTTTTGCAAGTTGGTCCCCATATTTATATTTTTATATCAATTTAGTCATTTATAGTATCACTATTTGATACAGATGTTACAAATGATGTTGTGTATCAATGTTTAATACAGATGTTACAAATGATATTTTGTATCACTGAATATGTTACTGAATATGTTACAGATTATATTATGTTATTTTACACATCACATGTTATATGAATTGATATTCTATATCACTGATGTTACATATGTTACAAATGATGAAATCAATAGTTTTATTTGTTAAATTTGTCATTGTGTTACATATATATATATATATATATATATATATATCATACTGATGTTACACATTATCGATAGGGTTTTAGAGTCCAATGTGTATATTAATACGAACTTGTTGAAGTTTAGAATTAGTTTTGCAGTTGTAACAGTTTTTGTTTAGTATCGCAATCTGATACAGATGTTATAAATGTATTGTGTATCACTGTTTGATACAAATGTTACAAATGATATTTTGTATCACTGAATATATTACAAATTATATTATGTTATTTTACACCGCACATATTACATGAATTGATATTTTGTATCACTGATGTTTTACATCTCAATTTGTAACACAGATTATTACAAAAAATTATTTGTAACATTTGTATCAAACATTGATACACAATATCATTTGTAACATATGTATCAAATAATGATACTATAAAAGACTAAATTGATATAAAAGTATAGATATGAGGATCAACTTGTAAAAATTTAAAAGTTAAAGGATCTGAATTGCAAATAAAAAAGATGAAATTGAAATAAAAGAAAACGTATAGAGACTAAATAGAAATATTATAAAGATGAATGACTTATCGTACAAATAATCAAAGATTCAAACACCAAATTTAATTTACTGATTGAGTTACCATATATTATTTAATATAATAATTTTAAAAAAAGCAGTATTTGTAAAATAAATAAAACAAAAATGATTTTTTAGAATTATTAAAGTGATTTATTTATATAAAAAAAACACTTTTAAATTTTATTCGACCACCATACCTAGGACCTGTAAATCCAGCAAATATGGGCCTGATCCAGGCTGTCTGAAGATTGTCCAGTCCACGCACAAAAAAAATCCAAATTTTTGTTCAGTCCATTTAAAAAATTTGACTCCGTCCAGCTCAACTTGTTGTTTCTCTCTCTTATCATTCATTTATCATTGAAAATAATAATTAAAAAACACACACACAAAAAGAAAAAAAAAAAAAAAAATTCAGAATTAAACGACCGACCGATCCCTCTTTTCGCTTTTCTCCGATCTGGTAATTTTTCTGCATTTCTCCATCTAAATTCATCATTATTATTTTTTTTTTAAATTTCAAATTCTTGACGTTGTGATTTCTCCTATCCTGAAATAAATATATATATATAGGATTACTTTTTTGCCAGGGTTTTGTTATCTGTTTATATTTGTGAAGAAAAGGAAAATTGAATCAAATCAGATGGCCGCTCCACCCGCCAGAGCTCGAGCTGATTATGATTATCTCATCAAGCTACTGTTGATCGGCGACAGTGGTACGTGCTTTTCACGCGCTCACAATTTTAATGTATTTACATTCTGATTTGAAATGTGTGAACACTTTTTTGTATTTGATATTTGATTTTTTGGCTGGGGTGATATTTAAGATCTTTTTATTATTTATTTGATAGAGCTTTTTGTGATAGCCTGATAGGAAAGCATAACATGTCATTTGATTTGCACGTAATTTGTGTTTAGCTTATTGGTTGCTTGAGCCTATAATTCTGATAAGTGATATAAATAAACGCGGGTAATTAAATATTTTCAGTGTTGTTCTTTTGGATAAAATTACAGTCTTTTAGAGTTATGTATGCACATGTTTAAGGCTAGTTGTCTAATGAACTGTTGCAGATTATATGCTTATGTTTGCTGGTATGCATGTGTATTTATGAAATTTTTAATTTTTAATTATCCAGAATTAAATTTGTTGAGTTTTTTTTTTTTTTTTTGATGTATAACTGAGGATTTCAGTACTTTTTGATCACCAAAATTGTAGGAATCTGAAAAGTGTAATGACTAGAATTTAAGTTTTGAGGTAAGGGAACAAGCCACGGTATTAAATATTCTAAAGGATAAGTTTCTGACGTTCTTTGGAGGCTCTGGTAAATGTTTTACTTGACACGAAGATGATAAGTTGTTGCCTAGACTTTAGGATAATTAATGAAATCATGATCTAAGACAAAGTGTGCTTAAATTTATATAATTTTAAAAATTGGTTGAGGCTGTGAGATTTTGTAATCTGGTCTATAAAATCATGTTTACCCTGAAATGAGTAAAGCCCATCTGAAGGTGGTCTCCATTTGATCCACTTTCAGGATAACTGGTTGTTAATTGTCGTCCTCGTGAATGTTCGAAACCCGTGATTTTGATGACCAATGGAAGTATAGTGGTTCAGAAGAATGTGTTGGAACTGGGTGATAAAATTTATCTTCAGCTGACTTAAAAACCTTTCGTAATACTGTAATCATTTTCCAAACTCAATTGTATGGGAAACAAAGCTTTACTTCTTGTTATTGTTGACTGAAGAACCTTTGTCTGCACATCTTTTCAATTTTGCTTATTTCTGGTCTAGTTATTCTGTTTTCTGGTAAGATAATAAATTTTTCTGTTTAAATTGTAGTTTCACATGATTGAGATTTTAGACACATTTCAATAATTTATTTTTCAGGTGTGGGTAAGAGTTGCCTTCTTCTACGGTTCTCCGATGGCTCTTTCACCACCAGTTTCATAACCACCATTGGGTAGGTACTTTCAAATATACCATAAGTTCCTCCAGTTTGGCTTTTCCACGCTCATCTGCCTGCTGTATCTGATTCTGTTTTCTCATGCAGCATTGATTTCAAGATAAGGACCATTGAACTGGATGGGAAACGAATTAAACTACAAATTTGGGATACTGCTGGACAAGAACGATTCCGAACTATCACCACTGGTATGCATATGATCAATGCAGAAATTTACTCCCTTTTCCATCTCATTTCTCTAGATACAATTGCACAATGTTTTTGTGCAAATGCTTTAAAGTTTAAGATTGCAGAGGGAACACTTGAAAATTCTCTAGATGCATTTATATGCATGAGAGTAGCAATTCCTTAGGTGCCATGTGGATATCTGAGACGAAAGTAGAGGAAAGAAAATTATTTTTCTAGAATGATTATATCCCATATTACTTCAGGAACCAAATACTTGTAATTCATGGAAAAAGATTTACTAAACTTTTTTGGGTCAGGAAAAACAAAAAATCTTCATAGATGCATTTTATTACTATTCAATCTAGTTTTGAGAAACAGGTTACTCAGTATGTTCTCTTGGTCAAATATTCATATTTGCCTGTTAATGTGCATTTACATTTTAAAAAGAAATTTGTACCGCAACTAGACTCCAGGGGATATTTCAATTTGGGAGAAGTTGATCTCGATAGTAAACCATGTCATGAACTACATACATATTTTGTCTTTACTCGTTATCTATCTGCATGTAGCTGTTGAGATTCTCCACAGCATCATTCTTCTCTCTTGAAATTGCCGAGCTTTCTTTTCCTGAGTAATTTCTTCTTCTGCAGCTTACTACCGTGGAGCAATGGGCATATTGCTGGTGTACGATGTGACTGATGAATCGTCCTTTAACAGTAATTACTCCCTATTCTTATCATCCTTTTTATTGACTTCTAATTATCCCTTACCTCATTTGTCCAGTAGAAGATTTTTTTTATTTGTTTGTTTGAATCCTTGAATTCTTACTTTTCCTTTAATTGTCACTAATTTTTGTTATTGCATTTCAATTTTCAATTGCACAACTAACTTTTCATGATGTAGTATGTTCTATCTTGTCAAATGACCAAAAATGACTTCTGCCTTTGTATAGACATTAGGAATTGGATCCGAAACATTGAGCAACATGCTTCTGACAATGTCAACAAGATATTGGTGGGTAACAAGGCTGACATGGATGAAAGCAAAAGGGTATGCTCTCTCCCCTCCCCCCCTCCCCCCTCTTATATATATATATATATAGCATGTGTACATTAGGCATGCATGTCTCTGCTGGTTTGCATGGGGACTCATGGAGCATTGTTCTGATGGGGAATATGTAGAGGTCAATTAACTCGGAATTTGACGAGCATTATTATATGTATATCAAATTATATTTCATTCAATAGATGAAACTCCAAGAATTAAAAAAGCAGGTGAAAAGTGATGGAAAGGAATATAAAGATGTTACAGCAGAACGATTAACTACAGACAGATGCATATCATTCCCATGCAACTTCGCAGGGGTGTATGCATATGTGGGACTTGGGAGCATTGCTCTGACGGGGGATATGTAGAGCTCTAAATGACTTGGAATTTGGCAAGCATCGTTTCATGCAAATCAAATTATACTAAACTGATGGATTTAAAATTCCAAGCATTGGAAAAAGCAGGTGAAAAGTTATGGGAAGGCATATAAAGATGCTTTTCCAGAGAGGTTAACTTGTCTCAGATGCATATCATTTTATTGTTTTATGATGTGCATACATATTTCTAATCTAGCTTTTTTTTTTTCTGTTCTAAAATTGATCTGACCCCACTCTCTTCTATAGGCGGTTCCTACCTCCAGGGGTCAAGCACTGGCCGATGAGTACGGAATTAAATTCTTTGAGACGGTAAGTTGTACTTGTTGCTGATATTGGAATTATGTACAAAGAATTCAGTCTTAATAACATTATGTAAACAGAGCGCAAAGACAAATATGAATGTGGAAGAGGTTTTCTTCTCAGTAGCCAGGGATATAAAGCAAAGACTTGCTGAAACTGACTCGAAGGCTGAGGTATCGAGTGCTTGTTTCTACCTGTTGGGAATGTATTTTTGTGTTTGTGCATAATCTTGGGCCTGAACTATCTGTTTTTGGGTTTTTGCAGCCTCAAACCATTAGGATTACCCAACCGGACCAGACAGGAGGGGCTGCTCAAGCTGCCCAAAAATCAGCTTGCTGTGGATCTTGAGGGATTGCATTGGAAATAGGATGATGACCAGATACGTCCTTAAATTGACCATTTTGACGGAGGAACTAGTTTTATTATGACAATATCGGTGTTACTCCTATTGTTATCCCTCATTATTTGTAGTTGATTCACAATTGTGTTTTGGTGGCCAGATCTTTCTTATGAATGTTTTATTGGGTTTGACTGTTTTAACTTTTGGTTAAATGATTTCTATTTCTTTTGAGTGTAAAGTTTTATACAATCGAACCAAAGAAAATGGGAAAAACAAGTGTGAAGTTGTTAATAGTGTCTCTTTATCTTGTTTGAACAATTTGAGGTGTTGTGTTATCTACCACGCCCCCCGCCCCCCGCCCCCACGCCCCACCTAACCTTGCTCCCCCTGTTTTTGTTCCCTGAATCTATTGAAGCAGTTGGGTTCTGCTTTAACTGTTTTGAAGTCTTGAAGCTCGTTATGAACATTTTCAGACATCCCCATGAGCCATAATATCTTTATGATGAAACTGTATCTTGGAAAAGTGTAATAAAATGTTTGTTTCTCTTATTTTGCATCACTGTTACATTTTGCAGTGACAACGGGGTCGTACCTTTTTATATTCAAAATATCATTTGATTGCTTCTGAACCGACACATTTCATCTTACATTTTGTAAATGATGGATTATTTCCTAGGACGCCTTGTGCATTTTTGTTATTGTCTTAAAATTACACCTTAACCTGTCTGCATATCTTTATTGAAGAGGATAAATGTCAATGATTCGACATCTGTCGACAGGTTTAGAAGTCTCCATAGAAAAGTTTGGAGTTAGATGTATTCTTGAAATTTTATTTTACTTAAAAAGTATTATTACCGGTGCAAACATTAAGGGTAATTTGCGGCCTTCATCCCCAACCTTTGAACTTTTGACATTTTTATCCCCATTCTTTATTTTTTGGCACTCATATCCTGAACCTTTCTTATTTTGGTGGTTGAAGTCCCAACCTTTGAACGTTTGTCACTTTTATCCTCATTCTTTATTTTTTGGCACCTATATCCTCAATCTTTCTTAATTTGGTGGCTGAAGTCCCCAACCTTTGAACGTTTGGCACTTTTATCCTCATTCTTCATTTTTTTGCACCTATATCCTTAACATTTCTTAATTTGGTGGCTGAAGTCTCCAACCTTTGGACTTTTGTATCATATTTTTAAATTTTTTAATTGAAACTTATGAAAAGTTTATTTAAAGTCAAGTTTTATGAGTAATTTTATCTATAAATGTTAATTTATTTAAATAAAACTTATTTTTACAAATTTTATGAGATTTTCTTCATTTTTTTGCACATATATCTTCATTCTTCATTTTTTTGCACTCATATCCTCAAATTGAGCATTAATCAAAATATAGTTTTCTAAATAAAACAATTTAATCTGAATAATACAATATTCATAAAATTGGTCGGTCATCGACCCAAAAAAGATAACGGGTCAAATATCAAAAGGTCGAATCAAGTCGAACCAAAGTTGACCTAGTTTCAATTAAAATTCAATTTTTTGTACCCATATCCTCATTCTTCATTTTTTTGCACCAATATCCCCAAATAGAGCATTAATCAAAATATAGTTATCTAAATAAAACTATTTATTTGAATAATACAATATTCAGAAAATAGGACTGACCATCGATCCGAAAAAAATAACGGGTCAAGGATCAAAAGGTCGAACCGGTTTCAATTAAAAAATTAAAAATTAATCTAAAAATATCATAAAATTTTTAAAAATAAGTTTTTTTAAATAAACCAATATTTATAGACAACATTACTCACAAAATTTGGATTTAAATAGACTTTTCATAAGTTTTAATTAAATAATTAAAAAATATGATATAAAAGTCCAAATGTTGGAGACTTCAGCTATCAAATTAAAAAATGTTAAGGATATGGGTGCAAAAAAATAAAGAATGAAGATAAAAGTGCTAAACGTTCAAAGGTTGGGGACTTCAGCCACGAAATTAAGAAATGTTGAGGATATAGGTGCCAAAAAATAAAGAATGGGGATAAATGTGCCAAACGTTCAAAGGTTGGGGACTTTATCCACCAAAATAAGAAAGGTTGAGGATATGGGTGCCAAAAAATAAAGAATGGGGATAAGAGTGCCAAAAGTTCAAAGGTTGGGAATGAAGGCCGCAAATTACCCAAACATTAATCCTTACAGCATGTTTGGGGAGGTGGGTCAACCCTGCCCCTGTCCTTATTCACCATTAGCAACACTTACAGCATGTTTGGGAGTAGGGGTGAGGAGGGTCAACCCGGCCCCTCCCCGCCCCCTAGACCCACCAATTTGCAGGGTGGGGCAGGGCGTCCCAATAACATGCCATTGCTCCGGTTTTCTTCTTAATTTTTGAATTGTAAATTAAAGCTAAAAAAAATGTTCATTAGTGCTAGGAAATAGGAAATTGTTTAATTTATATATTATTAGTTAACAATACAAAAAAGTACCAAGTTTCATGCTGCGTTTAAATGTTGTAATTTCACATGGTTCGAATTCCATTCTTAGCAATTTGGATTTTGTGATTTTATATTTTCTGGGAAAAAAAAATTATTAAGGGGTCGGGCCAAAACGGGGTGCCCAGTCTCAAGTTAAATTGTTATCCCTATTTAGGAGTATTTTTTTAGTTTATAAAATGTTCAAATAATATTTTTATTTACACATTTTAAAAGATTTATAATTTTTATTTATTTTTTATAATTTATAAAAAAATTTACCGAACAAGTACTAAAGAAGGGTAATTATAAATTGTCCAAATAAGACTCATTTCGTGAATTGGTGTGAGCCCGTTAACATTTTTCAGCAATTAGTTTGCTTCCTCCAGTTATTGTAGTCGGCCCATCTACATTCGTAGCCCAGCCCGAGTGAAAAGGATGAACCAACCAAGAAATCACACGTGTAATTGTTCATTTATTTCCGAGTCAAACAAAAGAATTAAACAAGCCCCCACCTTAGTAGAGAAGCAACTGAACAACTAGATAGGTATGCATAAAACCGACGTTATAGAGAGAGAAAATGGTGGACATATGTGAGTGGTGGGTTGGGTTTCAATTGGTGGACACCGCTAGAGAGAGAAAACCGAATTAGGTATAGGGTGGGTGGGGTGGTTGGGTAAATGACAACAAAAGTTTTAGAGAGAGAAACAGATTGTTACGTGTGAGTGGTGGAAAAAAGTGGTGGGGGGTTTGGGGTGGTGGTGGACCGGTGGAGTGGTGGTAAGTAAGTGGGGTTGGGGAAGTAGGGGGTAGGGGTATGGTGCATTATCCACTTTGCGCATGCTAGAATCATCATCCTCACCATTGATCAGTTAATCCTAGTCATCATCACCCACCCAACTCCACCCACTCAACCGCCTATTCTCTTTCTCACTACAATTACTGTTACTACTAAATTCAATGCCTCTATACCACCTCATGATATTAACCACCACATCAAGACTCTCACCAGTCACCACCACATCCAACCACCCCATCCTGCTATCGTGAGCTTCATAACAATGTTTTACCCCTTCCCATCCCCCTTAGCACAACAAACAGTCACCCATTTCCTCCTATTTCTTCGAGCATATCTCGTTCAATTTCCTCCGCCATCTAGCTAACGCGCGCTTCCTAAATCAAGTCCTCCTGCACCACCACCACCACCACCACCACCACACCCATGGCCTAAATCCGCCAATCCACGTTCCTGTCTTTGATTAAAGTTTTGTTTTTCCCCCAAGATGAGAACTTTTTCAACTGCAACCTCACTACCGCCTTGCTAACGTACGCCGCAATCGCCAATCGTACCCCCACCAACCGATCTATCCACCAGCAACGTCCCAGGTTGGCTAACGTGCGCCGTTTGTCTTGATTTCACTTTCCGGCCCATATCGTCCCTTCCAAACAAGCCATGTCATCCACCACAACCGCCACCACTCTCGCGGTGGCGGCCGCCGCCGACACGGTGGAAAAGCCTCCCCGGAGATTCCCACCGCCTTGCTGGACCCAAGAGGAGACGCTGGCTTTGATTGACGCCTATCGTGAGAGGTGGTACGCACTCCGCAGAGGGTACCTTCGCACGGCGGACTGGGATGCGGTGGCGGCCATCATCAACAGCCGCTTCTCTGACGCCTCCATTCCCAAGACTTCTGCGCAATGCCGCCACAAGATGGAGAAGCTCCGCCAGCGCTATCGCGCTGAGAAGCAGCGGTCTCTCTCATATCCCTACCCCGCCGGACGCTTCATCTCCTCTTGGTTCTTCTTCGATTACATGGATGCCATGGAGAACGGAACTGACCCTCCCTCGGCCGATACTGGATCGGGTGACAAAACAGATAATTCTGCCCTATTGAAAACATTTCTCGATCAGAGCATACTGAAATTGAAGCTCAAATCAAAGAATAATGTTGATTCAAGGCCTGACTTTTGCTTGGACAGCGGGATTAAAGCTAAAAATTCAGAGTATTCTTCATACTTGGACATGGGAGACAATAAAGAGGAGCAGGATCTTGAGCAAGACGAGGATCATACCGGTTTTGGAACTAAATTTCGTTCTGAAAAGACTATGGGAGGATTTTCAGTTCCTCTGAAGTTTAAAGCAAAGAATTCTGGCAAAAATTTCGGGGAATCCAACACTAATTTCAACAACAGCAGTGGGTTTCTTATGAAATCCTCGGGAAATCAAGATATGATCCCCCCAGGATTAAGAATCAAGAAGTTGGGAAAACCCGACAGAAGAATGAATCCTGAATTTAACAATGGCGATGAAGAATATTGGGGTTTCAGAGGGAGTGTGAATCCAGGAAAAGCCATGAGTGGGACTAAGAGGGTGAGGAATCCAGTGGAGGAAATGGTTGAATCAATCAAGTTATTGGGAGAAGGATTGGTGAAGATGGAGAAAGCAAAGATGGAAATGGCGAGAGAAATGGAAACAGCAAGAATGGAAATGGAATTGAAGCGTAATGAGATGATACTTGAATCACAGAGACAGATTGTGGATGCTTTTGTGAAGGGATTGTTCGAGCTCAAGAAGAACAAGAAGACGAAAATCGCTACTGTTCCATCGGATTCATAGTAGTTGGGAATCGCGACATTGCGTCAAGCTTTTCGATATTAGATATCTTACAAGACTAAAGTAGTGCCGGACAAAGACACAAGGTCGGGACTGGACATGGCTAAGGTCGGGAGACGACACTATAGAAAAGATTTTAGCTTCTTGGATCTGAGATTTGCTACTAAATAAAGCATAATTGTACTATTAGCAGCAGCTTAATTAGTGAGAATTTCTTTAAGCTGTTTCAAACTTGTCTAATTATATGATTGTAGTATGTAGAATTCTGGGTGTGCAATTCTTTTTCTCTTTCTTGTGTAAATTGTTGTTTTTGTATTTTGGAGACTTTATAAAAGTGGGCTGTGTTGGGCCTGTTTTGCTGATGGGCCAATATTAATTGGGTACGGCTCTACAGAATATCGGGTCTGCAAATCCAATCCAGTTAGAATGGTTCGTGTTCATTCTCAACGTCAACACAAACAATAAAGTGTGTGTTTAAATTATTTTTTAAGTATTTACTAATTATAGGGATTATAAAATATGTGGGTAATATGTGACAATTAAGTTGTGGATTTTATGAAATGTGTTAATAAAAAATATATTTGATGAATCTAATTGATTTAAATTATAATTTAAGGAAGAAAGGTAAACCAAACTAGGAAAACAATGTTTAATCTTTTTATGATATAGTTTTGTCGGGACCGTTCTAATGTTCTATGATATAGTTTTGTCGGGACCGTTCTAATGTTCACGGTGAGCATTATTATAATACTCACCAGGACACTTGTCTTGCATTCATTGGATGAGTGTAAAAGCCTCCCTTACACTCATTCAATGAGTGTAGGACAAGTGTCCTGGTGGGCATTAGAACAAAACCGTAGTTTTGCCAGCTTCTTTTCTAGTACTTCTTGTTAAGGTTTGTTAAAATCGACATTAGTGATTTGATGGAGGTTAGGAATCGCTTGTTTTCTAGTCAACTAATATGAGTTGAATGATATGTACATTCTTTACATCTAACTAAAATCGACATTAGTGATTCGATGGAGATTTGGAATCGCTTGTTTTATAGCCATCTAATATGAGTTGAATAGTGTGTACATATTTTATATCTAACTAAAATCGATATTAGTGAATCGATAGAGATTAGGAATCACTTGTTTTCTAGTCATCTAATATGAGCGGTCTTGTTGTCCTCCCCATATTAGGAAAGATTTATCTTCTCCACTGTCCACATGGCATGTTTCTATTAACCAAATCATTTAAAATTAGTATAATTAGTTTTGGCCAATAGAAACATGCCATGTAGGCATGTGGGGAAGATAAATCTTCTCTACTGTGGGGAGGAGAACATGACCGCTAATATGAGTTGAATAGTGTGCATATTCTTTACTAAAATCGACATTAGTGATTCAATGGAAGTTAGAAATCGCTTGTTTTATAGTCAACTAATATGAGTTGAATAGTGTGTATATTCTTTACATCTAATTAAACTAATGCATGTTTGTTAGTGTTTATAAATACTTCTAAGATAATCAAATATCATTTTTATCTACACATTTCGTAGGACATATTATTTATAATCTAAAAAAAAATACCGAACGTACACTAAATATCTCTACATATAAATGCAAGGTCAATTAGCCAATTATCCTTTCATTTTGTTTTCTTCCTTCCCACACCTCATAACCAAATATCTTCTTCTTTTTTTCTTTCGGTTTACATTTTTTAGTACTATTTAATCATCACTGCTTATAATATGTTTGAGAGTATTAAAATTATTTTTTAAGTGTTTAGAAGTTGTGAATTTTATAGAATGTGTAGATAAAAAGTGGATAGTAAATTGTAGGTCCTACGAAATGTATGGATAAAAATTATGTTTGACATATTTAAATTATAATTTAAGATTTAATTGTCTAATAACATGTTTGGTGGTGATACTGAAATTATTTTTCAAGTTCTTATAAGTTGTAGTTCCTATGAAATGTGTGAATAATAAGTGAGTAGTAAATTATGAATCTTATAAAATGTATAGATAAATAGTATGTTTATTCAATTTGACAAACTTAAATTATAATGTAAACTTGGACAAACAATCTCTAAGAATTTTAGTTCTGTCATCATTTTCAAACTTCTTAAATAATTAGCATGAATATCGAACTCGTGAAAAGTAAACAATTGCTTGCTGCTGCGGGTCAGCCGATCAGGGTCCAAATTTTTCATATTTTGGATACATTGACTCATCTATATTTTGGATTAAATTGCTAATTAAATAAAATGAAAGAAACTCTGCCCGGATTGACCATCGAGATAACGGAAAAATATTCAAATAATTAAATTAGAGTTGGTAAGTGATATGCAATCCCATGTAATGAAGTAATTTAGAGTTTGTTTGATAGAGTTTTTTAGTAAATTTGATAAAAAGTTGATGAAATATGTGGTTGAAAAATTAATAAACATTGCGAATTCTATGAAAATATATGATTCAAATTAATTGTTGATTTTTTACTACAGATTTTAAACTAGATTAAATAATTAATTAATTTTTATTGTTGAAATTTATATAAATGTACAACAAATAAAAAATTATTCATTATTCATTTTACAATTTACAATATCTTATGGTCAATGGTTTGGTACGGTCATAATGAAAATATATGTACAATTTTGAACCAAAAGAAGAGCATAAGTCCTCCTTATTTTTTTAGAGGAAAAAGACTTGTTGAAAAAGGTGTGAATTATAGAACCATTTTTGTAGTTGACCTTTTTTGTGTCATAATCATATGCTTTCTTTTCTTGCAAAACACACAAAGAAGAAAATGTCAAAAGTTTTTGTTTCAATTGTCTTGCAATAGCATAATACACAAATATATGTGGATACACGTGAAGCTATTCTAAGATATATATATTATTTAAGGTTATAATTATTGTTGACTTTTTAAGTAAGGAATTTTACAATGAAATAATTTCTATGAATAATCTGATTTGATCCTTGTATGACAGCTCATGTCAACATTCTCCCTCAAGTTGGTGCATAGATGTTTCTAATGCCCAATTTGTTGAGTGAGATGTAGAAATTTATGTTGGATACGGCTTTCGTGAGTACATTTGCTGGTTGGTCTTCTGACTTCACAAATGGGAACCGAATGATTTTCTCTTCAAAATTCTGCTTAATGAAGTGCCGATCGACCTCAACGTGCTTAATCCAATCGTGTTGGATATGATTATGCGAGATGTCAATAGCTGCCTTATTGTCACAAAACAAGTTCATCTCTGAGATGGGAGCAAAGCCTATTTACGTCAATAGCCTTCTCAGCCAAAGAAGTTCACACACTCCCTTTGCCATATCTTGAAATTCTACTTAAGCACTGGATAGAGCAACCACTTTTTGTTTCTTGCTTCTCCAAGTAATGAGATTACCTCATACAAATGTGAAATAGCCTGAAGTCGACTTCCTATTTGAAATATTTCCTGCCCAATCCACGTCGATGTATCCATCAACGTTCAAATGATCATTTTTTGTGAACATTAGTCATTTTTAAGGAGAGAACTTTAAATACCGAAGGATTCTAGTTACTGCATTCATATGAGCTTCACTAGGGCAGTGCATGAGTTGGCTTACTACATTTATGGCGTAAGCAATGTCTGGACAAGTATATGACAAGTAAATAAGCTTACCAACTATCCTTTGGTATCTCTCTTTATCCGTGGGCACTTGATCGGCATATACCCCAAGTTGATTATTTTGGACAATGGGAGTATCGGCTGGTTTACATTCTAGCAACCCCACTTTAGATAACAAGTCTAAGACATATTTTCTTTGAGATAAAAATATGCCTTTGTTTTGATATGGATACTTCGATTCCCAGGAATTACTTGAGTCCTCCTAGGTTCTTTATCTCAAACTCAGCTGACAATTGCTCTTGAAGCTTGGAGTTTCTTCTTCATCATCACCCGTAATGATGATGTCGTCTATATAAACAATTAGAGTTGTCACTTTTCGAGATGGTGCTTTAGGAAAAGGGTATGGTCTGAGTTACTCCACATTTTTCATAGCTGCACTGAATTGACCGAATCATGCACGTGGTGATTGTTTTAATCCGTACAAGGCCTTTTGTAGCTTGCATACTACTTTATCTTCTGGAGTTGCCGAGTACCCAGGTATATGAAACTTTTTCTTCTAAATTAACATGGAGGAATGCGTTCTTCATATCAAATTCGTGTAATGACCAATTTAAATTTGCTGCAAGAAATAACAAAACTCTAACAGTGTTTAGTTTTGCTACCGATGAGAAAGTTTCTTGGTAATCTATACCATACATCTATGTGTACCCTTTTTCCACGAGCCTCACTTTGTACCTATCAATAGATCCATCAGCATTATATTTAATAGAGAAGGCCCATTTGCACCCTACTGTTTTCTTTCATTCGGGGTAATGAGACCAGCCTCCAAGTCTCTTTTTTTGCAAGGTCTTCAATTTTTCTTTTATCGCTTAACTCCATTGTGGATCAAGTAATGCCTCTTCTACATTTCGGAGAATATAATCCGAGGACAGTTTATGTGCAAAGGCCTTGAGTGGTTCGGATAGCCTGTGAGTGGACACATAGTTGGTGATATGATATTTGGATATTCTATCTTCTTCTAGAGTATCGGCTTGGTGGTTTGCCACGGTTATGTCTGAAAGGCAACACATATTGCACAATACTATTCACGTTATTAGTAAAAGAGGATATGGTAGAAGAACTTACCTCAGTGATATTCTCAAGAGAGGGGCATTCGGGTATTAAAGAGGAGGAACCATCAATTTTTGTTGCATCACTTGAAGCCATATCACTGATAGGTGCAGGTGTTTCATTACATTCCATATTGCATGGTTCTTCAAGTGTTGGTTCTACTACTAGAGAGCATTGCTCAGTCGACCATATCTCAATATTTCCATCATTATGTTGTTCTGAGTCATCTTCCGATTCTATCCATGTTGTTGCTAGCCAATTCACCTCTTCATCTTGAAGCTCTCCTTGAAGAGATAATTTAGCTGTAGGTGATGGATAGAAAGTCTCCACTTCGAGAAAGGCGACATCCATGGTGATGTATGTTCATTTAGTGATGGGTCGAATCATCGATACCCTTTCTGATGCAGAGCATATCCTAAGAAGAGACATTCGATTGCACATGGATCTAACTTGGTTTGTTGGTTTTTATGGAGATGAACAAAGGCAACATATCCAAAGATCCGGGGAGGAAGCATTAACATAGTGGGTAAAGATGTATGGCTCGAGAGAGTCTGCAAAGGAGTCTAAAAATGTAGGACTTTGGAAGGCATTCTATTGAGTAAATATACGGCTGTGGCAACTGCATCATCCCAATGCCGAGAAGGCACATGTGCTCCAATCAACAATGCTCGTGTTGTCTCTAAGATATGTCGATTTTTTTGTCTAGGCAATACAATTTTGTTGAGGAGTCTGAGAACATGAGGTTTCATAAATGAGGCCATGGCATTGGAAGTAAGCCTGAAATTTTTTATTGACATGTTCACCTCCATTGTTTGTACGAATGGCTTTAATCTTAGTTGAAAATTGTGTTTGAATCATTACATGAAACGATTGAAACATGCCAAACACTTCATATTTCTATTTAAGTAAATACAACCATGTCATTCGAGTGCAATTATTAGAATGGAGTAATAACAAGGAAAGGTCCTCATACATCCGAATAGATTAAAGAAAAATGTATGTCTATTTTTGTGTGGCTCACGAGGTGAGAAACTCTATGACTTTTGGCTACAATACATGTCTCACATTTAAATAATAAGTGTTGTAATGTAGAAAACAAAGCTGGAAAGAGATGTTGCAGATATCCAAAGGAGAGATGTCCCAAGCGATTATAAAGAAGCCAAATTTGTCGTTCTTTATCACTGGTTGTGTGTCGAACCTAATTGGCTTTCCTTGTATTGAAGTCATCCATGTAGTAGAGTTCCATTTTTTTAGTACCACGCCCAATGATCTCCTTAGTGAGAATATCCTGAAGAAGACAAAAAGTAGGAACAAGTAAAGTATGGTTTAGGAAAAGAAATGAGGATAAAGGCCATTGTTCTTGCTCTCGTGACCGGATATTGGACTCTATTAGCCTTTACAATACGAGTTCTCCTGGGCTGAGTGATGTGTGAGAAATCATGAAAATCAAAAGTCATGTGATCAGTAAACCCAGAGTCTATAATTCATATGATATCATCCTGACATGTAACCAACGCTTGTCTACAGTTACCTTGATCACTGAGGGTATGAAAGGATTTGTCAATTCTGGTTGAGTAGTAAGAGATATTTGTCGTTCGTCATTTGCAACAGCTGCTCTCCCAGTGCCTTTATTTGTGTCAGTCCCTTCACATTTTTTCCGTGCCTGAAAATTATTCCACCACCCAGGATACCCATGTAACTTAAAAGCAAGTTTCATGGGTATGTTTCATGTTGCCACAATGGGTGCATTTCTCTCTATCAGATTGAGGTTTTCATTTTGGTTTTCTAGGTTTGAATCATTTAGTTGTCATAACAGCACCTAAAGCAATGTCACCAGCAGATGTCATGTCATTATTGCTTGCCTAATGTCTTCACGTCGGACATGAGCATACGTCTGCTCAACTGTAGGAAAGGGTTGTAACTGAAGAACATCACTTCGAACCTTGTCCAACCTATCATCTAAGCCATGAAAGAAGACATATACTCAATCTTCCCATAGAATGAAGTTATATTTCTGAATATCCCTTGCACATGTCATTGAGTTAGGACGACGAAAATTAATTTCATGCCATAAACCTTGAAGATCAGTGCAATATTTTTCAATTGATCCACCCGCCCGCCTCATGCGAGTTACACGATACTGAAGGTCATATACTTGGGATGAATCAGTCCCATAAAAAAAGCTGTAGCAATAGAATCCTATTTCTGTTTAGCAGTTGGGAATCGAATAAAATTACCAATCAAGAAGGAGTCCATCGAGTTGATCAGCCATCTTTTGACAATGGCATTTTCAGTTCTCCATTTCAGGAAAAATGGATCGGTTTCGAAAGGTTGTGGAGAGTCACCAGTAATATATCCTAGTTTGTCTTTCCTTGAAATATACGTCTCAACAACTTGGGACCTTAAGGCATAGTTGGAACCATCCAACTTGATGCCAATAGGAGCATTCGAGGAATCAGGTGGGGTTTGAGAGGAGGTCTCGACTTTGGTCAAGGCCTCTGTTATTTTAGTTGTCCAGAGTGGACTCTGCCATGGTTGCCGATGACTAGAGATTTTGATTAGTGGGTAGATGGAGCAAAGATCCTAGGAACCTTGCTCTAATAGTATGTCAAAAGTTTATGTTTCAATTGTCTTGCAATAGCAGAGTACACAAGTATATGTAGATACACGGGAAGCTATTCTAAGATATACATGATCTAAGGCTATAATTATGGTTGACCGTTTAAGTAAGAGATTTTTTAATGAAATAATTTCTATAAATAATTTGATTTGATCCTTGTATGACAGCTCAAGTCGACACAAAAGTTAAATTGAATAATTCACCAATTGCCAAGAAGTTGATAGGGATTAGATTAGATTGGGGTGGGGTGGGGTGGGGTGGGGTGGGGTGGGGTGGGGTGGGGTGGACAAATGTCACTGTCTTGAGCATTGGATGAAATTCAACATTTAGAACAGTGGACTAGCAGTACGGACAATATTACAAAAGAAGAAAAAAAAAAAAAGTTAAAATTTTATTTATTATATTGTCTGAGTTTGTTCAGCATTGCGTATAAGCTTTCAATTTCTAAGCCACATCTTTGGCTTCTATTAGTACAACAAACACATCAGTATTTGGACACGAAATGATAGTATATCTCCTTTTGCTGTAGTATTTTAGCTGACTTTGAGGAATTCTTGCAACCATCCATGAATCACTCTCTGATGATGTAAGAATCATCTGCTTGAGATTAACTGCCTTATGAAGCAGAAGATCCATTAACAATATTTGATCTGATTCGCTTTTGAATCCGATAAGTTTGATGAATTTTAAGTACTTAAGTTGAGAAGCATTACATTTCACAGTTGCATAATCCATCCATAAATGAGGCTCATGCCAATGCTGGTGAACGAACGGACACTCGACCGGGCTCGATTTCTCGTCGACCTGTGTTCATTTTTTCACGTAAAGTAGAAAAATAAGTTCCCAAACTCAAATTTTCAGCATTGGCATGAAGAAAAATACTCACTTCCACAAAAAGCTTCTCCAAGAAAGGTGTGATGTTCAAGAAACAAGCGAATGAATCGCGCATTTTTCTGCTTATTTTGGGATCAATAATGTATAACTCCTTAAGCTTATCAAACTGGAATCCTAGCCTTTCAAATATCACTCCTGCCGAACATAATAACTTTAACAAAAAAAAAAAAAATTGCATTAAGAGACTTTTTGAGACGTAAAATAATCTGATTAAGCAAAAAAAGAGCTGTGAATTTTCAAGATAGATACCTCAATGAGCCAACCACTCATGGTAAGATTTTCGACGTCTTTCAGAGAGGTGATAAGAGATATAACATCCTCACAATCAAAGCTGTTATGGCCCAAACCATCCCTCAAATTTAGTGTAAAATCAATCAAATGTTGAATGTAATTCAGTCGAATACTCGAAAGAACTCCCTGATATGAAAAGGATTCAAGATTTGGTGCAGAAATTGTAATGCTGATAATGTTAGGACAATCAACTATCACCAAGTTCTTAAGATGGTTATGTAATCTGATGTCGATATTCTGCAATCCTATGCATTTTTCGAGCTTTAAGGTTTCGAGAAACTGACAACCTGCGAACAAATCAATGACAAGGCTTCCTGCGAAATGGGAGACCGATCTAAGATAGAGTCTTCTGATAGAAGAAAAACTCGAACACCCCAGTTCAAGAATCAGATCAAAGTTACATGGAACTTGCTCTTTTTGCAATGAGAAATCAAGATGAAATTCTCCACGTGATCCTTTAGCACAAATGCCAAAGAGTTGATCATTATTTCCCAACGTAGACTGAAGATAGAGTTTCAGTGTCTGAGGACTATTTTGACAAGATTTCAAGAATGATCCAATTGATTTCATGATTTTCTCCCTGGATTCAAGATTTGTTGATTGTATCAAATCAAATTCTAAGTTTTCTTGAAATGGATTCATCAGGCTCCTCCATGCAGTTGAAACCATGATTTTCTGGATTGCCTCTTTGAATGGGATCATTGAAATAATCAGCTGCAGAATTTCTTCTGGTAAGTTGCTTATCAAATCAGGCCTTTCTTCCACCATGGTTTCTTCTCCAATTTTCAAAATTAAACTTCCTTTCCCTAATAAGAAACCCGAGTTGTACTCGGCCTGCTCGGTCGCCCTACTCGACGGGCCCTTCAAAATGCGAAAATCTCATTGTAGCTTGGCGATCTATCCTTTAGTCAAACAAATGATGGGAATTTAGTTCAAAAAATGTATCACGGATATGCTTCAAGTGGATAGTTTCCAAAGGGGGAGGGAGGTCGGGGTGGGGGTGGGGGTGGGGGTGGGGGTGGGGGTGGGGGTGGGGGCGGGGGCGGGGGCGGGGGCGGAGACTGAAGTCTAAATTTGTGAACACAATGGAGCCTTAGTGCAAGTGTCTAATAAAGATGATATGGTCCATATGGACAATGGGAAGTGAATCTTCAAGTTCCTTTCAAAGCTCCATTGGTTTTTTTCCATACATATTTTGACATCTTAAGCCAAGACTTTTAAGTATTGGGATAATTGTAGTGGAACTTTCCATTTGAGAAATTTTATCCTCGACTTTTCAATTTTGTTTCACTGCATCTAAATGAAAAAGGTCATCATATTCACGTCACATTTTTTATTTATTACACTACATTTTAATATACCGAATGTTCTTAATCTTTTCTTATTGTAATATTTATGTCCTCAACCTTTTTTCGCCACATTATTATTTTCTACTTTCTATTAATTAGCATACTTTGTCTCTAATAACAGTTTCCGACCAAAAAGTTTGTTGGCATTTGGGAGGGTGTAAAACAATTTATTTGCCTATGTATTTTTAGAAAAATAATAATTATAAAAGTGCAATAATTTTTTTCCCTCATTTCAAAATACGCAAACGGAATAATTGAAAGAAATCATCAATAAAGATGTAATGTGCTCACTAATAAAAGTGGAAGAAAAAATTTCGACGAAATAAAAGTTAAGGACATAAATGATATAATGAACAAATATTAAAGGCTTTAAATAAAATTAAAATATAGTGTGATAAATAAATGGGTAATTATATTAACACTACACTTTTTATTATCCACACTACGTTTTAATTGAAATGAAAGTCCTCCAACTTTTGATATTTAGAAACTTATGTCTCTAATTTTTTTTTATCATATTTTTTTCATTAACTTTTATTTAATTTTCACATTTTGTCTCCGATAATAGTTTTTGTCTAAATACTCTGCTAATGTGCATTGAAATGAAGGAAAAATATTTTGTCAAACTTTTACATTTATTATTTATTTTGATTATGTAAAAAAATTTAAGGCAAAATTTTTTTTTACACCCTCTTAATTAACTTTTTTGACAAAAATTATAATAAAAAACAAATATAAGACGTACAAATTAATAGGATAATGACAAAATTTTGCTTAAAAAAGTTAGAAAAAAGTTAGAGACATAAATGTAAAAGTGAACAATAGTTAAAGACCTTCATTATAATTAAAATATAGTGTACATAACAAATAATATTGTGGTAATATAATTACCTTAAATAAATTTGGGGGCAATCATAACCATTAGAAATCGTCCACTCTATTATTTAAATTCCCTCAATTAGCCCTTCTCACCCCCATGCCCTATCACCAATCCCCTAGTTTCCTTTCCTTTTCTTTCTCCATTGATTTATTTTCTTATACATTTTTTATAATTAAAAATAAGGGTAAAAATATAATTAAAAGGTTGAGAATTAACATATCTCAAATGAAAGTTAGGGACCAACTTATTACATAAATCATAAATGAGTAACCAACATTGCAATTTCAGTAAATATTTTTAAATTATAAGAAGAAAACTAATGGAGGCCACTTGGATCAATAAGAGATCAGTCATTTGATTACCGCCCCAAAATCTTAATTAAAATGATTGATTAGTTAAGTATTACTGAATCTTTGACAATCTAGTAATAGCTTTGGAAAACAATTTTTTTAATAATTCTCGTGTTGACAATTTGATTATTGGATTAAGATGGAGGAAATAATATGATATATAATTTATACACTAATAATATAATAATCACGTTATACTTCGCATGACACGCATTGAAAACTATCAATAGACGTTTACGTGGTATGCCACGTGATCATTTGTGTTATAATTAATTTTTAGTGCCCGTTTGACAGAGATTATAAACTGGTTTATTTGACCAATATTGGTTTATTTGACCAATATTGGTTTATTTGAGTTAAAATTGTTGACTTTTCATGTTAAAAGTGGGTTGAAAAGTCAAAAATTACGGCTGAAAAAAACTAAAATGGGTTTATAATCTCCATCAAACAAAGCCTTATTCTATTTCTCATTCTTACTTTTTTCAAACTACGTACTCAAATGATGACATACAGTTGTTTTTGTCAACTTTAATTTTTATTTTATTTCACTCTCTTATGTTTTATTATAATATTATATCGAGTCATTTGAACTTATACAATTGAACCAATATTTAAAAAATTAATTCATTACATATTACACAAAAAAATTATTGATATATAAAGTGAATAACCCTATCAATCAATCAAGATTATTTTCATTTTCTCAACAAATCTACAGTAGATAATCAGCACAAGAAACTAATCAATTTAGACTCAAAAGTGCTGATATACAGTTGTCACAAATTTTATTCACTTGCTACGTGAATAGATTTTGTGTAATAAATTATTTTTTTGAATTTCAGTTTAATGGTTTAATTTTAAATGAGTCGGTATAACTTTCGAATAAAAAGTAATAAAAAGTAGATTGAAAATTAAATTTTCTAACAAATGACACATGTTGTCATGAGTTGATGGTTTGAAAAAAAAAAATAAGAGAGAAAAATAGTGTAAAAATTAATAATAACATAAATGACCACGTCTTGTCATTTAAATAGGTGGACATACCACATAAATGTACAAGACTGTCTTAGCACATGTTTGAGCATGTTTAAATTATAATTCCAACTGGTCAAATATAATTTTTATCAATGTTTTAAAAAGCGTAAAGTGTGGCTAGGCGGCGTGGAGGTCAAACTTCAAACCTAGGCGAAGCCTATACGGGTTTTTTAGAACAGTGCCTTTTATCTACACATTTCATAAAACTCACAATTTACAACCCACTTTTTAACTACACATTCACCAACAACTTATATTATAAACACTTAAAGAATAATTTCAGTATTACTAAACATGCGGATACTCAAACTCTTCTCAAACTGAAGAGCATGTTTGGTTGTTCTTGAAAACTATTTTTGATTTAATTTTACTTTTTAGAAAAATAAATTTTATTAGTCAAAAAACTAAAGAGTGACTTTAAAGTTTAAACGTCACATGTAAGTAAAATAAGTAACTTAAAAAGTAAATTTTAAAACAACTAAACATGAAAAAACAAGACACATATAACTCCATTTGTTTTTGTAACCTACTAAAATATATGATCTAAAAGTTTAAATTATTAAAAAAGGTACAAACGATCAAGATATTAAGGGCATATTCGATGTAATTTTTTTTGAGAAAAAATGAGTTTTTTTGGATACTTTATTGATTTTTTAAACTTTTTCGTAGTGTAAAAAAATTGAAAAGTTAAAAATTATAGGCAAAAAAATAGTTTTTTTTGGAAAAAAAAATGACTACCAAACATGTCCTAAAATTCTGAGTGGAATTTACTTGCACATTCCAACCAAATTGGGATGAAGTAGGTGACTTTCATTAAAGATTCATTATACCATTTATCATTATCAACTAGATTTGAGGCCTCATTTACTTCAAGTAAAGAAAGCAGCAGGGCTTGGTTGGGAGACATTTATGATTATGGACAGGTACAATGTTCAATTACATTCAGTTGTAATGTAAATATGAAAATATAAAAATAATATTAATGCACAAAACATAAAAAGGCCTGTAAGGTTTTGACTGTAATAATTTTCACTTTTAATGTAATTTTAGTCAAAAGGGGATAAATATATAAGAAAAAAAAAATTAAAGGAACGAATTCAACTAGAAAAGGTTACCAAGGCAAATAGCTGCTATTATTTTAAAAAGGTCTCTTTGTAGCAAAAATGTGCTTCGAAACTCAAAAATGGGAGCTTAAATGCAGTTTACTAATGAATGTAAATGGGAGCCTAACTTCAAATCACCACACTTATTTTATGCCATCAATATGAATCAAAATTCGCTAAAAAACAATGGTAAAGAACTAAGGCAAAACGATGAAGAAAGAAGAAAAGAAGAATGGATAATAGAGAATGTAATCAAGGTCCAACATACTCGAGTCATTACCGCATGGAAACTTAAACATCTAGATACAATGATCAAAATTTTGGCTCTACAACTTAGTTTAAAAAACCCGAATGCCCTCTGGTAGAATTCTACAAAGAAGGCATAAAATCTAAACTGGAGAGCCAGGTACTTATATAATCCCGATCTTGTTTGCAACATCCAAAGCATCAAAGTCAGGTGTCAACCTAACATAAGCCTTCTTAGTCCCATCCGGCCTGAAATGGGAGAGAACAGAAATAAACAGTTCATAAAATGTAGACAATAAGAGGGCATGTTGACATGTAACGTAGATCAGATATTAACTTGTTAACAAGGCAGGGCCTGTAAAAACTAATTATATGCATGAAGTGAACGCCAATGATTCAAGAATGTCATCTGGCATATTATAATTCCAAAAAGTAAGATAATAATGGTCAATTCCCAACTCCTAGGCATAGAAATTAGAAGTGCCTAATACAATTACACCTTACGTTGAGATCTTTATTTCTGTAAAGGGAAAATAATCAACTAGCTGCATCGATACATCATTTCAATATTTACAAAATTCAATTAAACAGAAATGTGATGTGTTAAGATATCATATCCATAAAAGAAGACGAGTAAGATGTACTTATTCATTGAATCTTATAAGAATGACTCATGCATAAAACTAGTGTCAACTGGATGTAAAATTTCTGAACACTGTCATCCATGCACAATAAACACAAGAACTCGTGAGAGCAAGAGTTGAACACTGGAAACGAAAAGGAATTGTGGGAGAATAACAATATTCAAGCACAAGTAAAAATAAATTAATTGGTTCAATCAACTGATAAAATGGACATCAAAGTAACACTGACAGAGGAAAAAGACCAGTGAACAGAGTGAACGCGCAATGTTATTCTTCTTTACCTGATCAAAGTGTTGACTTTCTTCGTCTGGATGTCATACATTTTCTTGACTGCGTCCTTTATTTTCTTCTTGTCAGCACGGATGTCTACAATGAAAACAAGGGTATTGTTGTCTTCAATCTTCTTCATCGCAGATTCAGTGGTGAGGGGATATTTCAGAATCTGGTAGTGATCAAGCTTGTTCCTGGGAGGAGCACTGATGCGAGGGTACTTGGGATTCCTATCCTTCTTCAATGTTTTTGGTCGGTGAAATGTAACTTTAGTGCATATCTTCTTTGTTTTCTTCTTAAATGTTGTTGAACCTGATTTCACGGCCTTGGCAGTCTTCAAGGCCTGAGCCTTTGGGTCTGACTTTTTTGCAGGGTTAACTAAAAATTACATAAATTCAAATTAACAAGGAAAATGGGACCGCGACAGATTGGTCCATTTCAGCAAGAAATGTAATGCACTGTAACAGAAAACAATCAGTCAAGAGAAGAATATCTCACTTTACTTAGAATTATCAATCTATGGTATTAGGTAATTTAGGTTCACAAGAAGTCCTACAACCTACTTATGCAGCCATTGGCAATTGCCACAAAAATAAATACTGCCCAAGGGTCAGATAATTACTTAGCATAATAGCATTATTGTTAGAATCAAATTTTAGTCTATGGTGTTCCACAATGTCATTGAATCTTAAAGAAAGTTTCGACAGTGAGGATCTGTTCATGAATAAGTTCTTCTAAATACATTGTTATATTCTTCTCTTGCAGTGCTAATGGAGAAGATAAAATATCCAGTGTAAAACATTTTTGCCTCTTCAATTAGACTTAACTAAAATTGTTCTCCAAACTTTCTTGACAATGAGAAATTATTTAACAGAATCGTCTACTTTAACATCCTATCGTCCCACTTCATGAACTTCGCCATTCATGGTAATTCAAGCACTACAAACTAATGATCAGTATAGCAAGGTTGTAGAAACTATATCTGCAAAAAATACATTCCAGTGAAGGCTTTGAACCCGTAAAATAATTGAATAAATTTTCAAAGAAAAATCATAGCTGTGCAACATGCTTACCTTTAGCTGTGTACAAGTTCTCAAATGCACATATAAAATAGAATAAATGCTAGACAAATTATGAAATTTAAAACCATAGCTGTGCAAATGCTTACCTTTGGCTGGAGCCATTTGGAACCGGAGAAACCCTAATGAACTTGACCAATTTACCTACAGAGATGGAAAATATTGAATTAACAAAAATGTTGGCATATATATATTTACATGTATGTATAGATTACAGAATTTGAAAAAGAAACAATCGCCTAGCGAACAAAAATGGGAGATACAAGAGAGCGAACCTGATACGGGGACTGCCGTAGTAGGGTTTTGGCGGAGCAGAAATTGCTGGACCCTACTTATAAATCTCATGCAAGCCCACTTATGTTTGGGCTTCCAGTTATTGGATCTTGTTTACGTTTGAACCCACTTTATTCTAGAAATCTGATTGGATCCGAGTGGGATACGGAGCATCAACATTTCATTCATTTTTGAAAGGGCGAATTTGAAAATATGGCCGGGTCTACACAATTATTTGTATTTTTTTGTGGAGAAATTGTCTATGAGTGTAGGTGAGTAGTTTCAAATTAGATAAAAATATTTTTTTAAAATTGTGATTAAATCATACTCTTCAGCAGTATTTCAAATTAATCTCAAAATTACCTATGTGATCTATGTTTTCCATCGGCGCTGATGATAAATGATTTTTCTCCTCCTCTGAGCACGGCGGCGACAGTGGTGGAGACCTGTAAAAGGTGGTGGGGCTTTTTTTTCCTGTGTCCACTCCGGCGTGATAATCAGTATACGATTACAGTATTTGTGCTAAATAGCAATATAGAGTGTATAAGAATTATGTGTTCTTTTTTACTTGGGGGGTTGACCTCTATTTATAGGGATGGCCTGCAGTTATTGATGATAGGTGTCCCTTCATCTCTCTCATTTGATAAGGGTATCCCTTCATCTTTCTCGTTTGATAACGGGTGTTCTTTCATCTCCCTTATTATTATGAGTTAATGAGGGATGTTTCGTATTCTCGATAACTGGTGGTAACTGTCATTCCATGGATCGCCTGTCTAGCTAACCTGACGACTGTTAGGTTGTTGCAGTCTATCTGTCAGAAGCGTACTAATGAAACCAACAAGGCAGGCAAGCTGGTGAGGCAGGTGAATCGTTGAGGTGGGCATGCTACCATAGCTAAATAACATACAACAATTGTCACTATTTATATCATCATAAGTCCCTCTACTTCCTATAGACCACTTTTCATATACTGTTGTCAATGAGAAGTAGAAATAATCTACTGCACCTGCTATTCTCTAAGTTCTTTAGATAGAAGCTTATCGCCTCGTTTTTCTGACAGAGGTTCATCACCTTGATTTTTAAACATAGGCTCATCGCCTTGTTTTTCTGACAAAGGCTCATCGCCTTAATTTTTAAACATAGGCTCATCGCCTTAATTTTCAAACAGAGGCTCATCGCCTTGATTTTTAAACATAGGCTCATTGCCTTGTTTTTCTGACAGAGGCTCATCGCCTTGATTTTTAAACATAGGCTCATCGCCTTGTTTTTCTGATAGAGGCTCATCGCCTTAATTTTCAGACAGATGTTCATTGCCTTGATTTTTAAACATAGGCTCATTGCCTTGTTTTTCTGACAGAGGTTCATCGCCTTGATTTTCATACAGAGGCTCATCGCCTTGTTTTTCAATGGTAGCTATCACCTTGATTTTTAAATAGTGGCTACTACCTTGATTTTCAGACAGAGGCTCATCGCCTTATTTTTCTGATAGAGGCTCATCGCCTTGTTTTTCTGACAGGGGCTCATCACCTTGATTTTTAAACATAGGCTCATCGTCTTGTTTTTCTGACAGAGGCTCATCGCCTTGATTTTCAGACAGAGGCTCATCGCCTTGATTTTTAAACATAGGCTCATCGCCTTGTTTTTTTTACAGAGGCTCATCGCCTTGATTTTTAAATAGTGGCTACTGCCTTGATTTTTAAATATAGGCTCATCGCTTTGATTTTTAAATATAGGCTCATCGCCTTATTTTTCAATGGTGGCTATCACCTTGATTTTTAAATAGTGGCTACTGCCTTAATTTTTAAATAGTGGCTACTGCCTTGATTTTTAAATATAGGCTCATCGCCTTAATTTTTGGATAGAGGCTCATTAGCTTTGTTTTTCAGACAATAGCATATGACCTTGTTTTTTAGACAGTAGCATCTGTCATTGTTTTTCAGACAGTAGTAGCTGACCTTGTTTTCACTCCAGGTAGGCGACCTCACTCCAGACTGGCGACCTCATTCCAAGCGAGGTGACTTCGGCCAAAAAAAAAAATTTGAGATGAGCAGGTGCGTTAGATTCCTTCTACTTTTCATTAACGATAGTCTATGAAAAGTAGAGGGGTTTATAAGGCCAAAAAAAGGTCAGCTACTACTGTCTGAAAAAACATGACAGCTGCTACTGTCTAAAAAACAAGGTCAGCTGCTACTGTCTGAAAAAACATGACAGCTGCTACTGTCTAAAAAATAAAGTCAGCTGCTACTGTTTGAAAAACAAGGCCAATGAGCCTCTATCCAAAAATCAAGGCGATGGGCCTATATTTAAAAATCAAGGCAGTAGCCACTATTTAAAAATCAAGGTAATAGCCACCATTGAAAAATAAGGCGATGAGCCTATATTTAAAAATCAAGGTGATAGCCACCATTGAAAAATAAAACGATGAGCCTATGTTTAAAAATCAAGGTGATGAGCCCATGTTTAAAAATCAAGGCGATGAGCCTCTGTCAGAAAAACAAGGCTATGAGCCTATGTTTAAAAATCAAGGTGATGAGCCTCTGTCAGAAAAACAAGGCGATGAGCCTATGCTTAAAAATCAAGGCGATGAACCTCTGTTAGAAAAATGAGGCGATAAGCTTCTGTCTGAAAAAGTTAGAGAATAGCATGTGCAGTAGATTATTTCTACTTTTCATTGACAACAGTCTATGAAAAGTGGTCTATGGGTAGCAGAGGGGCTTATGATGATATAAATAATGACAATTACTATATGTTATTTGGTTATGGTGGCACGCCCGCTTCACCAGCTTGCCCACCTTGTTGTTCTTATGAGTACGCTTCTGACAGATAGACTGCAACAACCCAACTATCGTCAGGTTAGCTAGGCAGGCGACCCATTGCGACTGCCTTAATTTTTAAATAGTAGCTACTGCCTTGATTTTTAAATATAGGCTCATCGCCTTGATTTTTGGATAGAGGCTCATTGGCCTAGTTATTCAGACAATAGCAGCTGGCATTGTTTTTTAGACAGTAGCATCTGTCATTGTTTTTCAGACAGTAGCAACTGACCTTGTTTTTGGCCTTATAAACCCCACTACTTTTCATAGACTATCGTTAATGAAAAGTAGAAGTAATCTAACGCAACTGCTCATCAATTTTTTTTTTGTTCTTCGTGTGAGGTCGTCTGGGTGAGCTCGCCCGCTTGGAGTGAGCTCGCCTGGACGAGGTCGCCCGCCTGAGTGACCTCGCCTAATTTTTTTTTTTTTGAGGTTGCCCGCCTAGAGGTGAGCTCGCCTTGCCTGGTCGCCCGCCTAGAGGTGAGCTCGCCTTGCCTGGTCGCCCGCCTAGAGTGACCTCGCCTAATTTTTTTTTTTTTTTTGTGACCTCGCCCGTCTCGAGTGACCTCGCTTAAATTTTTTTTTTTTTGTGAGGTCGCCTGCCTAGAGATGAGCTCGCCTGCCCTGGGTGACCTCGCCCGCCTTAAGTGACCTCACCCGCCTCGAGTGACCTAGCTTTAATTTTTTTTTCTCGTGTGAGGTCGCCCGCCTAGAGGTGAGCTCGCCTCGCTTGGTCGCTCGTCCGCCTGGAGTGAGCTTGCCTTAATATTTTTTTTTATCTCGACTCTCTGGGTGAGCTTGCCTGGTTGACTTGCCTTGGCTTGGGCGATGTTGCCTCGTATTGGGTGAGCTTGCCTCTATTATTTCGAGGTTCGGGCTCGTCCTGAATCTTTCTTTTGTTAGACTCATGTTCATTTCGATATTTCATACTTTTGGTAATGAGATAGGTTTCTTCAGCGTCCACATACTTATCTCCTCTATTGAGTAACTCATGTATCATATTCGGCGGATTTTTTGAGAGTGACATCTTGAAAGGGGCGACTTCTAGTTCCACTCATCATGGTAGCAGACATCTGCAGATCTTTGATTTCTAACATTGCTCTATTGAATCGGGCAATAAAATCTTTTAACAGTTCATCCTTGTCCTATGTCAATTGCATCAGACTGATGGTAGTTTTCTTAACACGTTTGCTGCTGGCAAAGTGGGCAGCAAAACTCTTGGAAAAATTGTCAAATGTACGAATCGATTTTGGGAGAAGAGTGGCTACCTAGTCCCTGGCCTCGCGCCTAAGCGTTGGCATAAAAGCCTTGCACATAATCGCATCTGGGGTGGCTTGCAACCTCATCAAGTCAACAAAAGTCTTGAGGTGATCGACAGAATCAGAAGATCCGTCGTACTTCTTCATCTTTGGCTGTTTGAAGTCTCATGGCAAGGAAACTGCCATCACTTTTAGAGAAAAATGGTCTTCTTTCAACACCATAGATTGTTGCCTACTACTTTTATTGGACATAGCCTCAGCTATTTGACGACCCATCATTTCTTCTAATCTCTGTTCCAGGCTTAACACTGGTGTCTCAACCAGCGTAGGCGTGGGCATCCACGACGGTTGCCCCCCGTATGGATTTGGGCCAGATGTCAATGAATGGAAATAGGGTGCGGAAGGTGGAGCTAAAGAAACTGGAGCCTGCAGTGGGTCTGCCGTTGGCGGTGTTTCCATTGTTAGAAAGTTAGAAGTCTGGGAGGAGTCCCTAGTGGTGAGGGCCCTATCGATGGATGGATAAGACCCTGGGGCAGAGCCCCTGGTAATGAAGATCCCACCGGCAAAGGGTTAGGACCCTGTGGTAGTTGAGAAACCGCAGCGTTTCGATCTTGAAGTAGAGCCGTTAAGGCCGCCACCTGAGCTTGCAGTGCCGTAAGTTGAGCGGCAGAGGCAAATTTTTGTTGTGGGTGATTAGTGGCGGCATTGGACTCGGTGCCTACATCCCCGACGAGGGCTGGTGGAGTGGTTACATTCCTATCTCTTCTGGTTGGAGCCATAACTTCTTGTGCGATTTTCCACAGACGGCGCCAATTGATGATAAATGATTTTTCTCCTCCTCTGAGCACGGCTGCGACAGTGGTGGAGACCTGCAAAAGGTGGCGGAGCTTTTTTTCCTCGTGTCCATTCCAGCGTGATAATCAGTATATGATTATAGTATTTGTGCTAAATAGCAATATAGAGTGTATAAGAATTGTGTATTCTTTTTTACTTAGGGGTTGGCCTCTATTTATAGGGATGGCCTGCAGTTATTGATGATGGGTATCCTTTCATCTCTCTCATTTGATAAGGGTATCCCTTCATCTTCCTCGTATGATAACGGGTGTCTTTTCAGCTCCCTCATTATTATAAGTTAATGAGGGATGTTTCGTATTCCCGATAACTGGTGGCAACTGTCATTCCATAGATCGCCTGCCTAGCTAACCTGACGACAGTTGGGTTGTTACAGTCTATATGTCGGAAGCGTACTCATGAGACCAACAAGACGGGCAGGCTGGTGAGGCAGGTAAATCGTTGAGGCGGGCATGCCACCATAGCTAAATAACATACAGCAACTGTCACTATTTATATCATCAGGCGCCTTTTTCCACCTCCACAAACCTCCTCCGCCGCGGAGGTGGACTAATGGACTTGTAGTCGAAAATTCTAACTCCAATTTTGGCGACGACAGAGGCGGAGGCGGAACAACCCTTCATCCTCGTCGGATAGTATAGTTAGTTATCTTTTCTCTGGAAGATGCTTTGTCTCTTTTAAAAAAGTGATGTTGATGTTGCCATTTGAACAAAATGTGAGGACATCACCAAATCTTGAATCTATGTTTCGTGTACTGAGTGGTGGAATGTGCTTTCCTGGCGTTGGATAAGATTTCAGGATCTAGAAGCGAAGTTGGTGGTTATTGTGTATAAGTGTATTGTTTGTGATGGAATGAGCGTATAAGCGAATGTTTAGAAAGTATATGGTTGTGGCTATGATTTGTTGTTGTAAATAGCAGCTTGAATTTTTGTAGGGATGAAAAAGTTTGATGTGGGCATGCTTTGACGAAAGTTGGTCATTAGATTATTCTTTGTATTGTTAGTTATATATGTTGTTTGATACTGTATTATAGAAAATAGTATCATAACAAAAATGAGCATAACATTTGCATACATGCTCATAATTTTTATTATAATATGTTTTTTGAATTGTCTCAACAAGCTGATCAATACTAGTCACTTTACCACTGCTGACAATAGATTTTAGCCATTTGAAGTCGTATATTTAGCTTAAAATATCAATCTTTAGTTTTCCATGTCTTAATAGTATCATACTAAAATAATATCTTAATAAAATAGTATCATAGATAAATGCATCTTAATATATCAGTATCATATATAAAAGTATCTTAATAAAATAGTATCATATACACAAACTACAACTCAATAAAATAACAGTATCATATATTGAAACATTATCGTAATAAAACAGTATCAAATATAAAAGTATGGTATAAGTATATCATAACACTTTATCTAAATAAAACAATATCATAGATAAAACAGTATCATAGATATAATTAAGTAGAGATATTTTACTGGTTGAAATACTGATATTGTTCTTAAAATACTCCATTAGTACAAGACCATTGATACTGTTTGCATTCAATAACAGTATCATAGATGAAACAGTATCTTATATTGAAAACATTATCATAATAAAACAGTATCAATAATAAAAGTATAGATAAAACAGTATCATATATAAAATTAAGTACAATATATTTTTAATGGTTAAAGTAATGATACAGTATCATATATAACACATTATCTAAATAAAACAGTATCATAGGTAAAACAATATCATATATAAAACTAATTACAATATGTTTTAATGATTGAAATAATGATATTGTTCTTAAATGCTTCATTAGTAGTACAAGATCATTGATACTGTTTGCATTCAATAGCGGTATCATAAGTTGAAACATTATCATAATAAAATAGTATCAAATATAAAATCATGGCATAAATATGTTAATGAACGTTATCTAAATAAAATAGTATAATAGATAAAACAATATCATTGAATTAATGCTTTTTGGTAATTGTAGGGGTATGTTAGTCTTTTAGTGATAAAATGTGAATTTAATTGAATTATGTTTTGGCTATGTGACTTTAGAGTCCATAAGTGCAACAACAGTAACCGATCCTAAATTTACCATTTTTTATTTTAGGCCTTTGACCTGTTTTTCCACCTCAAGGAAAAATAAAACTAATAATTTAAAATTTGGAGGAATTGTCTTAGGTGACTTATTCCAAATTAGGTTGAAACACTTTTCAAAATTGTCATTAAGTCATACTCTCCAGCCATAATTCATATTAATCGTGAAATTACCCCAAGTGATCTATATTTAAACTTCAGCACAGCAACACACGTGGCCACCATCTTCTCTCACGCCTCCCCGCCGGTTATTGCACCTTTTTGCCGGCATTTAACGACTCGCCGCTAGCCACCCACCAAAACTTTTTCCACTGTTTTTTGTAAGTGATAATAGTTGATTCACAGTTTTTTTCTGTTCTTCTTTTTCTCAATCATGTAAAAGATAAAATTTTAAACTTTAACAGCATACTATTGTTATCAGATAATGATAGTGATTTCTGAGAAGTGTTTGGCAGTCCCTAAATTACAAAATTTTGGAAATAATTACTTTTTAAATGTTATTTTGTAAAGAGATTCAGTTTTTATGATTGGTTTTTTTTTTTCCTTCTTTTTCTCCCCCTTTGAATTATGTTATTTTTGTTGGAAATATTGTTTTTATATATATAAGAATACAATTGTTTTGTAATAATTTTTGTTTCGAATAAGCGAAAACAACATATGTTTCACATACATCAATATTTTATGTATTTTTGGGTGTTAATGTCATACATTCATGAGTGTTGTTTAATACTGTATCATAGAAAACAATATCTTATTAAGAACAGTATCTTGCAATACAGTATATCAAATTAAAAATAGTTCAGCATCTTAATATAACAGTATTACAGATAAAAGTATCTAAATATTTCAGTATGAGAAGCACATTATTATATTTATATAACAAGCATATTATATCAGTATCTTTGTAGACAATGATAGTATTACACGCACTCATAGTAGAAAATTCCAACCCAACAAAAGAATAGTATTATAATAAAATTATCTTAATAAAATAGTATCATAGAAAACAGTATTAGAAATACATTTGTATCAATATCACAATAACAGAATCATAGATAACACTATCATATGTTTAAAAATGACAAATATAACAATATTAGAAGCACACTATTATCAAACACATGCTTAGGTTAGCACAAATGTTATGTTTTAACAAAAAGCATAGCACATTATTTAAATAAAATAGTATATTAATAAAAACAATATTTTAACTAAAAAAAATATCTTAATAAAACTGTAACGACCATGGACTTTCCCCTACAGGCCTTTTGTCCAAGGGTTATTCCATGCGCCGTTAGCTTACGTACTAGCCACTAGAAGTTGGATTCCAAACTAGATTTCTTTCTTGCCCAATTGGTACCAGCATTCTTCATTGGTTTCTCTTAAGGAGAAAATTGGTACCATCATTCTCTATTAGTTTCTCTTAAGGGGGAGGTCAATGGTTCAGATCGCTAGGGACACGAAAGAAATTCAGTTTGGAGCCTAACCTCCAGTAGCCAGTACGTAAACTAACGGCGCACGGAATAACCCCTGGGTGAAAGACCTGTAGGAGAAAGTCCGTAGTCGTTAAAAAAAAAATGCACATTTTTCATAAAATGGTATAATAGAAAATAGTATCATAAGAAACAGTATCATAATAAAACAATATCGTATTTGAATTAACGTTTTTTGCAATTGCATAGGGCACTTTGGTATTTTAGCGCTGAAATATGACTTTAATTGAATTAAGTTTGGACAATATGACTTAACCCATGAGCACATCATCAATGACCAGCCTTGAATTTTTCCTTAAAATATTTGAATTATCCAAAATTAAGGGTGTCAAACGGGTCGAGTGGCTCATGGGCTCATGGGCTCGCTGTTTTGGTCCTTAGATTTTTTTTTGTTGGTTAAATGGTCAGAAAAGTTTCGCGTTTACAAAAAAAAAAATCAAATTTCGCATACATTATTTTAGTTTGAATTTTTAAATTCTCGAAAAAAAGATTGCATTTAAAAAAATATAAAAAAATTCGAATCTGACTCGTAGGCGGCTCAACTTAGTCCACGGACTAAGCTCGGCTCGCCACTTAGGTCGAGTTGGGCCCCGATGGAAATGGGCCAAGCTGGCTCTGCTCCGCCCATTATCACTCCTACCCAAAATATTATCTTCCTCTTAGGGTTTGTTTGATTGCACCATTTTCTATGGAAAATGTCATATTCGAGAAAAATAATGTCACATCAGAGGAAAATATTTTCCTACTTTGGCTGTTTGATACAAGGTGGAAAAGGAAAATATTTTCTAGGGTATAATCACTTGAAGCATGAATTTGGCCATTTTGGTGGAAAATATTTTCTCACCATTTTTGTGGTTTTTATTTTCCTTTTTACATGAATTTATTTTTCTTTTCCACCATTTCCAATCAAACACACCCTTATATCACCTCCAATGCATTCCATGGAGTAAATCTATGTAATATGCAAGTTGAAAGATATTTTATTTTTGTGTCGTTAATGTCTAATAAATAGACATTCGAGTCTAAAATTGATCTCTAATGAATTCTATCTACAACTTAATAATGCCGTTTAGATGCAAAATCACATCTACATCCACATAAGAAATAGAATGTTGAGTTAGTATTTCTAACGGTCTTTAAATCTAGACAAAACTCTAGACAATATTTGTTTGCTTCCTTTGACACATCCGTTTAACAAATAGAGTCTCTGTCAAATTGTATTAAATAAATTTTGTTTTTTAGCATTATACATTTTACTTGTGTTAATTAATTTATTTATTTTTAGCAATCCATTGAAGCATTACTGCATTAGAGATACTTAGACAAATGATGTTTCTCTAGATTCCTTGTCAATCAAGTCTTTCAACCTTCCATTATTTCAAACCATCATTTATGTACAACCGCGCGAGTTACTCTTTGTTCCACCTAGCATGATTAGGGGTGGACATTTAAACCGCCAAACCGTTCAAACCGACCGAACCGAACCGAATCGGGTTGGTTTGGTTCGATTTTTCACACCCTGACGGTTTGGTTCGGTTTGCGAATTTAAAAAATATAGTCGGTTTGGTTCGGTTTCGGTTTGAGGAAAAAAACCGAACCAAACCGCTATAAACCGAACCGATAAAAAAATCCCTGAAATGAGAATTCTACCCAATTGTAATATTTTCAGCCTTTTGTTATCACATTATATTATTTTTCTCTCCGGAGGTAGAGTGATTAACACTGTGGTTTTAAATAGTCTGACGACGTCATATAGCTTTAGCTTCATAGGTTTTCTACTCAAGGACGAATTAAACGTCTTATACACTGGCTAATGCTTAGCTTCCTATAATACGGTATGTTGGCTTTGGGGACTGGACACTAATATGGCTAAATGGACAATAATTATTCGGGTTCGAATCTTAGTGAGAATTTCTTTGATGAATGAAAGTTGAATATTATTGCTAAAATAAGCTAAAATTGCTATAATTCGGTATGTTTGTGATATTTTTCATTCCAAAGGATGAATTGGATGTGGAAAGATAGAATATTAAGAGAGTTTATATAGGGAAAGATGGAATAATAAGAAAAAAATAAGCAATTCTTTCTGGCAAGTAACTATCTTTTTATTAGTTTTAGGACTTTTGGAAATGAGTTATTATCATTAGGCCCAAATCGCTCAAACCGAACCAAACCGAACCAAGATTGGTCGGTTCGGTTTGGTTCGGTTTCATCAGTAGCGGCGGTTTGGTTCGGTTTGGGTTAATGGCCAAACCGATTTGGGCGGTTTGGTTTCGGTTTGGGTTCAAAACCGAACCAAACCAACCCACGCCCACCCCTAAGCATGATTAGTAGAGGTGGTAAAATTGGCTCAGCCCGCGGGCCGGCCCATGTAGCCCGCTTTTTTGGGTTGGGTTGGCCCTAGCCCAAATAAAACCGAGCCAAGATGGCCCGGCTCATCTAGCCCACGGGCTAGTTGGGTCTGCCCGATATTGATTTTTTTATTTTTTGATTTTTTTGATTTTTGATTTTTGATTTTTTTTTTGCTCCTGAACACAAATAACTCATTTTGTGAATATCCCCAATACATAATTCAAATAATATCAATCTAAAATTATCTAGGCTAAAGTCACCAATAAACATTAGTCCAAAAATCTTAGGATCTAACATAAAATTGTTTAGATTTAATTAAAATTTAGTTTAATTTAAGTTTTAATCCAAAATATATTTGGTGTGAAAAATAAATTATTTATTTTAAATTTACTTATAAGTAAATCTTTTAATTTAATCCAAACATGCTTATATCTCAAAACAATAAGATTAGCATGCTTTTAATATTTGTATTTTTTTTAAATGTCTACAAATAGTTTATAATTAACAAAAAAAAATTATTATTTTGAAAGAAAATTGACATTTATCTATTAACTAATACATGAGAGCCCCAATTTTATAAATTAATCTCTTTAAAAATCTCAAAATATACAGTCTAAATTTATCTAAGATTGTATTTGATGTAATGTATTAGATAGTATAAAAAATTTATTTACAAAGAAAAGAAAAAAAAAAAGAAGAAAACTAAGACAAGTTTGGCCAATAGGCTAGACTGGGCTAACATATTTCTGGCCCATACAAAACTGGGCTAGCATATTTCTGGCCCGATATTGATTTTTGTATTTTTTGATTTTTTTGATTTTTGATTTTTGATTTTTTTTTAGCTCCTCAACACTAATCACTCATTTTGTGAATATCCCCAATACATAATTCAAATAATATCAATCTAAAATGATCTAGGCTAAAGTCACCAATAAACATTAGTCCAAAAATCTTAGGATCCAACATAAAATTGTTTAGATTTAATTAAAATTTAGTTTAATTTAAGTTTTAATCCAAAATATATTTGGTGTGACAAATAAATTATTTATTTTAAATTTACTTATAAGTAAACTTTTTAATTTAATCCAAACATGCTTATATCTCAAAACAATAAGATTAGCATGCTTTTAATATTTGTATTTTTTTTTAAATGTCTACAAATAGTTTACAATTAACAAAACAAAATTATTATTTTGAAAGAAAATTGACGTTTATCTATTAACTAATACATGAGAGCCCCAATTTTATAAATTAATCTCTTTAAAAATCTCAAAATATACAGTCTAAATTTATCTAAGATTGTATTTGATGTAATGTATTAGATAGTATAAAAAATTAATTTACAAAGAAAAGAAAAAAAAAAGAAAATTAAGACAAGTTTGGCCAATAGGCTGGACTGGGCTAGCATATTTCTGGCCCATACAAAACTGGGCTAGCATATTTCTGGCTCAATATTGATTTTTGTATTTTTTGATTTTTGATTTTTGATTTTTTTTTTTTGCTCTTCAACACTAATAACTCATTTTGTGAATATCCCCAATACATAATTCAAATAATATCAATCTAAAATGATCTAGGCTAAAGTCACCAATAAACATTAGTCCAAAAATCTTAGGATCCAACATAAAATTATTTAGATTTAATTAAAATTTAGTTTAATTTAAGTTTTAATTCAAAATATATTTGGTGTGACAAATAAATTATTTATTTTAAATTTACTTATAAGTAAACTTTTTAATTTAATCCAAACATGCTTATATCTCAAAACAATAAGATTAGCATGCTCTTAATATTTGTATTTTTTTTTAAATGTCTACAAATAGTTTACAATTAACAAAAAGAATTATTATTTTGAAAGAAAATTGACATTTATCTATTAACTAATACATGATAGCCCCAATTTTATAAATTAATCTCTTTAAAAATCTCAAAATATACAGTCTAAATTTATCTAAGATTGTATTTGATGTAATGTATTAGATAGTATAAAAAATTTATTTACAAAGAAAAGAAAAATAAAATAAAATTAAGACAAGTTTGGCCAATAGGCTAGACTGGGCTAGCATATTTCTGGCCCATACAAAATTGGGCTGGGCCAGCCCAGTCCATTTTCATGTGTGGCCATGCTCTGACGGGTTGGACAGCCCATTTGCCAGCTGTAATGATTAGTACTCTTCACTACACAAGGAAGAAGAATAAAAAAAAGTCACATTGTTTGAAATTAGAATTCTCTATTTTTTGCAATTCGTTTTTATTTTGCTTTGTTTTGACTTAATTTTGTATCGTAATTCCGTTCCTTGTATTTTTTATGCACATTTTAATAAAGAAATAGTGCTAAATGTTTGTCTTAAACGGTTTTTGTAATCATTTATAAGAAGAGTTCAGATCTATAGTCTCTAATTTGTTTTCTCCTTAGCTGTTTAGTTGTCCTACCACTAAAATATTGACACATAATTTTTATCTCTTTGTTTCAAATACTTTAGTACTTGTTTGATATTTTTTTTTTTAGATTATAAGTATTAAGTTTCACTAAAAACTGTGAATAAAAAGTAGATGTGTGAACAAAAATGATATCTGACAAGCCTATAAGATTGAAAAAATAAATTTAAACTAGGACTGCACAAAAAAACTTTCAAATTGTCAAACGGAATCCAATCCGTGGGTTTGAAATCGTTATTTTGGATCCACGTAGACCCGTCAACATTTCATTTTTATACTAAACCGAATTGTTTGAAAATAGTTTGGTTTATGTTTCAATGTTTAAAAAACTGCTTAAATCGAATCAACTCGTTTTTTTAATAAAAAATAAATTAATTCTACTTACTTACATATTTACAAAGTGAGCAAACTACAATGCAATACGAAATTTATTGTGCTAACTTATTTAATTGTTGCCAAACTATTGGGCCACTAACTGATAACCCACAAGTTCATTATTTGGTCTAGTTATTTACTAATATCTGTCAATTTCTTCTCTATTCTTATTTTCTTCTACGACAAATATTAATTGATGTAACAATTGAGACAATACTAATACAATGTAACATTTATGTGTTTGTTTGGTAGAGTTTAAAAGTAGTTTTTTTTGAAAATTTTGAAAAAAATTGGTAAAATGTGTAGTTGAAAAGTTGATAAAAGTTAAGAATCCCACAAAATACGTGATTGAAAATGAGTTTAAAAAAAACTAAGTCAAACGTGTTCATAATGTTTAAAAAGTTATCGTTTAAGCTTGTATTAATAATTTTAGACAAATTTACTTATGTTTTAAATTGTTTTAAATGCGTTATTATTATGTCGATAGGAAACGGTGGTTTAAAATCTAACCGAACCGCAAAAATATTATTTGGATTGATTTAAAAATTTTCTAAACCGTTTTAATTGTTTGATTTAAAAATTAGTTAAAAACCGTTCAAACTAAATAATGTTCACCCCTTAATCCAAACATGCTAATGTTAGCCAACGGTAATGAGGGAAAGGAAAACTGACCTTGAGAAACTCGTTTCTCTTACAAAATTTTTCTTAAGTACCTTCTTAAATTAAGTGCCAGTTTTTGTTTATATGTGTGATTGAAAAGTTGACAAAATTTGTAGGTTAAATGAAATATGTAGTTGAAATAATTTTAAAAATAAAAAACAAAAAACTAGGATAAATTACACTCACAGTCCCTATTATTGCAGTTTTGTAACAATACATCCTCATTCAATTTTATTTGCAGACATCGTTCCTATCTTTTTATTAATTCACACAAATGGTTTTCAAATGGTCTTTTTGACAGTTCTACCTCTACCTTAAATAAATTAGAACAACACAAAAATGAAAATACAATAAAAAAAATTGTAATTGAGGTCCCTAATTTGTTTAAAAGTGCAAAATGGTCTCTTTATATTCTATTATTTAATATAATTAAAAAAAAGAAACAAAAAAACATCATCTTCGTCATCCTCCTCCTCCTATGATTTTTAAAACCATCTCCTGTAGAAAATCGTGAACCAGAATGACTTCAATCAAATTCACATGGTTTTGTACGAACATTCGTATTTGTAAAAGAAGATGTTAGTAAAGACAAGTAAACTATAGACGAGAATTAAGCAGCAGCTCTTTGTCTTTGAAAACTCGAGAACTGGTGGCCGATTGTATAGGATCCACAAGAAGCTATCTGGATTATAGAGAGGCGATCTCATCTCTTTCATCATTGTGAAGAATCGGTCTATTAGCCGACTACATAATAACTTAGATTCAAGCTACATATCTTAGGTCACCATTATCTAGTAACAATATCGTTTGATGTTGTAAATTCTACTGATTCTTCGACGATGACGTGAAATCGGGACTCAAAATATCATTAAAAAATCAAATTGCGTAGATCTAGTTTTGTGAAATCGGGGAAGTTTGAATTCGAAATTGGGGGAGTATTCCCCTCGGTAACGGGTGGGTGTGAAGAGATTATTCTACTATTGTTAAATTGGTCAAATTTAAGTCACGAATTTGAATATTTGTTAATTAACGTACTTTTTGACGAAATCCATTCAGACTCTAGAGGTTCTTTCGGCACACATATATCGAAAGACGTATGTGCCAAATTAGAAGGTTTGGGACTTGTTGACATTTTTTTATTATTTTAAGTGAAAATCTGTATAAAAAAATAAAAAATTTAGGATTTATTTACACTTTTGAAAAATTTAGAGACCCAACATCAATTTTTTCACTATGTTTTCTATGTTTTGCTATTTTAATTTATTTAAACTATGGGCAAAATTATCCAAAATGACTATTTGGAGATGATCTGTGCAAATTAATGAAAGGATATAGATCATAACTGCAAATAAAATTGAATAATGATGATATTGTTACAAAGTTGAAATTATGAAGATTGTGAGTATAATTTACTCAAAAAACTATGTCAAACATGCTATGTCGTGACATTAAGAGTTGCCATACTTGTGGAATTGCAAAAAAGCCCACCATACGAATCATCACCTAAAGATACGGAGGATGACCTTGTTTTGAATTCTTCTTTCGTGCTCTACTACTTTCACAGTGTTTGCTGCTCTTCTTGTTACAAAACACTTACACGTGAATCTTTTATTTAGTGTATGTTTGGTAGAGTTTAGTAGTTTTTTGTGAGATTTTGAAAAAAGTTAATGAAATGTGTAATTGAAAAGTTGATAAAAATTGTGGATCCCATAAAATATATAGTTGAAAGTGAGTTTGAGAAATTTTTTTTTTTTAAAAATTACCCATTCAAACATGCTCTTAATTATAGGTTAAATTATACATTCACCCTCAACCTTTACCCTTGTAATACTTTTGCCCCAACTTTTTTTTTAAACACTGTTAATATCTACCTTTCATTTATTAACGCTATTCATCCCTACTAACTATTCCATCCATTTTTTGCCATCAACTTAGGCATATGAGGTACACGTGGAATTTTAAGCAACCGCGAAAATGTCCAATACTATTAACTTCAAATAAGAGAAAAAAATTTTAAAAATGCAAAAGAAAAAATGCTTAAATTATAATTTAAATTGGTTAAACAAATTTTTTTATCAACACATTTTGTAGGATCCACAACTTACTACCAACTTATTATTCACACATTTAATAGGACCTACAACTTTTAAGCACTTAAAAAATAATTTCAGCACTGTCAAACATGTACTTAACAATATATTTGGCAGTGCCTGTAAATACTTATAAGATGATTAAATATCATTTTTATTGACACATTTTGTGAGACTCGTATTCTTTATTCACACATTTTATAGGACTCGCGATTTTTATAATCTACATAAAATTTTACCAAATAAAAAGTAAGTGCAAGGGGAATATAATCATCTCCAAGTTTAGCATAGTAGAAGCAATCTCATTTGGCTCATCAAATGCACAAATCTTGTAATTGAGGATTCACAATTTTTATAATCTAAATAAAACTTTACCAAATAAAAAGTAAGTGCAATGGAAATATAAACATCTCCAGGTTTAACAGATGAGAATACTGAAGCAATCTCATTTGGCTCATCAAATGCACGAATGTTGTAAGGTCTATGAACTTTATTTTATAATTGGTTTGTTTACCCAATTAAGAGACGAGCCTGGGAGGCTCGGTACGTGTTCATAATTTGATTTAAGCCCAAAGATTTAAATTATTTAAGATTAAAAATAGATTTTATTTCATTCTCAATTGAATTGTTAGTGTAATAATTATCTGCATAGTTTATCACGGAAGGAACTCGAAAGAAAAGTGAATCCTCACTTTTAATTAATCTCTCAATATAATCAAAATTCAAAGTTATGATTGTTTACAATGAAAAGTACTTAAATAGTAAAATTAATGAAAACTTAGTCTAATTAGAAAATATACCTAAAAACTAATTAAAATAGAATTCTAAATGAAAAAGGAAACAAAAACTGCCAAAAATCAGATTTTCCCCGAATAGGCGCCCAGGCTTACAAAATACCATTCTGCTGTTGTTGATGTGCCTTGGGCGATCGCCCAAGGTTTTGCCTGGGCGATCCGCCATTTCTATTTTTGACCTCCAAACTTTGTTTGATGCTTATTTTGGTCTTCCAACTTTCTGTTAGCCTCTAATTTGCCTTCAATATGGTCCTTAACACTTTGGATCGCATAAAAAACTCTTCAACTTCCACATTAAAGCTTATTAGTGAAAGGAAAAATCATGTGACAACCCTCCTTTAAAGCTATCAATTTAGAAAAAGATTTGCAAGTGAATATCACCAAGTTTCTCACATTTTCGTGGTATGGAAATTTAGTTAAAGGTTTGAGCAATTTAATTAATTGAGTTTGGATATGCACCATGATTTGTTCTTACGGAGTATGTTTATACCCACTCCTACTAATGATTCCTTCATATTAATCATGGACGGGGATTGTGGTGATGATGTGGTGCAAAGATGGAGATTATGATGATACAGAGAACTCAATTGATGGTTCTACAAGAAAGAAATGCGTTAAACAATTTTAAGTTTTAAGAATAAGAATATTTTAGACACATTATCTTTATTTTAAGTTTTATGCATAAGATTGAGTTGTGTTGAGATATTTGAGTAAAATGTTTTCATTAGCATGAAATGGTAACTTGATGGAAATGACACGATTTAATTTGAGTGCATTTCTAAAAGTGTTTTCATAACTTGACACCTAGGAATAATAATACTACTAAGATTTTTAACAAATAAAGGCTCACTTAGTAAAGGTGTTTTTTTTATGCCTCAAGTGTGGTACTTGAAATTATTATGTAAGTATGCTTTAAGTAACATTTCGGCTACTAAGATTTGGGGTATTATAGCTTAGTATCATAGTCTGATTTAATATATTTTGTAGACTATTAAGATTTAACGACATATTTTGTTTCGTGTAAAAAATAAATAAATTATGAGACCTGGAAGTATCTGTCTGTTGGAGTGGGACTCCCTTGCTCGAACAGACACAGAGGTCCCATTACCATTTGGGGCATATTTTACCACTCGAGAGTTGACAACAGTTACTCCATCAGGGAATACTAACGGCGTTGAGTTTGTAGATTTTTGCAATGTTCTTATAGTGTATTGAGAAATTTACATTGGAGAGGTAATCTTAAGTTCTAGTTCTGAATCAGAGTGACGTCAGATGATGAGGTTCCCCAACTGATGCGGGATGACGAGAGAGAAGGAGAATAATACTCGGAGAAGGATTTAGATGAAGTTTGAGATGAAGGGAGATTATAGATGGCTAATTAGAATAAAATTTCCACATTAAATGTACATTCCACTTGCTTTTAAATTAAGTCAATAAAAGACTTCTTCTATTTAAATTATATATTGATGTTGGTGCATGTACATCTGATAGATGGAATTTATTTTATTGTCTAAACGAAATAACGCAATCAAATCAAAGTAAGTTGATAAGAGATTTGTTTCAAGCTATGCATGAGCTTGGAAGGCAGAGCCAAGCACTAGCCCCACAACCAAACCCGTAGCTGCCTCGGCACATGCTTCGGTGGTGGAGACATTCAGAAGGTAGAATCCACATTCTTTTGATGGTGAGGCTGATTCGTCGGCTACTAAAGAATGGCTACGAAAGCTAGATGCATCTTCCGGCTCATAGGCTGCACAGATGTACAAAAGGTTCAACGTGTAGAGTTTTATGTTTAAGGGATTATCTAGTCTTTGGTAGGAATTAATGCCCTGAACTTGCACCGAGGTTCAGCAGTTGGCTTTAATGTATGGCTAGTTAAAAGGAGGAGGTTGCTGAGAAGTTCTTCTTGCAGGCTCTAAGGGACTTCAAGGAGATGGATTTTTTGTAGCTCAAATAGGGAAGCGTGTACCTTACTGGTTACGAAATGAAGTTTGATCAGCTGATAAAGTATGCTCCACATCTAGTGGACACCAAAGCTAATAATATCAGACTGTTCGAGCAAGAACTCCATCCGGGCGTTAGCCTGATTCTTATGTGTCCCATTGTTTCACTACTTATCATGAAATGTTAGAATGTGCTCATGCCATATGGTATGAGGAGAAGTATGGATATGGAACCTATTTAAATTAGTAGGGTCAGGCTAGTTAGCATATAATTTTTTTTTTTATAAGAATAAATGGAATGGCCAAGACAAAGAACTAAGAAAGTGGTAGAACAAGAAGGTTGGCAAGCTAGCACCCGACCATCATATCCAAATGTCATGCTGCTACATTCAACCAAAGATAGCTAGTCAAGGCTATATCAAGAAAGACATGAAGAAGCATATTTCACTGAAATCTTTTTATAGATGCGAGGTTCAGATAAATGGTGGCCCTAACATTGATATTCCACCAATTTGGCCGACTAATAATTTGGTTGAATTAATAATAAAAGCATAGTCAACATCTATGTCGAAGATATTTGTGCAGGAGTATGAATGACTAAATACAATGATCTTCAGTGATTGACTACAGGGAGGAGTAGTTGTACTTTTTTTCTCCGTCCTGTTTTTGTCCCATTGGATTTTTTACAATGTTTTAATTTATAATACTCCAAGTTTTAGACAATTAATTATTTTTTATTCGTTTTTGAAAATTTTTCCGAGTGAGTTTTTTCCAAACAGAGATTTCAACAAAACAGTTACGTTAGTGCTTGTTTGATAAAGTTTTTTTGTAGACTATAAGCTGTTGGTCCTATGAAATGTGTAGATAAAAGTTGTGGTCTTACAAAATGTGTGAATAAAAATAATGTTTGACTAACTTATAAACACTTATAAGCATTTTCAAACGTGCTACTTAGTTCATACCCTATAAACATGGGGGCAATTATTCTAAATAATATATCGTTGAGTTTTGACTCGTTGTGTCTTTTGCTCACAAACTCATCTCACTTCTCTTTATTTCATAACAATTGTTTATCAACAAATTAAGTGCTTGTTTGGTGTATTTTACAAGTAGTTTTTTAAGAGTTTTTGATAAAATATGTGGTACATAAGTTGATAAAAGTTGTGAGTCCCATAAAATATGTGGTTGAAAATAAGTTTGAAAAAAAAAAGAGTGAAAAAAACTTAGCCAAACATGCTCTAAGAGTTAATTTGATAAATGGTAAGTCAAGTTCAGAAAAAATTTCAAGTTAGTCAATAAAGTATATTTTGACTCATTTAGTCATTAAGGTTAAATACTGTTACATATTTGATCATTTTGTCAACATGATTAACACCATATTTGACTAATCATATAAATAATGAAAATTACTGTATGTTATTTGGTTATGGTGGCACGCTCGCCTCAATGATTCACCTGCCTCACCAGCTTACCCGCCTTGTTGGTCTCATGAGTACGCTTCTGACTGATAGACTGCAACAACCCAACTGTCGTCAGGTTAGCTAGGCAGGCGACCCACGGAATAACAGTTACCACCAGTTATCGGAAATACGAAACATCCCTCATTAACTCATAATAATGAGGGAGATGAAAGGACACCCGTTATTAAATGAGGAAGATGAAAGGATACCCTTATCAAATGAGAAAGATGAAGGGACACCCATCATCAATAACTGCAAGCCATCCCTATAAATAGAGGCCAACCCTTCAGATAAAAACAAGACACAACTCTTATACACTCCATATTGCTATTCAGCACAAATATTATAATCATATACTGATTATCACACCGGAGTGGCCACGAGGAAAAAAAGCCCCGCCACCTTTTGCAGGTTTCCACCACTGCCGTTGCCGTGCTCGGAGGAGGAGAAAAATCAACTATCATCATTTGGCGCCGTCTGTGAGAAACCGCACAAGAAGTTATGGCTCAAACCAGAAGAGTTGGGAATGTAACAGCCCCACCAGCCCCTGTCGGGGATGTAGGCACCGAGTCTAACGCCGCCACTAATTACCCACAACCAGAAATTGCCTCTGTCGCTCAACTTGCAGCACTGCAAGCTCAGGTGGTGGCCTTAACGGCTCTACTCCAAGATCAGAACGCTGCGGTTTCTCAGCTACCACAGGGTCTTAACCCTCTGCCGGTAGGATCTTCACTACCAGGGGCTCTGCCCCAGGGTCCAAGCCCTCCACCGATAGGGCCATCACCCCAAACTCCTAACTTTCCAGCAATGATAATACCGCCAACGGCAGCTTCACTGCAGGCTCCAGTTTCTTTAGCTCTACCTTCCGCACCCCATTTCTATTCATTGATATCTGGCCCAAATCCATTCAGGGGGCAACCATCATGGATGCCCACGCCTGCGCTGGTTGAGACACCAGTATTAAGTCTAGAACAGAGATTATAAGAAATGATGGGTCGCAAAATAGCTGAAGCTATGTCCAATAAAAGTAGTAGGCAACAATCCATGGTGTTAGAAGAAGACCCCTTTTCCCTAGAAGTAATGGCAGTCCCCTTGCCACGAGACTTCAAACAGCCAAAGATGGAGAAGTACGACGGATTTTTTGATCCTATCGATCACCTCAGGTCTTTTGTTGACTTGATGAGGTTACAAGCCACCTCTGATGCAATTATGTGCAGGGCTTTCCTACCAACGCTTAGGCAGGAGGCCAGGGACTGGGTAGCTACCCTTCCCCCAAAATCGATCCATACATTTGACGAGTTTTCTAAGAGTTTTACTACCCACTTTGCCAGCAGCAAACGTGTTAAGAAAACTGCCATCAGTCTGATGCAATTGACACAGGACAAGGACGAACTGCTAAAAGATTTTATTGCCTGGTTCAATATAGCAACGCTAGGAATCAAAGATCTGCAGATGTCAGCTGTAGTCACTGCCATGATGAGTGGAACTAGAAGTCGACCTTTCAAGATGTCACTCTCTAAAAACCCGCCGAATACGATGCATGAGTTACTCAATAGAGGAGATAAGTATGTGGACGCTGAAGAAGCGTATCTTATTACCAAAAGTATGAAAGATCGAAATGAACCTGAGTCTAACAAAAGAAAAATTTAGGACGAGCCCAACAAAATAATAGAGGCATGCTCACCCAAGACGAGACGACCTCGCCCAAGCTAAGGCGAGCTCACTCAGAGAGCTAAGTTAGAAAAAAAAAAATTAGACGAGGTCACTTGAGGCGGGCGACCAGGCGAGGCGAGCTCACCTCTAGGCGGGCGACCTCGCCCAGGCGAGCTCACTCCAGGTGGGCTACCTCACTCGGAAAAAAAAAATAAATAAATTTAGGCGAGGTCACTCCAGGCGGGCGACCTCACTCCAAGCGAGGTGACCTTGGCAAAAAAAAAAAATTTGAGATGAGCAGGTGTGTTAGATTACTTCTACTTTTCATAGTACTTTTCATTAACGATAGTCTCTGAAAAGTAGAGGGGCTTATAAGGCCAGCTGCCTAAAAATAATGACAGCTGTACTGTCTGAAAAATAAGACCAGTTGCCACTGTTTGAAAAACAAGGCCAGCTGCCCAAAAATAATGATAGCTACTACTGTAACAAGACCAGCTGCCACTGTGTGAAAAATAAGGCCAGCTGTCCAAAAATAATGACAGCTGCTACTGTAACAAGACCAGCTGCCATTGTCTGAAAAACAAGGCCAATGAGCCTCTATCCTAAAATCAAGGTGATGAGCCTATATTTAAAAATCAAGGCAGTAGCCACTATTTAAAAATCAAGGTGATAGCCACCATTGAAAAATCAAGGTGATAACCATCATTGAAAAATCAAGGCGATGAGCCTATATTTAAAAATTTAGTAGCCACTATTTAAAAATCAAGGCAGTAGCCACTATTTAAAAATCAAGATGATAGCCACTATTGAAAAATAAGGCGATGAGCCTTTCTTTAAAAATCAAAGCGATGAGCCTCTGTCTGAAAATCAAGGCGATGAGCCTCTGTCTGAAAAATAAGGCGATGAGCCTCTGTCTAAAAATTAAGGCGATGAGCTTCTGTCTGAAAATCAAGACGATGAGCCTCTGTCAAAAAAACAAGGCGATGAGCCTATGTTTAAACATCAAGGCGATGAGCCTCTATCCGAAACACAAGGCGATGAACATCTGTCAGAAAAACAAGGCGATGAGCCTATGTTTAAAAATCAAGACGATGAACCTCTGTCAGAAAAACGAGGCGATAAGCTTCTATCTGAAAAAGTTAGAGAATAGCAGGTGCAATAGATTATTTCTACTTTCCATTGACAACAGTCTATGAAAATTGGTCTATGGGAAGTAAAGGGGCTTATGATGATATAAATAACGAAAATTACTGTATGTTATTTGGTTATGGTGGCACCCCCGCCTCAACGATTCACCTGCCTCACCAGCTTGCCCGCCTTGTTGGTCTCATGAGTACGCTTCTGACAGATAGACTGTAACAACCCAACTATCGTCATGTTAGCTAGGCAGGCGACCCATGGAATGACAGTTACCACCAGTTATCGGGAATACGAAATATCCCTCATTAACTCATAATAATGAGGGAGATGAAATGACACTCGTTATTAAACGAGGAAGATGAAAGGATACCCTTATCAAATGAGGAAGATGAATGGACACCCATAATCAATAACTGCAGGCCATCCCTATAAATAGAGGCCAACTCCTCAGGTAAAAACAAGACACAACTCTTATACACTCCATATTGCTATTCAGCACAAATATTATAATCATATACTGATTATCACACCGGAGTGGCCATAGGGGAAAAAAGTCCCGCTACCTTTTGCAGGTCTCCACCACTGTCGCCGCGATGCTCGGAGGAGGAGAAAAATCAACTATCATCATCGATGTAACATGTGTTAAATCTTAACGTGGGCTAATGACAATATAGGCAATCGAAGCCTTTCAGTTGGCCTCTTTCTTCAGCTTTGACGTGACATTTTTATTTGTTTATCAATTCTTAACGATAAAAATAGGGTCAAGGCTAAATGGAGTAATTCAGAATCTTTTGGTTGAACGTGAAGTTTTTCTTCCAAAAATCACAGTTTACTTTAATGCTGTGTTTGATAGCCACATTTTTTCATGGAAAAAATCATTTTTCCACCTATTTTCCAACTAATAAGTTTGATAGTCACATTTTTTCATAGAAAAAATATTTTTTCCACCTATTTTTCAATTACAATGGTGTTTGATGGTCATTTTTTTCCAGGTAAAACGTTCTCTCATTTCTATATAAATGATCACATTTTCCTTGAAAAGTCAAAAAACGTTTTCTTAGGAGGGGATGATGTTTTATTTTCTATGTAAAATTTGCCTTCTAATTGACAATTGCCATGAAAACACGTTTTTGGCAATTCAATCATCTGGAATTCGTTTTTTTTCTATCCAAATTCAAATATTCAATGCTTGCAATCCTCTAATTTCAAGACATGGACACAACAATCGGTTGTTGATATCAAAGTTTAACGGGCAACATCGAATCTGGAGTGATGTTGCTAAAAGCGTGACCAATTATGTTATGAAATTTAACTCCAATGACTAAATGGTAAAAAAAAAACTTAAGTATCAATTTGAAAGTTCAGTGAACTTCAGTGACCATTTATGAAATTAATTCAAATAAAAATGATAAAAGTTGATACGTTGTCGGTGCTGTTCGGATCTGGGCCCGGGTCATTTAGAGTCCGCCCCACCCGTTCTCCCTTTACCTTCTTCCTTCAAAACCCTCCATCGTTCACCAGGGTCTAGGGTTTTACTCTCTCTCTCTATCTCGCTAAAATCTCCAATTATGGCCACTCTGCACTCCACGGCCTGTAGAACCTCCCGCGGCCACCTACCGCTGGTTCCCTCACTCCATCCCCACCGTCCATTTTTCTCCAGACCACTCTCTTTCAGAAATCCACCTACAGTGCTCCCGCTTTTATCTACAAAAGCCGCCTCCTCTTCACCTTCAGCCGCATTTGGAACTCCAAAATCTAAAAACTCTAATAAGCCCTCACATTTTGAAGAATTTTTAATTTATTCTGTGAATCCTATTTCTCGAAATTCGTTTAGTCCCCTTTTGTCCTCGCTCAGAACTGGGCTAATTACTACTGTAACTGCTGCTGTTCTCTTCTTTTCGGGTTTTTGTTTCAGTTTGAAACCTGCTGTTGCTTTGGCTGTTTCGCCACCGCCCTCTGTTGAGACAGCCGCGAAGGATGCGGTTACGGAGGAAGAAATAGAGAAATCACTTGAGGATGAATTGAGTTCTAATCCGTATGATGTTAGAGCACTTAAGAATTTAATGGAGATCAAAATAAAGAGCAAGAAGATTCCTGAAGCTATTGGCATTCTTGACAAGCTAATAGAGCTTGAGCCGGAGGAACGTGAGTGGCCATTGTTGAAAGCCCATTTGTATGCTTACAATGGGGAGATTGAATTGGCGAGAAAGGGGTTCGATGAGCTACTGAAAATTGATCCTTTTCGTGTGGAGGCATATCATGGTCTGGTGACAGCAGCTTCTCAGGAGGATTCAGGTGAGGAATTGGAAAAAATCGAGAAGAAGGTAGTGGAGGCGATGAAATTGTGTAAAAAGGAGAATAGGAAGAGTGATTTGAGGGATTTCAAGCTTTTGCTTGCGCAAATCCGGGTGATTGAGGGGAATTATGACGAGGCATTAAAGGTATATGAGGAGTTGGTGAAGGAAGAGCCAAGGGATTTTAGACCCTATCTGTGTCAGGGCATAATCTACACCCTGTTGAGGAAGAACGGGGAGGCCGAGAAGAATTTTGAGAAGTATAGGAGATTGGTTCCTAAGGAGCACCCTTATGCCAGATATTTTGATGATAATATGCTTGCGACCAAAATTTTTGCACAGAAGGTGGAGAACGAAAGAGCTGCAGCAAAGAGTTAATGAAATGAGCGATGGCTTCTTGTAGTGGAAGGATTATTCACAGGCCATTTGTGATTATGGTATAGTGATGCTTCATGTTAAACTCTTTACCTATGTTTTAAAATTTTGATTTTAGGTTTTATCTTTATTATTGTTTTGGGTGGTAGATTTTCATTTGATGTGCGTTGATTAGGTTTTTAATGAACAAATCATGGGTGAAAGGTTTTGTTACTGAGACAAATGACACATGACTCTTTATTCAGAAGAGACTATCCAGAATGCTGTTATATAGCAGACAATTTTACCATTGAAAGAGTTAAGCACTTTTATGTTTGTTTTTCCTGCTATGATGTTATCTCTACTGGGTAATCAATGATGATAAACAAGATGTGATATAAGATGGCTTGATTTGGTTATATCTGTTATTTCCTTGAATTTTTTAATTTTTTTTAACACATATTTGGGTGGGTAAGTAATTTTAGACTCTGACTCTAGCTTTGGGCCAAAATAGTTTGAACTGCTTAATTTGCACTGTAACGTGCTTTTCCACCCCACATCTTAAAAAGCCTCTTCCAAAACTCTGCCTTTACATAGCAATGCATCTCTTTTCTCTTCCTCCTCGTCTTTCAGCTCTTACTCTTTGTTGTCATTTACCTTTACGTGTGACATAGCAACAACTATTTCTGCAACTCAATGATTCGGCACTGCCAAGAAGGGGCAAATTTCATGGCTTGCCCGCATATTGACTATAACTGCTCACCTGTAGACAAAGCCATAGGAGAACTCAACTTCCCCAGAGCTCAGGGACATTGCTGTGCAGCCATATGATGGTGAATTTATTCCCAGGTTTTCATTGAGGAAAACTATCAGCCTTATCACTTGGGATGGTATAAGCCTAGCAACACTTTACCCCCTGAGCCTCCGAATATTCAACTTCCGAGAGAACTGGTTTTGTTTTGATGTTTGTGTTTGAATGCCATGCATTCTGATTCTTGAGTTTCTAGTGTTGTTCTTTCTTAGCTATGTGAGTGATATGTACTAAGAAGATAGCGAGCAACTTTGTCCAAAAATTAAAGAACAGTAGTGAACGCATCGAAGATTACCATGATGATGATTTGAAAGGAGAGTTTTGACTTTTTTAATTTAAGGAAGGAAACTTCAAGTGAATGCGTGCAAGAGAGAAGTGGGTTCAACTCATTTTACTTGACTCTGGTTTTCAAAAAAACTAGAGGGTTTAAAAGTTTGTTTGTTCCCCAATGTGAGGGTGGGGGGTACTTGGTGTATAAAATTACTCTTACTCTGTTAAGATTATAATTTGTTTTTATTTCATTTTCCTGTAAGCTTTTTGTGCCAATTGCTTAATGATTATGGTTTATGTAGGTTGAATCATCGCTTAATTAATTATCCCCATTGAATGAATTTTCTTGTTCATGTAATGATTTGTGCCTTGTAATATCTGTTATGTGCCTGTGCTTAATAACTTCCATTTACCCTGTAATTTAGTATCACCATGTCTTGGTGTCATTAGTCTTAAGGAATAAGGAATATAGAAATGTAATGTGGTTGAAACTATGTTCTTATGCTTTACACCAGGACAGAGCGTGCGATTTCAACAATACATTATGGTGTTCTGAAATATGTTCTGTTTCCCATTGTTGCTTATCTTTTGGAGGTCAAAGTTTTAACAATAATCCATGTTGATGTTGAACACTTGGACTTCTTATCTTTACCTTCTTTTTTGCTGATGTGCATGCAATTGCTTTTAGCCTATTGTGCTCTCTTGTATTTGCACTGTTTAGGCATTTTGATCAATATGGCAAGATAAATTGTATACCAAATGGATATTTGCTTCAAATTTTGGACTTTAGTGTAACAAAAGGTTGGGAAAGGAATTTTGAACTCCTAATTTGGTAGTCTTCCTTCTTTCCTTCCCCTTCTCTCTTCTCAGTGTTAGACCCTTAGAGGTTCTATTATATGTCAAACGATTGATATTCACCATCATCCTAAATATGAGTCAATCAAATGCATTACACCTTGGTACAACACAAACTAATATTGTGTATAGGGAGGTAACTTGTCAACCAGCCTGTCCAGAGGCTTGGCACAGTTCACCGACATAGCCTGTGCCAGGCCCAAAAATAAAAAAAGAAGCTCAAACGGACTGCAGGCCTGGACACTCAAGACTGGCATGGCCCTTCCTGTGCCGAACCGGGCTTGGATTACCAAATCCTTTTTAGAATTGAAATTAAAGAATTTTTTGTTCACAAGAGCAATGCAATACCAGTAGAACAAGTTGAGACAAAAGTTTTGATGTGGTTCAAAAAGATTTGATTTCATTGGATGTTTTGGTAGATGTAGGGAAAGCCAGCTCAGATTTATTAGAATTAAGGCTTAATTTGTGGTGGTGTTGTATTTGAGTGAAGGTGATTCAGGAGAGAGGCTACCTGTATTGTGCTCTAGAGCTTTAGTTCTTTGTTACGTATCAGAAGTGTTGAACTTCAGAGAGTTATGATTTGTACATTTTCCTAGTTGGGTATTGTCTGTCTGCTGTTAGGGTAGTGCTAAATCATGCTGTTTGTTAGACTTATCAATCTTTACATCTTGAATGCGTTTGATTACATACAAAGGAGTGCAGTATTTTTCTTCATTAGGAATGTGACGCAGAAGCACATAACAAACATACTTGTTGAAGAATTGTTGAAGGGGAGAAGGGCCGAGAGAAGAGATGAGAACACGGGATAAGAAAGGGAAGACGAGAAGAGAAAGAGAAAGACTTGTGAGGTGGGGTTGGGGTTGGGGTTGGGGTTGGGGTTGGAGTGGGGGAAGGGAGAGAAACTTCAACATGTTTGGTAGAGTTTAAAATAAATTTTTTTCTATGTTCAAACTCATTTTTTATTATATATCTCACTGTCCTTACAATTTTTATCAACTTTTCAACTATATATTTTACTTTTTTTCAAAAACTTTTAAACTCTATTATACATACACGGAATATGTCTTAAGAACTTCATCTCAATGATTTTGACCTCATACTTAAATGCCTTGTAATTGCCAACCCCATGTTGTGTCCAAGAAGACTTTAATGGGCTCCCTTGACATTTGCATTTCATAAAATTCTTTTTCCAAGAGGTTTTTTAAATAAGGATAATTGTATATTTGGTTTCGAATTTTTCAAAAAGTTGGGGATATACTCATAATTTTTAAAAATAGTACCAAATATTTCTAACGTTTGAAAAAATAGGTATGATAGGTTATTTATGACGAAATTGTCATTCTTTTTAAATAAACAAAAAACAAGAAAAAAGAAAAAAAATGATTGAAAAATAACTAAATGTATTCTAAAAAAATAAAAAGTAAGAAATGTACATTAAAAAAATAAAAGGTAACAAATATATTATATTCTTTATCAAACTTCAAAATCTAAAATCCACCATCATTTTCAAAAACTTAAAAACTTCAAAATGAAATAGTGTCTTGAATTCGATCAATTTCCTTATCTTTCATTATTAGGTTGCATGGATTCCTCAAAATCAGAATCCATAATCACCCCATTCTTCACTTGCACTATTATATTCTCCAATTTCAAATTTACATGTTCTGATGCAACTCTATCAACTACAAACATTCCATCCAAATCTTTCAATATGTACAAATTAAATCTCGATATTGAATCATAAACAATCTAAATCGGCCATGCAGAATGAGTTGGGTGCACGCACGGATGCTTATGCATCTTCACCTTCCAGCATGTTCAATTACACCTCTCTCTCTTCTCTCTCTCTCTCTCACTCTCACTCTCACACGCACACGCACACACACACACACGCACACTTTTTTGACCCACTAGTTAACCCTCTTCCTTTCTTGTTTCACAGTTGAGGGTTTGAAGTTTCTAGACTCCTCATATTTGCAATCTTGTTATTGTAATTTTAAGCTTAGAGGTTTAATACTCAGTGTTCAAACATCCCATTTCTTGTTCAAGAAAGTGATATGATTGAAAGCAGAAACCATGCATGTTTCAACTTGAGCAAAACAGAGCTGGAAAAATTAGTGGAGAAATCAAGTTCTAATAGAACATTTCCTCTTTTGAAGGTCGAGATTTATAAGGGAATCGACTGAAATTTAAGAGAAATTGAAGAAGAAGAATGAAATTGATCGAGTTCAAGACACTATTTTATTTTGAGGTCTTTGGGGATGATGGTGGATTTTGGATTTTGAGGTTTGATAAAGAAGATGACATGTTTGTTATTTTTTATTTTTTTTTAGTACATTTCTTACTTTTTATTTTTTTGGGGTACATTTGGTTATTCTTCAATTTTTTTTTTTGTTTATTTAAAGGGAATGTCAATTTCATTATAAATGACCTATCATGCCTATTTTTCAAACGTTGGTGATGTTTGGGATTATTTTTAAATGTTAGGGGTATATTTTCAACTTTTTTGAAAGGTTGGTGACCAAATATATATAATTATCTCTTTTAAATATAAGATACATTCTATAATTAATTTTTTAAAATAGTATTAAACTTACACTCTATAATTAAATGTATTCAAAAAATTTTAATTTTTAATACTTATATTGACTAAATTAAATAGTATATGCAAAATACAATAGAGAAAAATACAGAAAAATCATATAAGAGTGTCTCCAAGAGACTCTTTATTTATAAAGATCATTTTTTGTATTTTATAGAACGTATATAAATTTAGAGCATTTCTAAGAACTCTCCATTTATAAAAAACATCTTTGGCCTTTTATAGAGTTTCTATAAATTTAGAGAGTAAATTTTTTAAAGTACTCTAACAAGCTCTTTATTTTTAACATTTTATTTCATTTCTCTTAATAAATATTTATTATTCTCTATATATTTTATTTTGGCATGCTCCATTTCTAACTATTATATGATTTTTCTCTATTTTATTTAGTATATACTATTTAATTTAATCAACATATGAGTAATGTAAACTAGAATTATATGAATACATTTAATTATAGATATTAGGTTTGATTTTTCAGATTTAGAGAGCCAAACCCACATTTTATTTTAAAAAGTTAATTTCAAAAGCTTCTTGGTACATAATTTTAAGAATTAGATTCTTTAAAATAGAGAGCATATGTTTAAAGAATCTATTGGGGATGCTCTAATAATTAGGCTAGAAATGTGACAAAAAATAATAATTATAAATAAATACTTATTGGAAGAAGTAAAATAAAGTGTTAAAAATAAAGAGATGTTGGAAAACACAAAAAAATTTAGTCTCTAAATTTATATATATTCTCTAAAATACAAAATATACTTTTTATAAATATATAGTCTTTCCATGATGCTCTTAGGTAAAGCTGGCAAACGGCCTGGACGAGCCTGACCCGTCAGAGCTCGGCCACACTTTAAATTGGCCCATGCCGATCCAGCCCTATTTTGTGCGAGTCCAGTCCATCGGGTCAACCCAGTCTTAATTTTTTTTAACTAAAACGATAAACAATATATCTTTTATGATAAAAAAATATGTGTTATAAGTTAAAAACAAAATTTATAAAATAATTTATATATAACTCTTTATTCCTCTTGTTAAAGACCTGATTGTATATTGAATAACAATTTAAATGCATTAAATTAAATTTTCTCATTTTTAATGGTCATTGGATTTTTGAGTAGTAGTTAAATAAAAGTTGGATTAGGGTAACATATTGATTTATTTGTTTGAGCTTAATGACATAAATAAATTTTGTTGAAGACTAACATTTGAAGGACAAAATGAGAATGGATATGTTTAGGTTTATTTGGATTCTAACATTTCTAGTTTCTGTATACTCCTCAATGGTAACTTCCCATGGCCACTGCTAATGCCACCACCTTATGTATTGAATTATTGTAAACCACTTATCACCATTTCCATTTTGTCCTTCAAGTGTAACAAAAGTTGGATTGGATTAGTGTTAAAATAAAAAATAAAAAATTGCAGACCAGCTTGGTCCAAGCCCGACTGGCCCAGCAGGCTAACCGGACCAGGCCATATAGGCCCAATTTATTCGAGCCAACATTTTAATGGGTCAGTCCAACCCAAAATCCGAGTTATACAGATTTAGTCTGTTTTGCCACCTCTATTGTTGGGAGAGTTGAGGATGTCGTGTTAGTTATTTGTCGGCTATGCATCTCCATCTCTGTGCAAATTACATGGATAAATCTCGAGAATGCAGGAACCATATTCATGGTATTGAGTTCGATGTGAAGTTCTTTTGTTTCCAATAACATTGCATGAACCTGGTATTTGAAGGTTATTGTTAGTACTTTATAGGGTAAAATTACTAGGATTTTGAACTTTTGAACTTTGTTGCGATGGAATTTTGAATATTTCATTTGTTGCTACTTTGGATCTTTAGCTTTTCAAAACTATGCAAATGAGGTCCTTTTTTAACTACCGTTAATTTGAATATTAAAGTCATTTTTTAGAAAAAAAAAAAAGAAAAAGAAAAGAATGTGATACCCTTATTTCCAGTAAGATAAAAGGAAAAAGAAAAAGAAAAATTCAGAAAAATTATAGTGGGAGTTACAAATCTTTTCAAAGAGTGCAAATGAGTCCAAAAAGAAAATAATTTAGGAAAAAAAAAACAAATTCTAACCAGATTTTGATTGAACCCTCCCTCATAAAATGAAGAGGAGGTGAGATGATGACAATGTGGCTGGGACAAATGTATATTAATAACCTTCTTCTATATATAAGAGAATTGGATCCCAACTCGAAGACGAAGACCTCATAAATGCAATTTTATTCGGATTTCATTTCATTCCAATAGTACCCGTTGCTCTCTCTCTCTCTCTCTCTCTCTTAGAGAATAATAAGGTAAGCATCGAGTTCTTGATCCAAAGCTACTAAGGTTTCGTTTGAGATTGATTTTGGACCAGAACTTCTGATTCTCAAACAATCAGAAGTTGATTCAGGCATTTGACAAATTTTTTAAAAGTGATTATGAAATAATCTGACTTATTTGACAGCAGATTTTGAGAAAAAGTAAAATGACAACTTTTCAGATTCTGCTTTTAACTTTTTCATTTATATATTATTAAAATACCCATTTTACCTCTAATTAATTAAACTAATTCCTTTAATACCCATTTGAGAAATCGAATTAATGCAAGTTGGATGCATAAAAAATAATATAAATTTAATTAATTTTTGCACTATATGACTATACTTTTATTTTGTAATTTTTATAAAATTTGAAATTTATTAGGTGTTTATTATTTTTATTTTAAAATAATAATAGTGAATGCATTGTCTTGTTAAAAAATATTTGACTAGAAAAAAAATAAATTTTACCACCCATGATAATAATAATAATAATAATACAAAATAACATTATTATAATTAATGTCATTTTTAGTAATTTAATACCGTTACAGCAATAAATCACTTTTGTTTATCAAACGTTCAAATGGTGCTTTTGAAACACACAGCAGTATTGAAATAAGAGTTTACCAAACACTTATCTGATTCTTCTCACAATTGATTCTATCTGCAGCACAACAAAAGCTGATTCTTTTAAAAGCACAGCAATACCAAATCAAACCTAATTCAACAATCAATCAAGCTCAGAAAGTCAGGTTAAGATATTGACTTATACATGAGAGAGAAAAAAAATGTCTTTAGAGGGCAATCCCACTATACTACACTTGTACGTTTGACATGAAAAGTAGAGGCAACTGGAGTACTTTCATTACTCGTCTCATGGGTGGGGGATATTGGTTGCAAATTTTATTTTTCCCTTTGTGTTTTTTTTCCTTCTTTTAATTCGAAAAAATATAGGTTGGTCATTTTAAGAAATTTTGACTCCTTAACAGTGAAATTAGCAATTTTTGTAGCAGAAGTACCATACTCGCACGCTTTTTAAAGCTTAGAGACCCGGGGTGCCACCAATTGAAGGTTTGAAACTCTATTGTCACAATGTTCAAATATTCGCTACCTAGTACTATTTACCCTAATTTATCAAGCAAATTCCTAGCCTTGCCTTATAAATTTTTTATTGGAGTAATGGTACTGGATAATTTCGTTCCATGTATTCATCATACAAATATTTCATATCCAAATAATGGTGATTTTGTTGGTTATTTAACTTCCCACGAAATGCGCGCACATCTAAGCGCATGTTTGATAGTACTAAAATTATTGTTTAAATGTTGAAATTATAAGTTATTGATAAATGTATGGATAAAAAGTAGATTGTAAGTTATGAGGTCTATAAAATGTGTGGATAAAAAGTATATTTGACCTAATTTAAGCGATTCCAAACACATGCTAAATTATATCATGTTTCTTATCTTCCCAATGAATTTAGTTGAGGTTGAAGATAGACGCATTCTTCCTATCCATTTTAAAAGAAGATTAGTTTTTTTTTTTTTTGGTCGACTAGGAGTTATAATTAACTTAATAGGATTTTTTTTCTGTCTCGTACCTAGCACCCATCACCATTGCCAGTTTGTGCACACGTTAGATGAAAAGAGAGCGTGATACGTAGAGCGATATCTTTATTGTTTGTTACATGTATCGGAAAATTTTAAAATTCTATGCTTGGAGTCTTAGGCTGGGTTTGATTGGTTTCCATGGAAAATGGTGGAAAATAAAAACATTTTCCATGAAAGGTAGAAAAAAAAATCCACCAAAATGGTGAGAAAATATTTTTCAAAAAAGTGGCAAAAAGCATGTTTTAAGTGATTGTATCTTAAAAATTATTTTCATTTTCCATGTGCAATCAAACAACCAAAGGTGGAAAAGATTTTCTAAGAATGTGACATTTTCCATGGAAAATGTGTCAATCAAACACAACTTAAGATTTTTCTTTTCTAAAAGCCAAAGGAAGGAAAAAGGAAAAATTAACTTAATAGTTGACAAACAATAAGTCTGCGAACTTTTAGATTTGTGTTAGAGGTACGAATAAATTTTGAGTAATGTTATTTATCACAATTTGTGATCATCACCAGTTTATGTATTATTAAATGATAGTTTTATTGACTTTCATATCTCCGTATTTTATTGGACCCAAGAGCGGATCCAGATGGACGTTAAAATTTTTTATCTTTTGGGCCAAAGGGAGAACTCCAACAAAAGGAAATCTCCCTAGATCCACTCCTGAATTTAGACATATTATTCAATATTATTCATTTGTTATATAGATGAATAATAATTAATAGTATTTAAATTTTTTGATATGTGGGAGTTCTTGGAATGGGTGTTGCTGGACAGTCATGAGATCAAACTGATATTTCGGCTGATTTTAGGCGTGAGACTATTGATAAATATGTAACCTATATCTATAGTCTAAGAATCCTAGTGGTTTCGCTTTTCTTGTATTATTGTTGTTGTTAATGTCATTAGCTTCTCATTTACCAATTGAACAACAATAGCGGTGGCATTTATTGTATATAGGCACTCTTGAGCAAGATTTGAAGGTGCTTGCCCTGTCCATCCTTTTTGTTGAGTATTCGTTCTTTTCTGAAGTAGACAACACAAAGAAAGCAGTTATTATAGAACTTCAAAGTAAGGGCAACCACAATTTCAATTTCGATGTAAAAGTTATGACTTGTTTGCACAAGGGACATGATTAGATGTAGTTGTACGATATTTAAATGATTAATCGGTGATTACTAGTAATTTCAGTTTATAAATGTGAGTTCTACTCTGCAATTTGAATTTTTTCAGGTTAGTTTACCCTTGAGGAGTCCACATCTTCGTTGCCATTGTAGCACGTTTGTTGTTCAACATATAATGGATATGATATATCATTCTCACATTTTTTTAATTTATGTATTCAAAGTTCAACGATACTAAATGATGGCCGTTTGACAAAATTTTTAGTAGATTTTGATAAAAATTGTTGATCTCACGTGTTGTATGATTAAAATTAATTGTTGACTTTAATCTTAAATTTGTAAGCTAAACCAAATGAACACGAAGATTCCACATAATAACTAATACTTACCCTCAATATAAACCTAAAAGAAACAACGTAAGCAGATGCCAAAAACCATGATCTCACTTCTCAAATGGGCCATTATATTACACAAAAAGGTATATATCCCATGGTTAAATGTTGAAAGAGTAATCATCTCTCACAAACTATTCTCTAACTTAAACTACACGCCAGTCAAAAGGGACAAGTTGATCAGCAAAATAAATGTGTTTGGCACCATTACAAATAACCAGAGATGTGTTGTCATCGAGCTAATAATCCGTCATGTGAGTTTTCCTTTGAGGATAAAGCAAGAACGTTCAATCTCGTTTTTTCTTTTTTCATGTCCTAAGTTGTTAGTGAATGTGTAGATAAAAAGTGAATTGTAAGTTGTGGACTCTATTAAATGTATGGATAAAAAGTATGTTTGACCAGTTTGATTAATTGAAATTATAATTTAAACTTTGCCAAACATGTGCTTAGTCATATTTAAAGACGTGAATTTTTACTTTGTACCGTTCTTCAGAAGTCACATATAAATCTAACTAATTTTAGATCTTATTCATCTTGATACGTGCATAAAGATAGACAGAGCATGAAGAATGAGTATATACATTCTTGTTATCTCTATTTTCAACAAATTTAAGATCGAATATATAAATCCATTTTATAATTATGTTATATCAAAGCTGGTCACTAATTAAGTCACTAACTAATCTACTTACCAAGGTGAGAGAGAATTCCCCACCTTAATTAAAGTGATTCAAAAGTAACTTACTTTAATTAGGGCAATTAGCTTTTAAGCCTTTTCTTTTAATGATGGCATTTAAGTCAAAATTATTTAGTTAAACAGACCCATCTCTTCAAAGTAGAGTATCCTAATTGTGTAAACTTGGTCCATTCTGTATATTTTATGATATCTTTAACGACTATTTATGCAAGGACTGAACCCTAACTTGGACTGTGGTACATAATGCAATGCTATAGACCCTATATTTGGAAGTTTTTGTCTTCTTTTTATGACGAGTCATGTTACATTTTCACCTAGTAAGATCAATAATTCAATATATATTAATATTATTTTCATCTTTGAAAGCTATATAACCATACACGGATTTAAATGGAACCTAAAATAATATTTAGATCGAATTAATATATATATAAAAATAAAAATTGTATATAAAAATTTATTTATAAAAAACAAAAAAAGTTTTTGTGTGAATGAGGACAGCACAGGAAATCCCATGTATTGGCCCGAGCTATATTCACTTTTAATGTTCAAAAGTCCTACTAATGTAAAGTAGTGATTTCTATACATAGTCCAAGGATTTCTAACGAAGTGGGATTATATGAGTTATGCTAGAATGTATCCAAATATAAACATTTATAGTGTTAAATTTGAACGGCGGCCCGTAAAATACTCGATATTGGACTGAATTGATTTGTTTGATGTTTCAAGACTAGATGCATGTTGATTTGTTATTGAAGGCGAGCCCACATAGACTAGCTTGCAAGTACATCAATTCAACCCCCCCCAATCCCTCAAAACATTGTTTTTCTTATATAAGACTCATAATTCTTATTTATTTTTTATCCACACATTCTGTAAGTTCCACTAATTATAATCTTTAAAAAAATTTATAGAACGTACTCTAAGAAATAAAGTAAAAAAATGTCGTAACAAGGCATGTTTGAAGATAATCCAATAATCTATGTAAGGTTGGGATACTTACGAGTTATGGCTAGTCTAGAAGTTGTTACGTGGGGTAAGTGAGCAATGGTACAGTTCAAAAATAACAATAATCCATCATAAGTAAGGTAAACTTGGGAACAACATATATTTTGATTAGTTTAATGTTTCCCTTTCTTTCTCATAAACTTTGTTGCTTTGTTCCAAAGCTACACAAAAGAATTTGAGTACATAAAGCTTTTTTTTAGCAAGGAAATTTCTGAAAGTTATCATTTCTGCTTAGGAGAAAGTATAAAGAAGAAATAACGTACAAATCAAATACTCGTAGATCCAATTCAAAAATGTCGAAAATTTGATAAAGTTGAAAAATTCTTGAAATATGTATTTCTATTCAATAACAAAATTCAAAGTTTGTAAGTAATAACAAAAGTATCAGTTTGACCATCTTAGATAGGCCTGGGCATTTTATTTAGATCCGGTTCTAAAGAATCGAGAACCAGCGGTTCTGGACTAGTTCTGGTTCTTAGGAATCGGTTCCGAATACTTGGTTCAGAACCGAAAATTCAATTTTTTTTTTTAAATTTTCAAATTTACATTTTTTTTTTTTACTTTTCATATTTTTCTTTATCTAATTAACTCCATTACACATTACTCCCAAAGCCCAAAGGAAAAACTCATTAATCTACCCATGTCCTATTATATGTAGTTCTGGAATCGTAGATCTTATTAATTATTATCAAGGATTATGATTACTATTTGAGAACTTTGGTGCATATAGGCTAAAGTATGATTTATAAAATTTGTTTATTTGTACATTTAGCTTAAAATAACAATAGTGAAAATAAAAAAAAAAAAATTGGATAGAACCGGAACCAGTGGTTCCGGATCCGGTTCGGTTCCGATTCTTTTTACAATATACCCGAACATAAACGGGTGATTCCGATTTTTCCACTATCCAAACCGAATTACTCGACGCCCACCCCTAATCTTAGAGATGTAATTTGGCTAAAAATCTATCGTCCGTTCACACTAAAAAATGTAATATTTTGTCTAAATTTGACGCCATTTATAAAAGTTAGTTCCCTACCCAAGTTACCCTTGAGCCTTAAAATGATCTCTATGAGCTCAATTCCTACTATTTGCATTTGCATAAAATTATAAGCTCGCAACACAATTATCAAGAATTCTTGATTTTTTTTATCATTTTATATGTCTTACGTTATAATGATCATCTTCTAATCTAGTACATAATTGCAAGAAATACAAACCAAAGTTAGTGACATTACAACAAAATCTAAAAAGCTATTAATTGAATCTATGTTTAATCCTCAAACTTATAGAATCTTGTTTCTTAAAATTTCACTTAAAAGAGAGAATTTTGGCTCTAACCTATATATAAAGAGTATATTTGTTACGTAGTACTAAACATAATTAAATAATACAATAAACATAAGAGGAAATTGTATTAAGAGCTTGTTTGATTTTAATTAAATTTTTGTTAAAAAACTGAAGTCAAAGTTAACAATTAATTTTAACCACATATTTCATAGTACCCACAATTTTTTTTATAACTTTTCAACCACACATTCCATCAACTTTTACAAAAAAATATGATTTTAATCAAAATCAAACATACCCTGCCTAAATGTCCAATTTTGACTGGCCATTTGAAATACAAGAATTTTTTAAAACATTTGACCAAATGTCTATTTTACTTAAAACGTGTCCAAAATTCCCTCAACAAATTGATAAAATTCATGTCCATATCCTCATAATTAATCGACATCCTATTTCTCTCATTATTCAACATACGTTTATCTGTCTTCTAAAAATTAAAATAAAATTCTCTCTTTAACCACCCAACACCGCTCTTCAAACCGCACACCACTGTCGAGCCGAGAAACTGCACCAAAACCCGACTATTTTGTCTGTCTTCAAATCAAGGTATTTCAAGTAAGTTGGACCATTTTTGTGTTTATATTTTGCCCCATTTTTCATATGTATGTTGGTCATAGTTGCAGTCCATTATGTTATATGATTTTTAAAGTTTTGTGGTAATTGTCACCCATTTGTTTAGTTTTAATTGATCTCCTAATCGATTTGTTAGATATGTGATTTCTGATTAATTGTTGCACGCGAATTTATGTTTATTTGAATTGTTGGGTGCCTTTGAATAATTGATTTGACAGTTCAAGGAACAACTGTTGATTTAAAATTGTCGAATTTGCAGTTGTTTTGTAGAAGCGTTTATTCGACACTTGAAAAGAAACAACTATTGATTCGATAAATTCAAATTGTATCCAAATGTTGGATGCTTACAGAAATTGATCCTGATCTCTTAGTTAGAAACCATACTAATTTTTATTTTTTGCTATATAGTTTAGACAAATTGTTTGATAATTTTTGTAAAAATATTTTGATAATTTTTGTAGATAGATCTCCAAAACATTGTAGTTGAGGACCAAAGGTTTGCAGGGTAAATTACTTAGATTAGCAACACTAAATATATTGACGTAATAATGCATAATTTTGACTATAGTCTACGAAAGATGTAGCACTTGAAAGTATTATAGATGTTCTTCTTGTGTTATCCTACTTCTCTTCACCATCATCGTTCTGAATATTTTCATACGATACAAATAATCGTATTGTTTCGACCATATATGAAAAATATATAACAAATGAGGTACAAATTCTAGACATAATAGAATACATAATTTAGTATTTGTCTATTTCGATAGTTCGATATGACATCTCAAAAACTTCGCTATATTTTTCAAAACAAAACAAAATGTTGGCAACCACTCTATATTCAAGTTTCTAAAGGCATTCAAAAGATTTTTCAAATTAAACACATGATTTTAGTATGAATTACATTATTAATATCAAAATTAATGTATACTTCACATAACTTAACTAAACATTAAATTCTTAAAATTATATTTGTAAAAAAGTAATAGCATTTTCTTATATTTTGATAATAACTTCAGTTATGAAGGATTAAAGACTGTTGTTATGTTCTAAATACTTCAGCTAACGATTAAAGCGTTGTATCGTTAATTTAACATATACTCATTAAAATATATTTTTAAAATGACTTAAATATCATTATTAGTTAATTGCATTGTCTTTAGTGTAATTGCAATCTCCGCTTACATAGCTTCTCCTAAAAACTACCAAATAACGCTAACTTTCATACCTATCAAACCACACAAAAAAAGTCGTCATTTTTACAAATGTCCCATCTTTAAAATTTTGCATGTCCAAGTTACCATTTTAACAAATATTTTCTACATTTGCCACATTTCAAATCCACCCTTCAATTTTTGTGGCATTTCAAAATCTTTTAAATATAATTGACTATTTCTTTCTTTCTTTGATATTGTTGGACCATATCTAATCGATTTAACATATAGGAAGCCTATACATATTAACAATGACCTGCCTAGAAATAGCGTGATTGAGTTGTCCAATTGAAGATTCTTGAGCTTGTTGGATTATTGTCATTTTCCCCGTAATCTAGACTGTGACTTTGAGGAGGACATTGACCCCGATTGAATTCCCATGCAATGTATTTTGTCCTTTTATGAAATGTTCACATCCTTGTGTCACTATTTGGCTTCATTAATAATTCAAGAATGCTAATGTTTGTCCCATTTTCCACACATACATACGCACTCATATGGTACAACTATATAAGGTCTAGTTAAAAATATTAACACGTTCGAAAAAAGTCAAAGGACCATTTAATACAATTACTATTTTTATTTTTATTTTTTTGGGTATTTGAAAGGACAATAGTTAATAGAATTCAATTGTCAAATCGGATTTTGTAGTCGATTCGTGACCTATAGATGCTGAAAGCATCCTCAAAGTAATCTCGTAGTCACATACATTTTTTTGACAAAAATGTATATCAAACATTAGATTTATTATTTTTTGCCTTCATTTAATTACAATGGCATGTCATAAAGTTTGAAATATACATGACTTGAACTTGTTCTCCACGCATCACATTAAACTTTTATTAATTGTCATTGAACTTGCTAAAATATTATCCCCCACCCGTCATCTTGTTACTCAATGTTTTGAAAATGCACGTCACTAGCGATTTTGATAATTTAAAAGCATGCTACATGTGAAAATTTCGTCAGTCATGATATGAAGTATATTAAGGGTGTGTTTGTTTTCAATTTTGATTTAATTTAAAAAGCTAAAGTCAAAATTAACAATTAATTTTAACCACATTATTTATGGGACCCACAAATTTTTACAATTTTTTATTACACATTTAAATTTCATCAACTTTTATAAAAAAAATTGATTTTAATCAAAATCATACACACCATAATTTTTAAAACTCCAAGTGATGGAGTGACAGTGTGATAATAATTTCGTAAGTTTAGTAGCTACTCGAAAAATTTGTAAATTGAATACTAACTAAAAAATATTTAAGAAAATTTAGTAGCAATTGAGATATCTAATCAACAAATTTGAAATAATTTTCCAATTAATGACATTTGGTGGAGTTAATTAATGTCGTTATGAAATGACTCCAAAATGTATTAAAATTTAAAAGCAATCCAAGTTTGGGATAAGTTTGCAAATTAAAAATCATCATAATTAAGAATCTTTTTTACATGAAACTTCTTAATAGGTCGCAACTTTAGTTTTGATTGGCAAATCTGACACAATAATTATAATTAATTGTGTTCACTAAATTATTTGAAAAATTATTACGACTGTAGAAAGTTTTCTTCTACTGTTTCAAAAATCATTATATATATATTTATTTTCATATTTCTCAATTTATCAATTTTCATCTCTTTAAATCATCTCTACAAATCCATCTCATTCTTCCTTCTTTCTTCTTTCTTCTTCATCTACTGAGTATACGGTCGGATCTCACCACTTATAAAACGGTATACTAGTAATGTATATTTGTTATTTTTGATACGTGGAAAACTCAAAACCCTCACGTGGCACACAAGTGGGCCCCACACTCCCTGACTCAGTACGTATTCCCCCTCGTGTCGCCTTGTCTAATTCTTTATTCTAAAATCTAAATTCCAATTCAAAAACGCACTCCACTCTCTCTCACACGGCCATTAATGCCCGCCTGCTTTTCTCTTTCTAAAACTACGTGTATGTATAGATGCTCTCTTTCTCTCTCACTTTCACACACAAAAGTTATATGTATGTATAGGCGCAAAAACGCACAAACACACACACACACACTCTCTCTCCCTCTCTCTAAACTACATGTATGTATATATGCTCTCTCTCTCTCACACCTTCACGCACACAAGTTATATGTATGTATAGGCGCAAACACACAGACTCTATGTCTCTCTCTAAAACCACATGTATGTATATATGCTCTCTTTCTCACACCTTCACACACACAAGTTATATGTATGTATAGGCGCAAGCAAACTCTCTCTCTCTCTCTCTCTCCAGAATGTGCTTGTCCATGTGTATGTATGTACGAAGATCTGCCAGACGTTGAATTTTTTTTTTTGAAATTTTGGTGTAGGTGTTTAAAATGAGCTGAAGAGAAGCTAGGGTATAATGGCGATGGTTTTCGAGGTGGTGTCGTGCTTTTAGCCGAGAATTCCGATCTAATTTTTTTTTTCTTTTGCTTCTCGGAAACCGCCGTTTCTTTTTCTCTTTTTAAAAGAGAAGAAAAATATTTTCCTTTTTCTTTTTAGTTTACTTTGGTCTGCTTGGCATTTGAATTTTTGAAAAGAAAATGGAGAGAGCTCGGCATAGGAAGTCCAAGAGTGCTACAAGTATTGAAGGTAAAATTTTCCATCTCTCATTCTGTTAATATATTTTGTTACTCGGAGAAATGAGAATAATTTTTCTTTTCTAAATCTTTGTTTTCATTGATTAAGCATTTTGGTCTTTCGTGAAGATAAATTTTGTTTTGGTCTATTGAAAGGAGCATAAGAGACCATAACTTTTTCATTTTTTTGTTTGAGTTTGGTTTAATGAGTTTTCCTAATGTGTTTCAGTCTTTGAAGATAATTAAAGAAAAAGAGGAAAACATTGAATTTGTTCTTGTTTTCCTTTTTAGGAGAAATTTGAAATGAAAAGCTTTCGATCTCTGAAAATAAAAAGGAAAATAGAAATCTTCAATTTTTGTTGCCCTTCATTATGACGAGTTTATCAAAATTTAAGATGTCTCTAATTTTAGAAAAATTGTAGTGTTTTCTCTAATACTCTAGCTCCCGAATTTTTATTTAAGTAATCGGAGTCTCTAAGCTTCACTCTCTCATTTCTTTCTGAATTTTGCTATTTGAAGGGAGAGAATTTGATAAGAAAAAGGAAGAGGCCGAGGAATTTTTATTAACTCATTATGTTTGCTACTTTTACGACAATTCCAAAGTTTAATGGAATTATTATTATTATTTCTTAATTATACTTCTTGTGAGAACTTTGTTGTCAATGAATAATCTGTTTAGTCATCAAGCAATAAAAAAGAATCTTTGTTGAGCTGTTTAATTTTCATTTCTTGCTGTTGTTAAACGTAAAGTTTATAAATGACATCGAGTTGATTATTGGCATTGAGCGTGCTTTTTCAAAAGTAGTGTTTTAGCAGGTGGATTTAAATAGTGACTCTTTATTGTATTGGAATCAGCATTATTTTGTTCCCCTTTTTATAGAATTTTCTTCTTATGATAGATTATTATTGCTGGGCCTAGTCCTTCTGGAGAACCTGTACTAGTTTTATTCATAATTTCCTTTAAATTCTATTTTAACGCATCTCAGAATTTTCCCAATTTTTAAAATGATTCTGTGAACTTAGTTTGTATTTTAGACTCAGAAGAGAGAATTTGTATTTTGTTTTCCAGCTTCCAATGAATTGATTTAGTCTGTTATAGTTGATTCAATTAGTTTACAATATTGGATGAATGTGTCTTATTTCATTCATTTTGAGATCAGCATCTAGAGAACTTTTTCATTTGACACTCCTTCAGAATCATTAGCGATAGATAACTTGCAATGGCATTTATATGTCTTATAATCAACTTCTTATTATTTGGACTTCTCCAGGAATTGGACAAAGTGAGAAACACAAAGCCGCTCCCAGACTGTCTTCTGATTCTCAAACTCATGTTGGTGGTTCCACTGGGAATGATATGGTGTGTGTATGTGTATTTTGATCTGTATGATTTGTTAACCCTTCAAATATCTAGTGATCGTTGGCGGTGGTATTCATGCACAAAGATATTTTATGACTGTTTCTTTTTGCCTGTAGTGAGACTTAATATTTGATAACTTAAAATTGGCCGATGCAGTTCATGCTTGAGCTGGGGCAAAGTTCTTCAAGACGAGCCACTGGAACACCAATGAAGAAGTTATTGGCAGAAGAAATGTCAAAAGAAATTGAAGTTAAGAGACGATCGCCAAGTGTTATTGCCAGATTGATGGGTCTTGATGGGCTGCCATCTCCACGACAGGTTCATAGACAACAAAGGAGTTCTTCGGATAGCTATCAACAGAAAAATGTGTCAATGAGCATCCAACGGAATGGCCAACTATTCGATGGCCAATCAAGTAGGAGAACCTCAATGGAGCAGCAAGAATTCAAGGACGTGTATGAAGATGTGGAAGCATCTCATGTTGTGAGTCGGCGCTATTCGTCAAGATGGAGTGCAAGCTCAAAGCTTATAAAACCTGAGTCTGCACTCATTCAGCAGAAGTTTATGAATGCAAAACGTCTTTCCACGGATGAAAAGCTTCTAGGTCCAAAAGAATATGGTGACCCACTTGAATTGGTAGACTCAGATAAGGATTTATTCCAGAAATTTCTTCAGCATCCAGATTCCTTATTTCTAAAGCATGATCTAGAAGTTGATCCTTCCAGTTCTCTTCATGGTCATATAGAATTTCTGAAGCCATCGAATTCTTCAAAGTATGAAAGCAATGCCAAAGCATGGAAATCAGAGAGAGAGATTTCGTGCAAACATGACACGACCTCTCACCAGAAACGTAAAGATGGCCTTTTACTCCACCCACACAGTCGCCATAGAGCTCATATTTCTTGTAAGTCACCAAAGGTTCAATTAGAAGAGATGAACGGCAGAAACACTCTTCCCACGAGGATTGTTGTTCTGAAGCCAAACCTTGGAAAGATGCACATTGCTTGTGCATCTGTTTCATCACCTGATTACTCACATAATTACCCCTCCAACTTTAGGAAGCTCACAGAATATACAAGTGTTGGAGGTGCTGAAATGCTGTCGAGGAAAAGGAGAGATTCATCCGATGACGTAGGATCCTTGAAGCCCTTGTCAAGAGATGCTAGAGAAATTGCTAGGGAAATTACAAGGCGAATGAGGGATGGCTGTGATGGATTCATTGATCCAACATCTTCTGGAGTAAGAGGATATGCAGGAGACGAGAGTTCTTATGATGCTTATGAAAGTGATTCTGCAAGTGAGTCGGAGGTGTTTAAATTGTCATCTAGAAACTCCACCTGTTGTAATAACCGGTGTAAATATTCACCTTTTGGTTCAATTGAGTCATCTGTAAATAGGGAGGCGAAGAAAAGACTGTCTGATAGGTGGAAGACGGCTCATAGATGTCAGGATTTGGAAATGGTTGGTAACTCTAGCACACTGGGTGAAATGCTTGCCAAACCTGATAGAGAAACAAGGCCTAAATATTTGAATGCTAAGGTGGGTCTTGATAGGACAAGTGATCAGCATACTAGCAACAATGGAGCTGCAATTTGGGATTTTCCTTTGGCCAATAGCAATACAGATGGTTGGAAGGATGAGGGTAATAGAAAATCATCTAGATTGAGGTCCCTTCCTCCCTCTTCTGTGAGTGGCAAAAGTCGCCGAAGAAGCACACATTTAGTAACTCTGGCCGAAGACCAATATCTGATGCATAATGACACTGTTAATTGTGGTAGAAGTAAGTCTGTGAAGGGAAACCTAAGTTGGAAGGAAGATATTTCAACTAAAGATATAAAATGCAGGAGCAAGAAACCTTCCTGTCACCACAAATTTGCCGATGAAACAGACTCTTCACCAGAATCCAATTTTGAGATCCAAACAGAGATGAACTTTGAAGCAAACCCAAGTGAACAGCAGTACACATCTCAGGTCACTGCAAAGGATGACACTTGTATAACTCCTGTTCCTGATGCAAAGACTGCTGCTAAACATGGGGGTATAACCTCGTCTTCCAAATATTCTGAGTTGCATTTGAAGCAATCGTTTTCTGAGATAGAAAAGGACAAAAATACTGCTTGTGATGTAGAGGATTCTAGTTTCCAGGTTCGGATATTCTCTTTCTTTTAACAAAATTATTAATGCTACGTGCATGCAGCAAATACAAAACCATGTAGTCGTGCTTCTTTTAATTTTTTTTTAATACTTTTTAATGTTTTACATGGTCCCTATTCACACAACCAAGTAGGGTTGAGTTCTTATTTTCTAGTCTCGCTTGAAATAACTGCATTAAACTGAGATAAGGCTTTACATTTGTTACTGTAAATATTGCACTTTCTATGTATAGAATCACATTTCCTTGTGCTATAGAAACACTTCTGTGCATGGAAATCCTTTTCCTAGCCACATTGTTTCTATTCCATGTTCATCCCAAGTTCCTTCCATGCAATGCCAAAGTATGTATTAGATGATTATTTCTTTCAAGTCAAGCTGTGAATGCCTTTCGCTTTTCTGGTCGCAGTTGATTAAGTTGCACAAGAGTCGAATCTTTAGCTGTCTACAAGTTCTAATCTGGTCTTTATTCTTAGAATGAATTGATAGTGTGCTGCTGGAAAAGATTTTAAGGTTGAATTACATGGTACTAAATTATCATACTGCTTAGAATTGGTTATATCCACATGGGATATTTTTGCATGAATGTTGCATTATTTGATTTCCATTTATTTTAGTTACTGCAGATTATTTCTTTATTTTTATAGTTTCCTCTTTCTACAAATATACAATACTAAAAAGTAAAAACCATAAGAATATACGAATAGAGACTTTTTGAATTAAATTTTGATGAAGTCATGGCAGGCTATTGGTTTCATCAGTCTTGCAGAATACTAGAATATGCTTGTTTTTACTTCATTCATATGTTATTTAAGATTCAATAACAACGATAATAAAATTTGCCTATACAAAGATCTATACAAGGTCATCCTGGAGTCGTGCACTTAGCTATACAAGATGCTGGTGCAAAGAAATGGAGTGAAACTGATGAGTTAGATATTGAGTCTCCATTGTCCAATATGCTTATCTGCTTCTTTTAAACATTTGAAAACTATTCCTCATCTCTAGCTTACAACTGTTTCAGAAACAAATTTTTGGGAGCTTGGCTTTATATTTCTGTATTTTCACCTTGCTTCCAAAAAGCTTAATCTTTTTGAACGAACTACCCAACAAATTAGCAGTATGTAATGTACATGTCGTCACCGAATCATGCATGCGTAAAGATGGAACATGCACTTTGATAATATTCAAGATGTTGTGTGCTTCCATGTCTTCTGAACATAACCACCATTTCTTGCCAAGCTTCTTGATTAATGCTGAGTTGTGCATTTAATGAAGACTTACGAGAAGAATTGTGCACAAGTGTTATGTCTGCCTCATGAAAATCCTAGTAAACCTAGTTGGATGTTGTGGAATAAGCTACATTAGTTATCAAGTGGATGAGCAATTTGAGAAAGGATTTAATTATCTTGCACAGAAGTGATTTTTTTCATTTTTAGAAAAATGGAGATGCATGCCACGCCATGTGCTAAAATCATTTCATCCCAACTTTTTAGGATTGTTGACTCTTCTAATAAGTATAAAAATATTATATGCTAAGCTCAATGGACGTGGAGTTAATTAGCAAACAAATACACTTAACAAGATTACACATTTTAATTTGGGTTAGATTTATTTTGTATAACATTTATAATATAGCCCAAACTTAAAAGAAGACACGTGTTCATGAAAAGTTTTGAAATAAATCGACGCATTTTGAAAGTGAACTGAAATCTTTTACATTTTGTTTAGAAATTAAGTGCATCATATTTCTTGTTTCAAATCTCCTTACTGTTGCTTCCATAAATTTTATTCGGAAAGCAGCAAACCTAGATTTTCAATAAGGTATAATGGGTAGTCGGTAGAGTATTGCACACCAACACTCTTTAATTAATCAAACACTTGACAAATATACTGCTAATAAGTTAAGGTTTTTTCACGTTGGACTGGTATCCGTGATTATCTAAAGCACAATGTTTTTCTCATATAAGGAACTCACGACGTGTGGTGAATGTTATCCACAATTTCTTAAAATTATATATTTTTCTTTTTTTAGACCTGGACCTATCATTACCGACTAAGGGCTTTAGCGCCTTTTTCGTCATCAGGCGGTTACTCACACAAAAAAGGAAAATGTTCATTAGAATATAATCATAATAATTATCAACATTACATTCTCAAGCAAATAAAAATGTGAATTTATTTTTGGACAAATACAATATGACAAGATTTTCTTCGTCACTAAACGGGTGAGTATTTAAATTGTCTTTTTCCTCATTCATCTGAAGTTGTTCTCTTTTTCTCTTTAGGCTCATTAGAAAGTGATAATAGATTTGAATGGAAGCTCAAAAACAACTCAAAATGGATTCTCAAATGTATAATTATAGTCTGCTGTATAATTACACTAACTTTGTTATTGTCCTTGGCCTGGTCATGTCTTAGTTTTCTGTTATGGGCCATGTTAGCGTGTTTATTTCCTAATCCATGTCTGTAAGAGCTGTTACACACATCTGTACATCTATGATAGCATCTTGTTAGCATATTTATTTTTTACTGATTACGTTGCCTTCATCATTTTAATATGTGAATGCCGTTTAATTGAATTATGAGAGCTTTATTCAACTCTACGAAATTCATTTCAGCGGATCATGGTGTTTCAGGAACCATTGGAGGGACTACCCGAACAAGCTTCTGCTTCCATGCAGTTTCCAGGAGCCGAGCCAGATTCTTCAGAGGGCTCCAAGAATGCTGATTATCATAGTCCAGTTTCAGTCCTGGAGGTCCCTTTTACAGAAGATATATCATCTAGTTCTGAAAGCTTTGAGAGAGTCAGTGCTGAACTTCATGGTATGAAGCTCGTTATTAATGCTTTTAAGAATTTGTCTGTGTGAAACTCTTGGCAGTGAAGTCATTGCAATAGTAAATGAATAAGTTGTGTTTGATAGATATCTTTTTAAACTATAGAGAACATTGTCATTTGGCTAGCGTAAAAAATTATACGAAAATTTATTTAACGGTTATCAAAAAATTTCCATGTGGCAGGAAAGTGCCTTTTATAATTTTTTGACCTTCAACGAGGGGCATTGCCAAAGTTTAAATGGTACCAACGAAAATAATCCCTGAGATTTAGTTCATACACACGGTAGCAGTAGTGTCTGTGTAGCCATTTATTACAGTGACTGATTCCTTCCTTCTGTCATTTCAGCACAACTATTTTGAATTTTGATAACTTTTTTTTTTTTTTTTTGGCAAAAGCCTTCAATATTAACCTTGATATTTGTAGTTATATTGCAAATGGCATATAGTAGTGTTTGATCCACTGCTATATACAGATTGCAAACCATTCTTCATTCTGTCTGAATATGTACAGGTTCTTTTATCTTTGCATCTGTGTGATGGTAGAATTTTTTAGTGACATATTTTGCTTAATTGCTTTACTAGAGGAATGTACCTACAGTTGTCCGTGCTCATTCTCGTAGTAGACACATTCTCTTTCATTTTGATATTATTTTTTTTTATTACTTTTCTAAATTGCTATGCACCTTTTTTTGTAGAACTGCGTATGCAGCTTCAGCTCCTCAAGATGGAATCAGGAGCATATCCCGAGGTCCCTTCACTCATTTCAAGCGAGGAAGATGTTGCACTACATTCGTTGATGGATTTCGAACAAAACCATAAATTAGGAGGCGAAGTCTGGGAAGCTTCTTATGTTCTTGATGTGCTGATCAACTCGGGTTTTGAAGAATCTGACCTCGATTGTTTTAGAACAACATGGCACTCCCCGGAATGCCCTTTGCATCCTGAATTGTTTGATATCCTTGAGAAGAAATATAGTGATGAGATAACGGAGTCAAGGTCTGAAAGGAGGTTGCTGTTTGACAGAATAAATGCAGTACTTGTAGACGTTTATCAGCAGCTCGTTGACTCGTTCCCGTGGGTTGTGCCAAAACTAATGGGAGTTGATTTGAAGGATCCAAAGCAAGTGATCAGAGATAGTCTTCAGAAATTGCTTTCCGGCCAAAACTTTCATGCTGTAAGGGAAATACCAGAAAGAATAATTGACAGGGAGATGCAATGGTTTGAATTCAAAGGAGAAATCGACCTGATAGGTAATGAAATTGAGAAATTGTTGATAGACGACATGATCACAGAGGTTCAAACCATGTAAGTTTTGGAAGGAACTGTTGTAGTCTAGTTCGTTATATAGACAGAGGAAAAGGTATGTTTAGAACAAAATGAATAACAAAATTTGAAATTTACTTCAAAACTTGGAATTTAGTTAAATTATGATCCTAATTGTTTTTTGTTTGCTTTATTTAGCTCGGTTACTTTATGATGTTGCAAAGTTGTTTTCAATTAGATCATGCATAAACTTGTGAATATTTTGAAAGAGCTTGTAACCAAGCTTTTTGAACACAAAATACTTTTATTCACTTTTATTGTCATGCATATAGATGCTTTTATATTCAGCGACCCTGCTGAGCAACCAATGCTACTTATGGTGCGTGTTTTTGTGCATGCCAGACTCTTTTCGAGCTCAAAAGGTAACACAACATTTGAATATTTAGAGCGTTGAGCAAAGCTGTCTTGCTTTCTGTGTTCCTTGCGTTTAGAAGCAGAATATAAAATTCAATACATGGTCCATCATCCATGACCTTTTGTCTATTTGGTATTTTTTTCTTGTTTAGCTGGCAATAAAAATGTAATTTACCCAAAGAAACAAAGGAAAGAGGAGAACGTATAAAGTTAATTAAGCTTTCATCAATTGCTTAATTCATAATCCACTTATTTTCACACAAGTAGTAGGGTATGCAGTTATCATCATGGCTGTGTAGGGAGTGAAGGCTTATCGTTTTGTCTCATACTTGGACCAGGAGGAGGTATAGGGCAGGCATTCTTAGGTAGCATAGGAAATATTCCTCTGCCTGACAGCCACGGCCGTACATGAATTCTTCTAGCTATTGGAATTGTAGGCCGATCTTTTTTAAGGTAATTCTGAATTCTCGTGCATACGTAGCGCACTGTTGAATTGGAATTCGACATTTTGTTTTTTTTTTAATTTTTTGTATTAGGGCATTTGTAGTGATTGATATTGTGAAAGTTTTAAAACATTGATTAATTAAATTAATAATAATTTTAATTTTAATTAAACTAGTAGTGGATAAATCGTAGTCAAATTTAGTTTGTGGCAATAATAATAGTTGTGACTCGTACAGCAGTGTTCGTTTACCTAATCTTGTTAAGTGCGAAATTTAAAGAATTAAATATGAACACAAAATGTAACGTGGTAAATCCATTAATAATCTTGTTCAAAAATACAATATTATCGATTTTTGTAATTTCGCAAAATTAACAAAATAACAATCAAAAGAAAACAGATCAATTCCATTTGATACTTCTTCTTCTGACTTGTTGATGAAGTGGAATCAAACTCACCGGTCTTGACTTTATCCCCACTTTCCTATTGTATTTGACCGCAACCACCACTTGAATTAAGAACTCATGTTCTCAACTTCACACCAAATAGATAAAACAAGATATAGAATTGTTCCTTGAGCACCAATTTATTTTTTATTTTTCTATGAGTTTGAAGAATTTTTTTTTGCTTTGAATATTTCATTCCTAAACTAATCTAGGAGAATAATAAAAGATCTGTTAGCCTACAAAAAGAGCTGTCAATAATATTCATGTGGTCAGAATATATCGTGTATGAAAACAGAATAAAATCGCAGCTTTACTGATCTGGAAAATTAATCTACTTATCAACGCAGTCAATTAGAACTGGCGTTATCTAGACCATTCATAACGAAAACGTTGACATGTTCTTTTAACATTGAAAATCAGTTATATTAATTAAGAGAGCCAATATATAAAAAATGAAGAATAAAAAATATGACACATATTTTTCAAACAATCTCACTCTTTGGCGTTACTTAATTACAAACACATAACTAACGAATTTTTAATGTAAGTGTGATGTATGTTGTAGCATGTGAAAAATTAAAGCAAACAAGAGCATCAACATATAAGGGTTATTTCTTATCCAAGTGTGTAAACCAAAAACTCATGCAAAGAAGTTAACAATATATGCAAATATCACACACATTAGTCACAACTTTAATATTGCTCTCCCTTAACAAGATACCATCAAAGTATAATCATCAAACCACCGTAAACTTAAAAATACTACTAGCAAAGTACTATCATCAAAGTTTAACCAACAAAGTACAAACTTAAAATTTTTATCCAACAACCATAAACTTAAAAATATCTATTACTCTCCATTTTGTAAGAAAATCGCCAAAGAAAATAACAATGAGAGAATAGAAAAACAAAAGTAAAGCAATGTTTGAAGTGAAGGAATGTAGAATGTAAGAGTTAATATAGTCATCCATAATCAGTCATAACCAAATAGTTAGAACCAGAAACAGTCAGTTCCGCGAAGGTCTTGACTTCTTTACATCGAATACATATGTTTTTGCATCTCTCTTGCGAATAGGGGTATCTGATGGAGCAACGGGTGGAAGAGCATCTGGCATAGGTGCAGTAGTTGTCCCAACTACTGGATTAGAGCATGGAATCTCCATCTGACCTTCAGGATGTGCAGAGAATTTCGGAATAACTATTCGATATGCAGACTTTATATGCTCATCGCCCATATATTCAAGTTTAGCCAACACCCTATGCATGAAATTAAATTCATCAGAAAAACTTTTGGTTAAGGTTAAAAGTTGGTCTACCTGTGTTCTAACCAGCCCCATCTGAGTTTCCAGTGCATCCAGACACCCAGACTGGTCCAACGAAGACATAACGAGCCTAGGAACTCTGGGAGTGGAATGCGGTGTGCCACCCAAATTTGTAAATTCATGAACTCCTAGTGCTGGAATATCTCCAGAGAATATGTCTGAATCCATGGAAGACACTTCTTGGTGAACAAGAAAGTGATGGATGAGAGTTGGATGTGGTAGCCTGTACTACTTGGCCCTCATCGGTCCTTCATAAACAATTTTATCAAAAACCATTTTGACTCAATCAACTGGCAACCTTATCCCCAACTTGTATAACATAACAGTCCTGTCTCCTGAAATGTCTAATCGATGAGTCAATGGATCGATATTGTTGATAAGAATCCGATGGAGAATTTTGTATTTGGGTAGTAGTCGGGAATCAATCAATTTTCCTGATTCTGGCCAAGTAGAGCCAGTCATTTCCTGCGCAATGCTGTCATTGATCAATTCTTCGTCACTTGTAACAGCCACGGTATTCATCTCAGGCCAGTTCTTGAGTGAGTTAGGACTGAAGGTAACATGTCTTCCTCGGACATAAACTTGCCACATGAATACATTGTCAGCCTTCCCCAAATTTTTTGGAACATTGGCCATAAATTCTTTAACTAGAGTCCCATTGAACGGCCTAGAAAAACTTAACAGATTATGTAAGTTGTGGAAATCAACAATTTCAACCAAACCAAACGAACGAAATTCAGGAATTGCTACCTTGCACTCAACTATGAACTTACGATAGGTGGTAAATGAAAGAAACAGACTCTCATCACTCTCCGATAGAAAATTGTAATTGAGGGGGTTAACAGAGTGTCTACATCTAGTTAATGTTTCAAGTCTGAACATTTGAGGGTCTGAACTGGGAGTATGCAGTATTCTGTGGGCACCTCCCGAGACAGTGGGAAGCCTGTTCTGACCAGCAGGTGTGAGCTCTTCAGCAACATCACCAATATTATTTTTTTCCTTTTCAGCCCTCGTGGCTTTTCTAGGTGGATGAGGTGTTGGAGTAGATTCCGAGGATTCATCAAGAGTAACATCGAAATCAGAATCTGATTTTTGAGAATGGGGCTTACTTGAACCTTCTACGATTGGGGGAGGATGTTCAGACTCCTCATCACCAGTCCCTTCATTCTACGAACTTTCTCTCCAATTTCAGCATTTTCAGACCCATTCTCACCCGTTCCAGATTCGTCATCTTCACTCTTTCTTCATCTGGTTCTTGAGCTCTTGCTCAGAAAAGTAATTGGGTCTTTAGATGTTTGACGAGACAGTGATTTAGGATGGCTGACCGGCGGCTGATAGGCAATAATGTCCGTCGATTGTTCTGACTGAGATGCAACAGCCGTTGGAGAAGTGTCCAGGTCTGAACTAGAGGGTTTCAGTCTTCGTGCACTTTGCCGGAGAGTCCTTATCGGCGACATTTGAGGCCCCATCGCAGTTTCAGCAGTAACCGACAGAGTAACAATGTTCTTGGATGAATCACCAGGATTTTTTTTTTATTTTGACATTTTGGTTTTCACCATTGTTTGAATTTGAAATAAAAACTCAACACAACTTCGAAATCAAATATAAGAGGCAGAGATTGAGTTAGAAAAATGAAAATCAAGGGTGAGAGATGAATTAGAAAACCCTAAGTCACGGTTTAATAGAGAAATAATTTCTCAAAATTGTACAATGAGAGAACGGTTAATTTTGGGACATGTTCAAAACAATTTCCAAAAATAAACAGGTGATTGGCAGTTGTGGATAGAAAAACCTTCCTTAACCAGATATGACTGATTTGAATAAAACAGCCTAAGATGCCAATTTATGGAAAACGAAATTTTTAAAATTGGTAGATCAATTTAATATTCAGTACAGAATAATATTAGATTCCGTAAAATATTCATCCAGATTTTTTATACTTAAAGCTGATTGTGCTGCCAAAATTAGACCGTTGATTGAAAATTCTACGAAAAGGCCCACACAAGATAATCACACAAAATTAATAAGAATATTTTATGAGATAAAATTGAATATTTTATTTATGGACAAATTTCATAGTTCACAAATTATACAATCAGTCCAAAAATATCAAAATCAATCAGAATCTTTCAATCAGATATATGCGCATAATTAAATTTAATTAATTGGTCAGATTTATAACGTGAGTATGTGATAGGACATACAAGACTAGTCAATCATAACCTGTCCCACTAAGTCAAATTGAATCTTGTCAAGAAGATAAGTACTGAGATGCATTTCAAACCAGTCATCATCTGAACATATTTGTTTAAATAGAAAAAAAAATGTGCGTGCCACACAGGAGTACCATAGCAATTTTCTTTTGAGTACTTAGAGTTTTGACTTTATTTATATATTTTTTATTTGTCAAAGCACTGAATTTATAAGATAATGGAGTTGACTTTCTCACAGTCTTAGAAGAAGCCATTTTCTACATAATTTATGTTTATTATCAAAGATGGCTGCACACATCTATGGTGGTAGTCCTCTTTTCCATGAAATTGTCTGTTTAATACAAAAACATACTATAGTGCCGAGAGATATAGATACTGACTATAGGTCCACAACAAAGTACGAAACTACTTTAAAGATAACAATCCAATCAGTAGTAAGGTACAATCAAACAAGTTAATATGTCATCAAAGTGTGCTTACTTGAGCATATTTTACCATAAGTATAATGAGCATACCATACTTATTGGTTAATTCAAGTAAATCTCAAAATTCATAGACCAATCATACATTTATATCATATGTTATTTGCAAGAACACATATCCATCTTTTTTTTATTATTATTAAAAAAAAGTAAATGCAAACAAACACGCATGATGAAATCAAAAAAAAAAAAAAACACTACTTCTACTAAGTTTTTTTTTTTGAAAATAAAATTAATGCATCAAGCAAATCAGCTAACTAATACTTAGTCTGAATATGTTCTAAAGTAATTACTTTTTCTTTTACCAACTTTCTAATAAAATGATGTCTAATATCAATATGTTTGGTCCTAGAGTGCTGAACAGGATTTTTAGAAATATTGATAGCACTAGTGTTATCACATAATATAGTAACAGAGTCCTGATTAATACCATAATCACATAGCATTTGTTTCATCTAGAGTAGCTGAGTGCAACAACTACCCGCAGTAATATACTCAGCTTCTGTAATGGATAAGGAAATAAATTTTTGTTTCTTACTTAACCATGTAATGAGATTGTTACCAATGTATAAACATCCTCCACTCGTGCTTTTCCTATCATCCATGTTTTCAACCTAGTCAGTATCAGTGTATCCTGCAAGATGGGAGTTAGTATCATTAGTATACCATAAACCAAAATCAGAAGTACAGTTAATATAGCGAATAATTCGCTTCACTGCTACTAGATGTGATTCTTTTGGTTTGGCCTGATAACGCGCACAAACTCCAACACTGAATGATATGTCAGGACGGCTTGCAGTCAGGTACAACAAATTGCCTATCATGCTTCTGTACAAGCTAGAGTCAACCTCCTTGCCCTGGTCATCTCTAGAGATTTTCAAGGACGTGGTTATGAGAGCTTTGGCTGACTTGGTTTGTTCAAGGTCGAACTTCTTCGCCAAATTTTTAGCATACTTGGCCTGTGAGATAAAAATCCCTTATCCAACATGTTTGATCTGCAAACCTAAAAAAAAATTTAGTTCACCAACCATACTCATTTCGAATTCATTTTGCATAAGTGTAGCAAACTCCTTGGATTTTGTTTCTAGTGAAGAACCAAACACAATATCATCGACGTAGATTTGTGCAACTGTTAATCCAATTTTAAAATATTTGATGAATAAAGTTTTGTTAGCTTCTCCTCTCTTGTATCCTTGTTCTAACAAGAACATGATCAATCGTTCATACCAAGCCCGTGGAGCTTGCTTTAGTCCGTATAGTGCCTTTTTTAATATGAACACATGGTTGGGAGAATAAGGATCAACAAATCTCTTAGGCTGCCCAACATAGACTTCTTCATTAAGAATTCCATTAGAAAAGCACTTTTGACATCTATTTGGTACAACTTGAACCTCATTTAATATGCCACAGATAGTAAAAGTCTAATGGATTCAAGTTGAGCCACATGTACAAATGTTTCATCAAAATCCACTTCTTCTAGTCGAATGTATCCCTGTGCAACCAAGTGTGTCTTATTTCTGACTATGTTGCCATGTTCATCTGATTTATTTTTGAATATCTACTTTGTCTCGATCACATTTGTGTCCTTTGGCCGATGTACAAGTTCCCACACTTCTTTTCTGTCAAATTGAGCTAGCTCTTCATGCATGGCTAGAACCCAATTTTCATCAATAATTGCTTCATTTATATTTTTGGGTTCAATATGTGAAGTGTAGCAAACATTTCTAAGTTCATTAGCAAGCCTCCTCTTAGTCATCATACCATCTCCAGAATTTGAGAGAACATTGTCCAATGGATGTGCTTTCTGTATCCAAGAAGGAGGTTACATTCTTATGTTCTATTCGTTATTTGTATTTGGTACATCAAAACGTCCAAGAGCAGGGGCAGAGACACCAGAACTAGATGCTGGTTGTTTTGTCCGTTTATCACTGTTTAATACAGGTACATGATTGTCTTGAGTAAGTTAAAGTCCAGCAACCTGTTCTTCCAATGTCTGAATATTAGGCTCTTGTGAATAGGATGAAAAATCATCACTGTCATCAATTTTTACATTGATTGATTCAACGATAGTCTGAGTATGCGTGTTATAAATTCTATAAGCTTGACTATTCTCAGAATAACCAATAAATACTCTCTCATCACTTTTTGAATCGAATTTACCAAAATATTCCTGATCATTTAAAACATAGCATTTTCAACCGAAGGTATGAAAATATTTGAGATTCGGTTTTCTTCCTTTCCAGATTTCATAAGAAGTTTGAATGGTTCCTGTTCTTAAAGATAGATGGTTCAAAATATAACAAGCAGTATTAATAGATTTAGCCACAATTTAACATGAATTTTTTTATTGTTTAGCATTACTATAGCCATCTCTTGTAAAGACCTATTTTTTCTTTTCACAACTCTATTTTGTTCAAGAGTTTTAGGAGCAGAGAATTCAAGAAAAATACTATTTTGATCACAGAATGTAGCGAAATTAGCATTTTCAAACTTCCTTCCATGATCACTTCTACTCCTCAATATTTTTATTCCCTCAAAATATTTTTCTGTTGTTAATTTTAGGTGCAAAAATTTAAATCTTTCAAAAATATCAGATTTTTCTCTCAAGAAATATACCCAAGTATATTTAGAAAAATCATCAACGCAGACATAAATATATTTCTTGCCACCAATACTTTCAGTTTGAATAGGTCCCATCAAATTTATATAAAGTAATTCTAATACATGAGATGCAGTAAGAAACTTACATTGCTTGTAAGTACTTTTGGTTTGCTTACTTTTTAGGCACGAACCACGCAATCCTTCAGATTTTTCAGTGAGCTTAGGAACGCCTCGTACTGCATTCAATTTTGTTAGTCTCAACAGATCACTATAGTTTAAATGTCCCAACCGTTTGTGCCACAACTCGGTAGAGTCAGTCTTTGAAATATAACAAGTAATTTTGGTGTCAAAAAGATAATATTTATTACTAGACCTAGTACCATGTAGAATGCAACTACTATCATATTTCAAGACTTTACAATAATTTTTTGAAAAAATAACTAAGTGTTTATTGTCACGGAGTTGGCCTATACTAATCAAGTTAGCTTTCAAACCTACAACAAAAAGAACTTCTTTTAACAGAGAGAATCCATCAATTAGAATAATGCCTACATCTTCAATTTTACCGTGTACTCCATCACCAAAAGTAACCAGACCACCTACATGACTCTTGTAATTAGTTAGATAAGATCGATTACTAGTCATATGTCTAGAGCAACCACTATCAAAATACCAAGAGTTAGGAATAAAAGTTATAGGCAACATCAACCATATAATAATTTAAATCACCATTTTTAACCCAAATTTTTCTTACTTTACTGTTGCTATAGTGTCTCATTTGTCTATTAACCAAGTTTTTATTATATAAACAATGAAAGGAGTCGTGTCCTAGATTACCACAGATGCAACATTTTACAAAGTAATTTGTTTTACATCTCTGTATTGAGAATTGATACATTGGTTGTATAACTGATTGTGACTATTTTTTAGTCTTGGCATTGGTCAGAACATATATAGGCAGGTTAGCCTCAGTCCTAACGACAATGGGAGTAGTTTTGTCCAAAAATACAGCAGGCTGTGCTTCTTTGATGAAGTTGATCTGATTCCCAACTTTTCCTTTACCTTATCCAACATATCCCAAACCTTCTTTGGCGTTTGGTGTTTTTCCATAGCTTAGGGTTTTACTCAAGCGAGAGGCTCCAATTGTTAGTTGTTTGACACTTTCTTTTGATTTTTCTAATTCATCAAGAAGATTCACAATTTGATCGTCCTTCTCTTTTAAGAGATTGGTTAGAGTGTCATTTTTAGAATTAACTGCTGCCTTATCATCTTCCAAAAATTCCATCATGGCATGAATAGAAAAATTCTTCTCCTGTTCGTCTTTTAATTGTTTGTTCACACTGATACAGTTAGAACATGAACAGTTTGGTTCTTCAGATGTTGTAGTTAAGGAATCAGAACCTGCAGTTAAATTTTGCACAAAGTCAGTACTAGAATGTAAGTTTACAGTGAGAGACGTTACATAATCATCAGTAATTCTGTCTTCTGTCGTCCTCGTCCTCGTCATCGTCATCATCTTCACTCCAAGTAATATTCATAGCCTTCTTGGAACGAGATTTCTTTAGGGTATTTGCACATTCAGAAGCAATGTGTCCAAAGCCCTCACACTCATGGCATTGAATTCGATTGTCAGATCTATTTACAGATGTAGTGGGATTTTGTTTTGTGTTGTTTGAAAATCTCTTCTTTTGTTGGAGTGATGTATTCAAGTTTGTCTTTCTGATTTCTTTTTAGAAATTTTTTAAATTGTTTAGTGAGCATGACCGTGTTTTTATCAGTTTCACTTTCTTCACCATCAATCTTTTCTTCATCTTTTTCAATTTTGAAGGCAATACCGGATCTCTTTTCTTTCTTCCCCTTTTGTAGATGTAGTTCAAATGTCATCAATGATCCCACCAATTCTTCAACCTTCATTTTCTAAATCTCCTTACTTTCTTCAATTGCAATTACTTTGGAGTGAAAACGATTAGGCAAAGATCTGAGAATTTTCTTTACAATTTTACTCTCTGGGTATTTCTTTCCCAAGGTATAAGCTGTATTGGTGATGTTACTGAGTTTTGCATAGAAGTCTTTGAATTGACCATCATCTCTCGTGGCCAGTTGTTCAAATTCAAGTGTAAGAATTTGAAGCTTGGATGATTTAACAATAGAAGTTCCTTCGTGAGCAATCTGTAAAATGTCTCAAGCTTCTTTAGCAACCTGACAACTAGAAATCAAACGAAACTTATTAGAATCTACAAAAGAGAATATAGCATTTAAAGTTTTGGAATTCCAATTAGTACAATTAAAATCAGATGTAGCTCACTCGTCTGCCTTTTTCTCTCTTTCTACACCATTTTTAATCATGGTGGGAGTTATATATCCATAGAAAATAGAATGCCAAGCTTTTTTCATCAAGGGATTGGATATAAACTTGAATCTTAATTTTTCAATAGGCATAATTAGTACCATCTAAAATCGGTGGTCTAAACGGAGCTCCGTCCATATCTAGGTTTCTTTGGATCGCACCTATAAAGTGTACCCTCTCTGATACCAATTGAAAGTTCTAAAATCTAGATTAATTAAATTAATAATAATTTTAATCTTAATTAAACTAGCACTGGACAAATCGTAGTCAAAACTGGTGAGTGACAATGATAGCAGTTCTGACTCGCACAACATTGTTCGTTTACCTAATCTTGTTAAGTGCAGAATTTAAAGAATTAAATGCGAACACAAAATAAAACGTGGTAAACTCCAAAGAAAACATCCACGAGCCCCCATACCATGGGTAAAAACAATCTACTAATAATCTTGTTCAAAAATACAATAGTATTGGTTTTTGTAATTTCCCAAAATTAACAAAATAACAATCAATAGAAAACAGATTAACTTCTTTTGATACTTCTTCTGACTTGTTGATGAAGTGGAATCAAACCCACCGATCTTGATTTTATCGTCACTTTCCTATTGTACTTGACCGCAACCATCACTTGGATTAAGAACTTCGTTCTTAACTTCACATCAAGTAAATTAAACAATATATGAAATTGTTCTTTGAGCACCAATTTGTTTTTGACTCTTCAATGAGTTTGAAAAAAACCTTTTTGTTTTGAAAGTTGAATCAATAAAGCATCGAGTCTTGTTTTCCACAAAGAATTCGGCCGATTTGTGCTTGGAGAAACAAGAACCAAAATTGTATTTTCAAAGCCTTGATTCCTTATTGATTTGTACTCTTATTTATAGTTAAAGTAGAAATCAAATTAGGAATTATTTCTTACCTAAAAATCTGTAACAAAAATGGTAAGACAATTAGTAAGAAAGAATATATAGAAAGATATTCTAGGTTTGTAGAATGAATGAATTTAGGAAATTCAAGATTTATCTTTAAATATTTTCTTCATAAACAAATCTAGAAGAATAATAAAAGATCATTTAACCTACAAAAAGGGCTGTCAATAATATTTATGTGATCAGAATATATCGTGTATGAAAACAGCATAAAATCGCAGATTTACTGATATGAAAAATTAATCTGCTTATCAACGCAGTGAGTCAGAACTGTCGTTATCCAGACCAGTCATAACAAAAACGTTAACCTGTTCTTTTAACATTAAAAATCAGTTATATTAATTAAGAGAGCCAATATATAAAAAATAAAAAACATGACACATATTTTTCCAACACAATAAAATATCTCCTTGAACCATCCGGGGAAGAAGGAGAAGAAAACTAGATATAACACTGGAAATAGAGGCTAGAAACACGTGAACAATACACTTTTCGTTAAATAGTATTTGCCTCATCTCGTATTGCTTTAGGGAGTTTCTTGCAAATAGTTTTGTGGGATATGACTAAGGATGAGCATGGGTCGGGTTGGTTCGATTTTTGGGTCAATCCAAAATTCAATTCAATTTGATACTTTGTCAAATCGATCCAACCTAAACTGAACAATTTTCGATCAGTTCGGTTTGGGCTTGTGTCCAATTTGGTTGGGCTATTTTTTTTAAAGCTAAATATGAAAATTTTAAAGACTTTTTACAATGTATTTGCTAAAATATTTGAACCTTAATTTAGTTGTTAGACCTCCAGACATAAAAAGTGAAATAAAACTTAATTATAAATATCACAATAGTTTACATGATCTATTTAAAATTAAAATATATTACCAATATTTAATCAACTACCACAAATCAATAATTTTACCACCTAATCCATAAGCCAAACATGCAAATTATAAAGGAAAATTAGTGCAAATGGTCCCTAATCTTTGTCCTCGGTGCGGAAATAGTCCATAACCTTTGTTTTTGGCACATTAGTCCCTAATCTATGTGTTTTGGTGCGCAATTGGTTCTTATTTGATGAAAAATACAAAATTGTTCTTAGTTTTAATTAAAAAAATTATAATTAGATTTCTATCATTTGCAAAATATGTTAATAGGCCCAATATATTTATTAAATAATATTTAATTTAACATATTAACTATATCACTATAGTAGTGTCAATTAAATTTTTTATAAGAGAAAAATATAAAATTATTGCGCTTTAGGTATATGTAATTGTTGTGATGTGAAAAAGTTGAATAAAAATTAAGTTAAATAAATATCAAAATGACGTATATAATTTTATGACATTGAACCAATCTTATTATATTTTTTTTTAACATAATAAAATGATAAATTAAATTATGAATAATACAATTTGAGCTCTAATATTTGTAGTTAATAAACGAATAACTCAATTAAATAAAAATACTTGAGCATTAAGTTTGTGACAAGGTTATTTTTCTTTTTATGTTATAACGATAAAATTAAAGTTTAAATTTTAAATAATATGATTACTTAATAATGATAAAATAATTTTAATTAACACGTTTGTTAATAATTCTGAGTTTAAATTTTAGTTATTTTATAATAGTTCGTAAAATATACAAAATAATTTAGTATATTATCAATTTGTTAGTTTCTTTTAATTTTTCATAAAAAATAAAAGTATCGGACTCATTTGTACTTTTTGCAAAAGTTAAGAATCCAATTGAAAATTTATCTAATTAAAAATAATGACATATTTGTCTTTTTATCAAATAAGGACTAACTGCACACCAAAATACATAGATTAGAGACTTTTATGCTAAAAAATAAAGGTTATGAACTATTTGCACACTGAAGACAAATATTAAGAACCATTTGTGCCATTTTCCCAATTATAAATCCCAAAAGTATATTCAATTAAAAATATTACAACCATTCAAACTCCTAAAAAACAGTTGCATTGAATAAACTCTTATGCAAAAAATTAAAATAAAGTCTAATGATAAATATTTTTCTCCTCCTCCGAGCATGGCGGCGACAGTGATGGAGACCTGCAAAATAATAGCGAGACTTCTTTCCCCCTGTGTCCACTCCAGTATGATAATCAGTATATGATTAAAACCAGATATGCAGAATAATAATATAGAGTATGTGTCTTGTATTTTTACCATGTGTCTTGTATTTTTACCTGGGGGTTGGCCTCTATTTATATAGGTGGCATGCAGTTATGACCTTTAATGGTCCTTAATGGCATGTGTCCTTTCATCTCCTTTATTATTAGGAGTTAATGAGAGATGTTTCATCTTCCTAATTGTCAGCAATGACTGTTAGTCTTTAGGTTGCCTGTCTGACTAACTTAATGACAGTTAGGTTATTGTTGTCTATCTGTAGGAAACGAGCTTATGAGACCAACGAAGCAGGCGAGCCGGTGAGGCGGACGAATTGTTGAGGTGAACGTGCCAGGACGTGCTACTATTGGCAAACAACATATATCAACTGTCATTATTTTTATCATCAAAGTCTTTTGCACATTAATTGTAGTTATTCAACTGTCCCACAAGCTTTAAGTGACATTCTTACAACAAAAGAATTGAAATATTTAGGAAAAAAATGACTCCCACAATGAATAAAGTCTTTTGCACATATTTAACAATACATCAACCTGAAAAATAAGGGAACCTAATGAATCACTTAGCCTTGATAGATTCTTCCGTTGATTTTGGTTTAATTGATTCCGAAAGCTCTACAAACAATAATGATTGAATTGACATATAAAATTAACAATGGCATTGAAATAGCTATATCATCTTCATCCAATTTGTTATGATGCTCCACATCTTCTATATAGAATCTATCTAAGTTTGGAGAAGCGTTGAGCCAATTTTGAGTGCACGCCAAACCTCCACCATCCTAGGATTTGAAGAACTATGAAAGGGATGAATGATTCTTCCTTCAGTACTAAAATCAGTTCTTGGAGCCACGGCAGATAATTGAATTGTCAACACATCTCTTGCTAGTTAGTTTGGATAAGGTACCATAATTACTTCTATTAACCACCTATCAATTAATAACTTCAAAATTCTTATTCTCTATATCTTCCCAAACTTCGAATAAATATCTTCCCGCATCAATTTTTTTTTTTTTCAACCCAATCTTTTGTTGTTTTTTTTTTCTTAAACCTTGAAATACAAGTAGAAGACACATTAGAGTAAGAATTTCTTCACCAGAAGTAAAATGACTTAAAGAATCCAAATCAATTGATACTTGTCTGCTTTCAAAAGTTACTTTACATTCTACATACCATTCATAAATACAGATCAAATTGGCTGTCAAAGTCTTAGTTATATTACTAGTACCTACCTCATCTTTGTAGAGATCACAAAAACAATATTAACACTATCAAGTTTGTATCTTGGAATAAGCATAGTAGCAACCAACAACAATTTGTTAACATTTTTAATCTTATCCCAATAATTTGAACAGAACATATCCAAAAGAACCATTTGGGCACCTAAAAGCATAAGTTTGGAACGTTCAATTCCCACCAAAAAATAAAAAATACACGAAGAATAAATGTTAGGGGATATTTACACCAAAATCCCTAATTTCATTGAACTTTAAAAAAAGTTAAGATAGATCGTATCTAAAATCACTTTAGTCTGCAGGAGAAAAAAAAAATAGTCAAAGAAACAAAGGAAAGAGAGAAAACAAACTTAATTAAGCTTCCATTAATTGATTAATCAATAATCCACTTATCATCTTACATGAATAAGGGTGGAGGGTTCTTATTTATTCGTGTACTTGGGCCAGAAGGAGGTACAAGGGAATTCTTTGGCAGCATGGTAAATATTTTTGCTCTGGATGTGGCTATCGATTGTGTAGGTCCATTCTTCACCAACACGGCATGTTTTATTGAATGTAATTTCGAACTCTCGTCCCATACTTTTTTTTTTGTCATTTGTATTTTGACATTTGCATTGCTTAACACGGTATCGAGAAATAATAACGAAAGGAAGATAACTAAGGGTAGCTTTGAACTGACTATCTATTTTATACGTTGTTTTCGATGCTACCTTTTTATATTTATAGAAAATTAAATTTTTTCACCATTTAGCAATATCAATCAATATATAAATTGAACTAATCTCCATTGCAATCTCATTGGATATTGTGTGATTATATAATCTATTTTATGACATATTATATTTAATTATACTCGAATTCTAAACGATTAAAATCTCAAAATCAAGCATAAGATTCTATTGATAAATTATTTTATTAATCATTGTAATATCACGAACTTCAAAATGTGACATTTACTTGATTCCTCCAAATTTATGTTCAAGAATATTGAGTTGAGTATATCGGTTGAGTGGTAAACTACTAGAAATATATATAATTGTAGAAAGAACTATACAAAACCGACCTTAGCTCAGATGGTAGAGCGGAGGACTGTAGTGGTTGCTGTAATCCTTAGGTCACTGGTTCGAATCCGGTAGGTCGGATTTTTTGAAAGTTTTTATTTTCAATTGAATAATGTTTGGGTTGATTTTTTTTTACTAAAGGAAAATTTACACAAATAACACTGAATGAGATCAGAAAGTAATTGGAGACTTTTTTTGGTTTGCACACTTTCAATAAAAGGACAAAAACTTAAATAATATTTATACTTGTTAATACTTAATATATAGTCTACGGCTTAATTTAATGAATGGTCATCAAACTAATTTCAGGTTACTACTTACTTATTCAACTTTAAAAACTATCTCATCACTCATCCAATTCTCAAATTATTTTCGATCAACTACTCATTAGATAAACGTTAGTCAGAGTAGACGAAATATGCCATATGGCGAACGTAATATTTATGTGGTACAATAATAGCGCTAAAATCATCCATGTCAGTAAACTTACACTTGCCAAACAAGCATTTAGCTTCAAAAGGTAAAAAAATGATTTTCCCCAAATCAATTTGAACTCTAATTTTGACATAGATTTACCTCGAAGTGGCTGCTTTGTTAATGGCAATGCTCAATCTTTTGTTTTTCCTTCACATTCATTTCACTTTGATTTTCTTCTTTCTTTTCACCTTGTCATCTGTTGAATGCTGTGACTTGCTCAATCTTCTGATTCACCTTTGTCATTTGTTGAATGTTGTGACTTGTAGATAAAATCGACCTGCTTAATATAAGCTTTGATGGTGAGTATACTCCTGACAGAATCTCAACCATGAGAGGATTGAACAAACTTAAAAAGAATGTTATTAACAAAATCAGAGTTCAAATTGATTTGGAAAATTATTAATTTGCATGGATTAAATATCAGACAACTGCGGAAGCTAAGGGCGTGTTTGGCAAGTGCAAGTTTAGTGACGTGGATGATTTTAACGCTGTTATTGTGCCACATAGACATTATGTTTGCGATGTAGTGTTTTTCGTCTATTTTCCTAATCGGTGGTGGATAAGAAACAATTTGGGAAGTTGAGTGATTGATAAGATATCTTTTAAAGTTGGTAAGCAAATAGTAACTTGAAATTAGTTTGATGGCCATTCATTAAATTAACCAATATTCCTTCCATATCTTAGGTTTATAGTTCTCCCTCTAAACGACCATGATCGTAAATCTCAATCTCGGTTGAGAGTATCACAATTAGGGTTGAATTTTAGATCTTATTTCGTTTATTCTTTTTACTTTCTTAATTATATTTTCATGATTCAAATATCTAAATTCATATTTTAAGCTCCTCAATGTACCTTGTGAATGGAATGGGCAAAATATTTGTTGAGTAAAGCTTAAATTCACTTTGTGACACGCGAGGATCATCGGTCGAAAGTTAGAAAGACTCATTTTTTAAAATAATCAAACACTTTCATTCTTTCGAAAAACAATTTTCTATACTAGAAATAATTGGCGGAAATCATTTGAAAACACAAACATTACAAAGTAAATAAAACTTCGATATCAATTCCCACAAAATATTATTAATTAGTTTCAAGAAAGTACAAAAGTTAAGGAATAAAGTAGCAATTCATAAACAAGAAGCATCATCAAACCAAGCATTGATTTACACCATGAAGAAGATGAGAATTCCAATAATATTACTATTACATATAGTGATACTTATTCATGCACCAGCAGCTCCTTTGTAATTGTTGAATTCTGGGGTAGTGAAATTGAGTGGTGAAAGTGAAGATGATAATGTTGGAGGCCATAATTGGGCATTCTTCACCTTTGATATGCTTGCAAGAACCCCTAATGGAGTCACATCCCCAATCACTGTCACTTTCTTTGCTGCAAAGTCTATGTTGAAAGATTTCACCCCTGCTTACCATATTAAGCACCAGTTAACAACATGCTGGGGGAGGACAAACAATACACAAAAAATGGCAGCTAAGGAATTTTGATGCTAACTCTTGGGGGACGGGGGGGTGTTAGATAGTGTGGAGTCTAATCATAAAGTACATGTATCCTCGCCATAGTGTTCTTACAATACAAGGTGTTTCGAAGGCTGGTCTTTTTGTGGGGCATGTTCGACTATCTGTACACTTGTTCTCTTGATCGACCTTCAGAGAATTATTTGGTATTCCATTTGTGGGTGGTACTCTTATTTTTCATCATAGCGAAAATCTGCTGCTGCAAATGGACGTAACTTTCACTTTGAGTATAAATAGGTGTGTTCTGATTAACTAGACTTTGTCCATAACAGTGGCCGTATTGGTTGGGGAAGGGGGCAATGGATGCTAGAACTTCAAGAAACAGTTACTGAAATTTAGGTCCAGTTTGATTTTGCTTAAAATTCTGCTAAAAAGCTGATATCAAAGAAGAATAAAGTTAAGAGAAACAGAGAAATGATGAGCAGTAAATATACCTTCCATTCTAGAGATATGTTTTCGCATTTTTCTCTCACATCCTCTGCAGTGCAGGGATACTCTAAGAACAACCTCCTGCAACCAAACATTCAAATCACTTCATAAATTTAAAATCATTCTAAGACTTAAGGCTCTGTGTATTGATAGTGTTAATGGGTAAAATCCCAAGTTAGTTAAATATGGAAAAAACAACAATCAACGTATGAAAATTTTGGGCTATAACTAGTCCTCTTAACAAGGACGACCTTTTTAAGATGGAACCGAAGACTCGTGAGATTGATAAATCTACACATATTTGAAAGACAAAACTATAACAAAAATACATAAGATAGCTTATTAATCAATACATGGAGAATAGAGAATGAAGAAAACCTGTTCTGGAGATTCAGGCAAAGAGGTTGGTTTTCCATCACATGATTCATCTGTTTTAGCAGCTTTAGACTTGGAAGTTTCATCATGAACCAATTTCAGAACCGGGTCGAAATCCGATAAGACGTCGAAGAAAGCTTTATCACTCAATAAGTATCTAGTTGAACCAGCAGGGCTTACAAAATCTCCAGGCCTGGTGCAACTCCAGCTCTTCCTTACAACATTAGAACTATTATCAACTCTCTCATTCTCATCCTTTCTCTTTAATTTTTCGTCCTCCAGTTCGAGGATTTTCTTTTTCTTGGCTTCATCATTTCCCTTTGAAGGGTTCTTTCGATTCTTGGAATGGTGTTTTTGAGGTTTGGGAGTGACTTTTGGGTGAGAACTTAGAGGTGGGAGTGCATTTCCAATTCTTCTAGAGTCTCTGATGATGGGATTGTATCGGTCAATGGCTCGACCGCTCCCGGGTTGAGTAGTGGAGGAGGAGGAGGAGGAGGAGGAAGAAGAAGAAGATGAGGCTTCATTCATGTTGGGACATATGGCTGTTGCAGCTTGAGATGTACAGAATATATGGATTCCTTTCATCTTTAGAAAGTGTGAAATGATAAGAGTTGGAATTAAAGGTTTAGGGAATCTGCTGCACTATTATGTAAACTTGTGGGGGCAGAAAGAAAGAGACTTTCTTGCTCAGATTCTTGGGTTAGCTGTTAAGCTTGAGCTCTTGGCATGGAGAATGGGAAGAGGGGGAGAGATAGAGAGAGGTGTTCTAATGTAACAAAATAAAACGCACCACGTATCTACGTATTCATATTGTAAGATGTGACAAAGTTTTATACTGATTGTCAACCTATTGCAACCCTCCTTATTTATTTTGGTGGTGAATATGCGGCTATATATATCATGTCCTAAAAACTAATGATGTTCTTGTTAGAGATTAATCCTTAACAAAAATGAAAATCGAAAAACACTAATTATACGTCTCTCACACGTTCAAAAGCAAGTCCCTAAAACCCTTTACATAGTATTAATATTAGAGCTGCTCAATAGTAAGTCAATACGCAGTTGAGTAGGCTCCCCATAGACGGACTTCAAACAGTGGCAATCATGTGAGTGCAATAAGGCAGCACCTCTGCAGCAAGCAGGTGCACCAATCTAGGATGAACTAAAATGAGTTTTTAATGAGTCCAAGGGTGACACTCGTGGACTGGATTCTCTGCAGAATTCAGTGACAGTTCCCTAATAATTCATAATGCCTCTGGAGTTTTTACAGTAATTTAATTTGAGCAGTCAGCATGGGGTGTGGATCTGACCAATTTAAAATGAAAATTTCAGAGGGAAACTGTTTGTTGATGTGTTTAAGGTTTGCACGGGAATGAGACAAGGCAACGGATAAATTATCCTCAATGTCCATGCTTAAGGACATGTTACTGCATGACCTGTTCATGAGGGTTGAGAGGGCCTGATTGATAATGTTCTAAGATTTTAATTGTGGCCCTATTTTGGAACTTCCTTTCCTTCATCCGTCTTCGAGGCAGTAAGAAATGAAGAGTTCGTATGTCAAAATTGAAGTTCGGTTTTGGAGTTTGCCACAGAAGTATCGACTCTTTGCCACATTATCATACGTGTAACAAGTCTCAAATTCTTCAATTGAACAAAAACTGTAGTCAAGGGGCTGTCAAGTAGTACCTAAATTAGATGAAAGCAAAAGTACTTTTTTGCTAGAATGGGAATAATAGGGAAATGTGTTGAGATGCCTTTGGAACTTATGCTTCAAAATCATCTGGAAAATTGAATGAATAAGACACAAAGCCACTTTGCTTCTCTGTCATTAAGCGAGGATTCTTGTTCACAAATCCATGGAATCAGATGCCTTTGAGCATATCACTTTCTGCCTTTCTTTTCCTTTTCTTTCCCCTTTATATCCCCTCCAACCATATCACAGTTCAAGAATTCTTATTCACCACCCCTTTATTCTTCTGGCATGTACCGTTGGGAGGATTGGATAGTTTCAGTCCCTATTGGATGGTATTGAACTTAATAACAAAGAAAATCTAAAATTATGTTTCGTACAATCAAATCCTATCCAATACCACATATGAATCATGCACTTTGCCACTTCATGTACTTCAAGTCATATAACACCATCATAAAGAAATGTCCATTATTGGATTCATATCAGAGCCTAGTCAAAATTACAGAATTCTTACAATTTTTTTTAAAAAAAAAAGTAGTAACGTGTAACAATGTGACATGTTGCTAAAATTTGTAAAAAATAAAAAATAAAATAAAGATATCAATGCACTATTGTAGAAGGAAACATACACAACATGCTTTCAACCTATACATACTATTTCAGCTGTATTCCTCATTTGTTCCCCTTTCCTTCATCTTCATTCAAGATGCGATTTCGAAAATCACTGACCATCAAAGGCAAGCCCTCGCGCAAGGAAATCTTTGGCTCCCAGTTTAGAAGATCTTTTGCTTTACTAATATCTGGCTTCCTCTTATGAGGATCATCGGCAGTGTTTTCTTTGAAATCAATCGTTGCACTGGAATCAATGGTTTCTTTGACAACCTGTTATTTCCGAAAAAGGCAACTTAATCATGTCAAAAACTAGAATCATGACCCATCATTAAATAAGAAAATATCATTGAGGTAGCCCAAAGATTAATATAGGACAAACCTCAGCAAGCTCTAACATTGTGAACTCTCCAGGGTTACCCAAGTTGAACGGTCCGATGTGCTCACTTTCCATTAGTGCCACTAGTCCATCAACCTGATATCAAGATAATAAATATAGTTCCCTCGTAAACAACATTAAGATAATGAAAAATGAAAATTACCTTTTCACATTCTGGTTTCATCACAACAAATTGTGACATGCATACATTACAATTTTGTTTGTCGCGGAACTTATATAGTATGTATGTTGCAAAACCTTAGTTCCAAGTCTTCATAAGGAATTTTTAACTCAAGTGCTTGTATGAGTCCACTTGATGGCAGATATTGAAGAAAAATTGGAAGTCGTGAGCATGTTTGGCAAAGCTTAAAAGTAAGTCGAGCTTTCTTAACATATCTGGATATCGTTATCTTTTTCTTATAAGGAAAAAATACTTTGACAAGAAAGTAAGGGTTACTTTCGGAATAATATCTTATTTCCTGCTTTGACCAACAAAATCAATTATTTATACTAAAGCATACTTATTTACTTATACTTAACTTTTTAAGCTCAGCCAAAGACGCACAAATACTACTCAGCACAACTTCCACCCATAGATCCCTCCAGAATTCTAGGTTTTGACTTCCTTAAAAACTCGCTAATTTCATAATAACTAATAAATTTCTTTAATAGAAGTATTGTACTTGAATGTGCAACCCCACTCAACTAAATGATTGGTAAAGTACATGAATAATTGAGGCAGAGCCAACAAGCAGGTTAATACTACATACCAAGTCAGACACATATTGAAAGCTTCGGGTTTGCTTCCCATCCCCATATACCGTCATTGGTTGCTTGCGTATGGCCTGCAGAATATGGCTTTCAGAAACTCCATGAATATAAAAACCCTTAGAGAAAGGTAATCTCAAAGTGAACTATTTGGGGAATTTTATCAAACCATAAGAGTATAACAGAGGACAAACCTGTGAAACAAAGTTGCTGACAACACGTCCATCATCAAGACACATACGAGGCCCATATGTATTAAATATACGTGCAATGCGCACCTGCATAGCAAGAGGAGCATGATTAATCACAACAGTGCTTAAAAGTTAAATCCAACTTGGGATACAAGTTGCCAAGTAGAGGGGACAAGCAACTTCGTACTACCAGTACGAATCTCAATCATAGGTTATCGTTGACTCGTGGAGAAGCTATAAAGTAATCAACTAGATTACACTGTACTTCCCAGAATCTTGAGCTGTTATACTACTGTCTAAAAATAATAATCTCAAATTCCTCAAACTCCCAACTTAATCAGACTAAATAGTGAAACAAAGTCTGCTTGTCATACAGAACAAACTTCCTGAAGAATTCACACCTTTACCTTCTGGAAAGACACTAGAGTTCTATTTACCTTCTCTAAAAGAATGATAGTTACACGTTTTATAACTATCGGTATTAAGAGCATCATCAAAATACAGAGAGACACTCCATTAGAGCATTACATATCCCGAACAATGATGTCATTACCATCTTTTCCTACCAGAACATAGAGGAGAGGAACAATAAAGAAAATTTTCTCAAACAGGAAGGCAACATGACCATGCAGCTAACATCCAAGGTTTCTCAATTTTGTGGTAAATACACTTTCACCCCTCGTGCAATTGCCAAGTTACACAATAGCCCCACAGTCCCCCCACCTCCAAAAGAAGAAAATAATCAAATTTCCTGCTGGCAGCTCTCTTTATAGTTTCCCTCCTCAAACCATTCTCAACCACTTTAGCTCCATAATTCATTTGGGTTTATCAGGGTGTTGGTGAATGCATAGTAATCACGGCAATGACACGCTCAAGTAAGGTGAAGGGTCGGTGAGATCAACATTATTCGTGAAAAAATAGGAAGCAAGTGTAGGGCATGTGCAGCAACTATATGCTTGTAAAATTATGTAAAATTAGAATTCTTATCGAATTTGTTGCAAATTACAATGGTTTAGGGCAGATAATGGATTGTTTACAATATAATGCGTTAAAATGGGTTCAAAATTTAAGTAGCAACAACCAGAGGCTTGTTGTCAGAAGGATGATTTTCAAGAGTGGCTATTTAATATGAGGTGATGGTGCATGTAAGGATGGGCAGATTGTTGTGGTGGGACATTCCTATGATTGGCTTTCAGTGTTCAGTGGTGGTGACTATTTAACGCAAGGGGGAAGGTGTGAATCACAAATTCAGACAGGCCTTTGTTCTGCTGACTCATGGTTGAGAAAAGAATGAAATAAGGCTTGGAGTTGGGTTTGAAAATTTGACGACTTCTCAAAGGTAGACGATAGTTTGATCATTTCCAGTAACAATGTTCAGAGCTTACAGACAACTTTGACACAAATCAGAAAAGAAAGGCTATGGTGTAACTAAGCAATAGTTTGAGGCGGTAAAGTATATTTTCCACATAATTTTATTAATGTGTTTGTCTTCAATAACCGAGCAATAGTTTGAGGGTGTGAAGTGTATTTTCCACATAATTCTATTAATGTGTGTCTCCAAACTCTAAGGCAGAGACAGAATGAAGCACATAATCTAGCAATAAAAAAACATAAATACAGTCCAGAATAAGACAATATCCATATGCACATGATCTGAACTAGACCAAGAAAAGGACAAGTGATGAATATAATACGATATATACATTTTGATGATGATAACAAATAAAGAAATAAAAAATGTTACCTACACTAGATGCCAATTTTGTGGCATATCGACCCAACGTGGTCACAGGCTTGCAGATATGATACATGACAGATCACGTGCAGAGCGTGTAGTACAGTTTAGTTTTGCCTCATAGATGCAATACAAGACAAGTTGCATAAAGGTAAAGAACATTCCAGACACCATATAAGGTGTCACAGTTAATTACTTAATTACCAAGGTTAAATATTATTAATTGAATACAACAATCATTTGCAAAAAGTAATCAATGACACTAAGTCATTTATTAAACGAGTGATGAACTTAAATGAAAGAATGCTTGTTCCCAAGCTATGTATTATACTATTATTAAAGCAGGTAACAAGATTAATCACATTATACTCTATTTTGACAGCCAAATCATCCAAATACCAAGCTTAGAGTTCAACAACTATCACTGCAATGAACAAGTATTACCTCAACACCATCTCCACGATGATAATCCATAGTTAAGGTTTCAGCAGTTCGTTTTCCTTCATCATAGCAACTCCGTACACCTGATTATTGGAAAGAACTCAATCATAAACTTTACGCCAATATAGCATAACTGAAACAACATATTACATAACAGAAAGATGTCACTCGCCTATTGGATTCACATGTCCCCAATATGTCTCCTTCTGTGGATGCTCAAGTGGGTCACCATAAACCTCACTTGTACTAGTAAGAAGGAACCTTGCTCCAATTCTCTTTGCGAGGCCCAACATATTAAGGGTCCCCATCACGTTTGTCTTGTAATTATGCGTCAAGGATCTCAATAAACAAAATATCCAACAAAAACAACTCCAGGTACTATATATATCTGTGTATCTTAATCCAAACTTCTTCCCAGTTACACAAAAAATTTCAAAACTGTATGAATAATCGTAAGAGAAGCTTATCACTTTTGCATTCACACACTCAAAAACAGCAATCTTCATTGGCAATTGCACTTTTGCAAGCCCATATATAAGATATAATTACATAAAAATCATATTCATTAAAATACTAGAATGCACTATTTGTATGCAAATATAGGAATGTGTACACATGCAAGTTTGTGCTTGGAGACATACAGCCATATGTACATGCATAATATCTTATGATCGATATTGGCATAAATAACCATTAAAGCAATAACTCACTTTTGAGCATCCCCAGTCATATTCAAACAGGCAAAGCAATTCATTCCGCTACGCTGCTAACACACGCTTGCACACACACAAATCAAACAATATTACATTTTCTATTAAAAGTAAAAATCCAATGCCACTCTAATAACAACTGTAATGAGGATATGATAGTCTTGACAGGATTATACTTGTAATGAACTGGAGATGCAGGACAAGCCAAGTGGTAGATCTGATCCACCTCCAACAGAATTGGCTCGACGACATCGTGCCTAATAAGCTCGAATCTCGGGTTCCCAAACAAATGCACTACATTCTCCTTCCTGCCGGTGAAAAAATTATCAATCACAATCACATCATCACCTCGAGCGATCAGCTTATCCACCAAATGACTGCCCACAAAGCCGGCCCCTCCAGTTACCACAATCCTCTTCCTCTTGCTCCCTATCCCCACCGGCACTCTCCCCACCCCATTATGGTACTTACTCCTATAATTCTCATCTTTTCCCACCACTTCCGTGCGATCATAAGTGCTAACCGATTCACGATTCTCCGAAGAAATGTGGGATCTGGGAATTCTGGGTCCGGAAGAAGCCGAGGAGAGGTAGGAAAGGGAAGGCTGGATGACAAAGAAAGTGGAGCCAATAAGAATGCCCACAAGAATGAAAAGAAGGCGCTGTTCTTTGAGCAGATAATTGAGAGATCTGGGGAGGGATCTGGGGTGTTTCAAGGCTTTGGGAGAGTAAGGTGGGTTTTGGGACATGGGGATTTCTTCATCTCTTCTTGCACTGGCTTGCTTGTGCAACTGCTTCATGGCTGGATTATGAAAGCTTCAGTTTGGTTATTGCGGGCGGTAAAGGGGTCTGAGATTGTAACTGAATTTTGGTTGTGGAAGACGGGAGAGAGAGTCAGAAAGGTCCTCTGTAGTATCTGGTGAAGTTGTTGTACCATATGATGCAGATCTGGAAGAGAGAGAGGGTGGATGACCAACATTTGTAGCAATCTTTTATAAGCTCATTTTTCGCATTACTTTGGATATTTTTCAGCATTGTTTGGGGATAGTGAAAAGTGAAAACATAACCGGTAGTATTTTTTAGGGATGTTGGTGCAAATGCTCTTTAAACGCCTACTTGAGAGTTTTAGAGTACCGATTATAAGAGTTTTTTAAAATATCGATTTTAGACGTTTATGAGTGGAGCAGTTTTGGATGATTTTTAGTAGCGATTTTGAAATGGTCTAACATATACTTAGGAGCAGTGTTCTAAAAGGCATGCGTCTACGCTCAATGCGTTTGCAAAACGCATCGCATTTAGGGTATGCGCGTTAAAATGCGGTCAACTCTTTTTGTTTATCGCCTAGGCACGAATAGACGAGAATATGCGAGAATAAACATGATTAAGCGAGAATAAGCGTGAATAATCACGCATAACACGCATTAGAGCAAGCAAGCTTCTTTTTAAATTTATTTTCAGATTGGACCAAAATAAACATTTTTTAAATCTACAAGAGATACTATAAATGCTCAAGATAAAATAAGAAAACCCGACGAAAATGATTTTGTATCGGATGGCATGGAAGATGAGTTAGATAAAGAAGAAGAGCTTGACTTAGAATCCGATAAAGAGTTAGACAAAATTTAAGCTATATTGGTATGTAATAAAATTGTAGAAAATTATTGAGTAATTTGTGTTTATGTTTGTGGTAGTTAAAATTTACTAACTTTTGAAAACTATTATGTTGGGTTTTTATTTTGTAATCTAATTGTAGACTATGATATTAAAATTAGTCCTGCAATTTTGATTTTGAACCACGTTGAATGTGATATGTTCAACCATGATATGTGCCTTAATATAAATCTAATTTTTCTTCATTATTACAACTTGTATCTAATTTTGAAAACTCATATATTTTATGTGTTTTTTGAAAACTAAGCCTGTAATTTTGTAAGGTAAATCAGTATATTCTATGTTATGTTATTAAAATTTAAAATTTAAGCATTAAAAAAAAAATTCGAAAACGCATTTTGACGTCTAGGCTTCGCATAGGCGCGCTTAGACCTATAATTCTTGATGCTTCACCTCGCCGCGTCGTCACGCATTACGCATTTTAGAATCTTGCTTAGGAGTTTATTATCCAACGGTTCTACAAGTTTTTTTAAAAGAATCAAATTACATATATGTCCATATATTAAAAATTATTAAATTTAAAAAGTTATATATCGACCTATCATTGAAAATATAAAATTAAATTTATGTTCTTGCATATGTGTTTTTTTTTAATGTGTGCATATGTTTTATTTTTACAAATATTAAGTTTAGAGTAGTTTGAATATAATTGTTTGAGGGAGGATAAAATTGGAAGAAATTTTGAAGAACGACTAAAAACTACTGATTTGGGGGGTTAGAAGATACACTCCAAATTATACTACACTATTTTTTGGCGGTTTAAAAACCACCCAAAAACGATGCTCTAAAAAACTAACAAGCACCATTTTTTCAACCCTTCATAAACGGTACCATCTAAAATCGGTCAAAACTGGTAAAAAAAAAAAACTCCCAAGAAGGCTCTAACATTCATTTTTAATGTGAAAATCATTCTTAATATTTACTTTTTGGCACGAATTTTCTTAATCTATGTGTTTTAATATACAATTTGTCTTTATTTGATAAAAGAGACCAACATACTCTTAATTTTAATTAAAAAAATTGTAGTTAGATTCTTAACATTTGTAAAATGTACAAATATGTGTGATACCTTTATTTAATAATATTTAATTTAGCGTATTAAATACTCAAAAGATATATTTGTTTCTATTTCCACACAGATTAAGAAAATGTACTCTTTCCGTCTCAAATTATAGGTCACTTTCTTTGTTAAGAGTATAGTTGATTTCTTAGTTCCTAACATACTTCTATTTAATATGTCATGTTATCAACAAAATATGAACAAGTTTTAATATAGTAATGATATTAATATGTGAATATGTTAAGAAAAATATTGTAAAATATATTGTTAAAACTATAATAACTATATTTTCTTAATTTGTGTGAAAATACAAGTCTATCTTGTTGGGACAGATGGAATAATTATTATAGCATCTCTAATGTTAAACATCTTCTAAAAAGTCTACGTGGCAAAAGAGGGAAAAGAAATGATGAGAGAGAGAGAGAGTGGAATGAAGAAAGAGAAAGAAAAATATATGAGAGAGATAGATACAATATGACAGTATTTATTGTAGAAGGTATATAGCAAGTCATCTAAAAGTGAACATCTTGTTAAACAACATTCTACAATAAATGATGCTACATTAGTTTTGTCCTTTCTACATCGTCGCCACATTAGCTGGACATTCAAAATAAAACCATCATCTCTAATGCAATTGTAAATTGTACTAAAAAATGTGCCACATCACCCCAAATTACTTACTTAGTAAAAGAAAAAATTGGATAATGTCTACCACACTGTCCACATTTAGATGGTGAGAAGACATCATCCGTTTAATTAATGTTCATCGAAATGTATGCTAAGCCTCTTTTATTTAATTTGTTTATAATTTATCTCTATCATAACATGTGTTAATCATCATTTATTTAATTTTTTATAATTTATCTACCACTCTCTCTTATACATGTGGACCAAACTTTTTTCAATCCACAACCCTATTAAAAATGCTCTTATTTCCATATTTATCTTATTTGTCACATGTACAATAATCCACATTGTTGCATTGGAGATACTCTTATAGTTTTAACAACTAACGTTTTTCCTAATATATCTATATATTATCTCTATTAAAACTAGATGGCCATAAAGTATAAAATTATTTTTAAAACCAATCATTCTTTAAGACAAAGATGACAATAGATGATTATTGGGCTTTTTTATACTTCAAATATATATGATTAAATACTCTTGAGAGATAGAACGTGCACGTATTGGTCTTGTGTTAATTATATCATATACTACTGAACTTTATGCTCCGTTTCATATATGCCACCGTACTTTAATTCGTTTCATTTATACCATCGACCTTGAAAATTACATTCAGTTAAACTACTTTTTTAATCAACCGTTCATTGTGTGACAAAAATTTTGACGTGACATCAACAGGCCGTTAAATAGCTGACGTATCTCACGCACGTGTGAAAGTATTGTCAATGTATATGAAAATCAAAATAAAAAATTCGTTTTTCACATCAATTAAACTATTTTGGTCAAGGGTTGTCGTTCATCAATTCTCCATTTCCTCAAAATCAAATCAACTTCTTCATCCCCAAATTTTTCAAAACTTGAAGATACATCAGTCGTTTAACGGCTTTTTAATGCCACATCATAATTTTTGTCACACAATGAACGGCTGATTAACGAAGTGGTTTAATTGAAAGTAATTCTCAAGTTTGGTGGTATAAATGAAACAAATTAAAGTATGGTGGTATAAATGAAACAAATTAAAGTATAGTGGTATAAATGAAATGAAGAATAAAGTTTGGTGGTATATGATATAATTTACCCTTTGGTCTTTTATTATTATTCCAACCACAATTGAATATGCCAATACACATTAAATATGTGGCATATTAGAAAACTAAGATATCAATTAAACTCTCAACAATGAAAGTGATATGTAATTTGGGATAAATGAAAAAGAAAAACAGGTCTATCTTTTTGAGACAGAGGAAATATATTATTATAAACGTGTTAATCAAATTTTTCAGAAGAGAAAAAATATTAGTATATTACATTATTGTGCTTTAAATATATCATATATGTAATTGATATGTGATGTTAATAAACTTGAAAAAATATTAAAAATGACGTATTTTATTTTATGACATTGAACGAATCTTGTTATTTTTTTATTTAACCTAAAAATACCAATAAAAATTAATTTACAAATTATGTGATTTTTATATTCGAATGATAATAAACCGATAAATTAAAATATGAAAAATACAGTTAGAGATATAATATTTGTAGTTAATGTATGAATAGTTTAATTAAATAAAATTATTTGAGGACCAAGTTTATGACAAATTAAATAATATAATAAGTTAATAATAAAACGTTTGTTAATAACTATAAGCTTAAATTTTAGTTATTTCGTAATATTTCGTAAAATATATAAAATAATTTATGTATATTATCAATTTGATCAATAAAATATTAATCCAAAACACATAGATTAAGGATGATCGTGCAAAAAACAAATTTTAGGGACTATTTCACATTGAGGACAAAAGTTAGGACTCATTTGCGCTAGATTCTTTTTTGTTTATCGTGTTAAAAAGTTACTTTAAAAAAATGCGAGGCTTATTCATAAAAGTAAATTTTGTTGGTAACAAAAATAAAATGAAAATTATGTTTGCAAGCACAACTAAACTTGTTCTATGACATTATCAAAATTCAAAAGACTATAATTAGATTCTCGAGCAATAGCTTGACTCTGTAGATTCTCAAGCTACAGCTTGACTCTGTCTCGAACAATTGATATGGTATTATTTAATGTATCACATTATTATTCAACTCTATCAAAGCAGTATTGTATGAGATCGAGTTCAAATAATTCATAAGTTCATTTTATTTCATTTCGACTATAATCAAAATTGTTCAGATTAGAGTCAAGTGCAAAATTTACTATAAGAACAATTTGATCCTAATCGAGATTGCTCGACTAAGGTCCAGATCATTACATCTAAAGTTTAAAAGTTGTGTTGAATCTTCTAACACGTTTAATGATACTACTATTACTTCTCATATTTGAGGTAATTAAATTGCATTGGTCAATCTTCACACGTTAATTTTGGGAAAATGCAAATAAAATAACACATCAATCATCTTTAAATATAAAAAATAATTTTTTTTTTCAATAAAAAAAAAGTAAAATTTTTATACAATTCAATACACTTTATTTTATATTTTTCAAAAACATTTATTGTTTTTCTTTCATTTTATTTCTTTTACAAACCAAATGAGGTGTTAATGACTAAAATATTCGAGTATTATTTAAATAAATGAAGAAGTGTAGTGAAACTTGCAATTCATTAAATGCATTTAATATAAAATACAAATATAGATTGACTTCGAATCTCCAAATATAGAGAGTCAAACCCACTCTCTATTTTAAAAAGTTAAAATAGAGATTGTGTTGTAATTTATATTAATGTCTAATCGCTACTATTTTTGTCAAACATTTACAACATTAAAGCATAAAACTTACTGTTGAATATTCAAAGGGTACTTGTAATTCGATTTCCAAACTTGTTCTGCACCGTAACACACCTGCGAAGCCATATGAATTAGTTTGGAATCACAACTTGGCATATGTGGTTGTTCAATATCAAACTATTTTGATCAAAATTTGATATTATTAAATAGTATAATCTACTGTTGAATGTTCAATATCAAACAATTTTGATCAAAAATTGACATTATTGTCATAATTCACATCTTCTAAGTTCTAACAAATCCATCACTAATCATGTTTCTCTCCTTTTCCAATCATGTATTGGGCAATCCATGGCCATATTGACCCGACCCATTAACAACTCGGACCAGGTCCTTACTAAACCGAATTGATGCGCGCCAAGGGTTGGTCTGACTTTGTAAGTGGGTCGTGCCAGGGTGCACATCCTAGCCCGATAACCCATTATGCCTTCCTTTGATATTTTTAGTTTAATTACACAATAATAGAAAAACACTCCAAAACCTAACAATTGCAATTATCAAATGGGGAATTGGTGCAAATCGTTCCTAACATTTTCCACATTGTAAAAATAGTTCTTAACTCTTTTTTTTAGCATAAAAATCTTTAATTTATGTATTTTGATGCGCAATTGATTTTTGATGAAAAAAACAAATATTCTGAGTCGTAATTATAGAAAATTGTAATTAGATTCTTAACATTTACAAAATGTGCAAATAGATCCGTTATATTTATTAAATAATATTTAATTTAACATATTAAATATATCACTATAATCATATCAATTAAATTTTTCATAAGAGAAAATGTAAAATTATTGTGTTTTAAGTATATGTAATTGCTATTTGATGTGAAAATTTGAATAAAAATTAAGTTCAATAAATAAAAAAATTGTAAATATAATTTTATGACATTGAAATAATCTTATTATATTTTGCAAAGAGAGCTGAAACTACGCACACATCTAACGAAGAATTTAGAAGGAATCCGTCCATAGAAACCCAATAGTATATGTTCAGTTAAGAACGTCCCTAAAAGTTGAGGACCAAAAACGTACTAAATATATACATTAGGGACAATTTACGCCAAAATCTTTTTATTTTATTTTAAAATAATTATAGTGAAAACATTGTCTTAAAAAATATACATTTGATAATATTACATACTATTACAAAAATAAAAATAAATTTTACAATACTATAATTGTATACAATCATAACAATAAATTATTTATTTTTACCAAATGTTATTATGGCATGTTCTTTTTGTTGTTTTTAGTTTTTAGTTTTGTATAACATTTAAAATTTGTTTTGTATGATGTATTTGAAAATGCATTTTTGAAAACAATGTCAAACTCATAACAGGTTTTTGACGTTTTGAGTGTTTTCAATAAAAACACCAAAACACTCGAAATAAGAAAAATAAGCGTCTAACTAAAAATTTATTTAAATAAAAAATCTAAAAAATAAAATCTAAAAAATCTAAAAGAATAAAAATTCTTATATTCTAAAAAAATAAAAGTTCTATAAAATAAAAATGAAATTATGAAATTATGAAAAAAAAAATTATAAAATACTAGAAAAAAATTCTAAAAAAATAAAAATAGTTCAAGTCATTATTGGTTATTTAAATAAAAATTCTTAAATAATTTATTTAAATAAAAGTAGATTAAAATTCTCAATACACATCATTATTTTTTTTTATTTTCTATTTTGCCAATTTATTATTTGTTTATATTTTATTTCTGTAGCAAAAAAATATATATTGTAAGATTCACCTACTTTAAAATGTATATATTATTTCATAATATATTAGCATAAAATTGTTGAAATAATTTCTTAAAAATTCAAACAAAATGCTTTCTAGTATTTTGTCTTGAGAAATAGTTTCGCAGAATGATAAACCAAACATGTTTTCAGCAATCTCAAAATAGACTCTTAAAACAGAAAAATAAAAATGAATTTAAAACTAAAAACTGAAATATATATCAATTCTGAAACAAATGTTTACAAAACATTTAACTGATTCTTTTTTCAACACAACAAAAGTTGGATATCTTAAAATCACAGCAATACCAAACCAAACATATATATATATATATATATATATATATATATATATATATATATATATATATATATATATACTAGTTTTGGCTCGTGCGTTGCACGTTTGTGAAAAATGTAGTGAAAAGTTGTAGGTTGATATGAACCTTTTATACAATTATTTGTAAAATAAAATAAAAATAGGTCACCATTTTTGTAATAGCCACAATTATTGAATTTTGTGTGCACAGTATGTTTACCAGGAATTGATCATAGATTGGAGTTCAAAATTAATTTTATAGAGGCTGCAAAAAGGGCAACTGGAATCAAGTGAAATAGCAGGGAAGATGTATACAAGGATCTGTCTTTGAAGATAAGACAATGTATTTTCTATGCCTTCATTTCATTAAGGAGGTTTTTTCTTATGTATCTGCAACTTCATTCAAATCAATAGATTTGTCAATTTGGGATAATTCTCTTGCCAGTATGATATATGTCTGCAAACGAATAGGGCAATTCTAAAAGTTCATAGTTTGAAGAAGCTTCAAGTATACTTTTGATTCCCCCTTGAGCAATACATCAAGCAAAATAGTTCAAACAATTTCATTAGTATTTCATTGTTTCTCAAGCATGTTCTCCAACAAAATTTATGCCTTTTTGACCCAATGTATGTTGCAAAGAGCATATATGAGTTGTCTATACATTGATAAAGGAGGATGGAAACCTTTGACAACAACCAGCAAATTAAATACTTCTAGAGTAGGCTCCACATTTGCTTGAGATAAAATAAAAAAGATTAATAAAAAAATTAAATGAAAAGGTGTAAAACATTGAATTTGATTTCACCTGAAACTTGCAACTTTAGTTTGCATATTGTGAATTCTCCACTCTCATATCCTTTTAATAAGACATTTTGAACTGGTAGTCTGCCCTTATCTATTTTCCCATGTATTAGCTATTGCTCACTAACAATCATTTGTCACGCAATAAGTTGGACAATTGATGACAAAGTGGGAGAAATACACCAAAAAATATCTTTTACACAAAAAAATTTGATGTTTAGTTTAGTGACCTTCTTAAAATTATGACTGAGCTCTAGAGTATTTAAATTCCATATAGATGGTGAATGAGAGTACAGAGGTTGACAGCATACCCAACTAAAAATTCCATCAAACTGATGCAATAGTTGGATGTTCTATGTATAATATGAATACAATTTAAGAACAATGGTGATAGCTTAAAACAAAAATTCAATTAATTTGTAATTCAGTTCGAACTTTAGAACTTTTATGCAGTGTACACTTATCAGTTTTGACACAATAGAATTTAAAAAAAAAATTAAAAAAAAAATAAAAAGTGATTGTCGAGCAATTGCTCGGCAATCAATTGTTGATTGCCGAGATGGTTCGGCAATCATCTCGGCAATCAACAATTGAGGAACAGTATTTTACCTTTTTTTTTTTTTTTTATTAAAGAAATAATTGGCAATCAACAATTGAGGAACAGTATTTTACCCTTTATTTTATTTTATTTTTTTTAAAGAAATAATTGCAGAAAAGGTCCCTATTGTTTTAAAATCGTTGGAATATGTCAACAACCGAAAAAAAAAATCTTTAACTAAAAATTTGATAATTAAAACTTTAGTATTATACTACTAAAATTTGTTAAAGAATTTTGCATTATAACTTTAAATAAAAATCTCAATTCATCTCTATTGGATGTCTTTTCTTGTTAGATATTAAGTTCAGGGAAAATTTGAAAACAATTAATTATGAAACCTTTTATTGCCAAAATGATCAGTGACCTCCAAAAAAAATAATACAAAATGTATGTTTATATTATTGTTGGTTGCCCAGATTGTTGCCAACAGTAAATGGTTGCCGAGATTCAGTTTATATTATTTTATTGGTAATTGTATTCTTTTGTAATTTTTTTTTTGTATTGTTAAAAAGAACAAATTGAAATGTTGATTTTCAAAAGTTTTATTATAAAGTTATTTTTATCTTAATTAATCGTATTCATTGTGCTTTAATATTAGTATTAGAAGGAAGTAGGTATTGCTAGTTGCAAATGCAAGTATGTAAAAAATGTAAAATGCAGTGAAAAGTTTTAGAATTATTTATACAATTATTTTTAAAATAAAATAAAAATAAAAATGGTTAATGTAACATATATAAAAAAAATTGAAATTAAAATATTTATTTGACGAAAAAAAAATCACAAAAAAATAAATAAATAACAATGCTCTGATTGCCGAGCAATCTTGGCACTCAATTTTGATGGGCAATCAATTTTGATTGCCGAGGAATCTCGGCAATCAAAATTTCGAGTCAGCTCGGCAATCAACAATCAATTGATTAATTGATTGCCGAGCCATCTCGGCAGTCACTGTTTAATAATTGGTTTTTTTTTTTTAAGGAATAATTGCATAAAAGGAATATGCCAACAACTAAAAAAAAAAATCTCTACAATTTTTTTTTTTAAAATGAAAAAACCCATATAAAAAAAAATAAATAAAAAATGTTGTCAACATAGTTAATTGCCGAGGAATCTCGGCAATGAACACTGTTGAAAGGAAAATAATAAAAAAAAAAATCTTAATTGAAAAAACGCATATTAAAAAAGGAAGAAAAAAAAAAGAGTTGAGGTTGATTTCCAAAGTTTTATTATGTTTAAGAAAGATGTTTTTATCTTAATTAATCACATTCATTTTATACATTTACCTACTACGTGTCCACCTACCTCTCAAAACTTTTATTTTCTTCACCTACCTCTCTATTGACCCTATATTTATTACCTATATATATGTGTTATTTTTTTGTATCTATTGTTTTGTAGCTAAATTCTAAATCTATATCTTCATCTTCATCTTGATCTTGTAGTTTAAGTAATCTATCAGGTATGTTTATTTTGAATTTTGTTGTTTTATTAGAGATGAATTATTTTAATATATGGTTAATGATTAAGAATAGATTACTGTTGAAAAGTTGTAAAAATATTATGGAATGAAGAGGTTCCTTTTGTGTTTTTTTATTTTTATTTTTTTTGTTGTTTAATATATATTTTGTGAATTTTATTGCATAGAGTATCATATTTTTATAGTTTGTTTTAGATCTGCAGATAAATAAAATTTGTTGTGAATATGTTATTATTATGTTTTTTGTATGTTTTTAATTAATTGATATATTAGTTTTTTGTTGTTTATTTGTTTAGGAAGATTTTATTTTGTGCAGATATGAATGCTGGAAATGAAAGATTTGTGGAAACTGGAGATGAATTGGAGAAGGAGGATTTTAACAGTCAAGGAAAACATGACAATGTTTATCAAAGTTGGTCCCCTTATATATCAAATGAATTGCCTACAAGTAATTGGTATACACAAGATGTTGTAAGTAATTTAGATTGTTTTGACGAGAAAACTGAAGGATATGGCTCTCAGTATGCTAATAATGAGCATCTGAATTCACTTTTTGTTGAGCAACAATGTTATCTTGATGATGAATTAAGTAAGAATGATTATGTGATTGCTAAAACAAGAGAGGAGTTATTGGAGGGGGTTGATAATTTAGAATTTAGTAGGATGGGTAATAAATATAATGAAATGCAAAGTTATATTGATACTCAATTTAATTCAATACAAGTTGAACAAAATGCTCATTTTGATAGTTTGAGCAATGAGTTGCGGAAACAGATGGAAAGATGTGTACAGATGTTTAAGGGAAAGATTGTGGAGAAAATTGGTAATGATTCTGGGAAGAATAATGTAGGTTGTTCTTCTGGGAAGCATAATGCAGGTGCTACGTTATTTGATAAAGATGTTGCTTTATTATGTGATATAAATAAAGTTAGAGAGAGCGATTTTCTCAGTTGAGTTTGCAGTGCTAATGCTGGGTAAGTTATAATGTTTGATATATTTATTGATGTAATCTATAATGTTTGATATAATAAATTTTTTTGTTATAATGCTGTAGAGATGTTGTTGATATATCATGGGAAGTGATCTCTAAACTCACAAAAAGACGGTTACAAGATATTAATAAGTCTCAATTTGCATTGCAGCAATGGGTAAATATATTATATGAATTTTATTCTTGTTAAATGTACATTATATATATTAGATTGTTATATAATGTAATATTTGTGTATAGGATGTGGACTATGCAATGGATTTGATAAGAGCCAGATCTTTTAAATATTCCAACATATTTTCAAGAAAGTATGGAGTATTGGACTTTTCTTTTGGAGAAGTTATTCGATGTCATTTCGCTAAGGCACATCATCAACTTGATTTTGAAGCATCTATGCGAGCATATATATATGGTGCTTTTCCTAGATATTATGGTTCAAAATGGGAGGAATGTGAGCATTTGTTGTGGCCCTATCTTATGCATGATAAATATTGGGTACTCTTTCATGTGGATTTAAATGCTTGGAAGTTGACACTAATTAATAATTACCAGATGTTTTATAGTGAAAGTCAGAGATATATTCATGCTCTCCCAGGCCTTCAGATAATTCCAGAGATGATTCAAAAGTATGAGCCACAGCTTGCTAAGAAGAAAAAGTCTTTTCAATATAAGAGAAAATCACCTAGTGAAATAGAACAGCTCCAAAGATATAGTTAATATATTGAAATTAGTAAAGTTTTTTAATTTATAATGATATTTTATTTACTCTTGTTTGTGCAAATATTTATTTGTGTTTGTTTTTGCAGTGACAATGGACTTTTTGTGATTAAATATGTTGAGTGTTTTTTAGCTGGACTGTCTTTAGATGCTGTTGTAAGTGATAAAATTAATATTTATAGGCGAAAACTTGTGTTAGATTTCTTTCATAAGGACTTCTTTTTTTTCCAATTAAGAGTGAACAAAGTTAGATTTAAATGTTTGTATGTATTAGTTTAATAAATTAATAGTTTCATATTATTTGTAATTAGTTGAATTACAAGAATAGAAAATATATATTTATAATGTTGTTGTGAAGTAATTGACATTTTAAAAAATAAAAAATAAATTGAAATTTACCATTTGTCATTCAATTTTTTTATTAACATTTTTTTTTAATCTTAAACAAATTGAATGTTTTTATTGTTTTTACACTTTTTCATTCAATTTTTTCATTCATCTTTTTTTTTTTGTTTATCTTAAGCATATTGAATGTTTTTAATTTTTATAATGTTGCCACATTAAAAAAATAAAAATAAAAAATCCTATGACAATATGGCAATGATACTTATTTCATTGTTTACCAAATGTTGTTTAGGCCAACTTTCTTTGACCCAAAAGAAAAAAACAAAAAAATGCAAAAAAAATTGTTAACAGTGCCCGCAATCAAATTGATTGTCGAGCAATCTCGGCAATCAATTGATTGCCAATCTCGACAATCAATTGATTGCCGAGCAGCAATTAATTGAACAGTAACAATATTTGACTGTTGTATCTCTTCTTTCTTTCTTTTTTTAAGCAATAATTACAAAAAAGGTCCGTATTGTTTTAAAATTGTTGAGATATGCCCACAACTAAAAAAAAAATTCTTTAATTTAGTTTTCTTATTTTTTTTTTTCCTTTGACACTCAATTGTCATTTTATTTTTTACTAATCTTGTTCTTTTATTTAACCTTTCACAAAGTATTCTAAATAACCATTTAAGAATTGTAGGTAATGTATAAATGCACGTGGCAAATTGAATGTTTTTATTTTTTTTACACTTTTTCATTCAAATTTTTTATTAATCTTTTTTATGTTATCTTAAGCAAGTTGAATGTTTTTTTTTTATATAGTGTTATCACATAAAAAAAAAAAGTTAAAAACAAAAAACCGTGAATAGTAAAATTGCAGAATTGTTTGTTACCCAGCAATTGGGCAGTGATATGTATTGTAGTGTTTACAGAAATTTTTTTTTTTTGAAGCCTATGTTTTTTCACACAATAAAAGAGAAAAAACTAAACTAAACAAAAAAAAAGGGTGAGGTAATCAAATTGATTGCTGAGCAATTAGGCAATCAAATTTATTGCTCGGTAATGAATATGAAGAAAAGTAGTACATTGTTCACAGTCTTTTTTTCTAATTTTTATTTAAGGAATAATTGAATAAGAGGTCCCTATATTTAAAAATCGATATGCCCACAACATAAAAACAAAATGTTTAATTTTGGGTGTTTAATTTTTGGAATTTTGTTTTCAATCTTTTATTTTACTGTTGACCAAATTTTTTTTAAGCCTATTTTTTTTGACACAATAAAAGTTTTTAAAAAAAAATTAAAAAAGAAAAAAAAGTGATTGTGGAGCCATCTCGGCAATCACAATAAAAAAATTTTAAAAAAAAAAAAAATTAAAAATGATAAGTGCACAAAAAAGTTCCTATTGTTTAAAAATTGTTGTAATATGCCAACAACTTTAAAAAAAAAAATCTTTTATTTATTTTTCTTAATTTTTTTTTCTTTTAGACTGAATTTTCATTTAATTTTTTACTAATCATGTTTTTTTATTTTACCTTTTACAAATTATTCTAAATAAATACTAAAAAATGTCATTCAAGAGTTTTAGGTAATGTATAAATCCAAATGAATGTTTTTATTTTTTTTACACCTTTTCATTCAATTTTTTTATTCATCTTTTTTATTATGTTATCTTAAGCAAGTTGAATGTTTTTTTTTTTATAGTGTTATCACATTAAAAAAGAAAAAAAGAAAACACTGTGAATAGTAAATTATCAATGAATTGTTTATTCCCGGCAACTCCGCAATGATATGTATTGTATTGTTTATAGGAATTTTTTTTTTTTAAAGCCTACTTTCTCTCACACAATAAAAGAGAAAAAACCAAACTTAACAAAAAAAAAGGGCTAGGCAATCAAATTGGTTGTTGAGCAATTAGACAATCAAATTTATTGTTCAGCAATGAATAAAAAGAATAGTATTACATCGGTCTTTTTTTTAAATTTTATTTAAGTAATAATTGAATAAGAGGTCCATATGTTTTAAAATCGTTGGATATGCCCACAATCTAAATTTTTTTTTTTTAATTCTGGGTGTTTAATTTTTGGAATTTTGTTTTAAATCTTTTATTTGACTGTTAGCCAAATTTTTTTTAAAGCCTATTTTCTTTGACACAATAAAACAAAAAAAATAAAAATAAAAATAAAAAGTGATTGCCGAGCTATCTCGGCAATCACAAAAAAAAAAAAACAAAAACTTGAATTCAACCCACCCCATGTTACTCTATCTACCCTACCACACTAATTTCAACCAATTCAAACCCCAAATTCAATAATGCATTGAATGCACTTTTGTTTTTTTGTGTAATTTTCTTTCTTTCTCTCTTTCTCTCTTTCTCCGATACTCACTTTGCCATTCTTCTTTCTTTTCTATCTTCTCCTTTCATTGTTTTTCTTCTCCTGTATTACAGTTACATTACAAGTTACATTTACAGGTATGTTAATTTGATTTGTTAATGATGATTTATTATGTAATATGTTGTATTTGATAATGTTGAAAATATTAAAACATAAATTTTAAATATGTTGGGTAACCGATTGGTTGCCGAGCAACCCGACAACTGTTGGTTGCCGAGCTGTCGGCAAAGAACCGTTGGTTGCCGAGCAAACCGGCAACCTTGGATGCCGAGTTGCTCGGTAACCCACTGTGGGTTGCCGAGTTGGTTGCCGAGTTGCTCGGCAATTGTCGAGTAAATTGGTAAATAGGCAATATTTGTCATAATTTTACGGGTTTTAAATATGGACATAAAGAATATATTTATTTTTTGTTAATGTGGTGTAATGGTTCATTGTTTTGTAAATATGTTCTAATAACTTAAATATATTTCATGATTATTTATACTTTGAAATATTTATGTGAATTTTTTTTTGCAGATATGGATGTACAATATGTTGTTGATGAGAATGTTAGATTTGTCGGAAAAGTTACACAAATTAGTAATTTTAGATATGTACAGATTGTTATGGGAAATTATAATGAGGAGCAGTTGAATGAATTTAGGAATAATTGTTTTTCTTATTTAGAAAAGCTAGACAATAGAAGAATGCGATTTAGCGGTAAATTAGTACATGAATTTCTTTTCAATATGGTACGCACAAATAAGAGAAATGAAGCTTGGTTTAAAATAGATAATCAATTAGTGAGATTTGGACTTCAAGAATATTGTTTGATATCCGGATTGTTAAGTCATAACAACTGTGAGACTATGTCTACTTATAGTGCTTTGGGTAAACATAGACTTAGAATGAGGTATTTTAATAATGCCTCACAGATATCTTTGAATGGATTGGAGTATGCTTTCATGAATTGTGAAGATCAAAATGATAAGTATAAGCTAGGATTAGCTTTACTTATTGAAGGATTTTTTAAATCCATGGAAAGGAAGAAGATAAATGTACAGACATTATCATTAGTTGATAATTTAGAGGTTTGTTATGATTATCCATGGGGAAGGCATTCGTTTTTTATACTCCTCCGCTCTTTGATGAAATCATGGGAACGTTTGGCAGCTAGGGCCATGAATGGTAATATTATGCCCTATAGTATATATGGTTGTCCTACAGTATTCCAGGTTAGTAATTATTTCAGATTACTAATTTGATTTAAATTTTTTAATATTGTACTATTTAATATATATTGATTTTATTTATATTTTGACAGTTATGGATATACGAGGCATGCCCACAAATTGGTGAAAAATTTGGGGTTAAATTGCAAAATAAGCTCCCACGTATTTTGAGTTGGGATATCCTTGAAAAAATAGAAAGAAGCGATGTTTGTGACTTTTTGAACTCCACACAAGTTTGTTTATTTTGTGTTGTGAATATATATTTTTAGTGATTTTGTGTATTATTGTTACAACTGTTATGATTTTAATAATATGTTTTTGCAGATTCTTGCTGTGCCAATACTATTACCAACTGAAGAAGAATTATAACAATCATATATATATACAATGGTTTTAGTAGATGATACAGCAGATATTCGTTTTGATCCTATTGTAGATCAATTTGAGTATGGGGGACAATATTTTGATGAAGTTCAAGAAGAAGTGGATGAGGAAGAAAGGAATGAGGGAAATATAGTACCTGACCACCAGCTGAACCAGAGTTGGATGAAAATTTTGATAATAGTTGGTCCCCTTATATAAATAACGAGTTACCCAATGATAATTGGCGTCCAAGAAATGTTACTTATATGGACTACTACAATGAAGAACAAATATTCCTGATTTTCAAGGGCCTTCAACTTCAGGTTACAACTACTCTGATTATGTCACCTATGAAAACTTGAGTTCTTTGTTTGATAAACAAAGAACTTATTTTGATACCCGATTGGATCAGCAAAGATCTTACATTGATAACACAAGGGATGAGTTATTGCTGCGTTTAGATGAGTTACAACCCAACAATGATGTCAAAGAATTGCAGCAATATATAGATAGAAAATTTGACTCATTTCGGGGTGAACAGAGTAGTTTATTTGGTGGTCTGCGGGATGAGTTCCAAAGTTCTTTTGGACAAATCCAGAGAATGTTTGAAGGAATGAATGTTCAAAAACCTGGTGGTGGTGATGGTGTTGGTAACGAAATAGAATGTATTGATGGAGGGGGGACATCCACTAATGAAGATGCTTTCATTCCAATTTTGTGCGACATCGATAAAAAAATAGAAATTGATTTTGCTAGTTGGACCCGTCGTGCAAAAACTCGATAAGTTATAATATTTGATATAATTATTTAACTTATCCATTTTTCTAAATATCTATTTGTAATTTTGTAGAGATGTTATAAGATTGCACGGGGGTTATACTTTGACTAAAGAGAAGCTCATGAATCTTGGAAATCCTGAATTTCCACTCGAGTCTGAGGTAAAGATTAATTATATTTTTTAATGGAGTTGAGGTAAAGATTAATTATATTTTTTAATGTTAGTATGTATAAGAAGAAAATGTCCTTATCTTGTTGTGTATTGTATGAAAAGGATATGGATGCTGCATTGATGTTGATTAGAGCAAGGAGCAGAAATTTTGAGGACATATTTTCAGATAAGTATGCAGTCTTGGATTCTGGTTTTGGATCGCTTATGATACAAGTTAGAGTTAAAAGTTTGGATCCAAGAGGGCAATTTGTACAACATGCTGCTTCTTCTTTCCTTGATAACAGTGTGATGGGATACGTAAATGGTTATTTTCCTAAAAAATTTGGCAATAAATGGAAGGAATGTAATTATTTACTGTGGCCGCATCTTGCGGACAACAAATATTGGGTGTTGTTCCATGTGGATTTGAAGAGGTGGAAGCTGACATTGTTTGATAATTATCAAATTTAATGCACGACCACCTAATAAACTAGTTGCAAGAAAGTCTGTTTATGGGTCAAATCGATCCTCTAATGTGGCTAACCAATTTTAACCGACACATCTTTTTTTAACACCACTACCCTTACAACCTCACAACACACGAGAGAAAATTATGTAGTGAACAATATGTTTTATAGATGGACAATCTATTAAGACAAAAAATATCACAATTATAAATTTTATCGAATGTTTGTGAGAAATAAATATAATTATAAGTTTATTTAATGGTATATATAATTTTGGCATAAATTTAATTTATTATTGTAATACCCATCTAACTCATATCTACACTATTCAATCTCCAAAACTATGAGGCATCAGTCGATTGCTATGTACTAATTACTATCACTTAATTAGCAGGTTTATGTTATGTATCCTTAATTTAATTTTAAATTGGCCAATTAGTAATCTAGAACTCAATGTTTTGTTTCAAATAGTTGATTTGGTCAAAGTAGAATATTAGTAACATTAATATAAAGCTTATACGTGATTTGATCAGTTTACTAAATTTTGATAATCGATTATTAAACGTGATTAAAATATGATTAATTATTTCTGACTTTTGTAAACAGTAAAATGAATTTTGTGATAATTGAATAAAAAGGATTCAAAATTGATGTGAATGTGAAAATTGGTCAATCTATCTGAAAAATAAAAATGAAAACATCGACCACAGTGGGAGTCGAACCCACGACCTTCTGATCCGAAGTCAGACGCGCTAATCCACTGCGCTATGCGGTCTTACTTGTTGAAAGTATGAACTTTATAAATATTAGATGAGTAAATGTCTGGAGCAATTGTTGCAAATTGGTATAGAAAAATTAGGGATGGAGTTCCAAACCATTTGGTCAGTGTCAAAATGGGTCCCCCGACCTTCAAAAAAGTAGTATGGACTCCTATCTATGTAACTCTCTAAATTTAAATCTCTGGCTCATGATAACGGTTAGTTTAAACACCTTCAAGAGAAGTCAATATGGGTCTCCCATTTATGTAACTATGCAAATTGAAATCCCAAGATCACGGGACCGTTAATTTAACTGTTAAAAAATCAAAACTTTTTAAATTTTTTTTGTTATAATCGGAGATCTAACCACGTTTTATAATGTTGGAGAATTATATCCACACTACTTAAAAGGTATTGGCTTCCCACCATAATTTTTCCAATCTAGTATCAACAAAATTATGTAAAAAAAAAGTGAAGTATACACAGGCCACCGCAGACCACGTAACTAAATACTCTATCTAATATAAATTTTAGGCTTGAACTTGGAGACTATTGTTACACTTTTAATTCGTGACCTTCTCTTTTCCCTCCTGAAAATTGGCTAGCGATGAGGAGAAAACTCGCCCAATGTATGGTCTGTTTTCTTGGGACTGAAGCCTATTCCAATGAGAAGGAGGACACACAAGAGAAGTGGTTTTTCTATGATCCACTTGCTTGAACAGCTTGATTGAGTATCTTACTCGAAAAGAAACTGCCTGTGGGGGCCATGTATACGCCACTAAGAGGCAAATGCCATAGAGGAGAATGCCAGCTTGGCGAGTGGAAGCCTTGCTTGCTTATCACGCGTTTCGCCTGACAACGACTAAGATGCATGATTCTCACATTGTCTATCTTTGCACCTGTAACGACATTTTGCTGCGACTCACATCGTCTTAATATAAAAGTCATATTAGTCAAGCCTCGCCCTTTGGCAAACCTCCCACAGGTTTAAATAGAGATGATGAATTTTAGTGAGTTCGTCAAGCGAGGGCCGAAGGACATAGCCGCCTTGCCTTGGATATTTAAGTTATGTGTATGTGCTATGGAAAATGGGACATATGGAGGGCGGGTCCACGAACATATTTGATAAGAAAACAATCAAACTAAATCCCCATATCTGCACAAAATCTTTTGTGATTAAAGAAGATCTGAAAAAATAATCTCTAATAAGGAAATTCTCCCTGGAAAGGGAATAATACAATAAAAAATAGCTATTTTCAACCAAAATTAAATTTGCAACATCCTTAACCAAATTCAACTTAGAAATCCATCTATAAATAATTAAATATGCACACATGGTTAAAAGCAAAGGTACTCAATTTTCTAACAAAACTTTGCCCTACACGCCATATTTTCTTGTTCTTATATTTTTCGACATTTGATTTGACTGTCAAAGTGTAACGGTCACAGTTGTTCTTTTTTTTTTTTTTTAGAACATTCATCTTGGCGTGCTAATGGAGTTCTTGTTGAAATTAAACCTATTAAGTTTTTGGTTAATTTATAAAATTGTATTCTGTTTTATATATAAAAAATGCATAAACTTACTTGAATTTAAAATTGCAAAATTGTATAGAAGATGACAAGGCGAAAAATGAGAAATACAGATTGGGACAAGAGTTGAACTCTTTTTTCTTAAGACTTATTTGCCCCCGCCCAGGTGCTTACAAAAATATGGCAAACGCCTCCCAAGATACAACGATCTATTCCTTTCGATAGTAGTACTATAAACCAAAAGGACTACGAATTTGAATTGATTTGTACTCTCTAAAATGAGACTCGAATAGTATGAACTTTGAAAAATGCAAGACAACTTTATTAATTGATGGAATGGAAATTCGCAGAACTATGGGGGTCTTATAACATACCAAAAGTTGTGTCTGAAAAGATACAACATCTGAAAGGACTTGTTGAACAATCGTGTCTGTACTAATCTAACATACGTTTTGTAGACAGGTGTCACATTCGAAATGATAAAATTAAAATAATAAATTAATTTATATAAAAAGAATCTATTGGGCGACCCACGACTCGGTCGGCGGTGCGCGCGTGTGGAATTTGAACCAAATCCAATAGCATCTAAGCCTCTTCTCTTCTAAATACTCGTGGTGCTACTTGGAATCCAAACTCAAATGCAAACTAGAGGTATATTATTTGGTTCAAGATCATGTCATCTTCCAATGTGGGATACAATTCCCAGCTTGTTACAATATTCAATTTCTACTTTCAATGTGTCAACTTTTGCTACTAATTTCTCATTCATTTAGGAATAGTTTTGCGAAACCACATATACCACTAGCATCTACTCATGGAACTCACTCAAATATTTAGTCAAAAATTGGTCAAACTCCAATTTATAAATAACTATTTCCAACAGTTGTAATGTACAAATAATATATAGATTGATAGATTGACATAAAAGTAGGAAAGAATATGTTAACAGCAAAAGTTAACAAGATAATGGATCTTTTTAAGCTCCACAAATTGAATATAATTGGCCGGTGGGATTAGGAACCAGTCCTATTCCTTTGTCGTTGGAAAGAAAATTGGATTTAGCCTGAAAATTGACAAATTACCTGTCTTTGTCGTGACTCATCCTGGATTCCTGGCCACAAAATACAAGAAAAAATTGCAACTGTTTCTTTATATTTATTAAATTTTTAGTATCTTAGACCTGACCTTAATTTTAGTTGAATAGATGATCATAAGTTTACAGCATTTCTAGGATTAGACACTTTTTAAAAAATCTTTGTGGTAAGAAAGAGAAAAAAATGAGCAGAGAGATAGTAGAAGGAGGGGAAAAAAAGGAGAGAAATAGATGAGAGAGATAGACACAATTTAGGGTTTGTTCGGTAGAGATTTTTTTGAGAAAAAATGGATTTTTTTGATTACTTACTTTTTAAATTTTTTTGTAGTGTAAAAAGGGTTGAAAAGTCAAATATTGTAGGCTAGAAAATAGATTTTTTGAGGGAAAATCTGTACCGAACATGGCCTTAATGAAAAAAATAAGTGGAAGGCCGTCTAACAAGATGTCTAAAATTGGACCACCTGTTGCACGATTTTCTACAATAAATGCTACCACACGAGTTTTGTCCCTTCCATCTCATGGCCACATCAACTGGACATTTACAATAGAAGGTACCGTTGAAGATGCTCTTATTCTCAAGAGAACAAAAGTCGAAACCAAAGGAAAAGGTAACAACGCAGAGTCACGTGCCTTTTTAATATTAACATTGATGAAAAGTAAAAACTGTCTATTAGACACCAATATGCTATAAGGTTAAAAGTTTGAGAATAAAAATATTAAGAAATAAAATTCAAGACCATTTTGCAACAATACTTATAAATTGAGTGGTGTCCACTGTAATTTTTCCTATCAATAATGCATAAACCCCACGAGGGCCCTCATATTTAAGGCAGGCTTGACTTGCAGTTTCTTAGCTTTTCAAGTCAACCAACTTTTTCTTGTCTTTTTCAATGATCCAATCTTCCATGATCATATTTTAAAAAATTCATAAAATGAATTTATTAGGTACGTGAAGAGCATGTCCTCAATTTTTTAATGCTAATTCTTTTTTAGTAAAAATAATAATTTTAATAAATTTTGATAAAAATTGATAAAATGTGTGGTTAAAATTAATTGTTGATTTTGACTTTAAGTTTTTAGCAAAATTTTAAGTGAACACTTAAAATTTTGCTAAAAAATTGAAGTCAAACTCAACAATTAATTTTAACTACTCATTTCATGGGTCCATAACTTTTCAAATACACATTTTATCAATTTTTATCAACTTTTACAAAAAAATCTGATTTCAATCAAAATCAAACACTATGTTTGAAAGTGTTTATACTTATAAACTGATTAAATTTATTCTTTTAATCCACACGTTCTTTAAGATCTATTACTTATCTGCATAAGTTTTACCATACAAGCACTAAATAAGCCATTGTTTGGTTTAATAGTTACTAAAAAATTGAGGACAAATTGAACAATTAATTTTAACCGCACAATTTATCACTCCTGTCAAATCTGCTAAAACTTGTATAATTTTTTTTTGTCAAATCGTCCCTAAATAATTTAGTCATGTCTTTAATAACTTAAATCTTTGTGCATTAGGTGTAGTTAACACAATACTAAAGTTAACAAATTGTGTTCTTGTTTGTTAAAGTTTTTTGTAAATTCTAAATCGTGTGTTTTACAGATTGTGTGAATAAAAAATTGATATAATATGTAGGTCATACGAAATGTATGAATAAAATTAATATTTGACTAAATTATAAATACTTATAAACACTCACAAAAATACACTACCTGTATTAAAACCTCGATTTCATTTAGCCTTCCAATGGAAAAAATAAATCAACTTAGATTAGCAACGACCAATTATGTAGTAACATATACAAGAGGAGTCACATGCCACTTGATTCACTTATCATTGTTAAGTATTACCTGACAGAGTGTTTTTGCTTATTCTAAGGTTGAGTACTAGTGAAAGACTTTATTAGTAATCCATGTCCGGCCTTTCTATTTTCGACACTGTGCCTTCAACTTTCTTCATGTCTTGTATGAATGAGAAACCATGTTCTTTGAAGCTCAGGTAAAGAATCTTCTATTGCCTTCTGTTTTCTCCCTACGGGTCTGCAAACCGGTAAGAGGTTTCCTTTATGAAATGGATTATTGGAGAGTTTTGACTTTCTCCTTTTTGGGTTGAAAATTTGCAGGTTCTAGGTGAAAATCATGATTGCTTAAAGTTGACTAACAGCTTACGACGAGTAGCATGTGGGAATTACTGAAAGTCCCAAATGAATCCATTTCATTATTGCTGTGGACTTTTTTTGCATAATCTGAATTCCAATTATCAATTATTTTGTCACAAGTGATATTTGATCTGGGATTCTTTTGGAAAAAAAAAAAGTAATCTGATGGAAGTTCCAACAAGGAAGCAAATAAAGAAGCAGTTAACAGGGAAAAGAGATGATACTGAACTGCATTCAGCAGTAAGAGCAGGGAATTTAGAAGCAGTTATGGAGATTATTACAAGTTGTGGGGAAGAAGAGTTGAAGGAATTGTTGTCTATGCAGAATCAATCAGGCGAAACTGCACTTTATGTAGCTGCAGAAAATGGTCGTTTTGATCTTGTGGAGGAGATGATAAAGTTTTATGATCTTGGATCTGCTGGTATCAAAGCTAAAAATGGTTTTGATGCTTTTCATATCGCTGCCAAGCAACAAGAATTGGGTAAGTTTCTATCGCATTCTCACCCGTCTGCGTGTTAGACTCTGCGAGGTTTAATTATATTGTTTACTCATCCGCTTGTTGGGCATTTAGGTTTTATATAAGACTCCCCCATTGTATAAAATTCAGTGTTTTAAAAAGCGTAAAGCGTGGCTAGGAGTGAAGACCGAGCTTCAAGCTTTTCAAATCTAGACGAGGCTTAAGCGAGAGCGAGACAAAGACGAGACGCGATTGAATTCTAGTGGTTTATCCTAGCACCTGCAATTGGATAGACTTGGGTATAAAGGTTTAGCCAGAGAACCTTAGGTAGAGAAGAAAGTCCAGCAAGAGAGCTTAGGCCTTAGGAAGAGAAGAAAGTCCAACTTCCACTGGATCTCCATTGGCACTTTATTTTGATGCCTTTAGTTGCTACTCCAAGAACAAAATGTCTGTTATGCTTAATATTTTTAGTTTGATCTGTTTTTGTCTTAATTCTGCCCTTTATTCGAGTAGTTTTTTCTTCAGCAAATTGCCCCCGAAGCCTATGCTTTTTTGAATCTAAATGTTATGCCAATCACACCTGTGTTTTTTTTTTTTCCCTCTTAGCCTTTGTTTGGCAAGCTGTTGTAAGTTTTCGATGAGATCCTTAATAATATCCTAGAAAATTCATGATTTCTTCGAAAAAAATTCTAACAATTGATAAAATCTATTAAGCATTAAAATTCTTGGAGGAGGAGCCTAGGTGCCGCTTATATGAACTTTTTATAACAGTGATAAAAACATATGAGGGGGAGCCGTTTTTAACATTTAGAGATACATGGACCGAGGGGTGCAAGGTCTCTATTTCAAAACTTTTCTTCTCAATTTAGTGAAAACCTGCAGTGGTGAGTGGGCGTAGCTCTCATATTGAGGGTGAATCATTATAAATCTGTGTGTTTGCTAGTGTGTGCTGCTGTTCCTATTTCGTTCATCATTGCTTTCAGGTTTGGGATTAGGTTTATTCCATAACACTGCCTCCCAAGTTTGGGGCTGTTAGTTACGTCCCTGAATAATGACTGCAGAAACAAACAAATAATTCATGGAGAGCTGGTGATTCTTGAAAATATTCATGTCATGTTTAATACATAATACTGGACTCGACTTGACTGTAGTTTAAATAATTTTTTCGACTGTCTTTAATTTCTGTTAAGTTCTAGGCAATGAAGCTTGGAGATAGATCGATAATTCTAATAAAATTCGACTGCAGGAGTATTGAAGATCTTCATGGAGGCCATCCCTCAACTGTTGGCAACAGTGGATCAATCAAACACGACAGCATTGCACACTGCAGCTGCACAAGGCCACGTTGAGGTGGTAGATTTCCTCTTGGAGAAAAACAGCAGTCTCGCCACCATAGCGCGAAATAATGGGAAAACAGCTTTGCATTCTTCTGCAAGAAATGGCCATTTTGAGGTGGTAAAGGCCATTTTAAGCAAAGAACAAGGCATTGTTACATGGAATGATAAGAAGAGACAGACTGCTCTTCATATGGCTGCCAAGGGACAAAGTACCGAAGTAATTGAAGCACTTATTGCATCAGATCCTGCTTTAGTTACAATGGTTGATGGAAAGGGCAATACTGCATTGCATATAGCAACGAGAAAGGGTCGAACACAGGTATATAATTTCTTCGTTAGAAGTCTTTTAAATAGTAAGGAATCTACCTTTCTAGCAAAAGGAAAACGTAGCTTTCTTTACTCGAAATCAAGGGCTAATGAAGCGAAACAATTCAAAGAGAAGATGACTTTCTCCCTCTTAGTTGAAACTTCACAATTGATTCTCGTTTTAACCGTTACAGATTGTTCAGACCCTAGTAAAACACAAAGAGAGTAATAAAGAAGCCATCAACAAGTCTGGTGAGACGGCCATCGACACTGCTGAGAAATGTGGACGTTCAGAGATTGCATCAATTCTTCAAGAATATGGAGTTCAGAGAGCAAAATCCATAAAAACACAACCAGCACCAAATGCAGCCAGAGAACTAAAACAAACAGTAAGTGACATAAAACACGAAGTTCACAACCAGCTCGAGCACACACGACAAACCCGAAGACGAATGCGAGGTATAGCCAAAAGGCTTAACAAAATGCAAGCAGAAGGGCTTAACAATGCAATTACCTCCACTACAGTTGTTGCAGTTCTCATTGCTACAGTAACATTTGCTGCTATTTTTACACTTCCAGGCCAGTATGTAGATGACCCTGAAAATATTCCCCCTGGATTTTCTCAAGGAGAAGCAAACATTGCTCCGAAAATTGAATTCACAGTCTTCTTCATATTTGACTCTCTTGCACTCTTTATATCGTTAGCAGTCGTTATAGTGCAGACTTCTGTAGTAGTTGTAGAGAGGAAAGCAAAGAAGCAAATGATGGCTGTTATTAACAAGCTAATGTGGCTGGCTTGTGCATTCGTTTCGGCCGCATTTCTTTCACTGTGCTTTATCGTTGTGGGAAACCACGAGAAGAGGTTGGCCATTGGAGTGACCATTATAGGAACTTTGATAATGGCTACCACACTGGGAACATTGTGTTACTGGGTGATCATGCACAGGATTGAGGTTTCCAACTTGAGGAGCATTCGAAAGTCAGAAAGAAATAGTCGATCACAATCGTGGTCCATGCCAGTGATGATAGATTCCGACATACCTGAAGACGAGTATAAGAAACTCTACGCTCTCTGAGTTTAGTATTTCTCTATGAAGAGACACAGATGAGATGTCTGCATAGTAATTAGTATGATTCTCATCTTTTCTGTTTATAGGAGAGAACTGGAACCATCTGGCCATATTAGGTTGTAAATAAACTTGGAAGTTTTTCGGATTTCAAAACCAACATCATGGTCTGCATCATTATAGATTCCGTGATTCCTGATGACGAATATAACAAACTCTACCGCTCTACGATTTTAGCATTCCCGAGGGTTCTCGTGAAAATACAGTCTATTTCTCTAAACCACAATTCATGCATCTTTTCTTAGCGTGTATGTCTCTGTAAAATCGCTTCATCCTGATTAATAACTTACTTTCCACCACCCTAAGGCACAACTAGTCACCCTATAACTATCTAAGAGGACATTCAAAACTGGAAAGATAAAGAAACCCACCCAGTGGACTGCCGATCTCAATCTCCAAAAGCATTTCCTTTTCCTGCTGCATCTCCCTCCAGTCGTGTTTGTCGCACGGCCTTCAGTTGTATACATTATGAATATTTCATTACAGTGCTTCAAAAGTTGAACAATTTTGTGTACGTTTGTATATTTGTTGCATCTGTTTACAAATTTCTTCATAGATCCTAGCATAGTAGTTTAATTACTGTTTGATAAGCACACAACAGCTAGAAATTGCATTATTCATTCAAGTAGAAAGTTCAAAGTAACTTTTGCTCAAAAGGCAGCCATCATAGAAGTGCGTGAAAGCCATTTTTCTTAATTTTCTGACTTCTTTTCATCTCTAAAAAGTGTTACTTTTCTTCTCTTTTACTTTCGCAGGTATTATTTTTGGTTAGTCCTAAACCGAGAATTTTGTTGACAATCAAAGACTCCAACATTAATACTATCAAAAGTAAAGCTTCAACTGTTAACCAGCCTAGGCATATCCATAAGCTCTCCACCCTGGCTCCTGGAGACACATCCTGCGATTTACTTCCTCCACCAAGGGCCTAGAGCAAGGTCGGTGGGGGCCCTCCAGGATGGAGTTCAACCTTTTTTTTTTAAGAAGAAGTGGTACTGATTCAAGATACCGACTACTTAGGTAGTTGAGACGTGTCCTGTGTAAATCAAAAAAGGTACATTTCATAAAAGTGATATAGCTTTAGTAGAACGTGATAGAAGAAGAAGAAGTAGACTAAAACTAATATGGCATGTCGTATTGGCAAGGATCTAGTTGTTATAGACCTTTTGTCAAACAGAATAGTGAAACGAAATTCGTGTAATTGACTCTAAAATTATCGAGGTCAAGACTCACTTGTTGCTCTAACAAATAGAGGCAGAGTCCTATCTTGTGAAGAGATTCTCTTTGTAATGTCTAGGATAGGCTTTGCTGGACTTCACCAGTGGATTTGACACATTGTAACAATAAGCTAACAGCGGAGACAGTTCCAATTCAAATGGTAATTATTTGAAGAATGAAAAACTGGCACACAAGTTGTTTTTCTTGAATAGGCATAATTAAACAAACAGGTCATGTCTGTACAGTAGTATAGCAAAACACTAGGCCTAATTGTATCCTGTATAATCCAAAATTTCAAATGATTGAATCATTAGGAATCTAATTACAAGCAGTCTGAAAATTTCAGCAAGAAATGGACTTTCTTGAAATTTATCCTTCTTGCAAACATTTTTCAGTCATCAGAATTAACAAAATTCAAATGATGAAAATGTAAAGGAATATTACCTAACTCATTATCGTAAAACTGAGTTACAACGTGAGGTTTCGTTCACCCACACATGCTCTGATACCATGAAAAAGTTCATGAGCCTAACTCACCAATGTAAATCAGGCTTATATTGTGAGGTTCGTCCTCACTTTGTGCATTGTACTACTCAATTATACCTGAACGACGTAGGACATGCTAACACAAAACACGTTATTTTTCTTGATCCTCACCATCTGCAATCTTGGAATCAGAAAATGTACAAAATGCAGAATCCCTTGATGCATTTCTTGAATCCTGAAGCTGTCGTGATTTCTTGCAATGGGCAATGGCTGCCTCAATAGAACCCTCATTCTCAGGTGCACTACTGCTCCTCTTGAGAAAATGCAACTCGTGAACATTATTCAAATTATACGAAAAAGACGAAGAAGCAGACGATGAATTCGACGAAGAAGAAGACAAACACTTCGTTGGAGAATGTCTTTTGATTGCACTGGAAAACGATCTTCTATGAACATTATCCTCAATCACTTCTTTCTCAATGTTCTTGATTATAGAACCTATTGTTGGATTTTTCTTGGCTACTTTAAAGTACTTATTCGAAAAGTTCTCATTCTTGGATAAAATTTCAGCTTCTGAGCAAGCAGATTTGCTGAACAAAGATTTCAAATAAGCCCTTGAAGCCTTGAGCTTTGAACCAAATATAGATTGCTTAATAAACTTGAGCTTTTTGGAGGTCCAACTTTTTTTTGAATGATGATTACAATTATTTTTTATGAAACTGCTTAATTCAGTGGACCATTCAAAGAAATACTCATCAGGATTCAGTTCACAACTCACCCTGCATGATTCTGATGGAGAAATGTTGCACGAGTCCAATGGGGTGTTTGTGTTGGTACAAGGTGCTGTAGAACAAGAACTAATGAATGGGAAGGAACCCTGTTTGGTGGTGGCGCCGCCGCCCCCGGAGGTGGTGGAAAGGAGATTTTGCACCATTTGCAGCCGTGGAGGGAGGTGGAGAGGGAGGAGTTTGCCTTTGTAAAATAGTTCATCAGCTGGAGAAGTTGTAGTATCTTTTTCACTACAAATGGAAGACATTTGGAACTCAAAATCTCTGCTTTTTGGGGAAGAATTTGCAAAGTTTAAGGATGAGGAAGAACACAATTCCATATCTATGTAATCTTCATCTGGGCATTCAAGATTTGTGGCCATTTTTGTTCAATAACAGATTGTGAATCTTTGTGTGTGTGAGTGTGTGTTTGAAGATGCTTGGTTATGGGGAGATGTGTAGAGGAGGAAAGGCAGAGGTGGAGAATCCTTTAAAAGAGAGATGGTTCCAATTCAGAAAAGCATGAAAGAAATTGTCAGAAATAATTTCTTTTAGTGGAAAAAAGAAAAATTTATTTTTCAGCCTTCCAAATTATTGTTACCAAAATTATGCTATTGGTGTAGATAGAACAGTGACACATTGGAGTTGGACTGAATTGAATTAAATCGTAATAAAAAAGAAAAAAAAATTAATTTTATTTACTGAACTATTTAATATTGTCCATAAAAAATGAACACGCATGATATATATAGCTTTTCTAAACCTTCCAATTTGATTATTTTGCACAAATCACGTATGCATTTTATAAAACGAAAGTCTCTTTAAAGTGTTTTGTATGTTGGATGAACCAATTAAATTATCAAAACAAGCTTGACAGAGGAAAAACACAGTCTAGCCTATACTGGCGATGTTGGCACGTGTGAACGGACTCACGTTATATTTTTTGAAAAACAAAAACAAGAAAAACTAACTTACAAAAATATATATTGACTCGACCCAGATTAAAATTTAATATATTAAACTAGATCGGATAGTAAAATAAAAAATTTCTTTACAAATTATTCTTCTACGACACTGCTTAAAACTAATTTAGTACACAGCCAGTCGACACTATAAATTTTATCAAGTTTTACAAAGTGATTTGTATAGATCATGGAAATAGGCTATTCCACTTGAGTCCAAAAGCAGGACCTTTATTATAATGTGAGGTAAGAATTGAATAATCCTGGCATATCCCTGCAACACCCACAACTGTCTGAAACAAAAACTTTAAATTCGAAATAAGCCCATTCCTCAAAACCTGGTTTTTTGCACCCCAACTTATAATTAAATGGCTAGAAATAAGCACTTATGGATATCCTCATTGACTTGGTCAAAACATGGGAGGACATCTTTAATTGTTTGACACTACCCTAGGGTACAACATTTTTACTACTGTCCAAACATTGTAGGATGGAAAGTTATGCACCCAAGGCTCGAGGCTTTTGTTTCCATACTCGTGTAATAATCTATTTCTACTTCCTTTACATTGTTGGCCACAATTAAACACCCCCGACTCCACCCCACCCCACCTCACCTCACCTCACCTCACCTCACCTCACACCCACCCTAAACAACTAATTAGTTTGTGGTAAGTTGTGTAGGGAGATTACACGAAAAATGTAAAATACTAAGAACAAGAATCAATGTATTATATAAATAAACGATAGACAGTAAATTTAGGTTGAGAATATTTGAATTCTAAAATAAGAATAGAGGTGTCAACTTACACAGACCGATTTTTGGTGGACTTGCCTCTTGGCGTGCTAGCCTAAAGCTTTTACTTTTCCTTGGTATATATATATATTTTTTATTTTTATTTTTGAGAGCGGCCATGTGGCCTGTCCAGGTGAACTACATGCCTCTACAATTAAACGTAGTATGACTCGATTGTAAAGTAATTTAGCCCCCATCATAGGCCAAAATAGGCGGCACTTTTGATATGCCAAACAACATAAGCTTGAAGGACCTTACATGTCTTAACATTTCTAGGTAAAATAGTTTATCTTTTGATTAAATAATCAAGGGTCGTGTTATTTAGAGAAAATAGTGAGAAGTTTAACTCTATAACTCTATTCGATTGATCTCTACTCTACGTCTAATCAAACATTCAATATAATCAAATTCTTTACAACTAAATTATCTATGTTAATTTTGATAATGCGCTAAAAGAACTTTTTATTAAACAGTATTTTCGTGAAATGCATGTAAAGTCTATTATAAGATGCATCATACATGCGAATATTACAATTAAGTGACTAAAATTTAGTGTGCATTAGAATGGTCACATGATCTCATCTGACAAACTTAAAAGGATCTGACCTCTTTTCTGATGTGGCCCAAAACTTAGGCTTAAAATTGATTTAAAAAAAAAAAGCGAAACCGACAGGTAAATGGGATGCCTACTGTTTATAACTCAAAATAAAATAGCATTTCAAGAAAGGGCCTTTTCACATACGTGGGGGCAAAACTTCCAAAAGCTAAGTGTGAGTCTCGTTTAACTATTTAAGGCCATGTTTGGTAGTCATTTTTTCTAAAAAAAACTCATTTTTTTGTTTACAATTTTTTACTTTTCAATTTTTTTTACAATACAAAAAAGTTTGAAAAGTCAATAAAATACCAAAAAAAAAAAACCTATTTTTTCTCCAAAAAACTACACTGAACATGCCCTAAATATCTCGGTTTATATTGGATTTTTTCAAATTTTTTCTACTTGTCATCCAATTTTAAAGATCAATAACGAATGATATAATAATTTTTAAAATTCAAAGTTTATTTGATTTTAATTAAAATTTTACTAAAAAACTAAAGTTAAAATCAACAATTAATTTATATCGCACATTTTATAGGAATCGAAATTTTTCAACAGCACATTTCATCAACTTTTACAAAAAAAATATGATTTAATTAAAATCAAACACACACTCACACTCGGTGACAATTTGAAAAACTTTTAAATTTCTATGGCAACTAAGAAATATTTTGATAAAATTCAGTAACAATTCGAAAAACTTTTAAAATTTAATAGAAATTAAAAAATATTTGAGAAAATTAAGTAGAAATTGAGATAATTAACCCTATATTTGACTCTTTAATTTCATCTAAAAGATGAAATTGAAATTGAACAAGTGACTGAAACATGAAAAAGTTCAAGGAAAATTAGGACTACACTCCCCAACTTTTCATGTGATATGATTATAAGTCCCCATTCGTTTTAAATTCATAAATCCAAGTCTTACGCAACTAAAACTATCAATTGATGTTAAAATTGTACGCAATTTTAATTGAACGAAGAGAAATGTTAACTAATTTTACAATTAAATATGTGAAAATCGCATGCAATTTTAACACCCACAATGACTGTTTCAATCACATGAAAATTCAAATCTACAAATTTAAATTAGTCGAAGATCCAGAACCTCGCTTTTTAAAGTGTAAGATCCATCAAACCACGTGAAAGATTGAAAAGCACAACCCGAATTTTTCCAAAAGTTCAAAATGTTAATTCTATGCTCTTCAAATATGGTATTTGGCAACTTTCAATTCATATATGCTTTAAAAATAATCGGCCCTGCAATTGAGATTATAGAAGAAATGAGAAAGTTAAGACGAAGGCAAATTCATTAAAATGAATAAGTTAAACAAAGTAATAATTTAAGTAGTTGAGACACATTGTGTTTAAACTAAAGAGATTTCTATTCATAATTGTTATACAATCTCGATAACCAGTATCAGAAAAGATGGTAGACTAAAAATAAGAGATCATGTAATTGTCACTAAAAATTTAATTGTTTTATACCTTTTATGAATATCAACATGAATCGAACAGTCGCAAAAAATATCCATATAATGGACTCTAAATTTATTGAGAAAAAGATTAATGTAACCAACTTCAAAAGGGCAATATATCGCACTGAACTGAACATTATAAAGTAAATTATCCGGAGAGCAAAAGATCGATCCCTTTCCGTCCTCTTTATTATGCACGAAAAAGGCCTTTTCACGTAAAGTGTTCGACATTCATTCCTGCAAAATCGTGCATCATCCTAGACTAGACAGATGCATCCTAGGAAGAAAAGTACAAGGAAAAACAGGTGAAAAAGCATGCAGATAGAAGGAAAGAAAAGACAGGTGGCATAGACCGAAACAGGGAAGTAAAAGAATCAGGAGGGAAAACTAGCAAAAAAATTATTTCATACGTGAGGAGGTTATAAGCCAAATTTAAGCGCAACGTCATTTGTTCATTACAAAAATGAGTTTTTTACATTTAAGTGAGCATATGCTAGAAACTAGTTCCACAGCAAAACTGGGAATGATTACCAGAATCCCTGCAGAGAATAAATCTGTCCAACATTGCTCACCAGTAAAGAAAATTTCTAATTGTTTTCAATATCCAGCAAGGGCATTTTCCAGTAATTCCACGAGTTATAGTCTTCCTGCACGGACAATGAGTGCACAGGATGTTATTAGATGCAAGAAACCTGAAAAAAATGAAATATCAATATTTTTGTCCTTGCCAGTGTTTCTTTCACAGTAGTAGTACCTGCTCAACCAGTGATGTTGGTGGGAACATGTCATGTACCAGAGTATGTAATGAAGTGTATGACTTCACGTCAACACGGTGATTAATGGCTACCTCACCCTGTGAGCATAAATGAACAACATAGATGGAACAAAATGAAAAAAATTAACTTTTAGTGTTGAGGCCATGCAGGTAAACATATATGCATGTTTGATACTCTGTATTCGACGGTACAATGAACAATATTTTAGCGAGACGAGCCAATAAAGAATGATGACTACCTTGGGATTGATGATAAAGATTTTGCCTTTTGGGATCCCTATTCTCCGGTAACTAAGTTCATCAGTGTCTCTGTTTCCGAAACCCGCATAGAATGGATTATAGTCGGAAGGAAAAAGTGCTTTGATATCCTGCAAAAGAGGGTTTACACTTTCAAAGGGAGCTTAAAGAATCAAAGATGTTTTAAATGCTTCACCTACGAAACTTGCATGCCACAGTAAAACTTACCTCTAAACAGGCAATCTTGAACTCGTGAGGAGCTCTTCTTATGACTGCCATCAACGACAAAACACCGGTATATTCTTCTTATTAGATGCAGAATTAAAAAATTTCAGACTGGAAAAAATTTAGCTATTTTTCTCATGCTATGCATTTGTAAACATTCAGGTGTTAATAAAAGTCTAGTAATCATTCAGGGAAAGGACCTCACCTTCTCGGTACAATGAGGGAAATAGGCCATCTGGTGAAATCACAACAGGTCCATTTGGTAAGCTTTTCCCGTCCTGCAAACATTTTGAACACTTTTCACGGGATGGAATTTGGTTGTAGTGCTAGTTAAATTCTAAAGTTCGCCAAAAAAATAACATGGAAAAGTTGCACCATTGATGAGACAAATAAAATGCCTCTCAAACAATTGCGGACCCCGAATTTAATGAAAGATGTCGAATTTTCTTGATGAGTTGCATTATATTTTTTGTTATTTATATTGAGTGTTGGAGTTTCATCTTAAAATGTCAACCTTATTAAGAGGAGTAGTTCAAGTCCTTATGTGTTGGTTGTATTTATCTAATCCATAACCGATGTGGGAATTATCTTAACATGCCTCCGTAAGATATGTGGGAATTATCTTAACATGCCTCCGTAAGATAGTGGCTCGTTTGAGAACGTCAATCTTGATATCTTATGGCTCATTTGAGCTTCTAAACGAATGGAATGGCTCGTTTGAGCATTATGGACTCTAATATCATATATGGTATTGGGTTCCATCTTAAAAGGGTTTTCCTTTTTTGCTGTTAGAATTTTGAAAAGGGGCTGGATATCCTTTTGCCTGGGCTTCAAGTGATGTTCCATTTGGAAAATGGTTGTATATGTTAATTTGGGATAAATTAGGAGTTTTAAATTGGTTTCTAATATTTTCTAAAGCCCCTTAAATCTGGCATTCAGGGCAGCGAAATTTCAGCTTGTTCGAAATTTGAAGAAAATTTCCATTTGTGGGCTGCTACTGTTCGTGGAAGCATTGTAGTCGGCAGTGGCATTTGGTTATGAATTTTGGTTGAGCTTCAGCTGCTCCTTTCAAATGCTAAATTTACTCTTTTCCATTGAACCTCTACCTTGTTGGAATCTGCTATTTTTAGTTGGATTTGTTGTGGGGTAGTGTTTTTCTTTTTTCTTTTGTGTTTTCTATGGAATTTGGAATTTGGGATTTGGGATTTGTATCCAGTAATCTGGATTTTGGAATTTAATATTTACATCCAGTTTATCTGGAATTTGGTATTTGGAATATATGTCGTTCGGTTCCGTTATTTTGATGTGTTCTGGTGTTTTGACTTCCGCAATGAAGTTAAAGACTTATAAGCAAACGAAGAATATGGATTTGCTTTCGACAACTCGCATTGTTAAGTTGGTTTAATATTGCAAAGTTAAACTCATGGACCACGTGACGTATCTCAGCCCTGAGTGGAGAAGGAGTTCCCAGTGACTCTAGCCCTGACGTACCAGGAGAGTGTAATTTGTACTGGTTAAGGCAAACCTTAGATTATCCAATCGGTTTTAGAGTGATAAGTTTGACCCAAGGAACTAGACCTATGGATGTTTAGAAGATTGGATGAAGTCTTATGATTAATTGGTTTTGTTTTCTTTGGCAAACTCACCTTGTTTCACATCGTGATTTTGATAGGGGTGTTAGAGATTATAATAATTTGACTTTCTTTATTAATGGCATTCCGGTCTTTTTCTTGATTTAGGTTAATTTTACAATTTATACATAGTGTCTTTGTAATATATTTAGCAATATCAATAATACGATTTCATTTATTTAACATGGTATTAGAGAAGGCATAGGTCGTGGGTTCAAATCTCGCCGTCACACATTTAATGAAATTATGCACGTGTTAACCCCGCCTACACGTGAAGGGACGTGTTGAAGACAAAATTTAAATGATATACATGAGGCCATTTCTAAAAGCTTATGCTTTTAGATGAAGTGGTTCAATTCTCAATAAATAAAAAAATGAAAAGAAAAGCTAATTGGAGTTCAAGGAAGGGAAAAGTCAAAGCGAGTATATATTAGTTAATTTAAATCTGTAAAATGGTAACCAAGACAAAATCTCCTAGGTTGCGTAAACGAACACATTTTGATCATTGGAGCAATTCAAAAGTACCATTATGTATGTTAAAAGGCTAATAATATTATGGGCCAGTGTACAGTATACCTGCTTCAGATTGAATAGAAAACTCTTAGTCAAGTACGCTTGAACAATCGCTCGTGCACTCAGAAATAACAGCTGATACCCATTCTCCTGCCGACAAATTTGATTAAAGACTCCAGATAACCATATAAATAAAAACATCCAACTTGCATCAGTAACTGCAGTGCTATCACAATTTTATTGTCATATCAACATACAAATAAATGAGAAGAACATAAGCTTAAGAGACTCGAGCAATGAAGATCAAGCAAGCCAGTAACCAGACGAGGTCACAGCAATTCCGACTTGTGGAAAATGCATGAACAGATTAATTAGATTGAACTCGGACGAATTTAGACTGGCTTGAGAAATACCACAAAGGATATGACGACTCCAAGACAGAAAAATAAGACATCTGATGAAATTACCTTAATTGCAGAAAAAAGACGAGCTATTCCAGAATGTGTCCAGTCCTTCCCAACCAAAGGCATAAACTGACCAAGAACGTCAGATCTGGAAAACAGGCACGTATGAAGCACAACCTACATGGGAGATTGGAAATCTATCTTTGCTACAACGTAGCTAATTTGCTTGAATAATACGACCAAAAATAAATCATATCTCATGTTAATAGGTGAGCTTACAGTAGCATGTTTTACACAAAAAACCAACCACAAGGGAAAAGGGGATGTATTCTGATGGATCATTTCGAGTTATCAGAGATCAATAAACCCATAGAAATTGCAAATTAGTACATTTTTTTTAAATTGTGTATGCTTGCAAGTTTGGTTACTAAATTTTGCTATGCAGACCAATTTATGTTCTATTGCTTCCCTCCCTCCAATCTCTATGATGAACAATCATCACTGTGAAAACTTCACTTATGAAATAGCATTCACAATAACATTGGCACAACTTCTTCTATTTTTTCTACAATTCAAATCCAGAATATTTTTATTAATTAGAAATCCCAATAAAATTGTTTATAATTCCTCATAGATGTGGTAATTAGGACACCACATATTTTTCCGAGATATCAACTTGGACCAAAACTATAACATCTATTTTCGGTGACATTGTGGTAGTCTCGCCAATATTGTTTGATAAACAGGCTAGATTAACACAAACTTGCACAGTAGCATGAACAAAATTATTATTGTATCTAGCAACAGTGAAATATTATGGTCGGGATCTAAAGCAAGCCTTCCAACTAAAAATAGGTCAGACTGCTTTGCTAGCATCACAAACAGAAGTGCCAGACATTTCAGCCTTGCTGAATTGGTATTCTAGTCTCTTCTCATCCCATATTTTTGGAAGACCAAGACAACGGTAAACTTAATTGTAATAAGCTGATAGCTTCCATTCAAGCCTATTTTCCAGATTGTAGACTTCCATGTTATTCTGTTGTTTCCAACTGAACAAGCTCGAAGAGTACGACAGTATAATTAGGAGGCACTTCAACATCTTCTATAATCTGTATTAAAAAGTAGCAACAAACAGAAATAGTTCATAAAAAGAAAATTAATCTTACTTGGTAATTGTCCCATCAACATCAGAAATTACAATTCGCGTATTCCACTTCCACAAGTATATATGAGCTTCAACCTGCTTCAGAAACTTGTAGATTAGTAAAAACATTAGAAGGTATCTAGTCCAACCAACACAAAGAAACAAATTATAGACCTTCTGAGTTCCAAGAACCCTTGTGGAGAAGATGAAATTCACCATATTCTGTCCCTCTTTGAGATTTAAAGAAGCTATCTGATCGGTGGTGGGAACATTTGTTCTTATAACTTGCTTCCGAGGAGACTCGCTGGCAGCACGAGGTGTTGGAGTTGGTTCGACATGTTGGCTCTCTGAGACAGATTGAGAATCAACAAAGACCTCCTCATTTGCTGAGTTACCATGCTCAAGTGTCTTAACCCTCCTAAATGGAATTGGCCAGAGCCTCCATCTGCGCCCAGAAGGAGTCGAAGTCAATCCAGATTCATCTTCCCTGGCTTCTGTTGTTTCCTGTTCCACTGGAATAACGCTGTCCGGCTCAACAGGTAAATTCAAACCATAAGCTGCTAGTCCAAGAATGACGGGAGCAGCTTTATCACATGTTAAGTACTTCCCTTGTATTCTAACAATTAAATTTTCATTCTTAACAATTGATGAGGCAGAAACTTTAAATTCCTCCACTGATATGCAGTTTCTGTCGAAGGCTTCTGCTGCTGCACTCAAACCCATGCCAGCATGAAGCAAGTTCCCACAGAGAGATATCTCTAACCCTGCCAAAACATATTGAATATGACTATAGAAACTGAGAAAGCGTACTAAAATCAAATAAGGGCGAGTCATTCCAAATTTATTATAATATCTAGATGGGCATGCCTTACCTGTGTTGAAGTCTGCTTTCATGTCTCCACTTGATGCTCTAGAATGAGGGTCAAGGTGTTCGCTTTTACTGCTTTCATCTTCAGAAGCAGGTGCTCGCTGGTCACTCTGCATTCCTTCGGCTACTAAATCTGCATCCATCATATTCTCTGTTTTCTGATCAGTGCTAACAAATGGAACAGGCATGCTACCAGTACCATTCTGATCTGTATCAAATGTATTTTTTTCATGGGTTTCAACTTCAACCTGCAAATCTGTTGAAGAAACAGTGCTGGGATTTTTAGAATCTGAGGGAGATAATCCATTTTTACTTGTTGATTTTCCAAGATTTCCCTCTTCAATTTCATCATTTGTCAAGGGATTTCGAGGGGACTTCTCATTTGGATCTTCAGCAAACTCGTGAATCTGCATTGAAGAACCTGTGTCTTGTAGAATGGCATTCATAGGCTGCACCGCCAATTCTTGTAGCTCCAAACAGCTTTTGAAAATTTCAGCCCTCTTAAAACTATTAGATGTGATCTCCAAACTACTTCCCGTGCATGAGTCTCTGCCCTGGTTATCTGCATTCTTGCTTTCTAGCACATGAGAGAGATTATCTTCACCTCCTTCACATGTATCTAACGTGAGTTCGGAAGCTTGACTGCCATTGTCTGCCTCACGTGCAATTTCAGAAGTAACTTTACGTGTAGAGGCGTCCAAATCACTCAAATAATCAGCGGTCCATGCAGCTTCACTTGTATTGTACTCTTCAGTCCCTTCACCAGGACCAAGGTGAAACTGAGGCGTGCTTAGTTGCAAGTTTTCAGTATTCCTCTCCAGGGATGAGATGGGTGCCATCAGTATGTGCCCATCCACACTCACCAGAACTACTTCTGAATTCGAAGTATGTGATTCTATCACATGCTCCACACTATCTAAGTTGTCATATCTAGTGGAATCATATTCTGATAACTCAAGTGAACCCTCTAGAGAAGATTGTTCGTCTTGAAACTCGTAGAAGACCCGCTCACTGTCAGACTCGGTCATCTCTAATCGGTCCATGCCGAAAGTAACACGTTCATCTCGCACCTCTACCTCACCATTATCAAAATCATTAGTCTCTTGTATAAGAAAACTATTGTTTTCTGAATTATTATCAATAGTGGTGCCTTCAAGATTATCAGAATCCTTCAAAACCTCGTTTGCCTTATCGTCCTTGTCAGAAAGAACTTCCCTAACAAAATATGCTTCACCAGAATTATCAAGACACATATGAAAATTGGCATCAACTCCATTAACTTCTATCCGGACAACTTTCTCCGTCCCTTTAAGAACACCTTGAAATTTACCAAATCGTACATACCAAGGCGTGCTCCGGAAGGTTCCATCTTGCTGCTGGACGACTATAATGTCAACTGCCCCACCAAATGGATGAAACGGTGTAGCCACAGAGTACATTCCTTGTGTAATAAAACTGCCAACTTTACCCACCACGTTCATTTGATTTTGTACGAAGAAATACCACCCAAAAATTTTGTAAAAAAGAAAAATATCAACTAATCTAAATCTAAAGATGATATTTCAATATCCAATCAACGGGGATTCGATCAATAAACCTTAAACCACCAACTGAAATTTATTCCACCAAATGATACCGAGGAAGCACAATTCTCATTTATTTCACTTCTTGAATAGAAGATATCTGTATGCAACAAATCATTCAAAATAATTACATGATCGCCCAAACTTTTCTCTGAACGACAACTTCAAAGATCATTGCGAGTGAGCTAAAAACCTAAATACTTAACTTTGCATAAAAAAATAATAATAAAATAACACCCAGATGAAATCAAAACAATACGAACAAATAAGAATAAAAAATACTTGAAATGCAAGATAAAATGGAAAATCAAATAGTGCGAACTTACATAATCAAGAATTTGCGGAAATTCTGAGAAAATCTTCGTGCTCAGCGATCAAATTGACATATATCTAACAGCTTAAAATCAAATATTATTTGCCCGAAGAAGATCAATTGTATTTGTTTCTGGGTATGGTGCTGTGTTTATACAAATATGTATATTATTAGGAACTCTTCAAAGGCTTTGAAATTTGCACTTCGGAAGAATTTGAATGTAATTTGGATAACAAAGAAACCAGAGTCATAAGTTCAATTCCCAATTTGTCAAGCAATAAATAGGTAATGCTTTCAACACTAGAAATTATTCTTGATTGACCTCGTATTACGATTTAATTTCAAGAAAACCTCTGATTTTGCTTGTGAAAAAATGCTGGTAGGGACAGAACTGGTAATTTGGTACTGTTGTCGTGTTTCGTGTCCTAATGGGTAGCTATGGAGTTCGAGAGGGTGAACCTTCTGCAGTTCTACTTATCTCTTTCAAATCTACTTATCTCCTTCTAAGTCAAATTGCATAATCTTATTCTTAGCCAAAATAAGCTTATTTTTATTTTCACATAAATTAAAAAATATATAATAATTAATATAATTAGTACCATAAATTTTACTTATAATTAGTAATTATAAATTTTACTTATATTTTTATCTAATATACTCCAACATTTAATAATAATAATTTATATTTATTCATACTAAAAAATTAAAAAAACCTATACTATCAACATACAGGTTATCTATAATTTGATACAGACGAATAAAGAAACTAAACCTGAGTGTAATTCATTTGTTTTCCCTTAGAAACTAACGAAAGAGAAGAAGAAAATTACATAAACCTCCTTGAGGTTTCTGACTATAGCAAATAACCCCTCTTTTTCCAAAAATTACAAATACATCCCTTGACGATTGTTTTTCGCTAAGATTCACCCCTGTAACTCACATATAAATATATTCTTCCTATTTTACCCTTGTACTATATTTAAACATGTCATTATATATTTAAAATGGTAAACTATACTATTCATCCACAACTTTTCAAAAATATTGCAGACATACCCTAATCTTTTATTATGTAACACTTTTGTCCCCAATATTTCGTTAATTAGCACCACATGAACAAATTCCTGTCTGTTTTAATCGTTAAATGTCACATGAGTTTTTAGTCAAGTGTAAAATAGGAAGGTCACAAAAAACTAAAAGCTTGTCCTCTTTTAAAAAGTGCGAAGTGTCTCCATCAAAAAGCATAAAGCTACTTTGTCAAGTGTCCATCTATATCCCTTCGTTCACGAAACCTTGATTGTTGATCCCTGTCGCTCCTTCATGTCAATTGGCTTCAAGCTTAGGGCTAAATCGTGGTCTATACCCGTTAAACATATTTGTATTTGTGCGAAATTTTAATCAAGAATCGTGAAACGACCTCGTTTCACAAAGACAATGAAGAACAACCACAAAATTATACATTTGTGAAATTATTTCTATTTTTTTGTATTTCTAACTTTATTACACTCATTGAACCCTTATTTTTGCGATTTTTGTAGTGAATGATTGTTTATTTTTTTTAAAAAAAAAATTACAGCCGAGGGGTCGTCCTTTTTCAATTTTCATGATAAAGTGCTTTTATAGTGGGGGATTTTATTTTTTTTTGGTGAGGATGACAAACATGGTTTACATGCATGGGAAGGTACTGTTACGCTCAAATCTCGCGTGGACAGGGCAATCTCACTTGGACTCCACTTGGGCGCGGTCAAAGTCAATCGAGGTTGTTTGTGCCGAGGAGTTTAGACTACCGAGGCTGTTTGTACCGAGGAGCTTTGATAACCGAAGCAGTAAAAGTCCGACCCTAGTTGCGTGCTGAGAAAACCTCCATGCCAAACTTGCAATTCAGTCTTGAAAGGACTGATGGGACAACCTGTCAATGCGGCTTGTCGCAATCGTAGCCCCTTAGCTTGCGGCTGAAAGGGACTTTCTCATAAATGCTAGTGATGTGAAGCAAGGATCCTTAAGATTAAGCCATTTGTCACGCATCCAAATGGGTTTATCAGTTGAGATTTCTCTATAAATAGCAAACCCATTCCAACAAGAAGGGGATGTTGAAATCATTACTCTCATAAGAAATATCAAGTCCTCTATACTAATTATTCTTCAAGTGTTATAACCACCTGAGAAATCGTTAGTTAGGGACCCTCAAGCTATTGCCTCTACCATAGTGTGTTTCTCTTTATCTTTAGTTACGTATCCACCCGGTCCTAGGCTTATCTACGTGGTTGAATAAGCCACGTGGCAGTCCAAGCAAAAAGAGAAATACACGTAGGAAGAAGAGGCATGGAGTTTCTGTTGGCAGCTATTTTTGGATGTCAACAGATTGACGTCGTCTGTGGGAAACCACATATTCAACCACGAGTGAAACGTGATCAAAAGCTTGAAACTCCTTGGACAAAGGAGTTTTCTTGAAGAAATGACGCTATGCAAGTACTAATTGGGACTAGCATAGGTCTTTTGAAGAAGAGGCTTAAACCTCCTTGGACAAAGGAGTTTTCTTGAAGAAATGACGCTATGCAAGTACTAATTGGGGCTAGTATAGGTCCTTTGAATAAATGCTTAAACCTCCTTGGACAAAGGAGTTTTCTTGAAGAAATGACGCTATGCAAGTACTAATTGGGGCTAACATAGGTCCTTTGAAGAAGAGGCACTAGAAAACTATATATACGAGCTTATCCAACTTGATTAATAGTTTAAATTTCATAAGGCATTGCTTGTATGTTGTTGAAGCCTAGGTGACACCTCTGAGAAGAGGCACCGGCATTTGATTATTTATCCAACATGGGAACTCATGCGTTGTTCATGCACAATTAGACTACTTTGCAGTTCATCAATGGTCAGAGTATCAATATCTTTAGATTCCTCAATTGAGCACACCACATAGTCAAACTTAGGAGTCATGGATCTTAAAATTTTTCAACAACAGCAGTATTACCTTTATCCTCACCGTTTGCTTTCATCTTGTTGGTGATGGTAAGAGTGCGAGAAAAATACTCATTCACATATTGTCCCAGCTTCATATGAAGAACTTCGAACTCCTTTCGAAAAGCTTGTAGATTTCCACGTTTTACTCTTGATGTACCTTGATAGTTTTGTTTCATAGAGTCCCAGATATCCTTCGAAGTTTTCTTGTTAAGGATTGTCTCTAGCAAAGAACGATCTAAGGCCTGAAATAGATAGTTCTTTGCTTTCAGATCTTTCAACTGTTGGTCTTCAAGATGCTTCCTCTATGCATCAGTGAGAACAACTGTTGTAATATTGTTCAATTACATAATAGAAAGTGATTTGAAATCAAAAGGATAACAATTAGGTGAAAACAAAACCCGGAAAACAAAAGAGAAAAACAAAAATTCAAAGTGGAATTTTAGTCTGGGCGAACACCCAGCCTCCTTATCAAGTGACTGAGGCCAAAACATTGGCCTGGGTGAACACTCAGGATTGTACTGGGTGTTCGCCCAGTGCAATTTTTCACTGTCGTTGGATTTTTGAACTATGACAGCGTTTGAAGATGTTTTGGCACCTTTTGGGTTGTTTTTGGCACCTTTTCATATGTAAGACTTGATTATCTATATATATAGATAGTTTTCAAGTTAAAATATATAAGATTAACATCAAAGAAATATCAACACATCCCAATCAAAGTTCAAATCTCATATTTTTCAAAGTGTTCTTCAAGTTTCATTCAAGTTCATTTTGCTTGATTTTGAACTTGAATCAAATGTTTGATTACTTGTACAAACTATTTGTATTTAAAGCCTTCAAGCACTTTATCCCGGTGGCGGCAAATATCGTTTGAGGACAACGATTCATAATCGTGTTCAAACCATCAATTTTTTGTTTTTTATTCTTGTTTTGTTCTTCATCTCTCTTTAAATTTCCAGCAATCTCAAACGATATTTTGTGATGGAGAACGAAACTACGATGGCTACTATTAAGATGATGAATCAAGACCTTGTGAGGCTTGATAGGTTCGATGGATCAAATTTTACAAGATGGAAGGATAAGGTAAAATTTCTTCTCACCACCTTGAAGATATGTTACATCTTGGATCCAGATTTGGCACCATTGCCGGAACCAACCCCAAATGATTCCGATGCAATAAAAGCAGAAAGAAAGAAGAGACATGAAGATGAGTTTATTTGTAGATAACACATCTTGAATGCTCTCTCTGATCGGCTTTATGATCTCTACACCAACACCACTTCAACAAGGGAGATATGGAACGCATTGGAGAATAAATACAAGGCCGAGGAGGAATGTACCAAAAAGTTTCTGATTTCCAAGTACTTTGATTTCAAATTTTTGTATAACATACCTTTGTTAGGACAAGTGCATGAATTGCAAGTCATTGTAAACAAAATGAAGTCCGTGAAGATTGAAATTCCCAAGACTTTCCAAGTTGGTGCAATTATCGCTAAGTTGCCATCATCATAGAAAGGCTATAGGAAGAAAATTCTTCATAGTTCCGAAGATTACTCTTTGGAAGGGATTCAAAAGCATCTTTGAATTGAAGAAGAATCAAGGGCACGAGATGGGAACGAACATTCTCATGAGGGGACTTCCAAAGCCCATGCCGTGGATCAAGTTGACAAATCCAACAAGAATTCCATGAAGAGAAAATTCTCAAACTCCAACAAAGACTACAAGGACAAGAAAAAGTCTAAAGTTTCTTGTTATGTATATGGCAAACCCAGACATTATGCCCGTGAGTGCAGAAACCGCAAACAACCAAAACAAACAGGAAAGGTGAACTCAATTGACACTGACAACATTGTTGCTACTGAGAGCATTGTCAATATCGTCAAAGGAAAGGTTCAAGGATAGTGGTATGATACTTGTGCCACCATACATGTTTGTTATGATAAGTCACTTTTCAAAACCTATCAAGAAGTGGACGATGAACACATTCAAATGGGAAATGAAGTTCAATCGAAGGTTATTGGCAAATGAAGTGTAGACTTACTTTTCACATCTGGCAAGAAGATTACATTAATAAATGTCTTACATGTACCAGTTATGAATAGAAATTTAGCAAGTGGGAATTTGTTGGGAAAACTGGGAATTAAGTCCGTAAATGAGTCGGGCAAACTTGTACTTTTTCGTAATGGTGTATTTGTTGGAAAAGACTATCCTAGTGATGGAATGATCAAACTTTGTATTGTTGAAAATGATATCAATAAAACTATGAATTTAAATTATGTTATTGAGTCTATTACTTTATGGCATGATAGGACATATTGGTTTCTCTACTATAAAAAGAATGATTAAAAATAATATGATTTCTTGTGAAAACATAAAACATAATAAATGTGAATTATGTGTTAAGTTTAAATTAATTAAGAAACATTTTCATAGCGTTGAAAGAACTTCTAATTTATTAGATTTGATTCATTCCGATATATGTGAATTAAATGGAATGATAACAAGAGGAGGTAATAAATACTTCATAACATTCATAGATGATCATTCTAAATTTTGTTATATCTTTTTAATGAAGCATACGGATGAAGCCTTTAGTATGTTTAAGATATACAAAATCGAAGTAGAGAATCAATTAAATAGAAAGATTAAAATTCTTAGAAGTGATAGAGGAGACGAATATTTCTCTAATGAATTTAATCTTTTTTGTGAACAACATGGCATAATACATCAATGTAGTGCTCCTAGAACACTCGAACAAAATGGTTTGGCTGAGAGAAATAATAGGACATTAGTAGAGATGATAAATGCTATGTTATTAAATTCTAAATTGCCATTTAACTTATGGGGTGAAGCTTTATTAAGTGCATGTCATATAGTGAATAGAATTTCTTCTAAAAGATTAAAAGTTTCTCCATATGAATTGTGGAAAGGAAGAAAATCGAACATTGGTTATTTCAAAGTGTAGGGGTGTCTTGCTTATTGCAAGAACACAGATCCTAAAAGGACTAAGTTGGGTCCTAGAGGGATCAAATGCGCTTTTGTAGGATATGCTCAAAACAGCAAAGCATATCGATTATTAAATTTGAAAACCAATGTTATAATTGAATCTTATGATGTAGAGTTCTTTGAAAATTTATTATCTTCGGATAATAATTCATTAAGGGAATCTCAAGTGAAGACTCATACTTCTACAAGATCACAAGTAGAAACACCTTCTAAGGATGTTGATACAAATGAATTTCGTAGAAGTAAAAGAGCTCGAAAGGATAAAGTACTAGGATCGGATGAAATTGATTCTCAACTTATTTCCTTCTATTTGGTTGAAGAAAATGAGAAGAGTGTCACAAGAACTATTCCATATGTTCTTCAAGTTGAAACCAATCCTAAAACTTATCAAGAAGCAATGTCATCAAGAGATAGTATCTTTTGGAAATATGCTATAAATGATGAAATGGGTTCAATTATGTCAAACAATACTTGAGAATTAGTCGATTTACCACCCAGCTCAAAAATCATAGGCTGTAAAGGGGTATTTAGGATGAAGTATAATGCAAACGGTACTCTTAATACCTTTAAAACTAGGTTAGTGGCCAAATGGTATAAACAAAGGGAAGGAATAGATTACTTTGACACATATGCACCAGTTGCTAGAATAACATCGATTAGGATTTTATTTTCTTTAGCTTCTATTTATGATTTGCATATACATCAAATGGATGTTAAGACGGCATTCTTAAATGGGGATCTCGATGAGGAGGTCTATATGGAACAACTGGAAGGTTTTGTTCTACCTAGAAATGAACATAAAGTATGCAAATTAGTAAAATCTTTATATGGTTTAAAACAAGCACCAAAGAAATTGCATGAAAAGTTTAACTTAGCAATAATGACATTTGGATTTAAACATAATAGTGTTGATAAATATTTATATTCAAAAATATGTGATAATTATGTTGTGCTTATTTGTTTATACGTGGATGATATGTTAATTATAAGTAATCAAATGCAATGTATAAAAGAAACAAAGAGGTTTCTATCTTCCATATTCAACATGAAAGATCTTGGTCAAGTGGATACCATATTAGGTATCAAAGTTACCAAGATTAGTGGGGGTTATATGTTGAACCAATCACATTATGTTGAGAATGTGATCAAAAAGTACGATCACTTGAACAACAAAGAGGTAAATATCCCGCTTGGTTCAAGTTTGAAACTTAAAAAGAATGATGGAAGAGCAATAACACAACTTGAGTATGCAAGTCTTATTGGAAGTCTTATGTATGCGGTGCAACGCACAAGACCCGATATAGCATTTGCAATTAGTAAACTTAGTAGGTTTACTAGTAATCCAAGTGAAGAACATTGGAAGGCCATTGGAAGGGTTCTTGGTTATTTGAAGAAAACCAAGGATCTAGGTCTCCAATATTCTAAATTTTCGGCAATCCTAGAAGGATTTACCTATGCTAGTTGGATCTCTAATGCAGGTGAAAATAAATCCACCTCAGGTTGGGTATTTACCATTGGAGGAGGTGCAATTTCTTGGAAATCCAAAAAACAAACGTGCATTACACACTCAACTATGGAATCCGAATTCGTAGCATTGGCTGAAACCGGAAAAGAAGCTGAATGGCTTAAAGATTTAATGTATGAAATTCCATTGGGAGAGAAGAATAATTCTTCTATATCTATCTTGTGTGATAGTCAAGCCACTTTAGCTAGAGCATACAATGAAGTGTACAATGGTAAGTCTAGACACACGAGTCTTAGACATGACTACGTGAGGAAATTAATTAAAGATGGAATAATTTCACTCACTTATGTAAAGTCAAATGAGAATTTGGCTGATCTGCTTACTAAACCGCTTACAAGGGAGTTAGTACGGACAACAACTAGTAGGATGGGGTTAAAACTCCGTAATTAAATATACCAAATGATAGCAACCCTACCTGATTATACTAACAAGTATATCTCAGGTTCAAAGGGTAACAACAAGTCATTTGATAAGTGGATAGTTTCAGCACTTATTCTTTCTTAAACCCTATCCTAGGTTATAGGTGCTGGTTGTTACGGAAAAGGAGGGATGGGTTTCTATTACTCTTAATAAAGTTCAGATCGTTGGGTCAAGTATCTCTAAATGTGACAAAGATACTGCAAGAACTTTACCTATATGAACTTCGAGGTGGTGCCGCCTCAATAGAGGGTTGGAGTTTATTTCTTAAAAGTTCATGAATAGGAGAAGCGCAAGGCCTTAAGAGCGCTAAATGAGATATTGTGGAACTTAAAACACGTGATGCTTATGTGTGTGATTTCACCGGTATCATCACAAACAATAACAGGTTCAAAGCTTTCACGCTACCTGAGATTTCGATGATACTTTGTGAGATTTACACTAAGGTTGGATTCAAATCGAAAGATATCCATACTTTATGCATAAACGTCGTTCAATTTGAGTTTGTGCTTATTATATAATTGAACAAGTGGGGGATTGTTGTAATATTGTTCAATTACATAATAGAAAGTGATTTGGAATCAAGAGGATAACAATTAGGTGAAAACAAAACCCGGAAAATAAAAGAGGAAAACAAAAATTCAAAGTGGAATTTTAGGCTGGGCAAACACCCAGCCTCCTCATCAAGTGATTGATGCCAAAACATTGGCTTGGGCGAACACCCAGGATTGTACTGGGTGTTCGTCCAGTGCAATTTTTCACTGCCGTTGGATTTTTGAATTCTGACAGCGTTTGAAGAAGTTTTGGCACCTTTTGGATTGTTTTTGGCACCTTTTCGTATATAAGACTTGATTATCTATATATATAGATAGTTTTCAAGTTAAAATATATAAGATTAATATCAAAGAAATATCAACACATCCAAATAAAAGTTCAAATCTCAGATTTTTCAAAGTGTTCTTCAAGTTTCATTCAAGTTCATTTTGCTTGATTTTGAACTTGAATCAAAGGTTTGATTACTCCTACAAACTATTTGCATTTAAAGTCTTCAAGCACTTTATCCCGGTGGCGGCAAATATCGTTTGAGGACAACGATTCATAATCGTGTTCAAACCATCCATTTTTTGTGTTTTATTCTTGTTTTGTTCTTCACCTCCCTTTAAATTTCCAACAACAACACCTTCTGCTACTGCAGGAACGCCATTTTCTACCAGCCCCCAATACTCATTCGATCGCAAGAAGTTCTCCATGAGCATCGCCTAATGATCATAATACCCATCAAACTTTGGAATGGCTGGTTGTACAAATGAACTCTCTGTCGTCATTTGTAGATCACTTATAGAAGACTGCTGCTTCTAATTAATCAGGCCCCTCTTTTGGGGCTCTGATACCAATTGTTAGGAAATAGAGACTGTAAATATAGAAACAGATGAGATGGAGGAAATCACTTACTTCTTTCAATAACAAACTTGGCTATTTAATAGCCTTACAGAGGAAATTGAAAAACATAAACATAGCCCACGTTTTACAACTGTCAAATAACAAACACACCAAAATAAAAGGACATGACAGACGTGGTGATAACTAACCACTTGACCACTAAATTAAGACTAACATATATATAAAAAGAAAAATGAAATCCATTTAAAATAAATTAAAAACTGGCTAGTCGCCTCAAAATTTTATTTTTACTATTATTCGGTCCTTTACACTTTATCTATTGATGGATCGATGCTTGGGCAGCTTATACATGAGAAAAGTGAGAATGGAAGAAGAATGATGGAATGATACATCTGGTTTGTGTTTACCATAAGTGGAGAATCTTGGATTGTTTAAACTTTAGATAATCTCATATGTTTCAGTGTATTGCTTGCAAATTTGCTACATAAGTAAAATTTACAACGCATAATTTTTATTTTATATATATATATATATATATATATATATATATTGCTCCGTTTAAATTTATAAGCTCTGTTACACATACCAATTCAAAAAAAATTATATATCATAAGTATTATTAGATGTTGTTTTATTTTTATTTAAGAAAATAAAAGAAATCGAGCAACAATATTAAGTAGTGAGTAGTAGATAGAACTCAATACTGATCAAGATTGAGCTTGATCGTCTATCATGAATCTTAGATTGCAATCTTTCAAATTACATTCCATCTAAATGGCAATATATACAATGCATTGGAGATGCCCTTATGGATATTAATATGGGTATTAATTTCATTTTTGAGGTAGTATGAGCATTTCACATTGTGACACAATTTTTTAATTGTATTAAAAGTTTTGATTTTTGCATGTTGTCGTACTTATGTCTTTGTCTCTTTTTACCACATTCTTATCCACAATCTTCTATTAATTAGCATGCTTAGTCTCTTATGATAGTTTATGTCCATATATGTTGTTAGCGTGCATTGAAATAAGAGATTCCGTTGTACTTTTGTATTTGTTGTTATTTTTTTCTTATTTTAAAATAGGAAGGGTGGATAATTTTTGCACTCGTAATAGATTTTTTGGATAGAAATCGTTATCAGGATTAAAATGTGCTAATCAATGAAAAATTGATTATAAGAATGCGACGTAAAAAAAGTTTAAGACATAAATACGACAAAAAACAAAAATTAGAGACGTTTATGGCCTGCTTGGGAGATTTGGAGTAGCGGTTATCAGCGTTTTTTAAAGTACCGGTTTTGAGTGTTTATGAGCGGTTCGGTTTTGAGTGGTTTTTATTAGCGGTTTTAAAAACAGTCCAACCCATGCTTGAGAGTTTATTATCCAGCGGTTCTGAAAGTGTTTTAAAACAATCAAATTACATATATGTCCATATATTGATAACAAAGAAGATCTATGTAATAATATGGCATTGTGTAATTTTTCTCTCCACTTTTTTTTTTCTATCTTATTTTTTTTCTCATAATCAACATTGTATTAATAAATTTATATTATTGAATAAAGTTAATAAAATTCCTTGTGATCATGAACCAACTTCTCAAATTTTTTCATCTTTAATTCATGACCCAATTATTATACATTAACTAAAAACTATAATCCTTGTTTCTTTCATTGTTAGAGCAACGATAATTTAACTAAAATAATATAAAAATCAATTCAAACTTATAACAAATATAATTGTTTAGTCCCACAATGAAAAACACAACAAATTAAAATTCATATAGTAATGGATCATCGCTCATAAGTATCAAATATTCACCTAGTAAGTGCAATACATAAAGCTCAATTATTTAGTTGCATTTTGGAGCATCTTCATTAACACATTTTTACGACGGTGCACTGGAAATGAGTAAAATACCCGCATCTTTGTAGGATTCTCAAGAAGAAAAGTCTGAACATTAAGCAACTCATCATCATCTTCAACCCCAATCTCAACTAAATGCTCCAAAAATTCATTGTCCTTTGAAGAAGATTGGTTCGCACATTGCAACAACACTTCGGCTAGACGATTTGTTGCCTTGTCAATTGCACCAACCGCCTCTTTGAATATGTTGTTATCCTCACTAATCTTACGTCTACTTTTGTACTTTTTTGATGCACTGCCACCTTCGGATTGGCAAACTGGAGAATTTAAATCTTTCTCATCTGCTTCAAGATTTATAGCTTCCAATGTAACTTCATTTTGTTCTGTCATCTCATCAATTTCGTCAACTGTGTTCATTGCGTTTTTGTTAGCTAAATGGGCTCTTTTCCTCTTGATCTCCCTAGGGGTATCACTTTCGTCTCCATTGGCCCTATCTTTTCCAAAAATCTCAGATAACTTGTCATAATTATATATAGGCTTGTTCTTCCATTCTGCAACATTTGGATTCGACTACAAAAAAAATCCAAAAAAAGGATGTTTATTTATGAAAGTAAATTTAAATAAAATAAGAATAGGAGTATAGTTTATGCAAACCTCAATAAGTTTGTCCCACACTTCAGGTTCGGCAAGCCATGTTGAAGTAGATTGATCATATGCAAACCCACTTAATCCATCCTTAAACACGTCATGACAAGCAGACCAAGATTTTTTGATATTTTTCATGTGATTTTGGATCTTGTCCTTGTCCAATCCAATGTGTGGAAACTCTTTCTTCATAGTTTGTAATATTTTCTCGTGTGCTTGCGATGTGAAGGTCCCGCCCACCCTATTGCCACCCACATGCTCATGCAAATATGCTTCAATGAGAATATCATCCATTAATTGGGTCCAACGCAAGTGTGGCTCTTTCTTCACTTTTGGAGGCATCGTTTTCCTGTAAAGAATCGTTACACAACAAGGAAAAATATAAAAAAATGTAATTGACATTAAAACAATGCATCTTACTTGATATGATAAAACCAAAATATTTAAAAAGTATTAATAACAAATCATACACCGTTAATGTTTGATACAAAACACGTTAAACAAAGACAATACACAAGTAAGTGCTATTCACTGCCTGTTTAAATTATATGCTTCTCACATTGCATTTGCTATTGAATTTCTAATAAACTCTCCTTTTGCTGCATCTTCATTATTAACTACATTGCGCTGATTGATGATTTGCTCTATAGGTTCACTAGCCATTTCTGCATCAACCTCGGCTATAAGACTTTCATGCGGATCAACTCCCATCAAGAAATTATGAAGTATGCAGCACGCTGATACAATTAGTTTTTGTGTTCGAAAGTTGTACATCGGCTCGGTCCCACTTGCTATAATGGGAAAGCGTTTCTTAAGTACTCCAAATGTTCTCTCTATTGCATTGCGTAATGAAGAGTGTCGATGATTGAAAAGCTCACGATGATTTCTAGGTGGATTTCGATGTGAATATTCTTTAATGTGGTAACATTCTCCTCTGTAAGGTGTGATGAGACCACTTCGAAGCATGAAACCCGCGTCAACAAGATAAAATTTTCCTACATTATAACACACATTGTCAAGATACTACTGTCAAATATTACGAACAATTATGAAGTTTGTAATTACCATTTGGAATATGAAGTGGATAATCACGTGTGAGGGCATTCTTCATTATCCTAGAATCAGAGGCAGTTCCTTCCCACCCAGTTAATACATACGTGAATTTCAAGTCAAATGTGGAAGCAGCCAAAACATTCATAGTTGGATGTTCCTTTCTACTACGGTACTTAGCAGCTTGTCCGGTCGGTACTTTAACACGAATATGTGTACCATCAATTGCCCCAACACAATCCTGCACTATTTATTTTTCTTATCCAAGTATGCCACTATGTAATTGTATTCAAAGTTTTTAGTGTAGACAATGTTACCTTAAAGTAGGGGTAGAATCTGGTATGATTGTGTATTTCGGGTGACACTTGGCCTCCATTTGGTTGTACAATGAATTTATCCTCCAATTCTATAATTGCTTCCATCACTTTATGAAAGTGACGACTAATCGTCTTCCCGGAACGATGGAAGAACATCGAACACGCACTATGTCTTATGTTTTGCCCTATAATCCAGAGGAATTTAGCAACTTGTTCTTCAATTGTGGCTCGTTGAGTTGCACGAAGTCCCCCATCCCTTACTAAAATACTACAAAATTCTACGAATGCAGCAGGACTTATTCAAATCAAATTTCGACCACGTGGTCCCACAACACGTTGCATTACTTCATCTCGTACTCGCTCACTATGCAAACGTATTGCACGATTATTTCTATTTAAACTTGAGCTATTTCTTGACGTGGGTTGCTGCGTTAATATAAGTCCAAGTAGTAGGAGAAACATCATATGGATATGATGTACACATAGAGAAATGTACACGATAAGATCATCACTATCGAAATTGCCACGGTCGGCCATCTAACCAAAAAAAAATTGCTATTGAATTACTAGATAAACAAATTCACAAACTCATAAATTAAGCATGTTGGCATATCGTGAAAACAAAGAGCAGCAGAATGACGCAAAAAATCGACTCCTCATGAGGATTTTTTATATCGCTGTATGCTTCCATTTCAAATGCAAAGAGCAGCAGAATGACGCAAAAAATAGTTTGCCAGATTCCAAAACCGGATAAAAACATATAGAAGTTGTGGGGCATTAGAGTATGCATTTAAAACATTTCCATCCATTACTGTGCGTATATTAAATTGTATAACCCATTCTGGATTTTAAACATCCTTCTACCTTAAAAGCTTGTGCATACAATGTGCATTTTCTAACAATAATAATGTCTTGCAACTCAATTTATTCATATTACTCCTAATTAAATGTGTGAGCATTGCGTGTATCATGCTATTCATGGAATACAACTTTTCTAGCTATTTTATTTATGCCTTCAGCATTAACAAAACCTAAAATTGCTAAACAAAAATCATAAAGTGCTACTTATTATTATTATAAAAATGAAGGTCTAGTAACAAGAAACAAAGCAAAAAGCCCAGGAAATTACCGACAACAACAGAGCAATTTCGTTGTCCAATCCAAATATTACACATACTAAAGATACACCATAGATACACACAGCAATTATATACACAGCAGTTATATGGAGCAATATTATGATTCCATACATATATTATATACACCATAGATACACACAGCAATTATATGGAGCAATATTATGATTCCATACATATATTATATACACCATAGATACACACAGCAATGATATAAAATACACACAGGTATTTCACAGATATATACAGAATGATACACGCAGCAGCAACCGGGAATTACCTTTCACAGCAGCCGCCGGGCCTTCCAAGAAGAAGAAGCGTCTGTGTCTAGCTTGTTGGTAGGGGAGAGGAGTTGAAATGTCTTTTTTTTCTTTGCAGATTTTAATTGTTTAAGGAGGGTAAAGTTGGAACAAATTTTGAAAAACGGCCAAAAACCGCCGATTTGAGGGGTTGAGAAGTATACCTAAAATTACACTACAGCGTTTTTGGGTGGTTTTTAAACCTCCCAAAACCGGTGCTCTAAAAAACTAACAATCACGGGTTGTCCCAACCCCTCATAAACGGTGCCATTCAAAAAACAATGTTTTAAAGATCGATCCAGAAAAGTGAAAAGGTCAATGGTCAAAAGGTCGAGCTGGAGTTGACCCGGTTGACCCAGTGATTTTAAAAAAAAAATTGCAAAAAAAATTAAAAAATGAAAAATAAAAATTTGAAAATAACATAAATTGCTCAAAAGTAAATTTTTTGATTTTTCATTCTTTTAATCCATTTCGTATAAGGAGATAAATGAATTTCAATGGTTAGTTACAATTAATTGTGGAAAGAAATGATTTTTAAAATCGATAAAATTGAGAACGTTTCAACGGGTTCTTCCAAATCATACGGGTCGACGAATTTTTGGAAGAGTTTTTAAATAGATAATTTTTCTGCATAACTAATCCGATTTTAGGCCCCGTTCCCAGTTTTATCGATTGAGTTTGCCCGATTGTGATAACACTGGTAAAAAAACCAATATGCCCTTAACTTAATTAGGAAATATTATTGTTGAGTCCCTAACTTTTGTAAAATGTATAAATGGACTTCGTACCTTTATTTTTTATTTTTTACAATAAATTAAAGGAAATTAACATTATTTTTTGTTTTTTTATTTAAGACTTTATTGACTAAGTCAATAATATACGGAATATATTTTACATAGTATTATGAAATAACTTAAATTTTAAGTTCATAATTAGTTAAATTATTAGTTTTATTATTAAGTGGTTACACTTTTAAAATTTTAAACTTTTAAGTTATGATTAGAAACAAAAAAAAAAAAAAAAAAAAAAAAACAATCTTGTATTATGAATTTGATCTTCAATAACTTTTTTAAATTAGACTATTCGTTTATTAACTATAAATAATAAAACTCTAGCTTTGTCCTTCATATTTTAATTTATTATTTTATTATCATTAGATAAATAAAATAAAAAACATATAATTTATAAATTAATTTTTATTAACAATTTTATGTTAAATAAAAAATAACAAGATTAGTTGAATGTTATAAAATTATATACGTCATTTTGTTATTTATTTATCTTTATTTTTATTCAATTTTTTCACATCATAAAGTAATTACAAACATTAAAGCACAATAATTTAAATTTTGTTTTGTCCATATGGAAACTTTAATTGATATGACTATAATAATATATTTAGTAAATTAAATTAAATATTATTAAATAAAGGTTCATGATTCATTTGTATTTTTTTTCCAAGATTAGAGACTCAAATGCAAATTTTCTAATAAATTAAGAGCATGTTGGTCATTTTAATAATAAAAAAAGAAATCAATTATGCACCAAAACATTTGAGCTTGTTCAGTTTGCATTTTTTTGCCCAAAAAACTAAATTTGAAGTTTGACAGTGTTGACTTTTCAAAATTTTGAAGATAAAATGACTATTTTGCCCTTAATCAACACATTTCCATTTTAAAATAATAAAGGCAATATAATCATTTTACTTTCAAAAACTTTGAAAAGTCAATATTGTTAAGCTACAAAAATAGTTTTTTTGGCACAAAATGCAAACCGAACAAGCTAGGTTATGAATGTTTGTGTCAAAAAACAAACGTTAAAGACTATTTATAAAAGGGTTAATTACACTAATGGTCCTCATTCTTTCAGGTTTGTAACGATTTCATTCCCATTCAATTTTTTTAGCAGATATCATTCCATCCTTTCATTTATTTGTACAGATTCCCCAAATCACTATTTTTCACTATTTTGATAATTCTTTGATAATTTTGCTCCTTGACTTAAATAAATTAAAATGATAGAAAAAAATATACAATGAAAATATTGTAATTAGGCCCTTAACCTTTTCAAAAGTACAAATAAATCCTAAACTATTTTATTTTATACATATATGTATTCTTCCCTAACCAAAAAAGAATCATCTTTTCCAACCCACCCCCATCTTTTCACGCAAATTATCAATGGAGCTCGAGCTTTAAACAGTATAGACTAAAAGAAACTAAGAACATTTCATGCAAAATTACCCTGCAGCCAGTTCAACAGCCTTGCGAATGCTTGAATCATGTAAGTTCTTCATTTCATCAATGCTGTAATCAGTTCCAGCCTCCACTTTCTTTCCTTTCTCTGATCTGTGCCATTTCCATCAAGCTCAGCACCCAAGTCAAAAATGTGTTGGACCTCTTTGAGCTTTCCATCACAGAGAGATTTTTGTTCAGATGAGAGCTTGGCCTTTCTTCAGTTATATAGTAGTGCAAAATGGGTAGACAATGCTTCCAACTCCTGCAAGTTAACATGAAATTAAAGTTTGAGCAATCAATTCAAAAGTAAGTATATGAACAGATGGATATTTCGAAAATATGGAAGTCACCTCCAATTGCTCTGGACCTCCATAGATATAAAAGCATCGTTCAAATGTCACATCTTCAAACAATTGATCCTCCTCCATTTTCTCCTCAGATTCCTTCTTATTTTTCTCAACATCAAGACCAGTCTCTGTAATCAAAAGATCCATTACAATTTGGGCGGGATCCACCATTGATGACTTGTGTGAAAAGATGGGGGTGGATAAGTTGGAAAAGATGATTTTTTTTTTTGGAGAATAACACCTATATGTATAAAATAAAATAGTTTAGGATTTATTTGTACTTTTGAAAAAGTTAATAGCTCAATTGCAATGTTTTCATTGTATTTTTTTTCCTATCATTTTAATTTATTTAAGTTAAGGGGCAAATTTGTTAAAATAGTGATTTGGGGACCATTTGTGCGAATAAATGTAAGGATATGAATGATATCCACTAAAAAAATTGAATCAGGATAAAATCGTTACAAACTTAAAAGAATGAAGACCATTAATGTAATTAACCCTTTATAAAATAAAGGCAGAAGTTAGCAACTATTAATGTCAAATTTCCAATTTTAATAGACTAAAATATGAAATTAATATTCACATATTTATGTACAACTATTATTTCCCAATTTACAACTTGAAATATTGTACTATTGGTCCCTAACCTATTGCTCTAATAATAAATGATATCCACCTGTTAAATTATTACAAGTTAATCGTTAACTTTTTATTACAGTTACATTAGTCAATTTTTATTGTTAGAAAGAATTGTCCAAATTTATGCTAAATCACGACTCGTCCTCGTATGTAAAACTAACTCTACGCATCTATAATGAGAAGGTGGAAGCCAATTTATCTCTAATGCTTTATCCCTCCTCCTCCTCCTCCTCCTCCTCCTTCAATCGCATAATTCATTTCATTCATAACTTTTATTAATCTTTTAATTTTTAACCACATATTTTATCAATTTTTATCAAAATTTTCTAAAAATTTAATTTTATAAATAATGATATGGGAAATTGGCCAAAAACGTCCATAACGTATGGAACCGGTGCGCAAATCATCTTTACATTTCAAATTTTGGCAATTACATCTCTTACCTATCCATGCAGTGCCCAAGTCATCCTTTTGAATGGAATCCATCCAATATTCCGTTAAATCTTTGGAATTTTGGCGCAAATGGTCCCTAACCTTTGTTCTTAGTGTGTAATTGGTTCCTAACGTTTATTTTTTGACAAATAAGTCCCTAACCTATGTGTTTTAGTGCTAAATTGGTCCTTATGGAATGAAAAAGACAAATATACCCTTAGTTTTAATTAAAAGAAATTGTATGTGGATTCCTAATCATTACAAAATGTGCAAATAAGCCAATACTTTTATTTTTTATAAAAAAATTAAAGAAAACTAATGAATTTTTTTTAATTAACACTTTAGTAATAAACATGTCAAATAAATTTATTATTTTTATTATTAAGTAATAAATATATTATTTAAAATTAAAACTTTTATTTTATTGTTATATAAAAAAAATAACTTTGTCACAAACTTGATGTTCAAATACTTTTATTTAATTGAGTTATATGTTTTGTTGACGTCGGAACTTGCTGCGTCCACGTGTCAACAGATCTCCAGTCACTCCTCTGCCAGCCTGTATGTTACCTGTACACTCGGACGACCGTTAGGCACCAAGATCTCCGGAGAAAAAGGGTCCGGCGATCGTTGGTACTCTGACGATCTAGTCAACTGCCGGTATATAGAAATTATACACGGGGGGGGGGGGGGGGGTAAGTAATAGGGTGTGGGAGAGACAAGCAGGCAGAAGTTTGAGCAGAGTTTAGAGTGGGATTCAAGTGTAAAAAAGAGCGTCATAAAATATTCTGAGTCCTGAAAAATGTGCGTACCTTAGAATAACCGGAATTTGATATTTGTAGGGGGAGAATCCAAATTGATTTAGGGAAGCAATCAATTAGAATTCTGTTAGGATTCTCTTTCCTTATCAGATAAGGTAGGTTCCAATCTCACCGTGATCTTCCGAGATTGCATCCTAATCTCTTTCAATCTCTAAGATTGTGTTGTCGATTTTATTGGATTGCGATATCAAACACAATCTTCCTTGAGATATCCTTTTAACCGTCCCAAAATATCGGATTATATGCGGACTATAATAAATACGAAGCCCGGCGAGGCTCTCTAGGTCGGCCATGAGTGTCGAGGCCCTTCATGAGGCTCGCAATACTCTGATTCAGGAATGCTAAGATATTTGATGGGCCTCCGAGGCCTTCTGAAAATTTACGAGGCCCTTGCTGGGCACCCGAGACCTTTGCCGAGTCTATGAGACCCTTATGAATCTAGAAGGCCCTCGCTGGGCCTATAAGGCCTTAGCGAGGCTGAATTATGCCTAGATGAGACTTTTACTGGGACTTTGCTGACGTAGAGGCCTCACCAAAATTGGGTGGTAACATGTTTATTAACTATAAATATTAGAAATCCAATTATATTCTTTATATTTTAATTTATCGTTTTATTTTCATTCAAAGAGAAATAAATTTATTATTTTTATTATTAAGTAATAAAGAGAAATCATCTTTCTCCCTCTTTACTTATAAATTTTTTTCTCCCTCTTTACTTTAAAAATTATGTTAAATAAATAACAAAATGACGTATATAATTTTATGATATTGAGTTAATCTTATTATATTTTTATTTAACATAAAAATACTAATAAAAATTAATTTACACATTATGTGTTTTATTTTTGAATGAAAATAAAACGATAAATTAAAATATAAAGAATATAGTTGGATTTCTAATATTTGTTGTTAATAAACATATAACTCAATTAAATAAAAGTATTTGAACATCAAATTTGTGACAAAGTTATTTTTTTTGTATAACAATAAAATAAAAGTTTTAATTTTAAATAATATATTTATTACTTAATAATAAAAATAATAAATTTATTTGACGTGTTTATTACTAAAGTGTTAATTAAAAAAAATTCATTAGTTTTCTTTAAATTTTTTATAAAAAATAAAAATATTGGACTTATTTGCACATTTTGTAATGATTAAGAATCCACATACAATTTCTTTTAATTAAAACTAAGGGTATATTTATCTTTTTCATCTCATAAGGACCAATTTCGCACTAAAACACATAGGTTATGGACTTGTTTGCCAAAACATAAACGCAAGGGCGGAGCCAGAACACGGTACAGGACTGGGCCATAACATAATTTTTTTTTTATTTAACTACATGTATTCAAGAAAATTTTCAGGACAGGGCTGGGCCTGGGCCCAGACAGGCCCAGCCCTGTCTTCGCGCCCTGCATAAATGTTAGCAACCAATTCCACACTAAGAACAAAGGTTATGGACCATTTGCGCCAAAATCCCAAAGATTTAACGGAATATTGAATGGATTCTGTTCAAAATGATGATTTGGGCACTACATGTATAGGTAAGAGATGTAATTGCCAAAATTTGAAAGGTAATGATGATTTGCGCACCGAGTCCATACGTTAGGAACGTTTTTGACCAATTTCCCTAATGATATTTATCACAACTATTGATGATTACCAATTTATGACATGTTATATAATATTAAGAGTATGTTTGTATGTACTTATAAACTAGTTAAACATTATTTTAATTTATATATATCGTAAAATTGACAATTTTTAATTATTTTTTATTTACACATTTCGTAGAACGACCACTTATAATCTACGTAAATATTTACCAAACATACAAATAAATACCAACGAAATCCACCTGCAGCTCACAACTTTAAACTCTTTACATCTTTATGCATCCAATAGAAATATTGAATGTCCTCAGGACATAACTCAATGGTTGAAAGGACGGAAGTGAAGTAGTCTCTGCTTCGCTGGCAGTTGCAGTGTGGGAGTTCGAGTTCTGCCTTTGGTATGAATTTAGTCCTTTGTAAGCGCAGTTAAATAGTAGCTCTCAATTATGTTCCACTGAGGCACATCCTGCAATTTTTATCTTCTACCAAAGCTCCAGGACTGGAGCGGTTCGACTTGGTTCGACCTGGTTCAACCTTTTGGAAATAATGAATTCTAGATCCACACATTTCCCAATAAAGGACAATTTCGGTATTTAATGCCCACAAATCGTAAAATTCGCTCCACCAACACCCCCTTCTTTTTGACCCCGATCTCCCGAAAGTCATCCTTCTCCCTTTCCCACCCCCGTCACCTCGCGACCTTGGCCACCACCAGTCCACCACCTATCGAAATGACGAAACTACCGTTCCTCATCATGTTCCTCATCCTCCTCCGCTCGGCCACCGCCGAGATCAAGTCCCTCAAGATCACCTCCGATTCCCGACCCATGATCTTGTTCGAGCGATTCGGCTTCACACGCACAGGCCACGCCAACATTTCCGTTTCTTCTGTCTCCGTAATCTCCTCCGTCGCCTCACCTGACCCCTCCCGCCTCGGTTTTTTCCTCCTATCAGAGGAATCCCTCATCCAAGTGCTCTTCGAGCTCCAGCAGAACCCTTCGTTTTGCGTCCTCGATTCTAAATACGTCAACCTTTTATTTACTTTCAGGCACCTCTCCCCTCCTCCCCGCTCCTCCTTCACCCATTCGTACCCGATTACCTCCCCGAATGAATACTCCCTTTTCTTTGCCAATTGTGCCCCTGAATCCACGGTTTCAATGGATGTCAGGACCGAGCTTTATAATCTTGATGAGCGGGGCAGCGTCAAGGATTACTTATCTGCTGGACTTACCCAGTTACCCACCTTGTATTCATTCTTTTCAATTCTTTATTTTGTTTTCTCTGGGTTCTGGGTTTCATTTTGTTTAAAAAATAAGATGTCTGTGCATAGAATCCATGCCCTGATGGGGCTTTTGGTAATTATGAAGGCATTGAATTTGCTTTGTGCTGCTGAGGATAAGCATTATGTGAAGGTTACAGGCACCCCTCATGGATGGGATGTGTTGTTTTACATTTTTCAGTTTATTAGGGTGGTATTGCTGTTTACGGTGATCATTTTGATCGGTACTGGGTGGTCGTTCTTGAAGCCCTTCTTGCAGGACAGGGAGAAGAAAGTGTTGATGATCGTGATCCCGTTGCAGGTGTTGGCAAATGTGGCTTCCATTGTGATTGGGGAAACTGGGCCATTTATTAAGGATTGGGTGACATGGAATCAGCTTTTTCTGTTGGTGGATATAATCTGTTGCTGCGCGATTCTTTTCCCCACTGTATGGTCTATTAGATCGTTGAGGGAGACGTCAAAGACAGATGGGAAGGCTGCGAGGAATCTGTCTAAATTGACCCTTTTTAGGCAGTTTTATATTGTGGTTATTGGGTACTTGTACTTCACGAGGATTGTGGTGTTTGCGCTCAGGACCATTGCTGCTTACAAGTACCAATGGGTGTCGAATGCAGCTGAGGAGATTGCAAGTCTTGCGTTTTATGCCGTAATATTCTACATGTTTAGGCCGATGGAGAAGAATGAGTATTTTGCGCTTGATGAGGAGGAAGAACAGGCAGCAGAGATTGCTCTTCGGGAGGAAGAATTTGAGCTCTAATTGGGATCGAAATTCTGTTAGTTTATTCTAATTGGATCTCCATTTTGCAATTATAACGGCCTCACCTTTACTCATTGTGAGTTGTTTAGCAAAGTTATAAGTAGGTTTGCTACAAAAAATCCCTATCTGCATTCCTTTCTTTTCTTTTCTTTTCTTTTTCCCTCTGATTTTGTTTTCATTAACATCTGATAGTGACTTCTAAATTTGGATAATGGAATGGAAGTTTAATGTCTTTTGCAAGGCTTCATGTCTTAATATGTATTCTCTCATTACTTGTCTTTGAAGATCATTACTTCTGTTCAGAATCTTTGCATTTGTCGCTTTCTTATGCCTCTGATTGGCCATTTTATGTTTTTATATCTTGTTATTTTTCTCAATTTTATCAGATGTTGTGTGTATCTTTGTCCTATGCATTTGAAGTCATTGTTGTGTACTTGTATTACATGGCTATTAATGAGATGCGACAAGGCTTCTTTGTCGCAATTCTTAAAACGTGTTTCTGTAATGCTTAGTTGATATAGTTTGTTTGATGAATATTAACTGCCTCATTTTAAAAGTTTAAGCTTTAGAAGACTGGATTCATTTTTCAATGAAATACCCAACATGTGGATATTTTCATACATGGATAGCGATGAGAGTTGAACCTAGTTTTTGTCTACTTTATATTAGAGCGGATATAAAAAGTTTAGCGATTACAGCGGAGACGAGTTAATTTATTCCTATTTTATCATCAACAATGAAGAAAACCTTTTCACTAATCTATGCTTGAAATCATTTTATTTTACATGATTTTATGTGGAGTTGGTTAAAAATATCACTACATGGACCTGCTAACACTAAGTCTAACTGCTAAAGGCCTTTGGCCTCAAAGATGCAATCCATGGCCCAATATTGCTGGAAACTCCTTATTGATTGCTTTCTGGAATACCAATTTTTTTTTTACCTTTCAACTATGATAGAAAGTGATGTTCTATTTCTTAAATTACCAACCGCCCCACCACTCCTCAAAAACAAGAAAAGAAAAGAAAAATGTTTTTCCTTTTATTTGGTTTTAATAATTTATTTGCCTGACAAAATCCTAAGGTTTAGAACCCACATTGCTCTTTTCTAGAAGCACAATGTGCTTAAATGATTTTATGTTGGTTACCCTTCCGGAGGGGCAGTAGGGAAATTTCTTGTGAAACCGGTACAAAATATATGGTTGCAAGGTTGTTGAACAAGAAAGACTGCGAGAGAAACTTTGATAATATACAATTTCATGGGTTTGTTAATTGATTTCCTGCTGAGTGATTGTTTCTCAGCAACCTCTAACTATTAGGCCCTAAAACCAAGCTTGTTTCTCCTTTCATATGGCATGTTTGGTAAGGGGGGTCGCTTAACATTGGACAATATATTATTTCAATATATCTTGCTTTGTTCTGTTCGTGACTTTGAATTTGCCATAGATCTTAGCACATACCACCATAGCAATAGTATAATCTAGGGAAAGAGCCTTAAAAGCAGAATTGAAATTGCCAGCCACAACCATGACAGTTTGCAGCAGTATTGCCACTGGTATCATTCCTGTCTTTGTTAGTCCAACTCGTGTCTGTTTTGAGTTCATGTTGTAAATTGTAGCAGTATACCTGGAGAACATGCCTTTTTAAGTATCTCGCCTTTTTGTTTGAATAGGGATGCCTATCTATACAAAAAGATTAAAGAATAAAAGGATACTATTCACTCCTTGGAGTTCTGCATACCAAACATGCACTTAGTCCATAAATAATTGAGGGCAATCCTTAATCAGAAGAGAACATCTTTGATTGTAGCTGGTAAGCTTTGGTATAGAATGCAGGCCAACATAGATAGGTTGACATGATGCTGCTAACAGTTGAAGCCCCAACAAGCATATTCATGACTACAATCTGCAGTTGAATGGCCTCCAATGGAGAAGCTCCACCCATTATAAGGCCAGTCATTGCACCTGGAAGCGATATGAGTCCTACTGTCTTTGCATTATCCAATACTGGAGAGAGAGCAAGAATCAGTGCCCTTTTCACCTGCTGGTGTATTGCCTGTTGAGGAGTTGCCCCAAGAGCAAGTGCTGTCTCTACCTGCAAGAGGTCAGGAAATTGTTAATTTTATCAACAAATTGCCTTGTCTCTATATTCCCATATAGTTTGTCTGCAGATTTAACTTGCAAAGAACATGAAAATGTTCTTAGTCAGGGTGCTTGGACCACGATTAAGGAAGAGAGATGTGATAAAATTTGTCTGTTGTCTATTTGGTTGTGTCTAATATAAACATGCCAATCTCTATATTCCTTTACTGTTTGCCTGCAGATTTGATTTCCAAGAAAACAATTATCTGAACTAGGAGCAATAACGGGCATGTTAAGTATGATGAATTACTCAGGGCCAGGAAGAGAGACTTGTGATTAGATGTTTATTGGCTGCCTAGTTCTGTCTAATCTTGCAGGGTAAACATTCCATAAAAATATTATTTAGCTGGGACAAAATGAAGAAAGGACATCAATAATGTTGTCATCAGGTTCATCATCAAATGCAATGGCTCATTCTAGATAAGAAAAGCTACAATACGAGAAGGGCTATTGTGGTTTTAAGGGCGAAAGAAGAATTTGTGATTCCTACCTTTTTATTATGAGAGACTCATTTTGGCCATACTCATTTATGGAAAATTACAACTGTGGGAAGTTTTAATGTGACCTACCAGGTTCTTTTGTATCTTGATATCATCTCTAAGTTTTTTCATTGCAACTCCTGTGACTGTCATTGAATTGCCAACCATCATCCCTGCAACAGGGATGATGTACCGGGGCGTGAAAGGGAAAACTTTTAGTACGATTAACAACAACATCGTCACTGAAGTCCCAGCCAGAATTGACAACCCTGCCACATACTTCCCTTGTGGCACGTTCTTTGCACGTTGACCGGCTGTATAACCAGCAACAGATACCTGCGAGAGAATCAAAACCAGAGAAAAAGAATCAGATGTGATACTCCCTTGTGACAAAAGGCCAAGACTGTAAGTTTTTTCTTAACTTCTAGAAAATTATCCTTTAAGCACAGCTGTGAAACTCAAGTGTGAAAAACAAGGGGAAAAAGAATCATACCATGAAAAGATAAGCCTGAAAGATCCAAACAGCATTATGCTGATTGAAAATGAACTGCAGAACAAATCCAATGACAGACAGTTGAAGAAAAGCCCTGAAAATTGAATATGCCATTTCACTCTCCAGCCCCAGTTTCTGCGAATAGGATAGTGCCACCGCCATCAACACCACTGCCAGTGCCGCCACCGGTTTTGCCACGCCCTTGAAGAATTCCCCCAGCCATTCCCAATTCATTGGACAAGAATTCTGAATGTAAGGTAACTAAATTAACTGAAGGGTGGTGGGTACAGAATTTATCAGGATTCAGAAAAGACTTTCCCCAGATGAGTTGAAGTTTGAGACAAGTTTCTATTTGTGGAATTATTGGGCTTCTTATAATACATGGCATGCAATGATTGGGGCAAATGAAAGTAAATGGTTGCACGTTAACGTACGAAAAGAAAATGGTACCATTTGGAAATATTAATGAATTTCTATTTTATTTTGTTGCCCGTACAGGTGGGTTTGCAGTGCCTATCCAATTCTCCTCACTTCACCTGTCCAATAATGCTCTTCCAGTTTTGGAGGTTCTCAAGGACTGAATTCAGGGCCGGCCATACCATCAACATTATCTCAGTTCTGATATATTGGTACCTTTGATTCTGATGAAGACAGAGAAGTTATTGGAAGGATTGATTACTCTATCCAGATCAGTATATCTGCAGGACTTATCCATGAATGTCCACAGGCACAACACCAGCTAAATAAATCATCTTCTCATATATTTTGGCAGAAACCAACTTTTGGGTCGATCAAGCTAAAACAAGGATGTCTGCTACAACTTTTATCAAAAGCGTACTCAAACAACTCTTAAGTTGTATTAATCTTAGTTTGCTTTGTTGTCTTCTATCTTATCATCTTTTCTGTGAAAGAACTTTTATATTTTTATCCAATAAATGCCTCTTTAACGGTTTATATTATTTTTCGTGCAAGTATATTAACTTGATTAAGCGAGATTTATAAATGACCAAATAGATAATTATAGAAATACTCTTTACGATTATTGTCAACCTGAATTGTATTCTTTATTATTTTATTAAACTGAGTCATTCTCATGAACGATTCTTATTAGATATACAAGATATGTCAGAACCGTCCGCATGATGATTTTCTTAATTTGTCCATAATATACATTCAAAAATAAGAACTATAAGCGGGTTGGATGCTCTAGGAGTTTTACCTGCCCTGCACTATTTCTTTTAGGTTTAATTTGGTATTGTTGTAATTTTAAGAGAATCAGTTGCGAGATGAATGAGTCTAAGTATTTTATAAATTTTTTATTTCAGGATTGTTGAATATTTTAAAATCAACATTTGAGCGTTTGATAAACAAAAGTATTTTTTTGTCGTACATGTATACAATTACTATCATTGACATTGATTATAACTCAGAATACCAACGTATTGAAATGGCTCCGTTTGATTTCAATTAAAATTTTAATAAAAAATTGGTTTAAAGTCAATAATTAATTTTAACAATATATTTTATGGGTTCTGCAAATTTTTACAATTTTTTAACTACACGTTTCATCAAATTTTACAAAAAAATCTGATTTTAATTAAAATCAAACATATGTTAATTATAGATAATTGGAGAAGGTAAAATTAGAATTTCAAAATATATCATTTTGGTGCTTTGGAAAATATGTTGTGAGACAATACATATTCTTCCATAATCTGATTTTTTAAATTTATCAATCACCCGTAATTATTTACAATTAAAAGTTGTGACTTAAAAGCAATCCAAACTTACTTGAGAGTTGAGACATTACAAACCACCGCCAACGGCTCCGCCCGCCAAGCCATTCAAAAAACGCAATCCCGATGGCCATCGCATGAACTCCACACTCTACGGCCGCCTCCTCCGCCGGTGCACCGAACGCCGCCTGGTTCGACAGGCCAAACAGCTCCATGCCCGCTTCATTCTCTCCTCCACCACTTCTGACAACTTCCTCGCTTCAAAACTCATCACGTTTTACGCCGCAACCCAACATCTCACATACGCATGCAAAGTGTTCGATCATATTCCCGACAAGAATACCTTCTCCTTTAACGCCCTTCTCATTGCGTTCTCCCTACATAACAACCATACTGAAACGTTAAAATTATTCTCTTTGTTTTTATCTCAAACAGATTCTCGGAATTTTGCTGATATGAAGCCTGATAGTTTTACTATGAGTTGCGTACTGAAGGCCATGTCGGAAGTGGTGTTGGATGGACGGATTTTAGCTAGAATGGTTCATTGTTACGTGATCAAACATGGATTTGATTCTGATGTTTTTGTGGGTAACGGATTGGTGACTTATTATTCGAGGTGTGATGATGTGTTGTCAGCGAGGAATTTGTTTGATGAAATGCCCGCGAGGGACTTGGTGTCATGGAATTCGATGATTTCCGGGTACTCTCAAGGCGGGTTTTACGAGGAATGCAAGGATTTGTACAGGAAAATGTTGCTTTTGAAAGATTTGAGGCCTAATGGGATTACCATAGTTAGCATTTTACAGGCGTGTGCACAATCTAGTGATCTTGTTTTGGGGATGGAAGTGCATAGATATGTGGTTGAGAATGGGATTGAAATAGATCTTCCCCTTTGTAACTCATTTATTGCGTTGTATGCGAAATGTGGTAGCTTGGACTATGCTAGGGAGCTTTTTCAAGATAGTAGTGAGAAGGATGAGATTGGTTATGGTGCAATTATATCGGGATACATGGTTCATGGCTTTGTTGATGAAGCTATGAGGCTTTTTACGGAAATGAGGAACCCAGGATTGAGTACTTGGAATGCTGTAATATCTGGTCACTTTCAGAACAACCGGTATGAGGATGTTATAGATTTAGCTCGACAAATGCAAGATTTTGGTTTTAAGCCTAATAGTGTGACCCTTTCAACTATCCTTCCTACATTTTCACACCTTTCACATTTAAAAGGAGGGAAAGAAATTCATGCTTTTGCAATTAAGAATGCTTATGATGGGAATATCTATGTGGCAACTGCCTTGATTGATACATATGCCAAACTTGGATTTGTTCATGGAGCACAAAGAGTTTTTGATCGAGCAAATCATAGGAGTTTGATTGCTTGGACAGCTATTATTTCAGCATATGCAGCCCATGGAGATGCTAATTTTGCTCTTACTCTATTTGATGAAATGTTGAACAGTGGGATACAACCAGACCCTGTCACATTTACTGCCATATTGTCAGCTTGTGCTCATGCTGGACTTGTTGACGAAGCTAGGGGAATATTTGACTCGATGTTGCCAAAGTATGGAATTTGCCCGTTGATTGAGCATTATGCTTGCATGGTTGGAGTTATGAGCCGAGCAGGGAAGCTTTCTGAAGCTGTAGAATTTATTAAGAAAATGCCTATTGAACCTAATGCCAAGGTTTGGGGTGCTCTGCTCAATGGGGCTTCAATACATGGTGATATTGAACTTGCAGAGTTTGCTTGCGCTCAATTGTTTGAAATGGAACCTGAAAATACGGGTAATTATATTATCCTAGCAAATTTGTATTCAAATGCTGCTAGATGCGAACAGGCTGTGACGGTCCGAGAGAAATTGAACAACACTGGGTTGAAAAAAATTGTTGGCTGTAGTTGGATAGAAACAACTGGAGGAACACAAGGTTTTATAGCTAGAGATATGAAAAACGAAGGAACTGATGAAATTTACGAAATGCTAGAAAGATTGCTGGAGTTAATGAGGGGGGAGGGATACATAATGGTGGATGAATTTGATGAGGAAAGTGTTTGATTAAAGCGATAAGGGAATGAGTCGATTGAAACAAAACAATGCATTCTTGAAATCGTTTTGGGCAGTCAAGACGCTAAGAAATGCCTCAACAAGTCCAACCAGCACGTGCTCGACCAAGCTCCAGTGCTAGGAGAACTAAACCCCGTCTGTAAAAATCAAGATCAGTAGAGGAAAGAACACGCAACAAGACCACTCTTCATCTCCTTCATTGCATAAATGGTATTATTTTTCTTATGATTAATCAATGGGAAATTGGCGCAAATACTCTCTAACATTTGTCCTTGCAAATGGTTCCTAATCTTTCATTTTTTTGTGAAGTGGCCCCTAACCTATTCATTTAAGTGTGCAATTGGTTTTTATTTGATAAAAAGACAAATATGCCCTTATTTTTATTTTAAAAAAATTTCAATTGGATTCCTAACCTTTGCAAAAGGTACAAATATGTCCAATACTTTTGTTTTTTTTAAAAAAATTAAAAGAATCTAATAAATTGATAATATACTGAATTATTTTGTATATTTTACGAACTATTATAAAATAATAGTTCCTAATCTTTCATTTTTTTTGTGAAGTGGCCCCTAACCTATTCATTCAAGTGTGCAATTGGTTTTTATTTGATAAAAAGACAAATATACCCTTATTTTTATTTCAGAAAAATTTCAATTGGATTCCTAACCTTTGCAAAAGGTACAAATATGTCCGATACTTATGTTTTTTTTAAAAAAATTAAAAGAATCTAATAAATTGATAATATACTGAATTATTTTGTATATTTTATGAACTATTATAAAATAACTAAAATTTAAGCTCATAATTATTAACAAACGTGTTAAGTAAAATTATTTTATTATTATTAAGTAATCATTAAAATTTAAAATTTAATTGTATAATTACAGCATAAAAAAAAAAAAAAAAACTTTGTCACAAACTATAATCAAATATTATTATTTCATGAGCTATTCGTTTATTAACTACAAACACTAGAGCTCAAATTTTATTATTCATATTTTAATTTATCGTTCAAAGATAAAAAACACAAAATGTGTAAATTAATTTTTGTTAGTATTTTATGTTAAAAAAACATAATAAGATTGATTCAATGTCATAAAATTGTATACGTCATTTTGTTATTTAATTAACTTAATTTTTATTTAAGTTTTTCACACCACATAACAATTACATCTACCTAAAGCACAATAATTTTATATTTTTCTCATGAAAAATTTATTTGACACGACTATAGTGATATATTTAATATGCTAAATTAAATATTGTTTAATAAATGTATTGGACTTATTTGTACATTTTGTAAAGGTTAGAAATTCAATTGTAATTTTTTAAACTAAAATTAAGGGTATTTTTTTGTCTTTTTTATCAAATAAGGATAGAATCAATTGCGCACTTAAATGGATAGGTTAGACCATTAGAGACTACTCTACCAAAAATAAAATGTTAGGGACGATTTGCGCACTATTGACATACGTAAGGGACCATTTGCTCTAATTTCCCTTAATCAATTGATTTCAAGTTGTAGGAAAAAATTAAGAAATCTCTAGTAATCACCAAATTAAATAGGTACACAAGCATGCTGATACACAACACATGATTAGATTTGTACCCTTCCCAAGTAGTCATGTTCTTCAAATTAGAAGAAAGAACCTTACCTTGGAGTTTAAGTGCTTACAAATCGTTCTACCCATGGCAAATCCACAATAACAAACACTTAATTCAGAAGCTCATTGATTGAAATAGAAAATTTTGAAAGAATTAGAATGGAATAAATTTCGAATCAAGTGGATCCCTTGCCTTTAAAAATCCAATTGCATCGAACTTTTTTTGAACCGGAATGAGGTTAAGTGTAAACTTTATTCCCCGGTATATAAACACAGATCAACTTGATGTATCAAACGATTTCTACATCTCGTGCTACCAATAATAGTTTAGCTCAAATCTTCTCTATGAGTTCTGATATAGGGTGAAGGATCTAATTTTCCTAAAAATTATAACTAGTAAGAAACGTGCAATTAAATTATTTATTATTTAGAATTGGACTAGATCCAGAAATCTATCGCAAGTACCAACAATTTGAACTTCACTTTGAGAATTTTTTTTTACCAAGTTGCGTACCACCCATTTTGAATTGGATTATATATTTTGGTTCCCCCCCCCCCCCCCCCCTAGTCTTTCCCTACCCCGCAAATGAGATAAGTAGCTCGATTTATTGTAGACAAGATCAAGGAGCACAATCTATTACATTGAGTGCAGTCCAAGGCCCAAGGCTCCAAAGCTACTTTTGATTTAATAATTTTGTTAATAAAGTTCACGATTAAACTATCAAAATAGTTTATTTCACAAATTTGTGGTCTGATCTATTCATAACCTAGAATTTAGTAGTTCTCTAGATCGTCTCTTAGTCGTCCCTAAATTCAATAGCAGTGAAATATTACTTAATTCGGAAATTTTCCGAATTATGCTTACATTAAATTGTCTTAATGATGATCATAACACCATTTTCCATCTTTGGAAAACTATACATATCTAAAATCTATGTGGTTCGTAATTAGAATCGCTACAAATTCGAAAGCATGCAAATACGTGCTTACAAAAAAAAAGTAACTTTTAAGTAGAGTTAAACATATTCGACTAGGTCGACAAAGGAAATAGAAAATTGTCACAGGGGAAGCGAGGTGATAATTACTGCATGACCCCGCTGACCTTAATAAATGCAGTATCATCAACGCATGCAAAAAAACAAAGTCCTCCCTGAAATCTGAATCAAAGAATGCCTCTGACTTTGCTTTGCAGTAAAGCTTACTGCTTTCAAAATAATTAACATAATCATACCTAAACGTGCCAAGGTCAGGCCATTCTTTCATGTGCTAGAACTAGGCCTCACCTGACACCTGCTATTTGTTTTTATTTTTATTAATTATTATTATAAATTGCTTCAATATTTTATTGATTATGATATATGAATTCATAAGAAAATTTGTCACGAGTCTTGTCTAGTGCGTATTCTAAAAAGATTTAAACAACTACAAATAAAGATTAGAGTTGTGAGTTCTGAACTAAAAAATACAATATAATTTTGAAATGGCTCGTAACTCACAATCCAATTCGATGCATCGAATATTATCTCTGTTGAGTTAAGAAAGTCGGTATAAGTTGGTAGAACAAATAGTTTGACATTTTTGTGTGAATTATATTTATAACATAAAAATTAAATAAAAAGACGAGTAAAGAGTGGGGGACATTCACGGGACACCACACCCACGTGAATATAGTTATCAAACCCTGAAACTCTCGTCTGATTTTGGTGTCGTCGTGTATTTGAATTTCAAATACAGACATATAGTAAAACTGGGACATGGCTGCATATTCCACTCCCAAATTTTTAAATATCCTTTTGTTTATCTCTATTTGTATGTTACTCAATATATATTTTATCAATCAATAGCAATTTTGATAAATTAACTGCAGTATGCATAAGTAAAATCAAATTTTAGAGTGAAAATAAAATGTTCTTGATTGAAAATGTAATATTATGATCAGTGTTCTAAAAAACGTAAAACGTAGTTAGACGTGAATGTCGAGTTTCAAGTTTTTTGGACTCAGGTGAGACAAGGGTAATGCGTGATGTGTAGCTAGGCGTGGAATCTGTGCCTTAAACGAGTTTTTTAGAACAGTATATTTGACGAAGAAGTGAACAAAATATAAGACGAATAAAGAATATATAAATGTTTCATAATAAATCAATTGTCCCATCAAATTGTGTTTAGTCAAGCATATTAGTATCATGACTGTAATTATTATCCTAACATTAAAAGTAACTTTTTTTCACCTCACACTCTTGACTGACTTAGAAGTAATTTGACATGTAAGCTAAGCGAAATGTTCTCGAGATGGTTCAAAACTTCAAATTATGTGAATGGACAGTTACAGTCTTAGAAGTGAGAACAGTTTACAAACTTTAATGTGAAGTAACTGAGAAGGCAATACCTCTGTGAAGAGCTAAAAAGCCATTAATGGTGGGGCAAGACTCAACTTCTGACATGATATTTTAGCATATTTGTTCTTTCAAAAACAAGAAATTCATTTCCATTTTCCACCCACCCAAAAAAAAAATCCCATTTTTTTAGTTCCTATAAATCCCTTAATTTTTCTTAAGGAATTTAGGTGATTTTGTTGCTTTGATAAAGGGCTTTTGTAGAAGATGACAGGTGAAGAAAATGCAGATGGAAAATGGAGGTAATTCTCTCTCTATAGTGTGTGTTTGTGTCTGTAATTTATACAAATCTGAAATGGGTTTTTTGTTCAGTGAGGAAAAGATGGATGGAGAAGAGAGTGTGAGGACAGTGGATTGTCTTAGAGGGAGATTACTCGCAGAAAGAGTCGCTTCAAGAAATGCAAAAATGGAGGCTGAACAGTTGGGAAACAAGGTCTCTCTCTCTCTCTCTCTCTCTCTCTCTGTGAGAGAGAATTTTCAGGCTGTGAATCTACATTTCCTCTATATCTTGATCAAGTTGAATTCATTGTGGTATATTTCCTTTAATCCCAAAATTATAAGAAAAAACCCTTTTCAATTGATCTTTTTTTATTTCACAATGTCTGAAAATTTCAGTTGATTGAGCTGGAAGATCTGTTGAAAAAAGAAGCCAAATCAAGAAACAGAGCAGAGAAGAATCTAAAATCCCTAATGAAAAAGCTTGAATCCAACAACATTTCATACGATTCATCTGAATCAGGCTTACTGGATAAGAGTGACATCACCTCTACATCATCATCATCTACAGCCTCTTCAAAATCTGAAGATAAAAATTCAAAAAATTCCCAAATGAAAGATTTTCCAGTTTGTTCGGTGGAGAATACCAAGCTCCCAATAGGGTTTGATCATTTGAAGAGCAATGATCCACAAACAAGTATATCCAGTGAAAGCCACGGCACCCCAGTAACTGAAAAGAACTGCACTTCAAGTGAACTGGATAGCAAGCAAGGCCATCACGCTCCCTCGACGGAGGACGTGGGACTCCAGTGTCCAGCTCTCGATCATTTTTCCGAGGTTATGGATCCATTGTGTCAGAATTTGAGTTCCCGAGGTGAAGTTCATTCAGGAAGATCCAGTGAGCTTGAGTCCAATCAGAATCATAATATTGCAAATACTGATGATAAGCTGTGGTAAGGATTAGTATTATTTAATTTTGTTCAGTTTTTGCACAATTCTTGTTATCAGATTGTGTTCTGACATGTTGTCCTTTCTAGTGTCGAACCTTCTGCAGAAAAGGAGGTGAACCAAGAAAATGATCATGATCAAGAAAAGAACCAAGATAGTAATCAAAATGAAGAAAAGAACCAACAAAATGATGAAGATGAGGAAAATCATGTAGATAACTCGATGGCATTAGTCCCGGTCGAGAAACAAGAGACGAAGCAAACCATTGATCCAGAGGTTCTTGATGCTACTGTGAAAGAAGTGCTTGATGCTTTAAGGCATGCTAGAGAACAACTTCAGAGCTCAATGGAGAGAAGACGCAGAAGCGTGAACATGATTAAAGTTGGGTAGATAAATTATTCATGTGGGACGATGTAATGATATTACCATGACCAAAAATTAACTTTTAAGCACAACGAATCATGTCAAGGTGACTTGTATCAAGGCATACAAGATGATAAGAGGGGGGAGTGCTTGTCCTGAATAAGATCGATCAGTTGATTTATGCACTGATTTAGACTGTTGCTAGATTGAGCAACTTTTTATATTCGGGTTTGATGTTGATCTTTTACCAGAAAAGTTGGAAGGTCATTCTACTTTCTTGTAACTTGCTTTTGACAGTCGAACTAATAAATTTTGTGTCCATTAGCCAATTATTTATACGCCACATCGGGTGCGTTAATACTGCATGAAGGACAAACAGAATAAATCGACCCCATAGACCAAAATCTCTGGAATTTATAGATTTCTTTTAAAGGTGGATTTCATAGTCCCCAATTTCACCAATTTGTTTCGAATTTTTTCTGGTAGCTTTTATTGATCAAATGCGAGTTAAAGACGAGTGGCCTCTCAATTTATATTGCAGTTGATGGGTTTTCAACAAACAGAGGCACGCATTACACAGTGACTCAAGCTGCTGGGCTAAATGAATATATTATTTGATGCTGCTTTCATTTGAAATCTGTTTTGGATATGTGCACAACGGCTTCTGAATTTAAGTACCCGGGGACATTGTCGTAGAGAGCAAATTAGACGAGGCAACTAATGTTACACAAATTAATTGAAGCACTTGACAGTAAGATTTAATTTGAAAATAAGCAACTTTTTCAAGGTTAAAAAAAAAAAAAAAACTGCGCTCGCTACTTAAACTCAATGTCTACTTTTTTGAAGCTTATCAAAATATCCTCTAGAAAAGAAATCCACTTGCACTCAATAGACAGTGATCAAAAGCCATTGATTCATCCAAGCATCCCTACGGCACAAGAAGGGTCATTTTTCCACACATGCATTCAAAAGCACAGCAATGTCCAAAGCAGAAGGCATATGGATATTTCAATTATATAATATAACACTATGGAAGCAGAAAAAGCATTCATAACTAAAAGGGTTGCTAATAAACTTGCCTCGTCTTTACAAAAATGACAAAAAAAAACAGTACATGTATGTTTTCTCCCTAACAAGATTATTAACCAAAAAAAATACTCCAGACAAGAACATCCTCCACTGAATTCTGCACATTCAACACCCTAGTAAGTTCACCTGGTGAGACCAGTAGTGATTGCAAAACACCACCCGAGTATCATGTATCCCAAATGACCAACCATATCAGAAATTCTGAAATTATAAACTACAGAAAATGTTTCAACTCCTAAATCAAATTCAAAAGCTGAACTTCCAAACAAACTCTAACCCAGCAATCCATTCTTTTGAGGATTTTACCAGACATGTCCACTCTTAAGATATAAACGGCACAGAAACCATGCAAGAATGTATTCTGATTTAAGATAATGCAGCCTCTGAAATGCAACATGACACTGGAAATCATTCATCACAGATCCTTAATTCTTCTCCTGATTCTAGAGCAAGTGAACAAAATTATTGCCAAAATTTGGGACTCCTGATTTTAAAGAGCATTTTTCTGGATATATAAACATAAACATAAATGCATTAACATATCAAAACGTAAATACATTTTTGTTGATTTTAAAATCCTGAGATGTCAGAAAAGTCTTGCTAACTAATCAAACCTATAAAATCTAAACATAGCAACATTCCCTTCGTATTTTTGAAAAAGGCAACATTCTTATATTCTAAAATAAGCACAATGATCTGTTCGAGTTTTAGGCCGCTGTTGCTGATTATCAATCTCAAATTGGAGGGGACCGCAAGTTGACACTAAGAAGTTTTCTGACATTTAAAAACTTCAATAAGTTTTTGTAGACTCAAGGAGAAATTGTTAGATGCAAATCTGACAAGAGATTCACCATGTAGCATGAAAGTGCAAAAGAGAGATCCTCACAACAATCCCAACACACGCATAAGATAGAAAAAAGTGTTTTTATGAAGTCGTCACACAGAGCTTCCAAAAAAAAAGAAAAGAAAAGAAAGAGAGAAACGAACAACAGAACAAACATAACAAAATTTTCATACCAACTTACAAACATGGGTCAAGTGAACAAAATTGTCATACCAACTTACATGAGACTGCAAATTGATGATTTTTTCCAGGAATTGAGTTCAGCATATTTGATATGGTTGATATGTCATTTCAGATATAATAACAATACGGTTGGTGTTAATTGTCCCAGGCCTCACCAGGTAAACCACAACTGAATCCAAAACTAGAAAAAATAAAAATCCCTTGATGTACGTCAAATGGAGGTAATGTTAAAGGGTGTAAATGCACAGAATTTATATCAAAAATTGTACATGAAAGCTACAGGGAGAAAACAAGATGTCACCAATCTAACCTACCAACCTGAAAAGGAAGAAGAGAAGGGAACATCAGAAACCGATGTATCGTGAGGTACATGTAGTGTTTAGAAAAATAGATGTGCATGGCAACCAAGCATATAAAAATACCTATAAGCATGTCTTACTGTTGAACAGAGACAATGGTTATTCAGGCTTCTCCACCAGCCTTGCTTGCAATAGCTGTCTTCTGAAATATGCACATAGAACAATCAATACAGAAGGGACCAAAAGTCAGAAGGAGGATGTACACGTCTAGTTCCTAAATATAGTGCATTTACAAAAACTTACCACCTCACTGTTTCCTTCGACATTTGCTTTTGACAGGGAACCAGATTGTGGTTGTGAAAACCTGCAAAATAATGTTGGACCAACTCATCAGGCTCTGTTCGAATTCGATTGTGTGCATATATAGTTTTCACCGTTCTATTTAATAAAAGATAAATAAGTTGAACACATCATCATTTAGATGTAGTATTTGTTCCCTATAAGAACAAACAATGTTCTAGCCGATTTTTTACAACAAATATTTGAATTTGATGAAGTTAGACTGTGTTTGTTTGACATTCTATGGAGAACTTACATTAACATTAAATACTGGTACAAAAAATTTACTACTTGCAAAGATTTTTCAGTTATAGAAAATGAAAACAACAAACAATATTTGCAAAACAATTCCAAACACAACCTAGAGTAAATAACAAGTGGTCTTGTGAATCTACTTAGTCATAGTATAAAAGAAACACCACACTCATAGTTGCACACAATCTTGTATGTTATATTAGACCCCTATCAAAATACAAAGAAGAAGATAATAAATATGTGGCAATAACAACCTTATTTCTCTTGCTTTCTTTTTCTCTTCCTCTGCCGAATCAGACTTGGCAACAGATCCAAACCTAGCACCTCTAGCCTTCTTCTTCGCTTCCTCATCAGCAGGTGCAGACTGTGCAATCCCAAACCTGAGGAACAACCATAAAATGTCAAACAAGCACATCTACTGAAAATCAAAAATCTAAGTCATATATGCAAAGACAAAAACCTCTCTGCTCTAGCCTTCCTCTTCAGATCCTCTGATTGCTTTGAGGAATCTGATCCATGCAAGGCAGTGCCAGTGCCAGTGCCAGTGCCAAACCTGGAGTAAACTGATGCAATTAGAGATGTGGACTCGCTAAATATGTCACAATATTCTGCGGGATGAGTAAGTAGCAGAAATTGTAATTGGAAGAGTCTAAAAGGCCTCACGAACATGCTGAGTGTAGTAGTAAGCATAGTAAAAGGAAATAACCACCAGCAGACATCAAAATGAATAAAGAAAAGGTTCAGTACCAATAGCCCCTTCATCTGCCAAGGCAAAGTATTCTACACTGACGGGAAGACTATGAATGCAGATTCATCAAAGCAAACAAAATTCAAGACCATATCACTTCAGTAATAAATGGCACCAGATATCAACCAATTACATGGCATAATTCAGTTGTATGGACATGCGATATTTAGAAGAAATGCTAGTAAATCAAGTACTGTTGCAATCCTATCTAGCAAATCGTGATTTCTGAAATAACCCAAAAAAAAAAAAAAAGCTACTGCTATTTGTAAAAGGAAAGTGGGAAATTAACACCACAATCCTATTGAAAAGAACGCGTGCATAATCCCTTCAAATTACAACATATAAAAACAATGGGAAGGGCAAATTATGGGACAAGAGAGAAACCCAATGGACTGAAATTCAGAAAACCTACTCTTGTTTTGTTTTCATTGAAACATGCGCCAACATTTACCACTTAATATATGGACAAAAATGTTAAAGCAAAACCACAGCGGAACATTATTATTTCCAAATTTAGGCATGAATCGTGGCCAAGACCCAAACCCTAATCTTCGTGTCCGAGTGTAAAAATTTATGAAGCAGTAATTTAATAGCAAATTAGAACACCTCTCAGCACGAGAATTGCGCTTCTCTTCTTCAGAGAGCTTTACAGGCATTCCAAAGCGCTCGGCTCTCTTCATCTTCTTCTGAATATCAGTAGCCGCTGCGGCGCCGTCCACGTCATCAGCTTTAACAGTCTCCTCGGTCGGTTTTACCTTCGATTCGTCGTCGCCGTCGGCAGCCAACGGTGGAGATTGATGTTCAGTTGGATTGGGTTGCTGTTCAGTTGGATTGGGATCTGAGGGAACTTTAGGGTTTTCGACTTCTGGTGCGTTTGTTGTCGCCATTGTGTGAGTGAGAGAGAGTAAGGGAGAGATTTGGGGCCGGAAAATGTGAATTTTTAGGAATGAGAAGATTTTTGCAGTATAATTTTACCTTTTGAACTGGAATGTGAAGATATTTTTTCCTGCTGCTACGTGCTCTGCCTCTTAACCTATAGTCGGGATCCACAAGAAGCGCGTTTTACGAATTCGTAGGATCGGATATGTGCGAGGAACGCGCTTTTGTACAAATTATCTCAAATGGTGATCAATGCCTAGCTTAGCTTAGCTTACTTTTCCAAAATGTGTATGCTAATTGCTTAGCTTACTTTTCCAAAAATATTAATTTATAAATTTATTTATAAATATAAATTTTGATAATCAATTTTGACAAAATAAATAACTTAAAAGTAATTTTAATTTTCCAAAAATATTAATTTAAAAATTTATTTAGAAATATAAATTTTGATAATCAATTTTGACAAAATAAGTAACTTAAAAGTAAATTTAATTTATATTTAAGCACTATCAAAACCCCTACTCACTGGAGCCCAAGGAGTCGAGAACCAAGCTAGAGTCAGGAAGCCTCGAGGGATTTTTGATTTTTTGAACAAATTATAAAATACATTGGAGCATTCGATAATTTGTCTTTTAATATTTTATTTTTTACCAAAAACCTTGAAAGTATTAATGTCATGGAAGCTACCATAAAATGCATTGTAATAGTACATTATCTTCAAATAATGTTTTTGAGTATTACCAGACAACTTCTTTTAATAATGAGAAAGATGTGTTTAGTTGGACGAGCTTTAAATTTTATGTAGAAGAAAAATGAAGAACCAAACTTTCCGTAATCAATTCCAACCAAATATTTTCACTAGAGTATGGAATCAAAATCTTGATGTCATCATATATACGAAGTATAGAATTCATGTATGTAATTTAGACAGTATAATTTAATACTATACCATAACAAGCAAAAGACCTGAGTTTAGATAATATGAACATTCTTTTACAAAAAGTATACGTATAGTTTAATTTAAAAAAACGAATTGAAGCTGTATTAAAGAGCAAGCATATATTTATGACATATTTTACCATTCGTCTCACTTTAGTTAGTTAATTCTATTGACAATTTAAATTAACTAATGCATTTTTTTTGGAACACGTCTATAATTAAATTTGAAGACACGGAACACGAAAATAAGAAAAAAAAAGTAGCAAAGTAAAAGGAGACTAAAGGAATGGTGCATATCATAGTCTTGTGCAAATATAAAAGCCGATTGCAATGTAGTATGTACTGGGGAAAATTAGTCATTGTACTCACTTTTTTAAAACAAAAAGTTGATATGTTTGTTGATTTTTACATTAAATTATTATATTAATTGCTGAGTTTTACCTTAATCTAACTACAGTGCCAAAATTGACAACTTTCATTCATATGCACCTTAACAGCAAACCCAACGTATCCAAATCTCATTAAATCTCATTAATGATAAATATTTTTCTCCTCTTCCACGCACGGTGGCAACATTAGTGGAGACCTATAAAGGTGGCGGGATTTTTTTCCCCCGTGTCCACTCCGGTGTGATCATCAGTATATGATTAAAATATATATGCAGAATAGCAATATAGAGTTTATAAGAGTTGTGTATTCTGTTTTTATTTGGGAGATTTGTCTCTATGTATAGGGATGGCCTGCAGTTATTAATAACGGGTATCCCTTCATCTCCATTATTTGATGACGGGTGTCTCTTCATCTCCATTATTTGATGACGGGTGTCCCTTCATCTCCCTAATTATTAGGAGTTAATGAGAGATGTTTCATCTTCTCAATTGCTGGTGTTTCATCTTTCCAATTGTCGATGGTAACTATCATTTTATGGGTCGTCTGTCTGGCTTGTCTAATGGCAGTTGGGTCATTGTTATTGTTACCACCAGAGTTTGATTGGGCCTCCACGTCAGTAAAGACCCAATAGAAGCCCCATATAGGCCCAGCGAGGGCCTCGTAAATTCCGAGAGGACCTCGGAGGCCCATCATACATCTTAGCATTCTTGAACTAGAATACTGTGAGCCTAGACATTTACAGCCGACCCGTAGGGCCTCGTCGGACTTCGTATTTACTATAGCCAGCAGGCAGCACGATATTCTGGAATGACCAGAGAGATAATTGAAGACAGATTGCGTTAGATTGGCACACGGGTCCTCATAAGGAAACCAAATCGTAATCTCCTAAAAGTAGGCAACGTGATAGACTCAAATAAGGTAGATAATCTTGGAGATTGCCTTGACAATAAATCATCCCTATCCCATTAGGAAGGAGGGATCCGATAGGGTATCTAATTGATTCGTTTCTTAAATCAAATAAGGACTCTTGAGCTATAAATACAATATCTCCGATTGTTCCAAGGAACGCTCTTTTTGCACTTAAAATTTTACCTTAAACTCTGCTCAAATATCTGTCTGATTGTCCCTTCCACACCCAATTACTTCCACCCCCGTGTATTATTCTTATACCGGTAGTTGACTTGATAGTCGGAGTACCAACGATCGCCGGACCCTTTTCTCTGGAGATCTTAGTGCTTAACGATTGTCCGAGTGTGCATGTAATATACAAGTTATCAGAAGACACATGGACGTTGTGGGTTCCGACGTCAACAGATTGGCACCATCTATGGAAAACAAAAGACGTTACACAACCTGAAACTTGTGGTAAAAACGTGTTTTCTACCAGAAAAAGCATGGCAACTGAACATTCCATGGAAGAGGAAGTCGAATCCCACCATACTGACCTGCGGCAGGAAAGCGTTCAAGGCCTACAGAACGTAACCCACCGCAAAAGAAAAAGACAATGGCAGAAGCGAACGGTTGAACAAGAGAACCAAGACCTGAGGCTGGACAACGCCCGAATGAAGGCAGCGCTCGAACTGTTGGAGAATCCATCCATCCAACACGGACCCAAACGCAAACGTGCCCGGAGGAGTCCCTCACGGTCCGGCTTAATGGAAAGCCGTCGAACTCAAGATGACCCACCCGTTTCAAACGGTCGAAACCTCATCCAGAAGCCCTCGCAAGATGGCCCAAAGAGGAGACCTCTTCCGATGCGGGAGAATTGACCCGTTCCTGCTGCTAGCGTGTTTGACAAGCTGGGGTAGGATCCTCGATAGCGCCACCCCTGCCAGAACACAACAGGCGCAGTGAACATAGCGAGGCTCGCACAGAGAAAGGGAAGGGCCCGAAACAAAGCCATGCGAGACCCGATGAGGAGAAGGAGAGGCTAGAATGCTATGAGGACGATGACGACGAGAATCTCCCGTTCACTAATTACCTGAAGGCCATGGAGGTACCCGCGAACTTTCATATGCCCCTTATGGACAAGTATAATGGGAGAGGCGACTCCTCGAATCATATTAATACATACAAGACGAAGCTCTAGGGCCAATCCCCTGCTGTGAAGTGTCAGATTTTCCATACCACACTCACATCCGACGTGAAGAGGTAGTACAATAAGCTGAAGCCAGAGAGCATCCGGAGCTGGCCTCAACTCAAAAGAGAGTTCGTCAATGCCTTCATTGGCAATCGGACGATGATAGCTAACATTTCCCAGCTCAACGACATCCAGCAGAAGGAAGAAGAAACCGTCAAGAGATACTTTAAGAGGTTCAATAACGTTATCAACAAAATTGAGACTGTAATCGATGAAAAAGCCTTGGACGCACTCGTGACTGGACTTCACATGCGTACTCCCTTCTAGAGAGACGTATAAAACAGTCAACCAAAGACCTACAGTCAGCTGGTAGACCTGGTCCAATGCGAAATCCGATCGGAAGAGACAATCGAGAACAGGGAGAGGGCTGAAAAAGAAAGAGGACGTCAGTACAAAAGAGAGGGGCGACGCTCTCTTAAACCCCGCTTCAGCTACAAAAGAGAGAAGGCGCTCCCGAGACCGCCGAACAACCATTACAGGAGGTTCAATCCGACAGAGGTGGTCCCTGCCCCCATCCAAAAATGTCTGCAGTGGCCCCCTTGCCGAAAACAACACCACCCAAGTTCTGTCGTATACACAGGACTAGAGTACATAACACTGAAGATTGCCCGGACGTAAAGAAACTGATCAATCGCAGAAACCACAGGCAGAGAGAGGAAAATCGACCTGTACGAGAGCGTCGATGGCCGCCCGCCCAGGGGCGAAGACCTCCTCCTCGATGCTAGGACGATGGGCTTCACCACAATGACGGAGAAAATGACAGGAACAGGGACTCGCCAAGGACGGAAGGGCCCGCGGGAGCCCTCCCTATCCGAGAAATCAACACGATCATAGGAGGGCCCTATGTCAGAGAGCACACCATGAACTCATGACAGAACAATGTAAAGGCAGCAAGAGAAGAGTCCATGGAAAGTTGGCAGGTCCATGGACACCGATCAAGAGCACCACAAATCTCGTTCACTGAGAAAGATAAGGCTGGTATACACTATCCTTACTGGGATGCCCTGGTGGTCCGTGCGGTCGTCGCCAAGAACGGACTAAGACGAATGTTGGTCGATGATGGAAGCACTGTAAATATTCTGTTTGACAGTGCCTTCGATCAAATAGACATGGATCACGAACTAACGGCCATTTCTGAGCCGCTATTCAGTTTCACGGGGAATAGCCTTGTTCTGCGAGGAAAGATTACCTTCGCGGTGGACTTCGAAGAACCCCCATGCCACCTCAAAAAGTTCATGGAATTTTTTATAGTGGATACCCGTTCTGCCTACCATAGAGTCCTCGGAAGGCCTGCGTTGAAGGATTTGCAGGCGGTCATGTCCATACACCACTTGGCCATAAAGTTCTCGACGCCAGGAGGGGTCACCAAGATTCGCGGCAATCAGACAGAGACAAGGGCATTCTTTATGAATGCGTTGCAAAAAGTGGCAAAGCGCGAGGATATAACCCCGGTGGTAATGACTATACATTTGGAGCCAATGGATGCGAACCACGAAAAAATGGACGAAGAAATGATACTGGACGAGGGCCTAGACCTCTGGATCATAGGCTCGGACTCTCTTGCATCCTCGGCCGAGGAACTTGAAGCATTTCTGGTGAATCCCTCGCAACCGACCCAGGTATTGCAGGTGGGAGAGAAACTCGAGGAAAAAATAAAGGAAAAATTGAAACAATTCCTACGGAAGAACACCGATATCTTCGCATGGAAGCACAGCAACATGGTAGGGATCGACGCATCTGTGGCATGCCACGTCCTAAAGGTGGATCTAAAGGTACGTCCCAAGATACAAAAAAGAAGACCTTTAAGCACTGAGAGGTACGGTGCCTTGAAGGAAGAGGTCGACAAGCTGTTAGTCAACGGGTTCATCAGGAAAACAGTCTACCCCCAATGGGTATCTAACCCAGTGCTGGTAAGAAAGAGCACCAAGAAACGGAGAGTATGCATAGACTTCTCAGACTTGAACTAGGCGTGTCCCAAATATAGCTTCCCGCTACCGCGCATCGACTAGCCGGTCGATGCGATTGCTGGCCTTAAGCTACTTAGTTTTATGGACGCCTACTCGAGCTACAACCAGATCTCGATGTTTACAAGAGACGAGGATCACACATCGTTCATCACAGACCGAGGGTTGTACTGTTATAGAATGATGCCCTTTCGACTTGAAGAACGCAGGAGCCACATATCAGCGATTGGTAAATCGTATGTTCGCAGGACAGATCGGGAACACAATAGAGGTGTACGTAGACGATATGCTCGTGAAAAGCGTGAATGTCGAGGACCATATAGGGCACTTGAGAAGAATGTTCAGAGTCCTCCGCAAATACCGCATGAAGCTCAACCTCCTGAAGTGCGCCTTCGGAGTCGCATCCGGAAAGTTCCTCAGTTATATGGTCAACCAACACGGGATAGAAGCTAATCTCGAGAATATTAAGGCGCTCATCGAGATGCGGTCACCATCTTCCCCAAAGGAAGTTCAGAGCCTGACGAGAAGGTTAGCAGCCCAGAACCGATTCATATCCAAGGCAACCGATCGTTGCCAGCCCTTCTTTGAATAGACCGAAGAGTACGAGAAAGCCTTCCAAGACCTCAAGATCCTCCTCGAAAAGGCCCCGCTGTTATCCAAACCAAAGAATGGAGAAGCGTTGCTCATTTACCTCGCCGTGTCCAAAAAGACAGTAATTTTGGTCTTAATCCGAGAAAAAGTCCCAGTGCAACTTCTCGTCTACTACGTAAGTAAAGCTCTCTAGGATGCAGAGACGAGATACCCAAACATGGAAAAACTTGCCCTGTCTTTGATCATCGCCTCTTGAAAACTTCGGCCATACTTCCAGTCTCATAACATCGATGTCTTGACGAACCTCCATCTGAGATAAATACTCCAAAAGCTAGACACCTCAGAAAGGCTGATGAAATGGTCAGTCGAACTCAGTCAATTTGATATCTCCTACAAGCCAAGACCCTCTATAAAGGGCCAAGCTTTAGCAAATTTTGTGGCTGAATTCGCCAATATCCGTGAAGGTTCGCTTGAGGCCCGACCCCAGGAGGTACCAACATGGAAGCTATATGTCGATGGATCCTCAGGCGAGGTCGGAGCTGGAGCTGGGATTTTGCTAGTCAGCCATGATGGCCACAATCTCAACTACGTGCTTCGCCTGGAGTTCAAAGTCTCAAACAACGCTGCAGAATACGAGACGCTCCTTACAGGCTTGAGGTTGGTGCAAGAGATAAAGGTAAGAAAACTCCAGATTCACAGTGATTCGCAGCTGGTCGTTAGTCAAGTGAACGGGACCTTCACTGCCCACGCACAGTCCATGGTGGCATACTTGATAAAGGCCAAGGACCTGTTGTCCTACTTTGAGGTATACGAACTCCTGTAGATTCTGCGGATGGAAAATGGTTATGCAGACGCCCTCTCGAAATTGGCAAGCAGCAGAGACTCTGACCTGATGAAGGCCATCTCGACTGAAAAGCTTAAACAGCCCTCCATCGACGAGTCTTCCGCACCTACTGACATGACAATATCTGAATCTCTAAGGTGGATGAAGGAGATCATCACATACTTGACCGACCAAGTGCTGCCAAGCGACAGACAAGAAACACAAAAGCTCTGTAGAAGGGCCGCGAAGTTCGTACTACAAGACGAGATCCTATATAAGAGAGGCTTCAGCCACCTCCTTCTACGTTGTTTGACACAGGAAGAAGCAGTGTACGTAATGAAAGAGATACACGAGGAGATCTGTGGTAACCACTCGGGAAGAATGGCCTTAGTACATAAAGCTTTGAAGCAGGGAAGTGCGACATGTGCAAGAAATTCGCCACTATACCAAAGCTCCCAGCTCAGAACCTTACCCCGGTCACCAGTCCTTGGCCTTTTGCCAAGTTGGGGATCGACTTCATAGGTCTCCTCCCAATTGGAATGGGTGGGGTCAAGTTCGCGGTCATAGCAGTGGACTACTTCACCAAGTAATGCGAAGCTGAACCCCTAGCCAAGATCATGGAGGAAAATACGTGGAAGTTTGTGTGGAAAAACATAATATGGAAATCTTTCTTGTAAGGTTCTGAGCCGAGAGCATTGGTATAGTGGCGAATTTATGGCACATGTCGCACTTTCTTGTGTAGTTATGGAAATCTTTCTTCATAGTTAGCTAATAGTACTCATGCTTCAAGGCTTTCTGTGCTAGGGCCATTCCTCCTGAGTGGTTACCGCAGATCCCCTCGTGTATCTCTTTCATTACATACACTGCTTTCTCTTGTGTCAAACAGCATAGAAGGGAGTGGCTGAAGCCCATCTTATATAGGATCTCGTCTTGTAGTACGAACTTCGCAGCCCTTCTGCGGACCTTTTGTACTTTTGGTCTGTCACTTGGCAGCACTTGGTCGGTCAAGTATGCGATGATCTCTTTCATCCACCTGGAGGATTCTGATATTGTCATCGTAGTATGTGCGGAAGACTCGTCGATGGAGGGTCGGTTGAGCTTTTCAACTATGATGGCCTTCATCAGGTCAGAGTCTCTGCAGGAGTTCGTATACCTCAAAGTGGGACAATAGGTCCTTGGCCTTTGTCAAGTATGCCACCATGGACTGTTCGCGGGCAGCGAAGGTCTCGTTCACTTGACTAACGACTAGCTGTGAATCATTGTGAATCTGTAGTTTTCTTGCCTTCATCTCTTGCGCCAACCTCAGCCTGCAAGGATCGCCTCGTATTCTGTAGCGTTGTTTAGGGCCTTGAACTCCATGTGAAGCGCACAGTTGAGATTGTGGCCATCAGGGCTGACTAGCAAAATCCCAGCTCCAGCTCCGACCTCGCCCGATGATCTATCAACATATAGTTTCCATGTTGGTACCTCCTGGGGCCAAGCCTCAAGCGAACCTTTGGGGATATGGACGAATTTAGCCACAAAATCTGCTAAAGCTTGGCCCTTTATAGAGAGTCTTAGCTTGTAGGAGATATCGAACTGACTGAGTTCGACTGACCATTTCATCCTGAGGTGTCTTAGAGGGAGGTTCATCAAGTCATCAATGCTATGAGACTAGAAGTATGGCCGGAGTTTTCGAGAGGTGATGATCAAAGACAAGGCGAGTTTTTCCATGTCTAGGTATCTCGTCTCCGCATCCTGGAGAGCTTTACTTACGTAGTAGACGAGAAGTTGCACTAGGCCTTCTTCTCGGATTAAGACTGAACATACTGCCTTTTCGGACACGGCGAGGTAAACGAGCAACGTTTCTCTATTCTTTGGTTTGGATAGCAGTGGGGCCTTCTCAATGAGGATCTTGAGGTCTTGGAAGAGCTTCTCGCACTCCTCGGTCCATTCAAACTTTTTTCCTTTTTTGATAGTCTGAAAGAAGGGCTGGTAATGATCGATTGCCTTGGATATGAATCGGTTCTGGGCTGCTAACCTTTCCGTCAGGCTCTAAACTTCCTTTGGAGAAGATGGTGACCGCATCTCGGTGAGCGCCTTAATCTTCTTGGGATTAGCTTCTATCCTGCGTTGGTTGACCATGTAACCGAGGAACTTTTCGGACGAGACTCCGAAGGCACACTTTAGTGGGTTGAGCTTCATGCGGTATTTGTGGAAGACTCCGAACATTTCTCTCAAATGTCCTATATGGTCCTCGACGTTCATGCTTTTCACGAGCATATCGTCTATGTACACATCCATTGTGTTCTCGATCTGTCCTACGAACATCCGATTTACCAATCGCTGATATGTGGCTCATGCGTTCTTCAAGCTGAAGGGCATCATCCTATAACAGTACAACCCTCAGTCCGTGATGAATGAAGTGTGATCCTCGTCTCCTGTAAATATTGGGATCTGGTTGTAGCCCGAGTAGGCGTCCATAAAACTAAGTAGCTTAAGGTCGGCAGTCGCGTTGATCAACTAGTCGATGCGTAGTAGCGAGAAGCTATATTTGGGACACGCCTAGTTCAAGTCTGAGAAGTCTATGCATACTCTCCATTTCTTGGTGCTCTTTCTTACCAGCATTGGGTTAGATACCCATTGGAGGTAGACTGTTTTCCTGATGAACCCATTGGCTGACAGCTTGTCGACCTCTTCCTTCAGGGCACCGTACCTCTCGGTGCTTAAAGGTCTTCTTTTTTTGTATCTTGGGGCACACCTTTGCATCCACCTTTAAGATGTGGCATGCTACAGATGCGTCGATCCCTACCATGTCGTTGTACTTCCATGTGAAGATATCGGTGTTCTCCCGTAGAAACTGCTTCAATTCGTCCTTCATTTTTTCTTCGAGTTTCTCTCCCACCTGCAATACCTGGGTCAGTTCTGAGGGATTCACCAAAAATGCTTCCAGTTCCTCGGTCGGGGATGCAAGAGAGTCCGAGCCTATGATTCGGAGGTCTAGGCCCTTGTCCAGTATCATTTCTTCATCCATCTTTTCACGGTCCGCGTCCATTGGCTCCAAATGTATAGTCATTACTGTCGGGGTTACATCCTCGCGCTTTGCCGCTTTTTGTAACGCGTTCATATAGCATGCCCTTGCCTCTATCTAATTGTCGTGAATCTTGAGACCCCTCCCGGTGTCGGGAACTTCATGGACAAGTGGTATATGGACGTAACCACCTGCAAATCCTTCAACGCAGGCCTTTCAAAGACTCCATAGTAGGCGGAGCGGGTATCTACTATCAAAAATTTCATGAACTTTCTGAGGTGGCATGGGGGTTCTCCGAAGTCCACCGCGAAGGTAATCTTTCTTTGCGGGACAAGGCTATCTCCCGTAAAACTGAATAGCAGCTCAGAAATGGCCGTTAGTTCGTGATCCACATCCATTTGATCAAAGGCACTTTTGAATAGAATATTCACAGTGCTTCCATCATCGACCAACATCTGTCTTAGTCCGTTCTTGATGACGACCGCGCGGACCACCAAGGCATCGCAGTGAGGGTAGTGTATACCGGCCTCATTTTCCTCAGTGAACGAGATTTGTGGTGCTCTTGATCGGTGTCCATGTACCTGCCAACTTTCCTTGGGCTCTTCTCTTGCTGCCTTTGCATAGTTCTGCCGTGAGTTCATGGTGTGCCCTCTGGCATCGGGCCCTCCTATGATCATGTTGATTTCTCGAATTGGAAGAGCTTCTGCAGGCCCTTCTGCCCTTGGCGGGTCCCTGTTCCTGTCATTTCTTTCGTCATTGCAGCGACGTTCATCGTCCTGGCGTCGAGGAGAAGGTCTTCGCCCTTTGGGCAGGCGACCCTCAATGCCTTCGTACAGGTTGATTCTCCTCTTTCTGTCCGTGGTTTTCGTGATTGATCAGTTTCTTTATGTCTGGGCAATCTTCAGTGTTATGTACTCTAATCCTGTGTATACGACAGAACTTGGGTGGTGTTGTTGCCGACAAGGGGGCCACTGCAGGCATTTTTAGATAGGGGTCAGGGGCCACCTCTGTCTGATTGAACCTCCTGTAATAGTTGTTCAGCAGTCCCGGAGAGTGCCTTCTCTGAAAGCGGCTGAAGCGGAGTTCAGGAGAGCGTCGCCCATCTCTTCTGTAGCGATCTCATCTTTCCCTTTCAGCCCACTCTCTATTCTTGATTGTCTCTTTTGACTGAATTTTGCGCTGGACTAGGTCTACCAGCTGACTGTAGGTCTTTGGTTGATTGTTATGTACGTTCCTCCAGAAGGGAGTGCGCATGTGAAGTCCAGTCACGAGTGCGTCCAAGGCTTTTTCATCGGTTACAGTCTTGATTTTGTTGATAATATTACTAAACCTCTTGAAGTAGCTCTTGACGGTTTTTTCTTCCTTCTACCGAATGTCGTTGAACTGGGCAATCTTAGCTATCATCTTCCGATTGCCAATGAAGGTATTGATAAACTTCCTTTTGAGTTGAGGCTAGCTCTGGATGCTCTCTGGCTTCAGCTTATTGTACCACCTCGTCACGTTATATGCGAGTGTGGTATGGAAATTTCGACACTTCACAGCGGAGGATTGGCCTTGGAGCTTCGTCTTGTATGTATTAATATGATTCGAGGGGTCGCCTCTCCCAGGGGCGAAGACCTCCTCCTCAGGTAATAAGTGAATGGGAGATTCTCGTCATCGTCGTCTTCATAGCATTCTAGCCTCTCTTTTTCCTCTTCGGGTCTCGCGTGGCTTTGTTTCGGGCCCTTCTCTTTCTCTGTGCGGACCTCACTATGTTCATTGCGCCTGCTGTATGCTGGCAGGGGTGGTGCTATGGAAAATCCCACCCCAGCCTGTCAAAAACACTAGCAGCAGGAATGGGCCGGTTCTCCTGCGTCGGAAGAGGTCTCCCACTCGGGTCATCTTGTGAGGACTTCTAGATGAGGTTCTGTGGGTTTCAGCCTTTTGAAACAGGTGGGTCATCTTGAGTTTAATGGCTTTCCGTTGAGCCAGACCGTGAGAGACTCCTCCGGGCACAACTGCGCTTAGGTCCGTGTTGGAAGGATGAATTCTCCAACAGTTCGAGCGCTGCCTTCATCCGGGCGTTGTCCAGCCTCAGGTCATGGTTTTTCTGTTCAACCGTTCACTTCTGCTGTTGTCTTCTTCTTTTGCGGTAGGTTATGTTCTGTAGGTCCTGAACACTTTCCTACCGCAGGTCAGTATGGTGGGATTCGACTTCCTCTTCCATAGAATGTTCAGTTGCCATGCTCTTCCTGGTAGTAAACATGTTTTTATCACAAGTTTTAGGTTGTGTAACAACTTTCATTTTCCATAAACGGCGCCAATCTGTTGACATCGGAACCCGCAATGTCCACGTGTCAACAGATCTCCGGTCACTCTTCTACCAGCTTGTATATTACCTGCACACTCAGACAATCGTTAGGCACTAGAGATGGCAATGGGCCGAGCCGGGCCGGCTCGGCCCGTGGTTGACTGGGTCCGGCTCGGCCCTTGAAACGGGCCGAGTTCGGCCCGTGAAGAGACGGGCCGAGCCTAGGCTCGGCCCGTCTCAAAAAAAGAGGTCCGGACCGGCCCATGGACCGCGGACCCACGGGCCGGTCCACGGGCCAGTCCGTGGACCGGCCCGTGGTCCACGATCCACGGGCCGGTCCGTGGACCGGCCCGTGTCCGCGTGTCACGGGCCGGTCCACGGACCCACGTGAAATTTCAATTTTTTTTTTTTTTTTTTTTTTTTTTAAGTTCAATAAAATAAAAATAAAAAATAAGTGAAGAAAAAATGTTCAATTCAAACCCTCCTCCTTTTTCCGGGCTTGGGACCGGCTACTATTAGCGTAGGCAGAGTTAAAATTGTACACGAACAAGTTGTTACGTGTACAATTTTTTGTAAAGTTAAAATAAATAAAAATAGAATGAATTTATACAAAATAATAAATATACTTACATTTTACTTACTACGTATTCAGTTCGTCCATCTCTTCGGCCAATATCATGCTTACTTTATCTTGGATTCGATGTTCTGCATCCTCCCAATCTTTCAAACACATTAAACTCTCTAATATATCTGGTTTAAGTCTTGACCTCAAATCAGTAAGAATCCTACCACCTGTACTAAAAGCAGACTCCGATGCTACAGTTGATACCGGAGGTGTTAGTAAATCACGTGCTATAATAGAAACAATTGGGTATTGACGCTCGTTTTGTCTCCACCACCTAAGTATATCAAAATTATTCCTCTCCTCTTCATCTAACAAATTAAGCATATCGTGACCAAAATATCTAGCTAACTCTAATGGTATATCTCTAATATTAGTTTCAACATTTGTAGCACGGGAAAGCGAAGAAGAAGAAGAAGAAGAACTAGGATTTTGATTTCCCTTATAAATAAGGAAACTCCAATAATCATTAGGATTAGGGTTATTTGAAGAAGAAGAAGGATTTGGCGCAGGAGGTCTTCTAACATTCCTACCGGTTTTTTCTGCATAAAATTCGTACATTTCACATAATGTTTTTTCTAAATTACCGTAAGTTAATGGATCACCGTAACTCAAATTATTAGAAATTTCAGAAATAGTATGTTTAGTACCTTGTAAATTTACTCTAGGATCCATAATTGACGCTAACGGGAACAACATAGGCAAGTCTTCCCAATATTTTCTAAACTTCATTTCCATTGTTTCAACAATATCAGAAAAAATTGCATACGTCTTATATCTATTAAAATTATTTGCAATAAAATAAAAATGATTTAAAACTAATGGACTAGTAGGATAGTATACACCACTACATGCATTCGTGGCATCATAAAATACTTTTAAAAATCTACGAACATGAAATGCAATTTGCCAATCATGTGGTTGCAAATCGTATTGTGGACCGTGTGAATGTCGACCATTATAATAACCAGTTATACAATGTTCATAACCTTCACATGATTCAAGCATTAAATAAGTAGAGTTCCATCTATTACGTATGTCTGTACATATACTTCTAGTTGGAAGAGAATTTTCTACGCATAATTCATCAAATACTTGTTTTCTAGCAGGTGAAACAGTAATATAGTTCAATGCATACCTAATTTTTTCTAATTGTGGACCTATATACTTTAAACCGTCTTGAACAATTAAATTAAAAATATGGCATACACATCTAACATGAAACAAAATTCCACCGAAATCAGGTTGTAATTCCTCAATTAATTTTTCTATTACAATATTATTAGGCGGAGCATTGTCAAAAGTCATACTGCGAATTCTAGATTCGCAATTAAATTCTTTAATAATTGCCATTACATAATTAAAAATCTGTAGGCCATTATGAGGGTAGTCAATTACTTTAAAAGCAATTATTCTTTTATGCATAATCCATAATTTATCAATATAATGTAAAGTAGCTGCAATATATCCTTTATCATTTATACCGGACCATAAGTCCGAAGTGAATGATACCACACCAGCATATTTACTTAAATCATTTTTTATAGTTTGTTTTCTTTTATTATATGCAGCAATAGTATCAGAACGAAGAGTGTTTCTAGCAAAGGGTTGATACCTTGGTTGAAGATACCGTTGTACAAACCGTGTGAAATGAGGGCTTTCCACTATGCTAAGCGGGAACTCACCACTGGCCACCAACTGGCACATGCCTTCTCGACGCAAAGCCTCTTGTGAATAAACCCAATTATTAAGATTGGGAGAAGAACTAGTAGATCCACCCGGAGAGCCGAAATGTAGTTGGGCTTGGTTGGTATCAACTCCGCCATGCTTTTGCATACACTTCGGAAAATGTCGGTTAAGATGGCTCGTTCCACCACCCTTTTGCCATGCAAACTGTTGCTTACAATATTTACAAACCGCCTTGAAAATTGGTTGCCCATCTGCAGTTGCACCGGTCTGCACTCTATTGAAATGATCCCAACACCGAGCTTTTTGTTTTGCGGCTCTTCGTTTAGTAGTCGATTGAGTAGTGTTGGTCGTTTCCAACTCTTCGTCAATATCATCTAAATTGAAAATTGGAGCAGTGTTCCCAGCTCCAAAATCTTCACCAAATTCTGGAATTGGAACATTGTTTAAACCACTAAAATCATCTTGAATTTGATTTTCGACAGACTCGGCACTTCCTTGAAAATTGTATTGATCCATGAATAATTGTAGATAATAGAAATGTAGAAGACTAGTGATTAGAAGTAGAAAAAATAAATATGAAAATTGAAATGTAGGGATGTAGAAGATAAGAAGAATAAGATTATAAATCTAAAAATTATATAAATTACACAATATAATTTTTTCGGCAAATGAAAGTATGAATGTAAGATTGTAAGTTGAGATTTAAGAGATTTGTGAGGAGAATATAGTTAATTTATGGGATATATATAGGGGGAAAAAAAAAATAGCCGTTTGAAAAAAAAAAAAAAAAAAAAAAAAAAATTGGGGACCAAATTGCAAACGGTTAGAAATATGACCGTTGCATGCAACGGTCATATTTCTGACCGTTGCAATTTGCAACGGTCAGTCCCCAGCTTTTGCTGGGGACTAAATTGGACCGTGGACCACGGATCCGTGGTCCACGGTCCTGATCCGTGGACCAGGCCCACGGGCCTGGTCCACGGGCCGGCCCGTGGTCCGGTCCACGGGCCGGATACACGGGCCGACCCACGGTCCGGTCCACGGGCCGGATCCACGGGCCGGCCCGTGAAGAAAAACGCGGCCCGGTCCGGGACCGGGCCCTTCTTCCTACGGGCCCGGGCCGGCCCGGGTCCGTGAATTTGCGGACCGGGCCGCCGGGCCGACGGGCGGCCCGGTCCAATTGCCATCTCTATTAGGCACCAAGATCTTTGGAGAAAAAGGGTTTAGTGATCATTGGTACTCCGACGATCAAGTCAACTACCGATATAAGAATAATACACGGGGGTGGAAGTAATTAGGTGTGGGAGGGACAAGCAGACAGATATTTGAGCACAGTTCAGGGTGAAATTTTAAGTACAAAAAGAGCGTACCTTGGAACAAATGGAGATGTTGTATTTATAGCACAATAGTCCTTATTTGATTTAAGAAACAAATCAATTAGATACCCGATCGGATCCTCCTTCCTTATAGGATAGGGATAATTTATTGTCAAGGCAATCTCCAATATTATATACCTTATTTGAGTCTATCACGTTGCCTAATTTTAGGAGATTACGATTTGGTTTTCTTGTGAGGACTCGTGTGCCAATCCAACGCAATCTATCTTCAATTATCTCTCTAGTCATTCTAGAATATCGTGCTGCCTATTGGCTATAGTAAATACGAAGTCCGACGAGGCCCTACTGGTCGGCCGTGAATGTCGAGGCCCTCACTGGGCCTCATAGTATTCTAGTTCAAGAATGCTAAGATGTCTGATGGGCCTATGAGGCCCTCTCGAAATTTACGAGGCCCTCGCTAGGCCTATATGGGGCTCCTATTGGGCCTTTACTGACGTGGAGGCCCTATCAAACTCGGGTGGTAACAATATGGTATCTAAAGTGTTCAAAAATTTAGTCAGTCAGACAATTGAAGTGTATGTAGATGACATGGTCGTATATAGCCATCGAGAAGAAGATCATGTGAACAATTTAAAAGAAGTATTCCAAAAATCCAGACATAACTAATTAAAATTTAACCCGGAGAAACGAACGCTCGAAACACCTGGTGGAAAATTTCGGAGTTTCATGGTCTTGTAGAGATGGATAGAGGCAAATCCTGATAAAATACAAGCAATAATGAATATGACAAGCCCTACAAATAAGAAAGAGGTACAAAGACTCACCGGACGAATAGCTGCTCTGAATTGTTTTATGTCACGAGCAGCATATAGGTGTCGACCTTTCTTTTTGGCCATCAAAAAGAAAAATTATTTTGAGTGGAACCACGAATGTAAGAAGTCTAATAGAATTAAAATTGCTGCTACAACATCTGCCAATCCTCAGTCGACCCGTACTTGGAGAAATACTAAAATTGTACTTGGCTGGATCTCTACATACAGTAAGTGCAGTGTTGAATAAACTTGACCAGAAGATTGAACGACCGGTGTATTATGTCAGTCATATCCTAAAAGACGCTGAAACTCGGTACAATTTGGCGAAAAGTCTAGTCTTAGCCCTCATAATAGCCGTATGAAAGTTAAGGCCTTACTTCCAAGCGCATGCGATCGAAGTCTTGACAAGTCAACCATTGAAACAAATCCTACACCGATCGAAAACATTGGGCAGATAAATGAAATGGGCAGTTGAACTCGGAGAGTATGATTTGGAATTCAAACCATGATCAGTAATAAAGGCGCAAGTTCTCGTCGATTTTATTACAGAATTATCACCCAAAAACAGTGGTATAGTAGAAGATTTATGGATACTGTTTGTCGATGGATCCTCCAATAAGGAGGGATCGAGAGCAGGAATTATACTGAAATGACCAACTGGCAAAGAAATGTAGTATTCTTTAAAATTCGAGTTTGAAGCTACCAATAACGATGTGGAATACGGGGCAGTTATAACTGGCCTTCAACTAGCTTTTAAAATATGAGTAAAATTGATTCAAGTGAACATTGACTCCCAGCTAGTAGTAGGACAAGTGCAATCTGAGTTCGAAGCAAAAGATAGTCGCATAGCAGCATATTTGATGAAAATAAGATACCTACAACAAAAATTTCAGAAATTTGAAATTAAGAAAGTTGACCGTAAGGATAACGAAAAAGCTAACGCGTGTTACAGTTAGCTCACTCTGGTTTTAGAAATTGTATGAGCAATGTATCGATTCAGACTTTATTACGACCGAGACTTTATTACGACTGAGTTTCATTTATAGGATAGAGGTATGTGAAGTTGATCAGACATCCACCTGGATGGATCCATTAAAAATATATTTGAAATAAGGAATTCAGCCAGTTGATGCGGTTCAAGCACAAAGGCTGAGGATGAGAGCAGCTGGCTTTACAATTATTGACAATCATCTTTTCAATAAAAGAATTATGATGCCAAACTTAAAGTGTATTGATGCTAACCGAGGGTATATCATACTTACGGAGATTCATTCTGGAACTTGTGAGAATCATCAAGGGGCAAACATGTTAGCCTTCAAAGCAATTAGCCAGGGATATTATTGGCCTAGAATGAAGATCGATGCCAGTGGTGGAGCCAGATATTTTAAGTTAGAGGGTCCCCTATGGGGCGGCCCGGTGGAGGAGGAAAGTCAAGGGGGTTCGCAGGCAACGTCCCCGAATTTTTTTTCTCAAACTACAATTACTGCGCCAATTTTTATGAGAATCTAATTTTTTTTATAAGTCATAATTTTTAAAAAGCTTACAAGAAGTCATTGCACAAAAATATTCAAGAACTAAAACTAGTCAAACTCTTCTTATTCATGTAGACTCGTAGTTTTCTACTGCTGTATTTTCAATATTGAATCCTTAAGTTGTACTTGAAAATGAAGGCAATTTAATTTGTAAATTGGGGAAGAAATTAGGGTTGTTTGGGTGAGTGAAATTTTGGAGAGTTTGAGAAAGTCAGAGAGATATGAAAAATGAAAGTTATAGGGCTTTACGGGAGATGAGAGTCTTCAGTCTTTCACAGCAATACAGAAGCTGGACTTTTGGTTGAAAAATGCTAGACAATTAGGCCAGAATTACAAATGAAACTTGACAAATGCTTTAGGTTGCTAAATTTAATTGTTTCTTTATACTATAATTTTTTTTAAAAAAAAGATTGAATTTTTTTTGGAGGTCACGTGACATTTTTTTTGGAGGTCACGTGACCTCCAATACACTCCACTGGCTCCGCCAATGGTCGATGCTAATGAGTTGGTACAGAAATGTGATGCGTGCCAGCGACACTCAAACTTATACATATCCCGGCAAAGAATCGAGCAGCCATATTTGGAATATGTCCTTTTTATCAATGGAGAATTGACCTGTTCGGACCTTTCTTCACAGCAAGTCAACAGAGAAAATTCTTAGTAGTAGCCATTGACTACTTTACAAAATGGGTAGAAGTAGAAGCACTTGCCACCATAACAACAATGAAGATTCAAAGTTTCATATGGAATAACATAATTTGTCGTTTTGGCATACTCCGAGTACTTGTGTCTGATAATGGGAAAAAAATTTACAAGATAGAGTTTGAAGAATTTTGTGATAGCTATAAAATCGCTTTACAAAAAACATTGGTCGCGCATACTAGAGCCAATAGGCAGGTCGAGGTGACTAACCGAACTATTCTATGGTATTTACGAACACGATTGGAAGGTTGCAACAGAGCATGGGCAGAAAAAATTCCTAATGTGCTATGGGCTTATCACACTACTCCTAGAGAGTCCTCGGGCGAGACTCTTTACAGACTATACTTCGTGCTCGAAGTAGTTATTTCTTCAGAGGTGATCGAGCCCACCCCAAGAACTATCGTGCAGCAGGAAAATTACGAGGTACATCGACCAGAACTTGACCTACTAGAAGGAGAGAAAAAAAAAGCATTCGTAAAAATGGCAGTATACAAAAGAAGAGCAGTTTCCTACTTTGACCGAAAAGTTAAACCCAGAAGATTTCAAGAAGGAGATCTTGTTCTCCGAGACGCTTTTTCTGCGGGGCATCAACCTAGAAAATTAGACCGGAAATGGGAAGGACCATACCAAGTCATAAAAGAAGGAAAAAGAGGTTATTATCGCTTAAAAGACCACCAGGGGAAGATACTAGGAAGACCATGGAACGTGGAACATTTGAAGAAATATTACCAATGAACTATCTACTCCAACTTATTCAATTAAGTCTTTTAGTCTTTCCTATCCCTATGTAATGATCACTGTTTTACTCATTTAAATAAGTGGAGCAAGGGGGGACAGATGATGAGGATGCTAAGGACGTCAGTCGATTGATAACCTTTCAAGAAGGATGGTCGATCACGATTGATTATTCTTTAAGAAGATTAGTCGATCTCCCTATCAGGTGCAACCCCTGATTCCCCCCCCCCCAACTCTCAAAGTTTTATGTTACATATTTGGCTGTCAAAAAATGTCTGACTACGGTCAAGAAATACCTACTTCATTTCTTCAAAATGCAACGTTTGACTATGGTAAAAAAACAACTATTTCATTTCTTAAAAATGCCTGACTACGGTCGAGAAATGCATGACCACGATCGAGAAATGCCTAACTAAGGTCGAGAAACTTTATACTTTTCCTAAGTTTTCAAGTAAAACTTGGCATATTTGCGTATGTCGATGACGATCAATATAGAGCAAATAAACAAGAATATTGTCTAAGTGACAGATGATGATCCAACAAAGCAAGAAAGATCAAATACATATTTTGAAGCATATTCAAAATACAAGAAGATTAGTTTGCTCGAGCATCTCCATCAGTTCTCTAGCCCTTCAGAATACGGAATGTCGAAGCGAAAGAATCTAAAGAAAAACATATCAATAAAATAAAAAGTTACAGTAGAAACTCCATCAACTGAATTATCAAAGTATTAGAAAAGTACGTACCCTCATCTCCTCCATCATAAGTGACCGCTCCAAGCTCTCGAAGGATTTATTCTTACTAGCATCGATCACTTCCCAATCCAAGCAACCAGACATCACGCGACAATCCTAATTGATTTTGTCAATTGGGCACCGTAGATTACAAAAAGGGCTTACATGAGGAGAATAAGACATAGTGGGAGGTGGAGGAGTCGGATTATGGAGAGCTTGAGGTAATGTAGGAGTAGAATCATCATTGTCATTCAAAAATTGAGAAGGGGTAGAAGAAAGAGGTGGTGGTCGAGAGGATTCTGGTACATCTGCAAAATAATGACCTCTTTTCCTCTTTCTCTTAGATCGATCATTCTTTCGTGCTAACTCCTCAAAAAATTCTCCACTAAAATGATCGACCGACATATCTAAGAAATAGTAAAATTTGAATGTCAAAATCAGGAAAAGAAAATATATCACAGAAATAAATTTCCGCAAGAAATAGATAGCCTACCATATGGACGGCCGATACCGACAAAAACTAGTGCTTCGTCAGTTAAAACATCATTCATCGAACGATCGAGAGGTTCAAGGGACCGAATGATGATCAAAGAATCAATCTCAGATTCAGAAAGTATGGGAGTCTTATTGAAATCTTCTAAAGGGGGAATATTCCATTCGACCGAAAAGGAAAACATACCATCAATTGGCTTTACAAAAAAATATATGTTCTTCCAACCACTATTTGAAGAAGGGCACTTGGGTAGCCTAAAATGTTCATGAGTCGGTAGTCCTCGATCATGATGGAAAAATACCACAAAACAATCATATCGATCGAGTAACTTCATTTGAAAAAGAATTCGAAAGAGATCTAACATTGGTTCAAGATTGTTCTTTAAACTAATCTTCAAATAGTAATTCAAAATCCTAAGAGCATTTGTAACTAATTGGCCCCGGGGCCAAACGAAAAGTACAGAAGAAACAAACTAAGAAAGGATGCAGAGTAAACCTAAGCTTGGCTTTTAAACTATCTTGATAGACCGCGACCTCTCGTAGACGACCGATTGGAAGTTACTCAGTCGGCCTTGGAGCTCGGTATGAACGTTTTTTGCTTAAGAAAAAATGGTTCACTATCCTCTCCAATGTTCTTTCGTTATATGTGCTAGGGTGTCGAGGAATATTTCCTAAAGGACGGGTGGTGTCTGCTAAGTTAGACGAAGATGGAAGAATACCAGAAGACAAATTGGATCGACCTCTAACCATTGTTGTCAGACCAACACAGCCAGCTACGAAAATACACACGAATATATGAAATAGAAAGATGAAGATTATAAAAGCAGAAACACAAAAAAGAAGACTCTGAGAATAGAAACAGAAAGCGAAGATCAACACCTACCGGTAATTGTAAAAGCTGGGTCTGAGAATGGTCCAAACGGTGATAACTGTTCACCTCTCCAATTTTCGGCCCACCCAACGATTCAATAGATCCCAATGAGTCGAAGGATATCTCCGTTCCTGAAATAGTTGTAGGATGTTTTTCTTCGGAAGAACTGTCCAAAACTACCACGTTCTACAAAATAAGTATTCTACAGAGCAGAAAAAAGAGACAAAAGAACAGGTGAAAACTTTGTGCGTTAGAAAGGACGAAAGCAAGAGTGAAAAGATAACAAAAATGGCGGGAAAAAGACTTACCAAATAATACGTGGGAATTCAAAAAGCCTCCTGTCATCATGGAAATTGAAGAAGCGAGAGTGGAAACGTATTTTATTCAAACCATAATTCTATTCTCGTCAATTGTGATACCAATAATATGGTGACACATGGTTTTGCTAAACACACTCTCAAATTATATTAATCAATAATTCGAGAGTGAGGGGACAAATGATGCTGGATAGATCGACTGATGGAAAGATAAAACTCGACTGTTTTAGTAATCACCGTATGGCTAAAGAAATCACTAAAAGAGTGATCTCCTTTTGAGTACACTGGTCGATTGGTTACCTTAGTGTGCCAAGAAGCGATTGCGATGTACTTAAGAACTTCGACCGATTTTGCCATGTTAGCATCTTTGGAGTATGCTGAGTCATCATGCTCATACCCCCTCTATAATTAGCAAACCCGGCTTCTTCAGAAGAGGGAGATTTATTTTTGACTTCCAAAAATAGATAATTTTCCTTTAGATTTTTGGATTCCATTTCCCATTTGTAATAAGAAATATGACATTTTTGTATAGAATAATTGAAAAATACAATTACATCAACCATTTAGTTAATATCAACTACTATACAATTCCAATTTATGATCAACTCAAATAAAAGTTTGACTTCAACCTGTTTGAACATAAATCTTAATTTTTTTTACTCGTTAATAATAAGATATTTTCGTACTTCTTTAAATGAGATATTATCTTTTAATTTATAAGTTGGTTTAAAATTATTATTTAGTTATAAGTTCTATCTATTCAAATTATATAACTTATTAGTATAATTCATCAATAAAATGAAGTCAAGTAATTTGACAAAAACAAAAAATTTATAAACAAATTTAAATCATTCAAACGTATGTGTTTATTACATTTAGAAGTGCTGAGGTTGATCTCTTATCTACTATAGATAAGAGATATAATACCCACACATGAAGTGACAGTCTATAATTAGTAGTTTATATTTCTACACTTATTATTATTTTTAATTATAGACTGCTATGTTATAAGTAGACATTATATTTCCTACTTACTATGAGTAAAAGATCCACCCTCAGTTGATAATAACATCTAAATATTTATAAGTACATAATGACATTTAAATATATGGATTTTCTAATAAAATATTTATTTTATTTGTAAGATAGTTCTAACTTATAAATCCAGTCAAACATGGTCTTTGAAGTTTTACTTGCTGTTTCTCCAATTTCCCACTGAGACAAGTCTGGCGTGTAACATTCTAACTTCAAGCATACGTCACTGGTGACGAAATTACATGGGATCATCCTCCAGTGCTAGCTATAGGGGCACGTTCGTCGTAATCCCCTAATCACCAATAATTAGGCTACATTCAAACGCCAAAGTAAAGCATCTCCGATTCGATTCCCAATAATTTGTGGAAAAAATTACAATTGTGACCCCAATGTATTGGAAATGTAGCAAATACATTCTCAACCTATTATTTTGACAGTTTCAGTCCCTCCCTTAATTTTTGTAGCATTTGAATCCCTAATGGACATTTCTGCCCTTATCTTTTTGTTAAAAACTTGTTTTGTTATTAAAAATATGATTTTTACTCTTATTTTTAATTAAATAAAGAACAAAAAAATAGAGAAATAAAAATAAAAATAAAAAAGTAGAGCTATTCATTGTAATCAAGTGATTATGGGAGGGTTGATGGTTTTCTCTCTCTCTTAGGGCTCGTTTAATATATGAACAATAGTTAAAGATAATTAGTAAATTTTGTCTTATTCTATTTGGACAGGGTTGATGTCTGTATAAATTTTTATCCAAATAACAATTTAAACTAAAAATGACGATAAATTTTGTCATAAAAAGGAGGAGGATAATTTATTTATTTTTTAATCCAGATAACAATTTCCTCATTTGGTTAAAAGACAAATGTAATATTTTTAATATAGAAAAAATCTATTTTTGAACATCTATATCGTAGTATAATCGCCATTGCCCACCCGTTTCCGCCCCCGCGCCTCCACCACCCACCACTGCCTTCACCTTTGTCACCGCCTACGCCACTATTGCTATCCTCTACCCATTTTTTCTCTTTAAATTTTTTTTTAAATTTTATATTTGTGTTTTCCTTAATCTTTACTACTTGAAAGTCCAACTTTTTTGAAGGAGTGGGCCGACCTATGCCACTGCTGACAAGCAAGGGAGGAAGGGAATGCTGCCGGTGGGTGAGGTAAGGTGGGAAGGGGGGTTTGGCAGGGATAAAAAACTAATTTTCATATGTTTGTTTGTTTTTTTATTTTTGCTAATTTTTCTATTTACAATTTATTTTAATTAAAAACAAGGGCATGACTGTCTATCTTTCCAGAAGAAAATTAATGTCAAATATGTCTAGGTACCGAAATGCTACAAAACGTAAAATGGATAATGACTCTGTCAAAAATTTTTTTTTTTTGATTGGAGATGGAAATTGCAACTTGATCAATAGGTGAGGACTTGTGGTGCTATTTTTCCTAATTTCTATCGTGGACCATTCAATTTGATGACATTTATCACTTTATTCTCGATTCAATCGTCACTGATTACGACTTCCCAGCATCTGCTCACACAGTCTCTGTGTACAATCTCCCGTTAATCACTGAACAATATATTTGTATAAATATACATTTACATGTGTTGATCATCAATATTTGGATTTCATCAAGAATAGCAATGGCCACTCCGTAAGTTCTACATCGCTACTCTGAATGATTTCTTCTCTCGTGCTTGATGTTTTTGGGGGCACTATTTTGTACTAATTTTATTCTTATCGTGTTAATTTTTATTTGTTGCAAGTGTATCTTATTAATTAATTAGTGTAAAACTTCAAACATGGCGTCTGATTTGGGACAGAGGGAATACACGGGCGTTGATAACTTTTTATTTAATAGCAATTGTAAATTTACAACGTATATGATGTTTATTAATAGTGATGATTTGAAATTACAGAAGCGTGCAAGAGGTTCTTCCTCCATCGTTGGATTCTACATCTGAGCCACCGCCTCTCTTTGATGGAACCACCAGGTACTCCTATTTATAAAAATTGTTCCTTGAAAAAAATAAACCAGATCTGTGCATGAGAGGGTTGAGATGGCGTGCTCAAGACTAAATACAACTAAATATATGTGTAATGTGTTTCTAACAGCTTAACAGCTTGAGCTTTTAGACAAGATCAACATTTTGAATAAATATAGCTTGTAATTATTATTGTTGTGGATACTGAGGTTTAATTTTAAAATACCATCCCTTAACAAATTGAGATTGGATTTTGTTTTTGAAGGTTGTATATCAATTACCAGTGCCCATTTGCCCAGCGGACGTGGATTGTCAGGAATTATAAGGTCTGCAATTATATTAACTTTCACTGTGCTTATTTACTTTTGTTTTGTAACATGTGCGTGCGTGTGTGATAGTGATTACTAATCTTAATGTTAATTATTTGAAATATTTATCCATCAAAGTGTTCCTATTGGCGTGGTTTGTGATGCTTATAACATAGAAGTAGTATAAAATTAAGCTCAATTCAAAGAATCGGGAATGTTAGATTGTCGCATCTCACTGGCCTCTCTAACTTGTAAAATATTTGAAGATTTATAACTTATAATGTGTTTGTCATTGTGGAATTTTAAGGTCGTTGTACGAGTGCTTAAACTTATGAAATGTACCAAAACAAATGAGACATAATCAGTATGATATGCAAAACTCATTCAAAATGCAAATGTTTTCCAGCTTTGATTTTTGCTAATCTGCTGTGTGGAATGCGTTGAATGTTGACTGAATTATTTCTTTTGAACATTCTGATGCGTAGGGCTTACACGACAAGATCAAACTGGTCCCCATTGACCTCCAAAACAGACCTGCCTGGTACAAGGAGAAAGTATATCCTGAAAATAAGGTAGTCATTCTTGGATTTACAGGGCCACGTGTCTTCACTCAGTATTTGATTTGACTCCTTGTAAGAAGAGTGCTTTAGGTATGGCATAAAAAATTACAAATGTGATTAGTCCTCACCGTATATTCCACCTAACACCTCGAAAGCTTCCCTTTGGATGCTTCATCCTCTGACTGGTGGATTTATTACCCCAAAGGCATGGTTGATGGGAATCAATGAATGACAGAAACAGTTAGCTTTCCTTGCTAGATTGAAAGGATTTGAACTACTTTCCAAGAGCAATTGGCATATTTAGGTAGAGAAAACACTCCACCTTGCTAATGTATCTTATTTACTGTTATATAGGTTCCATCACTGGAGCACAATGGAAAAGTCATTGGAGAGAGCCTGGATTTGATTAAATATCTGGATAGTAACTTTGAAGGACCGGCTCTCTGGCCTGATGTAAGATGCCAATTTGATGCACTCTAGATAAACTTTTCTACCTCTCCCCCTCCCTTCCATGCATCTCTGAAAATAAGGGAAACAATGCATAATGCGAGATTTCTACAGGATCATGACAAACAAAAGTTTGCTGAAGAGCTGCTAGCCTACAGCGACACATTCTTAAAAAATGTGTATGGGTCGTTCAAAGGAGACACAATAAAAGTAGCTGGTGAGCTAATATACTTTTTGCAAGCTCATTTCATGGCTGTACATGGCGAAATCCTTGACTTGTAAAAAATCTGGTCATGACTGAAACAGGTGCCGAATTTGATTATCTGGAAACAGCTCTCCAGAAATTTGATGATGGGCCATTCTTCCTAGGCCAGTTCAGTCTGGTAAGTGAGTCTTCTTTGCCAAGGTGCCCTTTTCCTTTCCCGTCAGCTCGGTGAAATAAAGTATGTGCACTCTTAAGAATTTAATCTCTATCTGGTCTGGATATGATTGAAATTCGGGCCTTGCTTTAACGAATACAGCAGATTTTAGTGTGTATGTAGTATATTCTTTATCCGATTGGTTTATGCTGTCTTGTTGTATTCAGGTGGATGCTGCTTATGCTCCATTTGTTGAAAGGTTTCAAATCGCTTTACATGAATTGTCGAAGTTTGATATTACATCAGGCAGGCCCAAACTAGCAGCATGGATCGAGGTACTCTTGTGACAATCTTATTGATGACGGGGATAAATTGATTGAGAATTGATTTCATTATTGCTCGAGCATATTTGATTATGCACTGGAATCTGCTGCTTTGCTTACTAGAGAAGGTTTAGCTTGTTATTTTGAGGATTGGAATTGGATGAGTTTGTTGTTGAAGGGAATATCTAGATGGACCTTAGCACCTATAAGACTACGTGTTTTCCATTGATGCATACGTTGTGACTAAACAAAGTGGTATATAAACTGGACTCAAATGAAATTCAACCCCAGAATAAAGAACAATGAAAAGAACACAACATTACTAGCGGTTTGATGAGTCTTTGCTCCTCCAGGTCCTAGTGTTGGCGAGGTATTGAATGGATGGCTGAGGATTATAATTGTTTGCTACTTAAGAGTAATAAATGAGAAACTTATATAATTGTGAGTGAAGCCACTATTGAGTTCCATGAACTTGTCATTGTCGAAACTGATGATGTTTATTTTTGCCATTCCTCTCTGTACTTTATCTTAAAGTTTTGACGGTTTTACTCTATTCGGGTCTTGATCACGGTTGTTAATCTTTATTTATTTATGCACCTAGAAAATGAAAATGATGGTCGATTGTGCATTTTATATCACTCCTATATGTTGAGTACTGGATCTCAAGATGCAATTTTATTCTTGCAAATATCCTCGTGCAGGAGCTGAATAACCTTGATGCTTACAAGCCAACAAAGTGTGATCCTAAGCTTCTTGTTGAGATATATAAAAGCCGCATTTTGGTAGTTTCTCTTGCTCCTTAGCAACAACTTTTATCATCGTTCTGTTTCCTTAGAGAATGGAAATTAACGTGCTTTAATTCCACATGTTGTCGTTTCCAGGCCTAAACCTAAGTTGTGATGTTGATGAAGCTGCTGCAAACAGGTGTTTTTATGTCACGCTAGCTATGTTCAATACATTGTAGTGGACTAGATTGCATGTACCATGCTTGGCATGTAATAATAATAATAATGTGTATTTTGTTGAAAAATTCAATAACATCATCGAGGCTTGTGTCTCTGTCTGTCTGTGTGTGTGTGTGTCTTATGGGGTGTTAGCAAATGGTTTTGACTTTATTGGTCTTTGAATATCCGTTATTTCTCCTCTTCTTGGCCCCTTACTTTGTATTGTGGAACGAGTGCAAACATTGTTTTATAATTTTCAAATCTGGTTGTGAGAAAGAATTACTGTGTATGTTTTGAGGTTCAACAGCAGAGCCGTTTGGCAACTGGTTTCAAATTTATTGAGAATAATACTTGGTTTGTGGTATGTTTCAAGGTTCAATGGAACAATTTCCGTTCAGGCAGCACGATAAACAAAACCCATCCAACTGTTCTCAGAAATTACAAATTAATTTTTTTTTTTCTTGTTTTAGGTAGGTTGGGTGATAGCTCAGCCATAATATTTTTTAGGTTTAAAAAGGTCGTGTGACAGATTGGCCATGATAGTACCTGTGAACATAAACCAGGGTAACATAAATAAATTTGAGCATATGGCGATGGGTGTCCATTTTTATACAGATTTTGTCAATTCATTTCTATGGATTGAACACGTTTTGAATTAGACGAATCTTGAAAAATAGTAAGAGAAATTGGTGTTATCATAATTATACTTGTAATTCTGGTAGTGAGGTTTATGACTTTGTATCGACCTTCTATTTGTCCTTTTTTTAATCAATAAAACAGGACCATTCTTCCAATTGATTACAATAATTAAACAAATACTTAAAAAGTCCTACCTAAGCGTTGATGTGTTGAAGGTGTTTCTGCTGAAAAAAGAAGAAGATAAAAACGCAATGTTCTGCAATAATGGTGATAAATTGGTTGACAATCCAAAATGAATTCATCATCCATTGAGCACATTATATATTAAAATTTCAAATATTGTTATGAAATATTCATTCTTTGCTTAGTTAAATTAAAGTAATATAATTAAATAGGTATTTAACAGATAATTGGATTACGCTGTTCTGCAATTTAATTCATAAATCATTTAGTGATAAATGATAAAAGCTATTATTTAAAAAAGTTTACTTTTCATAGAGTACATTTTGGAGTGTTATAAAAGTTAATAGTTTTATCTTCATATGGAACCAAATTTAGAAAATATAAATACAAATTTTCTCATTCATCCAATTTGAAAAGCTATGAATACAATTCCATATACGAATGATGTCATTCGACTGCTTACAGAAGCTATGAATTTTACAATCAACCTGTATAGAAATTTTTACAATCAACCTGTATAGAAATTTTTACAATCAACTGATGGAATCTGTGGTTTCTGTAGTTGAATTTGCTGTTTTGTATGGTTGCTTGACTGAATTATAGAGCACAAGCGCTAGATTGCTCATCCATGGTTATTGTAAATCTGAATTGTAGTTGTACTATGCTTGTATGAACTGAATATTAAAAGAAATTGTACTCTATATTTATTTTGTGCAATAGTGAATATTTGACATAAATTCGAGAGCCTGTCTCTTTCCCAATTGCGTTTACAAAATGATTTCTGAATAATTGTCCCCTTTCAAGCTTTTCCCTTTTATACTCCTATGTAAACTTCCCTTTTATTACAATTAAAAACAGATGATACTGCTAAATAAAGAATGTAAAAACGCAATTAACATCCGATTGCTTCAATTGCTGGTTTCACTGCTTCTATTGCTCTTCAAGTTTTGCTTGCGCCTCGCGTATGTGAAACGGACTTCCGGTCTTTGCATCCTATCAATACCCCGCCTAACAAAGCCACCTTGTCCTCAAGGTGAAATGAGAGAAACTGCTCCGCGATCATATCAAATGGTTCCCATGAAGCCTCTAGCGGAGGCATACCCTTCCACTGAATAAGAACATCCTGGGACAGTGAATTTGCTGGTTGCCTCGCTTGTACCCCTAATACAACTTCAGGTTCTAACAAAAATTCCATGTCTTCTCCCAACTGTGATGGCAGGGGTCTAGTGATATGATTTTCGTCAATAGCCTTCCTCAATTGTAATATATGAAACACTGGATGAATGGACGTAGAGTCAGGTAAATGTAGTCGATAAGCCACCTTGCCCACACGTCCTATCACTTCAAAAGGACCATAATATCTTGGAGCTAACTTCTGATTAGCTCGGGCAGCCACGATCTTCTGGCGATATGGTCGAAGTTTAAGATACACCCTTTCGCCAACTGATAACTCCATCTCCTTTCTATGTTTATCTGTCCTCGTCTTCATGCGTTGCTGGGCTTGATGTAGCTGTGTCCGAAGCTCTCCTAACATTAAATCTCGCTCAACCAACTGTTGCTCCAAGAAAGACACAACTGTCGACCCTCTTTCGAAGGAAATCAAGGAAGGAGGGTCACTTCCATACACAATGCGGAAAGGAGTAGTATTCTGCCCAATGTAAGAATTTAAACCATACCTTGGGACGGTTCGATACAAAGCAATGCAGATAAGCCTCCAAACATCTATTCACTATTTTCGTCTGATCGTTCGATTGGGGATGATAAGCCATACTCCTTTTCAATAATGTACCTTGCAGCCTGAAGAGCTCAGTCCAAAAGGTGCTCATGAAAATTTTGTCTCGATCAAACACAATAGAATGTTGAACACCATGGAGGCAGATGACTTCCTTTGTGAAAACGGCTGGCTGCTAGTGTCAGTGCAGTGAATGGGTATTTCAATCCGATGAAGTGACTGTACTTACTGAGGCGATCCACTACCACCAAAATCGAATCAAACCCCTCGGATTTGGACAGCCCTTCTACAAAATCCACAGTGATATTGTTCCACACCTCGTTGGGCACTGGTAGTGGCTGTAATAATCCAGCTGGAGCAAGAGATAAGTACTTATTTTGCTGGCAAACGGAGCACGCCTCAACATGCTTGTGGATGTCCCTCCGCATCCATTCCCAATAAAACGTTTTAGCCAATCTCTTATATGTTTTTAGAAAGCCTGTGTGCCCACCTATGCAGCTGTTATGCCCCTCTTGTAAAACAATGTCCACCAATGGAGACCCTTTCGGAAGAACCAATAGGTTCTTATACAGCGTACACCCGCCTGCCACTAAATATCCAGGCTAAGATTGGGAACTTGCAGTAATATCTTTCCAAATCTGACCTAGCACCCTATCTCCACTCACAGCTTCATTAATCCCAATTAACTGGATTGTGGATGGAATAGTGATAGCCATTAATGATGCCGCTGAATCTCTGCGCAATAAGGCATCCGTTGCTTTATTTTCCAACCCCGATTTATACTGGATGTCAAAGTCGAACCCCAATAATTTTGTTAACCATTTCTGATGTTCCATCGTTACTAAGCGCTTCTCTAAAAGAAACTTCAAACTTATTTGGTCAGTCCGCACCACAAATCTCCTTCCCAACAGATAGTGCCTCCATTTTTGGACCGCAAACACAATTGCCATAAGTTCCCGCTCATACATGGATTTATTCTTGGCCCAGGCTAAAAGAACTTGGCTAAAGTACACGACTGGGCGCTGTTGTTGCATCAATACGACACCCAACCCGTGGCCTGAAGCGTCGGTTTCTACAATGAAAGGTTGCTAAAAATCAGGAAGGGCGAGCACAGGTACATTCATCATTGTTGATTTTAGATACTGGAATGCTTCCTCAGCCTCGGAATTCCAACCAAATTTATCTTTACGTAATTGTTGTGTTAATGGCCAAGAAATCTTGCTATAATCTTGCACAAACCTGCGATAATATCTCATTAATCCCAAGAACCCACGTAACTCTCTAATGGTTTGGGGTCTCGGCCAATTTTTCATCGCCTCCAGTTTGGAACCATCCGCAGCAACCCTTTTAGCGGAAATAATATGGCCCATGTAAAACGCTGATGTCCAAACAAGAACTTGTTCTCATTGGCGAACAATTGATTACTCCCTAACAATTCCAAAACTCGCTCCAAGTGTTCCCTGCGTTCATTTTGTGTTCATTTACTGTTCTTTTGTAAACCAATATGTCATCAAAGAAAATCAACACACACTTGCGTAGATGTTCCTTGAATATTGTATTCATGAGGGATTGAAATGTTGCTGGTGCGTTCGTCAACCCGAATGGCATGACCAAAAATTCTTAAAGGCTATTTTTGAACATCTTCAGGCTGTACTCGAATTTGGTGATATCCTGATCATAAGTCTAATTTTGAAAATATTGCAGCCGTGTAACTCGTCCAACAGCTTAGCTTATCAATTACTGGAATGGAAAATTTATCCACTACAGTCACCTTATTGAGGGCACGATCGATCTAAGTCTTACGACGAAGACCTGTTGAAGCATTATTTTCTTGCTAAAGTGGAAGGCACATATATATTTTCAAGCGTTATTCATGACGATATTGATGTTTATATATATATATATATATATATATATATATATATATATATATATATAGGTTTCTTGTATCTTTAGTTCTTGATGATATAAAATTATAATGAACACACACTTATATATTAATGAACGCACTCATGATTGTATTTCATGGTACATAAAGAAACAACTTAATTTTGATCTTGATAATCAACTAATTACTCAATAAACCAACACTTTTCTTGCACGCATTCACTACCGATGGCTATCTCTATCTATTTATTTAAAATATATATTAAACTGAACATGATATGTTCATTCAATGTTGTTTTCTTGGTGTGTTTAGTCTTGATGAACTAAAAATATAATGAACATGTTTAGTTGTTGGTAATAATTAATGTTATTTCAATTTGGATATTGGAATTAGTATTTGTGGTTTATTTTATTTTTGTGTTTCTTGAAAATTAATTGTTAGTATCTGACTCTTGTTATTTTCTCTCCACAAATACACCCAATATTATGAATACAATGAAAGAATGTGATTGCGTTTCATCAATCCATGAAGAAACAATTTAATTTTGATTTTGATAATCAATACACATTCATAACTGATATGATATTTTCTCTCTCTTTGCAAAATCAAATTCTAAAGGCTTAGTCGACGAGAGTATGGAGTATGCTTATTTCTTCATGTTGAGAGAGCGAAAGTTTGAGAAGGGACAAGTGGCAAATCAGTGCACCAAGGATGGCAAAAGGCATTGGAAAATGATTAATTTTATTCATGAAGTATTTGATGATATTGATGGATCCCTTCTTGGAATGAAGAACACATTGGTTTATTTTTACGAGGCTCAAAAGCAGAAAGGTTCGGAATCAAAACTAATTGGAGTATGAACGAATACATACTAGACGAGAGCCTTGTTCCTCCAAAAAGCAATGTGTCAAACAAGAAGGTATTGACACTTATATTTGATAAACAAATGTATGTAAAACATGACTTCTTCTTTGATAATCACATGGCTCACTCTTTCCCTCTTTCAATGTAGACGAACGACATTATTTTATATAGAATTCATTACAAAGAAGAAAAATGAAAAGAATGAAATTGATGAGGTCTATGGTCGTGGATCAGGACCTGAACAGCCTGCATATCTTCAATTTGATTATAATTTTTATCCTGATGATGTAGGCATATCTTTCTCGTAGAATACATTGTAAGAATTAATGTCCAATGTCCATTTAGTTGGGTCAGACTTAATTACTTATTGGATCGAATTAATTAATTAGATTAATTAATTAATTGGGCATATTTGTAGATGAGTTCTAGTTGTACTAGAACTAGGGCTAGGGTTAGCCCTGCCTATAAATACAAATGTACAACATATTAGGGTAAAGAGTTGATCTTGATTACTTGCTAGCACAAGCAAAAGACAACCCAATACAATTATTCCAAAAATGTTCCGCTTTCTTCTGTTCTTGATCGTGGAAGTCCATATCCGTTCTTGCTGTGTAGATCACCATTGAAGGCTGGACAATTGGATAGCTGTAGTATTGAAGATTGCACCTTCAGATAATCAGAAATCAGATTTCACGATATTCATCAAAGGTAAAATTCTATCACGAATTCTCTCTAAGTACAAGGTTGATCCAGTTTAAAGGAATTGAACATTTAATTTCTGCTGTGCATGTATACCTCAATTCCTTACAGTGGTATCAGATCTTACCTTGTTACTTGTTAGAGTTCGTTAGATTGCTTTGATAAATCAAACAATAATTGTTATTGGTATATTAATCTAATTTGAGTTTTGACAAAATATAAAATTTTGAATTTTGAAACAAAAATCTGAAATTGGATTTTAGATTTTAATTTTTATTTGGAACGGATCTTTTCGGCAAGGTAGTTGTAGGGGGCGATAGGAAATCGACCGCCGTAGGTGCAGGTCTACTGCCTTACGAAAGCTGCGAACAGTCGCCGCGAAATCAGCTTCGCAGCGGAACAACCGTAGGCCGCTGCTGGAAATAGTAGCGGCGACGGCCCCTTTTTTGAATAGAAGATTTTGCTGTTGTTCGACGACAAGCGGCGGTGTTCGCCGGTGTTAGACACCTACGCGACCACCGACGGTTGATTTTTTGCACAAACGGCGTCGCCTTGCTTTAGGGTTTTACCTTCTGCTGTTTTTTGCTTTCTGTTGATTGTAGAAGATGGAGGCTCTTGTGCAATTTTTGAAATCGCATAAGAAGTCCCCTAATTTCAAAAGGAAAGAAAAAGGGTCTCTCTGCAATTTACAAAATTGCATGAGATCGCGAAATCAGCGGTGGCCGCCGCTGATTTCGCGGCGGAACAACTGTAGGCCGCTGCTGGAAATAGTAGCGGCAACGGCTCCCTTTTTCGAATAGAAGATTTTGCTGTTGTTCGACGACAAGCGGCGGTGTCCGCCAGTGTTAGACACCTACGCGACCACCGCCGGTTGATTCTTTGCACAAACGGCGCCGCCTTGCTTTAGGGTTTTACCTCCTGCCGTTTTTTGCTTTCTGTTGATTGTAGAAGACGGGGGCTCTTGTGCAATTTTTGAAATTGCATAAGAAGTCCCATAATTTCAAAACGAAAGAAAAGGGGTCTCTACAATTTACAAAATTGCATGAGAATGCCAATGTTTTAAAAATTCAGAGAAAGGGTTTTTTTTTGTGCAATTTGTGAAATTGCGTTGAAGGACCACTATTTTAAAATTTTAAGGATTGACCATGCAGTTTTAGAAATTACACATCAAGTCCTCAAACTTTAAAATGAAATTAAGGTCTTAAATGTAATTTTAATTTTTTTTTTGGAAAATTGTAAATATTAATTCTTTTAATGTTGATCAAATATTCAAAATTAATTAAAATCGTTTTTAAACCATATTTTGAATTTTTGATCAGATTAAAATTTGACTTTACTTTATAAAATTATAATTTTGACCTTATACAAATTTTATCTTCAATTAGAGCGTGACTTCAAATTGAGAGATAAAATAAATTTTGAAAAATCCACTTTTGAATAATATTAATTGGTTAATTGGATTCATTGATTAATTTTATTGTTAAAAAATTAAGTAATTAATTAGATTAATTATTTAATTCTGTCTAGTCCGTTTCAAAGTGTCTAAAAAGTTTAAACTTACACTGTCAAAGCTGCAAATTTAGAAATTAATATATTTTTTTAATATTAGATATTAAAATGGATGTCTAGTGGATGATTATGGACTTGACCCATGTGATTGGTTGTATAGTTAATTATTCGTTGATTGTTAGTTGGGCCTGTGTGCCTACTATTTAATTAAATGGGCATGCGAGCCTATTATTTATTTAATTAGATTTTCGAGCCATTTAATTTTTTTGGGCCTGCGTGTCCATTAATCTGGGCCTGCGTGCCAACTAGTATAAGATACATGTTGCATTTAGCATTTGATGAACGAATGCAACGTCTCTTAAGAATTGACCAACTAATCTTCTTTTTGGCTCAGGAAGATTAGATAGATAAAGTCCATAATCATCCACAGTTATTATTATATATGATTGATTGCATGTTGGATGTTAGTTAATATACATAAATATGATGAGACAAACTTATTTTTATCAAAAATATTAAATTTGTATTAATTGGTTAATACAACGTGCTTTCCATTGTTATAGTAAAAAACCAGAGTCCATTATCGATGTCAGTTTGTTGAGTCACTCAAGGCTGCTCGCTCATATATATGTTTATCACTATGAAACATTTGATGTTTCTGAACAATGGGTCGAATTTAACTAAAATTTTATTTTTTGTTGAGTCGCTCAAAGAAATAGAATTTTAGAGGCACAGTCAAGTAAACACATAAGATGTGTGCGACAATAAGTTGTCTACTTGATAATTTAGGAGTCACATAGAGATGTGATTAATAGAAGTATCTACCTGGATGTTTTATTAAGATTTGTTGAGTCACTCAAGGTTCTAATAAAACAAAATGGATCCTAGCCCACTAAGAATCTGACCGGTTCTATTGATTAATGTTTGAGGGTCATTAATTCAATTTAAATAGTGGGAGTATAATTAATTTAATATAAGACCATGTTAAATTAATTTTATGCATTTAATTAATTGTTTTATCTTATTATTTAATTGTTGAATCATGAGTAACCAAATGTGTTTGAGAGGCATATTGGATGCCAACAAACATATCAAACCAAAATTTTAGACTGACACCGCAATCTGAGAATTGTTCTTAAGCATGAAAAAGAAAAATTGGATATGTCAATAAGCAGCCAATGCCGGAAGCTCCTACTGAGGAGGCTACGCCGGAGAACGTGCAGACTTACAAAAACACAGTGATAATAGTAACACTGCAACTTGTGATGCTTGCAGTATGTCACTTGAGTTAGAAAAGCAGCACGAGGGTATGGATGTCTATACCAAAATATATTATTTCAATGAGTTGAATGATGTACAGTCACGGACTGAACAGTATGAGACATCCAAAAAGTTATGAAGATGTATGATGGTAAAAAGATCTTCAGTTAGTGCTCATGTATTGAAGATGATTGATTATATTGAAAAATTAAATTAATTAATTTTTACCATGGACCACGAGCTAAGTGTTGACTTAGTTATGCAGTCTCCACCTAATAACTTTTCCCAGTTCATTATGAACTTCAACACGAATAAGATTCAGTGTACCTTACTCGAGCTACTAAAAATGCTAAAAACTGTTAAGCCCAAGGGAATGGATAAATTTTGGCCATTGATACCTCTGAGAGCATTAAGAAGAAATCTAAATGGACCTTTTAGAAAGGATCCAAGAAGGCCAAATATGTTAGAAAACAGTTAAGCAAAGACAAATCTAAGTCTGATGATCCGTGTTTTCACTGTGAAAATAAAAGGACATTAGAAGAGGAATTGCAAGGCATAAAAGGATAAAACTATCAACTCAAATCTTTGGCATTGCAGACTTGGTTATATAAATGAAAAGTCATCACCAAGTTACATAAAGATGAATACTTAGATTCAAATGATTATGAATCATTTAATAATTGTGAATCATGCCCGTTGGACAAAATGACCTAGACTCCTTTTCTGGAAAGGGAGTTAGAATTGCAGACATTTTGAGTCTTGTACATACTGATGTATATAGACAAATGTTTAAAGATGCTAAAGGTGACTTTTCTTACTTCATCATATTTACAGATGACCATTCTAGATATGGTTTTATATGTTTGATGGAATTCAAAAGTGAAGCCCTTGAAAAGTTTAAAGAATTCAAGCAAGAAGTAGAAAGGCAAACCGGGAAAAATATTCTAACACTTAGATCTGATCGAGGTGGAGAATATTTGAAGGGTGAGTTTTTAGACTATCTAAAAGAGAATGAGATTCTCTCGCAGTGGACTCTACCTTATACATCAATACAAAATAGTGTATCTGAAAGACGAAATCGGACCTTATTTGATATGGTGCGATCAATGGTGAGTCACGCAGTTCTTCTAAAATTGTTTTGGAGATATGCATTTAACACTGCATGTTATACACTAAATCGTGTTCTATCTAAATCGGTCAATAAAACTCCATACGAGTTAGAGAAATGGAAAAAGACCCGATCTTTCATATAAGAAAGTTTAGGGATGTGATGCTTATGTGAAGCGCGTTGAATCGGATAAGCTAGGAGCTAAATCTGATGAATGTTTATTTGTGGAGTATCCAGACTAAACAGTAGGATACTATTTCTACAATCCTATCGAGATGAAGGTCATCATATCGAGACTTGCTCTATTCTTAGTGAAGACAGTTGGAGCAATGTAGATCTTGAAGAGGTTCAAGAAACCACAAATAAAATTGACCAATTAGATGTTCCAACAGCTGAGCTTGCATTCGATGAAGCACAGATTGGGAAAGTGAGAATCATCAGTTTCCAATGACACACCAGCTCCGCGTAAGTCGAGTGGAGTTATTCATTTTCTCCTGAGATACGATCTCCTGATTACTAGTAATGTATTACTAATCAAGAAAGATGAACCTACTACTTATGCAGAATCGAAGTCAAGTGTTGACTCAAAGAGATGGTAGGAAGCCATGGAATCTGAGATGAACTCTATGTACGAAAACAAGATTTGGACCTTGGTTGACCCGCCTGGAGGGGTAAAACCTATAGGCTGTAAATTGGTTTACAAGAAAAAGGTCGATATGGATGGTAATGTTTATACTTATAAGGCAAGATTGGTTGCGAAGGGTTACAAGTAAATACAAGAGATTGACTTTGATGAAACCTTTTTCACTAGTAGCCTTGTTTAAGTTAATTCAAATTCAGCTTGCGATAGTAGCGTACCATAACTTAGAGGTGTCAAGATGGGCGGGCCGACCGAACCCACATCGGTCCACCCGCTTCGACCCAGAACCCCGGGCCGACTCGTGAACTGGGCGGGCCGAGTGGGAAAAAAGTTATGTATCCAAACCTGTTTGAAAACAAAATATTACTTACTAACTTTTACTTATGTTTAAGCTTTAGACAGACATGTTCCAAGTATTGACACCAAATGCATAAAATACCATGAAGATGGTCCTCCAAAGATCCGAGTGGCATGTGTTGATAAACCAGAAGTCTCTGATCTCCATCAGCACAGTAGCCAATTAAATTAACAAGGTTGGTGTGGTGCAGTAGACTCAACATCAACACTTCAACAAGAAATTCATGGTTACCCTGCAGTCCACTCCGATCAGAGTTGCTTGATCGCAACAACCTGCAACATATGAAAAAGTCCATACTCCTGTATCAACTTTGAGCTAACGGCATACGTCAAATGCACTGTGCTTGATTGGTCAATAAGATTGAATCTGACCTCAATTAGAAACGTAATTAATTTATGAATAAAGTTCAAGCAGACCAGACTAATCACCGGCTGGGTTGGTTGTGTTAGTGAAAATCGATTTCCAGAGGATTCATTCGTAAATGCACATACCTGATTGGAGCTCTCCAGTAGCCCTTTGTAAACTCTACCAAAACCTCCCTCCCCTATCCTACGAAAATTTCTAGTAGCATCTGCCAATTCGCAAAATGCGAAAGTCTTAGCCGCAATTTGATTGGATACTCCATCTTTAGTAGCATCCTTCAAGTTATCTTAAGACAAAAGACAGTTGGTGAATGGAGAGAAAATACAGAAGAATATGATTGAAAGCAAGCAAGAAATGTAATTTCACATGTCAAGAGTGTTGAAGCCTTTTCATTTCATGAACAAAGCAATTGGATAAATAGAACTCGCCGTCCAGTTCAATCTGTTGATCCAAGAAATATTCTGGGGGTGGACAACACTTCAACAAAAAACTTTTTCTTCTTATCAAATATCTTAACTCTGTAGTCACTCCACAACTTCATCTCTTGTGGCAAGTCAATCAAAGTTTAAATTAAATTAGAACAAACGACCCGAAAATAATTTTTTTAATTTCAAATTGGATTTAATAGATAGATCAGCTAGTGGGAGCCTTAAAACACAATGAGAGAGAGAGAGAGGGAGAGAGAGGGAGATTAAAGGCAAATAAAATTTAAAATAAGAGTAAAAAATTGAACAGCCTCGCATCAATTTTCAAACTTTAACTAGCTCATATGTACTTGACATAATATAAAGAGCATAAACCCTTAAAAAAATTCAATTAATTAAGCAAGTTCGAAAATGTCTACATAACAAGACATTATTTACATAATGCCCTTTTCTGAGCTCGTAGATGTTTCAATTCACAGTAATAAACTTATAAATGATGAATTGCGTTATGATAAAAACGCTCTGGCTGAAGAACGAAACAAAATTTGTTTCTAATCTCACAACTAAGCAAAAGAACGCTTATGAAACAATAATGCAACCCGTATGAGATTTCCAATAATTCAATTGTTAAATAATTGTCCAACTTCAGTTAATTAATTATCAGTATTCTAAAACAGTGTAAATAGTACCGGTGGTTCAGCTTCCCAATGTTTTGAATTTTCTATAATACTCGGTAAAAATGAATCAAATTATGAATTGACATTTCTAATTACAAAATACACATCTTCCAGAACAAGATAAATTCACTTCAATTATTAGTAATAACAAATTTGAATAATGCATTAATTAATCAATATAAGATTTAGAGTATGTAAATATTATTAATTGTCTACAAATAAAAAAACAATAAATTTGTATAATCAATAAAATGAATTCAAGTAATTTGACAAAAACAAAAAGTTTATAAACAAATTTAGATCATTCAAATGTACGTGTTTATTAAATTTAGATCATTCAAACTACATAACATTTAAATACAAGGGCTTTCTAATAAAGTATTTATTTTATTTTATAAGATATTTCTAACTTATAAATCCAGTCAAACATGGTCTTTGAAGTTTTACTTGTTGTTTCCTCCGATTTCCCATTGAGACAAAGTGTTCTAAAACATTCTAACTTCAAGCATACGTCACTGGTGATGAAATTACATGGGATAATCCCCCATTACTAGCTATGGGGGCACGTTTCATCGTAATCCCCTAATCACCAATAATTAGGCTACGTTCAAACGCCAAAGTAAAGCATCCCAGATTCCCAATAATTTGTGGGAAAAATTACAAAAGGGCCCCCCAATGTATTGGAAATGTAGCAAATACATTCTCAACCTATTATTTTGACAGTTTCAGTCCCTAACCCTTTATTTTTTTAGCACTTGAATCCCTAATGGACAATTCTGCCCTTATCTTTTGTTAAAAACTCATTTTTTTTAATTAAAAAGATGATTTTACTCTTATTTTTAATTAAAAAATAAATAAAAATAAAAAGGTAGAGTTATTCATTGTGAGCAAGCTATCGTGGAAACTGGAAAGCTTGATGGTTTTTCTCCCTCTTCGTTATTCTTTATGTAATTAAACATAAGAATAAAGTTGTATTTCAACAAAAAATTGAGTTTTATTTTTTAATAAATAAAACAACGATAAAACCATTAATTAGGAATCACATGCTAAATACGTGAAAGGTTAGGAGTGATGCTATTAGAATGTTAGGTTGATAGCCTACCTGCTACATCCCTATGATCTCCATTTACCGTAGTCAAATTGGATGTGTTGATGCTTCTCTTACCTAATACCGAATTACAAGATGAGAGTTAAATTTATCAAGTTTGCAAGAAATTTCAAATTAGTCATTAAAATATTTTTCGTATTCATTTTTCACTGAAGTTTTTATACCGGTTTTACAAATAGTTACTTAAAAAAATTAATGTATAATTTGAAATGTCCTCTTTAACGCTCTAGTGGACTAAATGGACGCTCAAGTGGACTAAATGGATTAGATTCATTATCGAGACTTGCATTTCATGTTTTTATCTTACTATTTATTGTAAGTTAATGTTACAGTTATGGTAATAGAGTATCTCCAACAAGTTCTTTAAACATATGATACTCTTTAATTTAAAGAGTCAACTCTTAAATTTATGTTCCAATGGACTCTCCAAGTTAATATTTTAATTTAGAATCCACTCTCTATTATTAAATGTATTGAAACAATTTCAATTTTTAATGCTTGATATATTGACTTTAATTAAATAATATATACAAATTAAGATATGAAAAAAATAGAAGAGGTGAAAAGATATTAAATGTTTCTTGGAATAAGTGAAGTGAAGAGCTTGGATAAAGAGGACGTTGGAATGTTTAAAAAAAATTGCTCTTTAAATTTTATAGATGCTCTTTAAAATGCTAAAGATGCTCTTTAAATATAGTTAAGCTGTTGTAGATGCTTTTTAAATATATTTGGAATTTTTCTGTAATGATTGTTGTATTAATTGTGTTAATTGAGTTTAACCAAGTCGATTAAAATCTTTTAGTCCAATGTGGCACGTGAGATTTTAAGTTAAATTTTTTTAATCGAATGATCATTTGTGATGCTTAATAGAATAAGAAAATAATTTAATGACAAATTTAAAATTTTCTTACAAACTTTAGCGACTATCGGTGAAATTAACTTATAAGGTTTTAAAGTTTATATTTATGTTTTTTTAAATCTATACTACGTGAAAATCCAACTTTTTCAAAGGAGTGAGCGGACTGCTGCCATTACCGACAAGCAAGGGAGGAAGGGAAAGCCGCCGGTGGGAGAGGTAAAGTGGGAAGGGCGTGCTTGGCAGGGATAAAAACTAACTTTCATATGATTTTATTTTATTTTATTTTTGCTATTTTTTTTGCTAATTTTTATATTTTCGATTTATTTTAATTAAAAACAAGAGCATAACTGTCATCTTTCCAGAAGAAAATTAATGTCAAATGTCTAGGTACCAAAATGCTACAAAACATAAAATGGATAACGACTCTGTCAAAAAAAAAGGATGGAGATGGAAATTGCAACTTAATCAATAGTCTGGGACTTGTGGTGCAATGTTTCCTAATTACTGTCGTGGACCATTCCCATTTGATGACATTTATCACGTTATTCTTGCTTCAATCGTCACTGATCACGGCTTCCCAGCATCTGCTCACACAGAGTCTCCGTTAATCACTGAAGAATATATATATATATATATATACACATTTACATGTGTTGATCATCAATATTTGGATTTCATCACGATTAGCAATGGCCACCCCGTAAGTTCTCCATCGCCACTCTGAAATGATTTCTTCTCTCGTGCTTGATTTTTTTGGGGGAATTATTTTGTACTAATTTTATTCCTATCGTGTTAATTTTTATTTGTTGCAACTGTATCTTATTAATTAATTAGTGTAAAACTTCAAACATGGCGTCTGATTTGGACAGAGGGAATACACGGGCGTTGATAAGTTTTTATGTAATAGAAATTGTGAATTTACAACGTATATGATGTTTATTAATAGTGATGATTTGAAATTACAGAAGCGTGCAAGAGGTTCTTCCTCCATCGTTGGATTCTACATCTGAGCCACCGCCTCTCTTTGATGGAACCACCAGGTACTCCTATTTATAAAAACTGTTCTTTGATAAACATAAATCCGATCTGTACATGAGAGGGTTGAGATGGCGTGCTCAAGACTAGATTCAACTAAATATACGTGTTTCTAACAGCCTAATAGCTTGAGCTTTTAGACAAAAACAATCAACATTTTGAATAAAAATTGCTTGTAATTATTATTGTTATGGACAATGAAGTTTAATTTTATAATACCATCCCTTAACAAATTGGGATTGGATTTTGTTTTTGAAGGTTGTATATCAATTACCAGTGCCCATTTGCCCAGCGATCGTGGATTGTCAGGAATTATAAGGTTTGCAATTATGTTATCTTTCACTGTGCTTATTTACTTTTGTTTTGTAACATGTGTGTGTGTGTGTGTGTGTGACAGTGGTTACTAATCTTAATGTTAATTATTTGAAATATTTATCCATCATAGTGTTCCTATTGGCGTGGTTTGTGATGCTTATAACATAAAGTAGTATAAACTTAAGCTTAATTCAAAGAATCAGGAATGTTAGATTGTCGCTTCTCACTGGCCTCTCTAACTTGTAAAATATTAAAAAATGTATAACTTATAATGTGTTTGTCATTGTGGGATTTTAAGGTCGTTGTATGAGTGCTTAAACTTATGAAATGTATCAAAACAAATGAGACATAATCAGTATGATACGCGAAACTCATTCAAAATGCAAATGTTTTCCTGCTTCGATTTTTGCTCATCTGCTGCGTGGAATGCGTTGAATGTTGACTGAATTGTTTCTTTTGAACATTCTGATGTGTAGGGTTTGCACGACAAGATCAAACTGGTCCCCATTGACCTCCAAAACAGACCCGCCTGGTACAAGGAGAAAGTATATCCTGAAAATAAGGTAGTCATTCTTGGATTTACAGGGCCTCGTGTCTTGACTCAGTATTTTATTTGACTCCTTGTAAGAAGAAGTGCTTTAGGTATGGCATAAAAAATTAAAAATTTGATTAGTCCTCACCGTATATTCCACCTAACACTTCGGAAGCTTCCTTTTGGATGCTTCATCCTCTGACTGATGGATTTATTACCCCAAGGCATGGTTGATGGGAATCAATGAATGACAGAAACAGCTAGCTTTCCTTGCTAGATTGAAAGGATTTGAACTACTTTCCAAGAGCAATCGGCATATTTACATGGTAGAGAAAACACTCCACCTTGCTAATGTATCTTATTTACTGTTATATAGGTTCCATCACTGGAGCACAATGGAAAAGTCATTGGAGAGAGCCTGGATGTGATTAAATATCTGGATAGTAACTTTGAAGGACCGGCTCTCTGGCCTGATGTAAGATGCCAATCTGATGCGCTCTAGATAAACTTTTCTACCTCTCCCCCTCCCTTCCATGCATCTCTGAAAATAAGGGAAACAACGCATAATGCGAGATTTCTACAGGATCCTGACAAACAAAAGTTCGCTGAAGAGCTGCTAGCCTACAGCGACACATTCTTAAAAAATGTGTACGGGTCGTTCAAAGGAGACACAATAAAAGTAGCTGGTGAGCTAATATACTTTTTGCAAGCTCATTTCATGGCTGTACATGGCGAAGTCCTTGACTTGTAAAAAATCTGGTCATGACTGAAACAGGTGCCGAATTTGATTATCTGGAAACAGCTCTCCAGAAATTCGATGATGGGCCATTCTTCCTAGGCCAGTTCAGTCTGGTAAGTGAGTCTTCTTTGCCAAGGTGCCCCTTTCCTTTCCCGTCAGCTCGGTGAAATAAAGTATATGCACTCTTAAGAATTTAATCTCTATCTGGTCTGGATATGATTGAAATTCAGGCCTTGCTTTAACGAATACAGCAGATTTTAGTGTGCATGTACTATATATTCTTTATCCGATTGGTTTATGCTGTCTTGTTGTATTCAGGTGGATGCTGCTTATGCTCCATTTGTTGAAAGGTTTCAAATCTCTTTACATGAATTGTCGAAGTATGATATTACATCAGGCAGGCCCAAACTAGCAGCATGGATCGAGGTACTCTTGTGATAATCTTATTGATAATGGGGATAAATTGATTGAGAATTGATTTCATTATTGCTTGAGCATATTTGATTATGCACTGGAATCTGCTGCTTTGCTTGCTAGAGAAGGTTTAGCTTGTTATTTTGGGGATCGGAGTTGGATGAGTTTGTTGTTGAAGGGAATATCTAGATGGACCTTAGCACCTATAAGACTACGTGTTTTCCATTGATGCATACGTTATGACTAAACAAAGTGGTATATAAACTGGACTCAAATGAAATTCAACCCCAGAATAAAGAAAAATGAAAAGAACATAACATTACCAGCGGTTTGATGAGTCTTTGCTCCTTCTGGTCCTAGTGTTGGCGAGGTATTGAATGGATGGCTGAGGATTATAATTGTTTGCTTCTTAAGAGTAATAAATGAAAAACTTATACAATAGTGAGTGAAGCCATTATTAAGTTCCATGAACTGTCATTGTCGAAACTGACGATGTTTGTTTTTGCCGTTCCTTTCTGTACTTTATCTTAAAGTTTGACGTTTTACTCTATTCGGGTCTTGATCACGGTTGTTAATCTTTATTTATGCACCTAGAAAATGAAAATGGTGGTGTCTTTTTTGATTGTGCATTTTATATCACTCCTATATGTTGAGTACTGGATCTTGAGATGCAATTTTATTCTCGCAAATATCCTCGTGCAGGAGCTGAATAACCTTGATGCTTACAAGCCAACAAAGTGTGATCCTAAGCTTCTTGTTGAGATATATAAAAGCCGCTTTTTGGTAGTTTCTCTTGCTCCTTAGCAACAACTTTTAATCGTTCTGTTTCCTTAGAGAATGGAAATTAACGTGCTTTAATTCCACATGTTGTCGTTTCCAGGCCTAAACCTAAGTTGTGATGTTGATGAAGCTGCTGCAAACAGGTGTTTTTATGTCACGCTAGCTATGTTCGATACATTGTAGTAGACTAGATTGCATGTACTATGCTTGACATGTAATAATAATAATGTGTATTTTGTTGAAAAATACAATAACGTCATCGAGGAGCTTCTCTCTCTCTCTCTCTCTCTCTCTATATATATATATATATGTGTGTGTGTGTGTGTGTGTGTGTATGTCTTATGGGGTGTTAGCGAATGGTTTTGACTTTATTGGTCTTTGAATATCCGTTCTTTCTCCTCTTCTTGTCCCCTTACTTTGTATTGTGGAACGAGTGCAAACATTGTTTTATAATTTTCAAATCTGGTTGTGAGAAAGAATTACTGTGTATATTTCAAGGTTCAACAGCAGAGCCATTTGGCAACTGGTTTCAAATTTATTGAGAATAATACTTGGTTTGTTGTATGTTTCAAGAATTCAAGGTTCAATGGAACAATTTCCATTCAGGCGGCACTAGAAACAAAACCCATACAACCGTTCTCAGTAATTACATATTTTAATTTATTTTCTGTTTTAAGTAGGTTGGGTGATAGCTCGGCCATAACATTTTTACGTTTAAGGTTGTGTGACAGATCGGCCATGACGATGGTGTCCATTTTCATACAGATTTTGTCAATTTATTTATTTGGATTGAACACGTTTTGAATTAGATGAATCTTGAAAAATAATAAGAGAAGTTGGTGTTTTCACAATTGTAGTTGTAATTCTGGAGAATTTATGTCGACCTTCTATTTGTACTCTTATTTTTTATCAATAAAACAGGACTGGAGAATTCAAATCTCCCAATTGAATTACAATAATTAAACAAATACTTAGAAGTCCTACCTAAGCGTTGATGTGTGCTAGAAAAAAGAAAAAAAAAGGCAACGTTCTGCAATAGTAGGTGATAATAAAAAAAATTAATTAAAGGTTGGTAATCCAAAATGAATTCACCATGCATTGAGCACATTATATATTAAAATTTCAATTATTGTTATTAAATAATGTTCATAATCCAAATATAAGAAATGATGGTAATAAAATAATAAGAGGTAGTCCCTAACCTTTGCTCTCAGGTAAATGGTTCTTAATGTTTGTTTTTTCGCACAAAAATCTCCAACTCATGTATTTTGATGTGTAATTGATTCTTATTTGATAAAAAAGACAAATATGTCCTTAGTTTCAATTAGAGAAAATTGTAATTAAATTCTTAACCTTTACAAAAAGTATAAATAAGTCCGACAATTTCATTATGGGAAACTGGCACAAATGGCACCTAACCTTTGTCTTTAGTGTAGAAATGGTCCCTAATCTTTATTTTTAACACAATAGTCCTTAACTTATGTGTTTTAGTGCGCATTTGGTCCTTATTTGATAAAGAGACAAAAATACCCATAATTTTAATTAAAGAAAATTGTAATTGGATTTTTAACATTTGCAAAATGTGCAAATAAGTTCGATATATTTATTAAATAATATTTAATTTAGCACATTAAATATATCACTATAGTCGTGTCAATTAAATTTTTCATAAGAGAAAAATGTAAAATTATTGCACTTTATATATATGTAATTGTTATGTGATGCGAAAAATTTCAATAAAAATTAAGTTAAATAAATAACAAAATAGTGTATATAATTTTATGACATTGAACCAATGTTATTATGTTTTAACATAAAAATACTAACAAAAATTAATTTACACATTATGTATTCTTTATATTTGAACGATAACAAAACGATAAATTAAAATATGAATAATACAATTTGAGCTCTAACATTTGTTGTTAAGAAACGAATAGTTCAATTAAATAAAAATATTTGAGCATCAAATTTATGAAAAAATTATTTTATTTTATATTGTGACGATAAAATTAAAGTTTAAATTTTAAATAATATGATTATTTAATAAAAAAAAATAATTTTAATTAACACGTTTGTTAATAATTATGAGCTTAAATTTTTGTTATTTTATAATAGTTCGTAGAATATACAAAATAATTTATTATATTATCAATTTTGTCAGTTTTTTTTAATTTTTTATAAAAAATAAAAGCATCGGACCGATTTGCACCTTTTGCAAAGGTTAGGAATTCAATTAAAAAAATTCATTATTTAAAATAAGGGCATATTTATCATTTTTAATCAAATAAGGACCAATTGTGCACCAAAAAACATAGATTAGGGACTTCTATGCTAAAAAATAAAGGTTACGGACCATTTCCACATTGAGGACAAATGTTAGAAACCATTTGCGCCAATTTCTCTTTTATTATTTATAAAAAAAGTAAAGGAAACTAACAAGTTGTTTTGTTCTATTTTAAGTAACATTTTATTGATAAAATTGATAATATACTAAATTGTTTTGTATATTTTACGAACTATTATAAAATAACTAAAATTTAAGCTAATGATTATGAACATGTTAAATAAATTATTTTTAATTAAGTAATTATATTATTTAAAATTTTATTTCATGGCTACACATAAAAAAAAATAACTTTGTCACAAATTTGATGCTCAAATATTTTTATTTAACTAAGCAATTCGTTTATTAAATACAAATATTAGAGATCAAACTATATTCTTCATATTTTAATTTATTATTTTATTATCGTTCAAAAATAAAGAACACATAATGTGTAAATTAATTTTTATTAGTATTTTATGTTTTAAAAAGAAACATAATAAAATTGATTCAATGTCATAAAATTATATACGGCATTTTATTATTTATTTAACTTAATTTTTTTTCAAATTTTTTATATCACATAGCAATTATATATACTTAAATCACAATAATTTTATATTTTTCTCTTATGAAAAATTTAATTAACAGACTATAATGATATATTTACTATACTAAATTAAATATTGTTCAATAAATGTACAGGACCCATTTGTACTTATTGCAAATGTTAATAATACAATTAAAATTTTCTCTATTTAAAAATAAGGACATATTTGTCTTTTTTATCAAATAAAGACCAATAGTGCACCAAAATACATAGGTTAGAGACTTTTGTGTCAAAAAACAAACATTATGAACTATTTTCACACTAAAGGCAAAAGTGAGGGACCATTTGCACAATTTCCCATAAAAATAACTAGTAAGATCATATATAAATTTTCTTACTATTTTGATATATTTTTAAACAAAATTAAGATTGTTAGTGGGAGTAATTTTGACATATTAAAAACACTAATGGCCCTCGAAAAAGAGTTCTCAGATTTATTGTTTTTAGCGGGGAAATTCACTATTTGTTGGAAGCTCTTGCAAATTCATGGGATGGTGAAATATTAATTGGTAGTAAGAACCAATACGTTTCTGCTTAATATTCCAAAGGGATTGTTACGAGGGTGGTGTGTACAAGGCCTGGGGACAAGTTCACCAACATATAGCTTACAGCATGCAATCAAACATACATAAAGTTGAGTCAAAAGTTCTCTTTTACAAAAAAGCAGCATCTCTTTAGAATTTTCTACAGAATTTTGCAAAGCTTATCAAATTCAAAATAAATATCCAACCCCATCATTATGCACTGTCATGTTCTGTCGTTTAGTTATACAATCATGAATAGATGAATAGCCACCAATACATGCTAACTGTACAAAACCAGGCATCATGAAACAGCCCAAATATGCTAGAACTTGGAATTGGAAATATCATATGCCTATTGACGAACCCACACAAAATATCATATTGCCTATTGACAAACCCACACACAACATAAATAGCCTATACATTTTAATTCAGTAGATTGTATTTTCCACAACACGCACGAGGTCGAGAAGTTCCACATTTTGACAAGCCTAAGAAGTTTGACAATAACAAAGATACTATGTCCACAGCATCTAATCAGTATGTGACTAACATGACTCCTTGAAAGTAGTAGCATTCAATGCTTACCTCATAGTAATCTTTTGGTACGTTCTCTTTGAAATCCGGTACCATCACTTTGTCTCTTGTCGCCATCTCGTTTTGTTCGAGGTGGAGTAGAAGGTGCCCAGTGCGAATCCTGGATTGGCTGCATTTCAGGATCGAATTTCTGTGAAGCAAGATAAGTCAAAGCTGTGACAACATCTGCAATCGCTGGTCGCATGTTAGGTAGATCCTGAACACACATCGCTGCAATAGAAAGTGCTTGGAACAGACCCCTCGCTGGATACTGCCCTTGGAGAATTGGATCAGCAATCTGTGAGAATTTCCTCTTATCCTTGAACAATGGCCTTGCCTGGTACACCACCAACCAAATCAGATTTCGGAGAACCAAAAGAATCTTAACCACACAGAGTTCTGCTCATTTTCTTTTTCTTTAATTGGGGTATGGTGTGGAGATGGGAAGTGGCGGAGGGTGTGAGGTCAAATTTGTCTTTTCACGCCAACTTAACGAAAATTTTGGACAAAAACTGTCATCAGGGACAACAGGCGCTAATATATTGAAGGTTGGGGGCAGTAATATCAAGAAACAAAGGTTTGAGGGTAGGAGTGCAAAAGAGGGTTAATGTTGGACAATGGGGCCACAATTTAGCCTTAAATATACTGTCCAAAGTTAATAGTGTTATATCACAAGGCTATAGCCACGTTACAAGAATAAACAATATGTTTGCCAAGCTTTTAAGCAACTTTAATCATCTTGTTAGTATGTCAATCAAATTCATGATTAGATATTTTCCCATTTCCGACACTGATTTGATATCTAGATCGTTATTAAGTTTCCATTATAAAACACCGAGCATCTTCAGTAATACTCTACAGTATGCTAACATAAAGTTGCAGCATATACCACGAGAAAGACCATAACAAAATCATTTCAACAAAAAATATTAACAATTTCAGCTAAAACGAAAATATACCACGAGGAGTGGAAAGGAATCTCACCCATGCTACCAGATTCTGCTCTCCGCCAGTTTTTGAAGTGTCAATGGCTTTCTTGCCCGAAATAATCTCGAGAAGAACAACCCCAAAGCTATAGACGTCTGATTTCAGAGTCAGCTGTCCAGTCATTGCATACTCCGGTGCGCAATACCCATAGGTGCCCATAACCCTTGTGGAAACATGAGTATTATCCCCAACTGGCCCAAGTTTTGCCAACCCAAAATCAGATAGCTTTGGATGGTAGTTCTCACCAAGCAAAATATTCGAGCATTTCAAGTCGCGATAGATAACGGGAGGGCTAGCTTTATCGTGTAAATACTCCAACCCTTTTGCCGCTCCAGCAGCAATTTTCATTCTCGTGTTCCAATCAAGTTGTTTCTTACCAGGTATAGGATCTGCATAACAAGCATTATAAGTTTAACCATCTGGAGCAATTGTAATATGGCAAAATATGAGCATGTTTGTCAAGGCTTAAAAAGCTTATACCTCTGCATAACAAGCATTATAAGTTTAACCATCTGGAGCAATTGTAATATGGCAAAATATGAGCATGTTTGTCAAGGCTTAAATAGCTTACTTCTAAGTTAATAAGTAAGTTCCAAAATTAACAATTTCGTTATTGGTTAAAGTAGGAAATGAGTTACTTATTTGACGTAAGGTAAAGAGTTACTTCCAAAAGGAAGAAAAAAACATTTTTTTTACATAGAAGTAGGAAAAAAGTTATGTCTCCAAACCTGTTTGAAAACAAAATATTACTTATTAACTTTTACTTATGTTTAAGCTTTAGCCAGACATGTTCCAAGTATTGACACCAAATGCATAAAATACCATGAAGATGGTCCTCCAAAGATCCGAGTGGCATGTATTGATAAACCAGAAGTCTCTGATCTCCATCAGCACAGTAGCCAATTAAATTAACAAGGTTGGTGTGGTGCAGTAGACTCAACATCAACACTTCAACAAGAAATTCATGGTTACCCTGCAGTCCACTCCGATCGAGTTGCTTGATCGCAACAACCTGCAACATACGAAAAAGTCCATACTCCTGTATCAACTTTGAGGTTAACAGCATACGTCAAATGCACTATGCTTGATTGGTCAATAAGATTGAATCTGACCTCAATTAGAAACGTAATTAATTTATGAATAAAGTTCAAGCAGACCAGACTAATCACCGGCTGGGTTGGTTGTGTTAGTGAAAATAGATTTCCTGAGGATTCATTCGTAAATGCACATACCTGATTGGAGCTCTCCAGTCGCCCTTTGTAAACTCTACCAAAACCTCCCTCCCCTATAAGACACTCCCTACGAAAATTTCTAGTAGCAGCTGCCAATTCGCAAAATGCAAAAGTCTTAGCCGCAATTTGATTGGATCCTCCATCTTTAGTAGCATCCTTCAAGTTATCTTAAGACAAAAGACAGTTGGTGAATGGAGAGAAAATACAGAAGAATATGATTGAAAGCAAGCAAGAAATGTAATTTCACGTGTCAAGAGTGTTGAAGCCTTTTCATTTCATGAACAAAGCAATTGGATAAATAGAACTCGCGTACTTTCAACACCAATGATTCTCTATGTAATGCTTTTTGATACCAATGAGAGCATGTTTGGCTAAGCTTAAAAAGTACACTTATAAGTAATTAAGTTTTAAAATATATAATTTTTTTTAATTCCACGGTTCAGTCGAGTTTGAGAGTGGCATTCCCCAGTTCAATCTGTTGATCCAAGAAATATTCTGGGGGCGGACAACACTGCAACAAAAAACTTGAAATTCTCATCAAATATCTTAACCCTGTAGTCACTCCACAACTTCGTCTCTTGTGGCAAGTCAATCTAAGTTTAAAAATTAAATTAGAACAAACGACCCGAAAACAATTTTTTCAATTTCAAATTGGATTTAATAGATAGATCAACTAGTGGGAGCCTTAAAACACAAGAGAGAGAGAGAGAGAGAGAGAGAGAGAGAGAGAGAGAGAGAGAGAGAGAGAGAGAGAGAGAGAGAGAGATTAAAGGCAAATAAAATTTAAAATAAGAGTAAAAAATTGAACAGCCTCGCATCAATTTTCAAGCTTCAACTAGCTCATATGTACTTGACATAATATAAAGAACATAAAACCCCAAAAAAATTCAATTAATTAAGCAAGTTCGAAAATGTCAACAAAACAAGACATTTTTACACATGAAAACTCTAAAATATAATTGAAATATCCATATAAATACGAGAAACGAGTATGATACTGTAATTGGGTAATTTGAAAAAATAAAATTTACCTGTATTGGGTTGGATTTGATCCAGTATTTCTTTCTTCTTCCTCTTATTCTTTGATGCCTGGTTTGATGGACGTGAACATAGAAACCATCCCATCTAATTTATCTGTACACAGTTCACACACGCACACAGAATCTTTTGCTTTAGGTTTCTGAAACTGTAGTGTGTGTGATGTTAATGGGGACTGGGGAGAGTGGCAGAAAGGGGTTTATTCTTCAGTATATCTGTACATTTTTTATATGGGACAATCACAGTAGGATACCCAACCTATTGGAAAATGCAGCGTGTAACTTGGGATGGCAACGGGCGGGCGGGCGGGCGGGCGGCTTCTATCCCCATTTTCAGCCTTGTAATCCCATTTTAAAGTAATTTCTTTTTAAAAAATTATTTATATAAATAATTAAATCGGAGTAGGGAGAGCAACATGTTCTCCATTCCCGCCTTGTCCCTAATTAAGGCAAAATTGCCACCATGCCCCTGCCTCAAGGAATCTTTGCTATATTGGGGTTGAGTGTCGTGGGGATCGAGTTGGACGGATATTTTTGTCATCTCTAAATTAAATATTTTAATTTTTTTTTTTTAGGAAATGGCTATATTTATGCTACAATTTTTATTTATCACATTATATTTTAATTACATCTAAAGTCTTCAATCGTTGTTCACTATAGAATTTATGTTTCTAATTTTTTTTGTTGAATTCTTATCTTCACTAATTAGCATATATCATCTTAACGGTGATTTTTGTAAAAATATTCTTTTTAAATACTTTGAAATGAAGAAAAATTATTTTGTTGTACTTTAGTATTTATTATTATTATTTTTAAATATGATGAGTAAATAAGTCATTTTACGTCCTTTCAATAGACTTTTTGAACGAAAACTGTTATTAGAGACAATGTACGCTAATCAATGAAAAGTTGTGATTAAGAATACGATAGAAAAAGTTGAAGACAAAAGTATTGCAATGAGAAAAAATTGAGAACCGTAAGTGCAATTATTTAAAACGATATTTTAATCCTTATCTTCAATTAAATAAAAAAAAGGAAAAAAATAGAAAAATAAAAAACAAGATATATATATTTTCTTTTCAACAAGAATTTGAGTTTTACATTAAGAAAAATGGTAAAATCGTGGAGACTCAAATGTTGTAAAAATAGAAGGTTGGAGATTGAAATTGTCAAAATATTAGGTTGTGGACCTACTTGCAACATTTTTACTAGGTTGGGGACTCAGTTTTTCTTTCTATTAAGAAAAGGTTACAAAAGTAGCTAAAATTAGCAATTTTTGTTTTTTAATTTTACAGCGCGTTATTAATTTATTATTATTTATTACTTATTACATGGACTTTTGGTTGACCTGCCCCTAACTCCATATAAATTGTCTTTACTTGTTCATAAAGATTCTCCATTAATTCTCTCCCCTTGTGGTTACAAGATTCCCTTATGTTTAGCATACTGGTTGATTTTAAGAAACATTCGTCCTTATTTGGTAAAGTTTTTGTATATTATAACTTAAAAGTAGTACATTTTATAAAATATATAAATAAAAAATATGAGTAATATAAAATGTGTAAATAAAAATAATGTTCGACTAACTTATAAGTACTTATAAACACTCCGAAACATATTTAAAAAAAAAAATCTTAATTTGAAAACATATGAAGTCAACTATTAGTGGAGGAACTACCTATTTGATTTTTATCGGGATATAAAAGCAAGTAATTTATATATCGTTTCATATATACGTGTTTAATTTTGTTGCTCCTATGATATTATGTAATATGAGCCGCTACTCAATGTTACCACACGATTACGACATGGCTGCCACGTCAGCACAGGCCCCATCCAAGCCCAGTAAGGGCCCAGTTCATAACCTGTCAAGAACCCTATCTGGGTCCTGCTAGGGCCTTGGAAGGGCCCGTCACACGCTTGGGCCTTCGGCAGCCAGAAACCCGCGAGTCATGTGGAGGGCCTCGGCGCCAGCATGCGAACCATAGGGCCTCGTCAGCCCACGCATCATTCATAACCAGCGAGCAACTCGATATGCCGGGGCAACCAGAGAAGTAATTAAAGAAAGATTGCGTTGGATTGGGCGCACGAATCTCCACAAGGAAACACAATCATGATCTCCTAAAATCATGCAACGTGATAAACTCAAGGAAGGAAGGCAATCTCGGGTATCTTTATCACATAAGGAAGGAGGATCCAATTGAAGACCGAATTGATTTGTCTTCCAAATCAATTAGAATTCTTGCGCTATAAATACAACGTCTCCGGTTGTTCCAAGGTACGCACTTTTTATGCTTAAGAATCCCACCCTAAACTCTGCTCAAATCTCTGCATGCTTGTCTCTCCCACACCCCTTTTTTGTTACAGCCCCCGTGTATCTCCCATATACCGGTAGTTGACTTGATCGTCGGAGTGCCAACGATCGCCGGACCCTTTTTCTCTGGAGATCTTGGTGCCTAACGGTCGTCCTAGTGTGCAGGTAACATACGAGCTGGCAGAGGAGTGACTGGAGATCTGTTGACACGTGGACTGGTGCAGGTACAGACGTCAACAGATTGGCGCCGTCTGTGGGAGACGAAAAACCTTACACGACCAAGTGTTTGTGGTAAAACGTGTCTTCTACCCGAAAGAACATGGCACCCGAATATCGACAGAAACGGATGGTGGGACCGGGGAATCAGGACCTGGAGTTGGAGTTGGATGACGCCCGGATGGAGGCCGCGCTTGGGCTGCTGGATGATCAGCCCCTCCAGCAGGGACCCAAGCGTAGTCGTACCCGAAGAAGCCCTTCGCAGCCTGGGTCATTGGTCTGCCGCCGCTCCCATGACATGGACGAATTGCAGGAGGCTGCTGGACGTGAGGGCGCCTCCCCAATGGTAATGACCACGCACTCAGAATCGACGGAAGTTGACGGCGAAGGATTGGATGAAGAATTGATACTGGACGAAGGTCTAGATCCCCGAATCATAGCCTCGGATTCTCTCGCTTCCCCAGCCGAGGAGCTGGAAACATTTCCGGTAAGCCCCTCAGAACCAACCCAGATGTTGCAGGTGGGAGAGAAGCTCGAGGAAAAGACGAAGGAAGAGCTGAAACAGTTTCTTTGAGAGAACGCAAACGTCTTCGCATGGAAACACAGCGACATGGTCGGGATCGATCCATCAATCGCGTGCCACGTCTTGAAAATAGATCCGAAAGTGCGCCCCAGGATTCAAAAAAGGAGGCCTCTAAGTGCCGAGAGGTACCAGGCCTTGAAAGAGGAAGTTGACAAGCTACTAGCCAGCGGGTTCATCAGAGAAGCGATCTACCCCCAGTGGGTATCCAACCCGGTGTTGGTTCGGAAGAGTACCAAGAAGTGGAGGGTATGCATCGACTTCTCTGATCTAAACCAGGCGTGCCCTAAAGATAGTTTTCCATTACCGCGCATCGACCAGATCGTCGATGCGACCGCCGGCCACAAGTTGCTTAGCTTCATGGACGCATACTCAGGCTACAACCAGATCCCGATGTTCACAGGGGACGAGGATCACACGTCGTTTATTACGGACCGAGGGCTATACTGCTATAAGATGATGCCATTCGGCTTGAAGAACGCGGGAGCCACATATCAACGGCTGGTAAATCGTATGTTCGCCGGACAATTTGGGAACACGATGGAGGTATACGTCGACGATATGCTGGTAAAGAGCGTCAACGCAGAAGACCACATAGATCACTTGAGGGGAATGTTCGAAATCCTTCGCAAATATCGCATGAAGCTTAACCCCTTGAAGTGCGCATTTGGGGTCGCATCCGGAAAGTTCCTCGGCTACATGGTCAATCAGCGGGGGATAGAGGCCAATCCTGAAAAGATCAGAGCACTCGTTGAGATGCGGTCACCATCCTCTCCCAAGGAAATCCAAAGTCTGACATGGAGGTTAGCAGCTCTGAATCGGTTTATATCCAAGGCGACCGATCGTTGCCAACCTTTCTTTCAAACCATAAAAGGGGAGAAGCGGTTCGAGTGGACCGAGGAGTGTGAAAAGCCCTTCCAAGACCTCAAGGTCCTCCTCGAAAAATCCCCACTGCTATCCAAACCCAAGAATGGGGAAACATTGCTCGTTTACCTCGCCGTCTCGGAAAAGGCAGTTAGCTCGGTGCTAATCCGTGAGGAGGGTCCAGCACAATTCTTTGTCTATTACGTAAGCAAAGCCCTGCAGGACGCTGAAACGAGATATCCAGACATGGAAAAACTCGCTCTGTCATTGATCGTCGCCTCCAGGAAGCTTCGACCATACTTCCAGTCCCACAGCATAGATGTCTTGACGAACCTCCCCCTACGGCAAATACTCCAGAAACCAGATACTTCGGGACGATTGATGAAATGGTCGGTAGAACTTAGTCAATTCGACATCAGTTACAAGCCACGGCCTTCGATAAAAGGACAAGCTTTAGCTGATTTTGTGGCTGAATTCGCTCATATCCCCGATGGTCCGCTTGAAGCCCGACCCTTGGAGGTACTGACATGGAAGTTATATGTCGATGGATCCTCGGGAGAGGCCGGGGCTGGAGCCGAGATCCTGCTAATCAGCCCAGATGGCCATAATCTCAACTGCGCGCTTCGCCTGGAATTTAAAGCCTCCAACAACGCAGCAGAATACGAGGCCCTACTAGCAGGCTTGAGACTAGCACGGGAAATGAAGGCAAGGAAGCTCCAAATTCATAGCGATTCACAGCTTGTCGTAAGTCAGATTAATGGGACCTTCGCGGCACGTGAACAATCCATGGTGTCCTACTTAGCAAAAGCTAAGGACCAATTGTCCCACTTCGAAGAGTACGAACTTCTCCAGATCCCACGAATGGAAAATGGCTATGCCGACGCCCTCTCAAAGCTGGCAAGCAATAGGGACTCCGACCTAATAAAGGCCATCCCAGTTGAGAAGCTTAACCGACCTTCAACCGAGGACGCTACCGCACCCTCCGTCCTAACCATCTCTAACTCCCCGAAATGGATGAAGGAGATTACCGAATACCTAATTAGTCAGGTGTCACCCGAAGACAAATTGGAGGCATAGAAGCTCCGCAGAAGGGCCGCAAAATTCGTATTACAGGACGGAATTCTATATAAAAGGGGATTCAGCCACCCCCTCTTACGCTGTCTAACGCAAGAGGAAGCAGTGTACGTGATGAAAGAAATACACGAAGGGATCTGCGGCAATTACTCGGGAGGATGGCCTTGGCACAGAAAGCCTTGAAGCAAGGGTACTATTAGCCGACCATGAAGAAGGATTCCCACAATTTTGCGAAGAGATGCGACAGATGTCAAAAGTTCGCGGCAGTTCCGAAGCTCCCCGCTTAGAACCTTACTCCAGTCACTAGTCCCTGGCCCTTCGCCAAATGGGGGATCGACTTCATCGGTCCCCTCCCGACGGGGAGGGGTGGGGTCAAGTTCGTGATTGTAGCGGTAGATTACTTCACCAAGTGGTGTGAAGCCGAGCCTCTGGCCAAAATCACAGAGGAGAATGCCTGGAAATTTGTGTGGAAAAATATTGTCTGCCGCTTCGGCATTCTCTATTCTATCGTCTCCGACAACAGCACGCAATTTGCTGGGATGAAGTTTAACGCGAACTGTGAGAATCTTGGCATCCGAAGGGATTTCTCCACCCCTTATTACCCACAATCCAACGGCCAGGTGGAAGCCGTGAATAAAATCATTAAGCACACACTTAAGCGAAAACTAGAGTCGGCAAAAGGGGGATGGGCCGAAGAACTACCCGAGACCCTGTGGTCTTACCGAACCACCTCCCGCACGGCCACAGGCGAAACCCCGTTCTCCATGGCATATGGGGCAGAGGCAATGATCCCCGTCGAGATAGGAATACCCTCACCCAGACACCTGCACTTCAACGAGGTGGCCAACGAGGATTTACAAAGAGCGGGCCTCGACCTGCTAGATGAGAGACACACGGAGTCGCAACTTCGCCTCGCGGTTTACCAACGGAAGATGGTCCGATATTATAACTCCAAGGTCAGGGGCAGAAGTTTTCGTGTCAATGATTTTGTCCTGAAAAAGATATTCCAAGCTAATAAGGAAGCAGGGACCGGAACTCTAGGGCCCACCTGGGAAAGACCTTACAAGGTCATCGAAGAAATCCGCCCCGGAACTTATAGACTGGAAGATCCTGAGGGACGAGAGGCAAGACACCCTTGGAACATCGCCCATCTGAGGCCATATCACCAGTAATACCGTTTTTTAGCATTGTTTTGGTCCTTTTTACAATTCTTTGGCAGACGCCGAGAAACGCGGTGCCGTTTTATAATATTCGTCCTTTATGAATCCAAAGTGCTCCACATGCGAAAAGCGACAATCAAATCGGCAGCGATGGAGTGTAGTTCGTGGCCAACTCTATTAACTCGCTGGGTAAACATTTTACGCGTACGAAAGCAAGTGCAAAGAACACGGCAGCGAGGGAGTGTGGTTCGCGGCCAACTCTATTAACTCGCTGGATAAATATTTTACGCGTACGAAAGCAAGTACAAAGAACACAGCAGCGAGGGAGTGTGGTTCGCGGACAACTCTATTAACTCGCTGGATAAATATTTTACGAGTACGAAAGCAAGTATAATTAACTCGGCAGCGAGGGAGTGTGGTTCGCGGCCAACTCTATTAACTCGCTGGCTAAATATTTTACGCATAGGAAAGCAAGTACAATTAACCCGGCAGCGAGGGAGTGTGGTTCGCGGCCAACTCTATTAACTCGCTGGATAAATATTTTACGCGTAGAAAAGCAAGTACAATTAACCCGGCAGCGAGAGAGTGTGGTTCGCGGCCAACTCTATTAACTCGCTGGGTAAACATTTTACTCGTAAGAAAGCAAGTACAAAGAACACGGCAGCGAGGGAGTGTGGTTCGCGGCCAACTCTATTAACTCGCTGGGTAAACATTTTACGCGTAAGAAAGCAAGTACAAAGAACACGGCAGCGAGGGAGTGTGGTTCGCGGCCAACTCTATTAACTCGCTGGGTAAACATTTTACGCGTAAGAAAGCAAGTACAAAGAACACGGCAGCGAGGGAGTGTGGTTCGCGGCCAACTCTACTAACTCACTGGGTAAACATTTTACGCGTACGAAAGCAAGTACAAAGAACATGGCAGCGAGGGAGTGTGGTTCGCGGCCAACTCTATTAACTCGCTAGATAAATATTTTACGCGTAGGAAAGCAAGTACAATTAACCCGGCAGCGATGGAGTGTGGTTCGCGGCCAACTCTACCAACTCGCTGGATAAATATTTTACGCGTAAGTAAGCAAGTGTAATCGACTCGGCAGCGGGAGAGTGTGGTTCTCGGCCAACTCTATCAACCCACTGGGTAAATATTTTACGAGCTATTAATCAAATACAATCAAATCGGCAGCGGAGGAGTGGGATTCGCGGCCAACTCTTTCAAGTCACTAGATAAGCATCCAACGCGCGCGCGCAATTGTGGTTCATTGGGTCACGAGGGAGCACGGTCCGCGACCAACTTTACCAAGCGAGCTTGGCAAGGTATCAAGCACGCAAACATTTGGAACAAACGTAAAAACTTTCACTAAAAATCTCATTACTCGATTACATAAAATATTCATGCAACAGCATGGCTAAAGAAGTGTGACCTATACACGTAATCCTACGTTTCGGTATAACCGAAGACCCCCAGTTTTGCTAGGAGGCCTTTAGCCTTCGCTAGCTCGTTCGAAACCTCGGTCAGTTCTCTATCTTTGGCCTGTATCATATTCTGGCAAGACTTCAACTGAGACTCGGCCTTCTTCTGGGCAACGATACACGTCTTCTGGATCGTCTGGGCCTTCGTAACGTCGTACGTTGCGCGACTCCGCGCGTCTTCCGAAAACGCGAGTCGTGCCAGAAGGCGTTTGATTTCGGCCCTCATCGCTTCGGCATTTTCATCTTCTCCAAGGGCAGACTGTATTTCAGCAACCCTCATCTCCAACATTTTATACAACTCGCAATTCAAAACATGACTGCGAGAGGTGTACATTTCGGCCAGCTTCATCAACTCCGTCACCTCTGCAGTATCTACCGCCTTCCCAAAGGGAGATGTCCAATATTTATGGACTGAAGTGGCCGCAAGGGCAACCGCTGAAGGCAGCTTCTCTACGACTGACGGATCTAGCTCGTCTTGGCGGGCCCCAATGTTAATGTACTCACGCCTGCCGGGAGGGGGAGAAACAGGCGTCCGGGACGCCTGTTCTCCACTCTCGACCTTTGGTTTCTTTCCCGCTGACAACCTAACGTTCCCGGAAGAGGACCCACGTCTAGCAGGATTCGTCGGAAACGGAACGTCCGCTCTCACCTCCGGCGCAGGGGAAACAGGCAAGTAACCCATCCCCGTCTCCGGGCCCTGCAACACTGTGGGCCTAGAACCAGACACCGCAGATGACGCCAAATGGGGAGGAGAGACATCCTCCACTATTCCCCCGCGCCTAATCTTGAATTTAGGGACTTTGGAAAAATGGAAGCCAGACATGGCCGGTAGTAATCAAAGGTCCCAGTATGACGGCAAAATGGCTAGGAAATGGTGAGTTAAGAATGCCCTATCGTATTTATAAGCCCAACGGGGTACCAGCAGTCGAGTGGGCCGACACGTGGCGCAAAAACACGTCTGGTAAACCCTAAGGGAATATATCTAAGCGCGTGGGGGCGTGATTACGCGAACGCTAAATCATGATAACAATACCGCCCACGGTAGGTCAAATTTGTTCGACGTTCGCCCCAACCTCGTCGAAATTTCTACATAGCAAAGGAGTGTTGATCATGACGAGGCCCGAAACAAGTATGTAAAGTATGGGCACACACACGCAAATATGGAAGTAACTCGGCACCTTTTTATTATATACGAAATACAATACAGGAGCATATATAACTGCAATATATTCTACAACCCCTGCTGCCTCCTTGGGCCTGCACATGAATGGGGTAACTAGATCTACTAACTCTATCTCCTGGTCTACGCTGGCTCCGCCCAGGTTGGGAAACTTGACTTCACCATGATCGGGAGTCTCCCGAGCCAACCTGAGTTAATTTGGTGGCTAATTAGACCATGTTGCTCAAAAAAGGCTGTTGATGCCTTTTCTGGCAGTGGGAGACCCCCCCAACCCCCCAATCCACCAACCGTTCAGGGGAGGGTCGGGCTAAGGCTGCTAAGCCTAAATCCTCACCCCGTACGTTTGGTCTCCTGAACGTTGATTGGCCAGATTTTTGGTCCTCTGAATGTTGATTCTCAGATTGACGGACATCTTGGATGCCAGCCCTCTTGCCGCACCATCATCACATGTTTTCTATCTCTGTCTCGATCGCACGATAATGGCAGGTTAAATGCAACAGTCTCACGATGGAAGAATCTTGTTAGGCTTGCATCCTATTTATAAAAGACTACGTTGGAAAGAGGTGTAATGCAATAAATACGGTCATAATAGGGAATCTGGAATAGCGCACGGATGTTCTACCTCCCCAAGGCATTGAAGACGCCAACCTTTCGGGTTCCATCGGGTGTCTGCGTTATCAATGCTAGGAGAATGATTCTCAAATTTAGAGCGTCTTCCCCCCCACGCGCACACAGAATCGAAACGTCGGATGGGCAAAAGGCGTCGCGAACCAGAGCCTCAGAGGAGTCCTGCCGAAGGGAAGAAAGGTCCCACTCCGGATGAAACTCCATGATGCTCTCCACCGCCTGACCCCTTGAAGCCCTCACCCGTCATGAATGTTCGGCTTCGGACTTGGGGGACTATATATTGGGGGTAGGTCGAATTACTTCCTGCCGAACCACCTTGAGAACATATTTCCCGCAAAGCGCATCAGCATTCCGTTCCTGCGAGGCACATCAACTTGTGGATATCCTCAAAAGTCCCACGCCCATTATAAATAATAGGCTTGGACTTGGGAGACTATTGTTACCACATGATTACGACATGGCTGCCACGTCAGCACATGCCTCATCCAAGCCCAGTAAAGGCCCAGTTTATAACCTGTCAAGAACCCTATCTGGGCCCTGCTAGGGCCTTGGAAGGGCCTGTCACACGCTTGGGCCTTCGGCAGCCAGAAACCAACGAGTCATGTGGAGGGCCTCGGCGCCAGCATGCGAACCATAGGGCCTCGTCAGCCCACGCATCATTCGTAACCAGCGAGCAACTCGATATGCCGGGGCAACCAGAGAAGTAATTAAAGAAAGATTGCGTTGGATTGGACGCACGAATCTCCACAAGGAAACACAATCATGATCTCCTAAAATCATGCAACGTGATAAACTCAAGGAAGGAAGGCAATCTCGGGTATCTTTATCACATAAGGAAGGAGGATCCGATTGAAGACCGAATTGATTTGTCTTCCAAATCAATTAGAATTCTTGCGCTATAAATACAACGTCTCCGGTTGTTCCAAGGTACGCACTTTTTATGCTTAAGAATCCCACCCTAAACTCTGCTCAAATCTCTGCCTGCTTGTCTCTCCCATACCCCTTTTTTGTTCCCGCCCCCGTGTATCTCCCATATACCGGCAGTTGACTTGATCGTTGGAGTGCCAACGATCGCGGGACCCTTTTTCTCTGGAGATCTTGGTGCCTAACGGTCGTCCTAGTGTGCAGGTAACATACGAGCTGGCAGAGGAGTGACTGGAGATCTGTTGGCACGTGGACTGGTGCAGGTTCAGATGTCAACACTCAAAATACTTTTTGTTTTGTTTCAGTAAAATGAATACGTAATTTATTGTGAAAGGTAAAATGAAAATCTATCAAAATATCGACTCAATGTTGACTTTAAGAAATTAAGAAGAAAAAAATTAAATTGCAATATTGTGACTTGATTCAAGATCTACAAAAATAAGACAACGAATAAAGTATACCATATATTAAAGTCGGTATATTTTTTGAGTATTCGAAACTAGGAATTAAATTGAACTAGATAAGATAATGGATAAAAGTCATTAGATAGGACAAAATTGGTAACAACTCCATATTTTATTAAAAAGTTAAAAAATACTGTCAAATTTAATTTGTCAACATTTAAGGTCCGTTTTAGATTGATTTTGGAGCTCAACTTTTGATTATCAAACAATCAAAAGTTGTTTTAGACGTTTGATAAATTTTTAAAAAGTGATTATAAAACAATTTGTATCATCTGGTAACAGATTTTAAGAAGCAACAAAATAGTAACTTTTCAAATTTTACTTTTAGTTTTTCTATCTATCTATTATTAGAATATCAATTTTGACATTAATTAATTAAAGTAATTCTTTTTATGTCATAGATTTATTAGTATTCTAATTATAATTTATCTCCACAAATAATTTAAATTTAAATTTAATTAATTTTTGTACAATATTACTATGCTTTTATTTTATTTATTTTTTTTATAAATTTTGAGATTTAATAGATATATAATGTTTTTATTTTAAAATAATTTTGGTAAATACATTGTGTTAAAAAAAAAAATTGATAATATTACATATTGTTATAGAAGTAAAAATAAATTTTACAAATAATAATGATACAAAATAATATTATTATAATCGATGTCCATTTTAGTAATTTTATACAGTCAAAGCAATAAATCACTTTTGTTTACCAAGTGCTTAAATACTGATTTTGATACATACAATAATTATAAAATAAGAGTTTATCAAACACTTATATGATTTTTTTTCAATTCTTCGTGCAAACTAAAGAACCTAAAATTAATTGGAGCCAAAACCCCAAAATCGCATAGGTCATAAACCCCAAAAGGAAACCTTCAAAATCGTACAAACCCTAGAAATTCTCAACTCAATTTCCAACCAAAAACCATCCATGCTTCATCAAATTTAATTGCGCTCGAACCCTAAAAAAAATCAACATTAATTTGGGATCAAAAATCATTGCATTTTCATCAAATTTAAACAGAAATTTTAACAATTTTTGGACATATTATTTGCTACATTCAATGCGAGTTGAAAACTACTCCAAATTTAGAATCGAGCACCCTTCATTCCAAAATTCATACACCGATTCTAAAAAATTTCGCAAAATACAAAGAATTTGGTGGATTATTTACATTGACAGTTACAAAATCAAATTCGCATAGATAAGGTGATGCATATATATTTGTGTTCAATTTTTTTTTTTAATTCAAATTTAATTTGTGATGAATTTATCTTTCATAATGTTTTTTTAAAAAAATTGTAATTATTGATTCTCCAATTGGATTCTATTTTGTTAAATTTAGTCAATTGTGGGAACTACTAAAAACACCTACTCATTTTCTAGAACTTGAAGAATATCCGTTTTCCAATCCAATCGAAACCAGCAACACCGGCTCTATTACGTTCTTTATCCCCTGTTCTCACTAGTTATATGATATATCCATTACTCAAAATATTTTTGACTAGGTTTTACCTTTTAGTACCATTGAATTTTATATCGTTTTTAATTAAGTCAGTGATCTATGATAGTAATATGATGAAAGTATCATGACGTGTTATTGCCACTATTAACATGCATGCTGTGAGATTTAAGAACTAACATGCATAATGTGAGATTTAAGAAAAATTGGAGTACTCAATATTTTAAAAATCGACTCAAACATCGATCCAAAAAAAAATAAAGAGTAAAGGGTCGAATTAGAGTTAACCCAATAATTATTAAAAAGTTTAAAAAAAAAATAGAAAACAAGTTAAAAGATTTTTCATTCTTTTAATCCATTTCGTGCAGGGAGAAGAATGAATTTTAATGGTCAGTTACAATTAATTGTGAAAATAAATGATTTTTGTTATTAGGGTTCTCTATTTAAAACTGGTGTAACCGGAAACGGTTCAACAAGTTTATCAAGTGAAGTATAATGAGTTTTCGATAAAAATTAAAAATCAATAAGTTCCTGATGTTTTATCTGGAATTGAAGAGAAATGACAAGGATTTTACAAAATTTCACATGTGTATTGATATTTCAACATTAACATATAGTAATAAGTCACTTACTTTTCATCAATGGCTTTTTTTGCAACTACAATTTCCGAGATTCTTCAACTAAAATTACATGAAAGAAATAAATCAATAGTCACAACCTCTCCAAGTTTACCAACTGTTGAAGACATCGCTTATGAGATTTCTCATTACATATCAAAAGTTGAGAAAATGATTATACAAGCTGAAACCACTGTTGATTTCTCATCCAAATGCCGATAGTGTTGCAAAAATCAAATTTCTTGCATTAAGAGGTTTTGATGGATACTATTGCAATGTATGCTATGTGAAACCACTTCAAAAACTCATAGAAAAATGTGCATGTCATAAAATGTATGAATCTTAATTGTCAATGATATTTTAGAGCTTTAAAGGTAAAAGGAACAGAGAACTTTAAAATAAGGTATATTAGAAATGAACACGCGTGCTCAATAAATGTGATATTAAGAGACCATCAAGTATTTGTTTCATTGGTAGCAAGTTGAAAAAATCGAGCAAAAAGGTGTATATCATAAAATGCATGAATTCTAGTTGTCAATGGTCATTTAAAACTTCAAAGGTCAGAAAAATGAACAACTTTAAAATAAGGTACATTAGAAATGAATATGTGTGCTCAATAGATGTGATATTAGGAGATCATTGACAATCATCTAATTTATCCGTAGCAAGTTGCATCAATTATAAGTACAATTCTACAAAAAATGTATACACTTTAGTTGACATAATAGACAACATGAAGAATGAGTACCATGGAGGTGTCAATGAGTTAAATAAAACTTGGAAGACCCGAGTTGTATTTGTGAAGTTAAGAGGTGATCCGGGGGAACGATATAGAAAACTTCCTACCTAATTATACATTTTGGAATTAACAAATACAAGAATAGTTACAAAACTAAAGACTAATCCAAACAATTGGTTCGAGTATGCTTCCATGGCTTTAGGAGATTATTTGCAATGATGGAGTGTATTGTAAACTTGTAATTGTAATTGATGGTAGATTCTTAAAAGAGTATTATGGTGGTACGTTATTCACAACATGTATCCAAGATGCCAATAACAATATTTTTGTTGACTTTCGAAGTTGGGGACAACAACAATAACAATTCATGGAATGGTTCTTACAAATGCTGAAAGAATCTTATCGAAATTAGAAAAACTTGTGCATCATATCAGATAGACAAAAGGAGCATAAAAAACGCAATACAAAATGTATATTCAAAGTCATGCATGGTGTTTGTTCCTACTATATAAAGAAGACTATTGACAAAAGTAAAAATAATAATAATAATAATAATAATAATGGATCACTACAATGCGCGCAACTGCTAGAGCCTACACGCACGCTAAATTTGACAATCACATATGCACATGAGCTAACTTGGGAAAATCGACAAAAGAATATGTCCTTATTTGGTAAGTTTTGATGTTTAATACTATAACACAATATCTTTAACACTTATAATATAGTGGTTGACAAGTGTTTGATCTTCACATGGGAAGACACCGAATGTTATAATATAGTAGTTGATAAAGAATAGGTATTCAATAATGATATTAAATATAGTCGAGTCGGTCAATTCCATTACAGAATTAGTGAAGAGTTTTCCTATAGATTACTTGTTAGAATTCTTAAGGTACCTTGTACAAAATTGGTTTCTAAAAATCAGGACGATGCACATGCAACATTCACTATGATTGACATGTGTTAGGCTACACTCAAGTTTTCTTCGGGTTTTAATGGTCACGTGGGTGGTGGACATGTAGTGACGATGGCGCATAGAGTGGTGGTAATAGCAACCGAATTATAGTTACGTAGTAGATTGTAACAAATTGAAAATGAGTATTCCAAATGAGATTTAGATAAAACTTGAGTTACCAAAAGTTTAATTTACCCCTCATTAGTAAAACAGACAAAAATTTGTTTTTCCTTTTTGTCCTAAGGCCAAGCCTTTTATATATGATCACGTGTAAATTGTGATTTTCTTATGGGTCCCATTAGTTCTTTTAACCTCGGATCTCAACAAGTTTTTGTCCAAGTAATCCAAGTTGTATGCTTTGATCTAGTCATGTACTCACATTTAACATGTGCTACAATTCAACATGTGATAAACGAAAACAAAGAGTCTCTCTCTCTCTCTAAACATTGCTGATCAATATTCATGCATAATTTTACATCGAAACATCATCCTCCATTTTAACCATCTTTAACACTAGCCATCAACCATCCAAAGAAGAATGCCATATTGTTCTTTTGCCATTGTTGGGACGCGACAAAGTTTCAATGTTGTAAAGGTAATTTCATTCAGTTCAATCGATACAAATATTTATTTTTCATGTAATAAGTGAAAGTGTTTGAGCAATCAAATTATATGTAATTGTATAAACAGTCGCATTCAAAATCTTCATAATACAACTTTTTGGCATTCGAAAAAACTAAAAGAAAAGAAGATGGGCATTGCCTCTTCGAGAACATCTATGTTTGAAGTTGTCTAAAATTGTTCATCTTAAACTTGCATACATGAATAGAACATGTTAAAAGAAAGAAATACAGCTTTTGTGAGCATTACATATGTTTGTAGTCTATGGCTACGAATTATCTCTCTATTTTATCAGGTTGCACACAACTTATTGTCATCATCGATGAAAGCCAGAACATGAAGGCAAACAAAAATCATTTCTCATAGCAAAATCGATATGCATAAAAGCATGTTTATGTTGTGTTAATGATGTTTATTCACTACAAAAATAGTAATGTAGTTCCTCGATGGCAATTTTTAGAATTCGGAAAAGGAAAAAAGAAGATTGAAATTACATCTTCGCGTTTTTAGCATGTATATATATATACACACACATACAGATGCGGATTTGGGGGGCGGGATCGGACTGTAGCCCAGGCCCGCCCGGGGAAAAATCGCTTCTTATAGTGTTTAAAAAAAAAAATTAATTTTTTTTAGTAGCGGTCCAGGCTAAAAAAAATTCTTAGATCCGCCACTATATATATATATATACTTTTTTTTTATCTTAAACTCATATGCATGACTAGAAAATGTTAGAAGAAAAAGAGATACAATCTTAATTTATCTTTCTCTACTTTGGCAGGTTGCAGCACGATTAATCGTCTTCATTGATGAAAGCCTCAAAGAAATCATCTTTCAATCTAATTAAGGTAAACAAAAATCCTTTTCCAACAAAACTTATCTACAAATATTTATGTTACAATGATTATCATTAGATCAAATTAGGGCATAGGATATGGCAATCCGTACCCCCACATCCTCCCAACCCAACCCAGCTCAGCCCGTGTAAGATCGTTAGGTATTGCAGATTGAGAAAAATGAGGAACTACATTGCTTATAGTGAAGATTTGAAGAAACATCATTAAATTGGCAAAATAAGAAAAAGAAATAGTTTAGGTATTCTAATCAACGTGTATTTGATTAGATGATCCAAGAAAGGAAGAGTTAGGGTGGACAAAAGTACTCAATCGAATTGAATTGAATCGAACTAAATTTAAATAGTGGTTTAATTACGTTCTTAAATTTAAATCAGAAATTAGAAACGAGAACTCACTTTTTATGGTTAGATTATCATTTCTAGAATCAAAATCGAAAAACCTAGTTGACCTTATTATTATTATTATTATTGAAAATTTAGTCCATATAATAAAATATTTTATTTCTTGTTTGTTATTTTGTTTTGAGATAGAACATTGTGTTCAAAATTTGATAAATTGTTTTTTTGTGTGAATAGATTAAGGTTTGAAAATTATAATTTTTTATGTTACTCTTGTTTCAAAACAAGAAGAATAAAAATAGTTATTAGAAATATGATAATTTTTTTTGAAAAAATTAGTTATAAATCGAACCGAACGAATAGTTCCATAATTCAAGTCGAAACCGATGATTTCATTTATAAGATACACAGTGGTTGTCAGTTCATTTTGATTTTCTTTGGAATCGAATCAAATTGGATAGCGCTCACTCCTATGACGATCCCAAGAGCGGAGGGATGGGGATGGCGACCTTCCGACAATTTTTTTTTAAAAAAATTCGGAATAATGTAAAAATGTTTTAATATATGCATAAAACATATATTATATATTAAGAGTTTAGTTTAGCTTAGTGGTAGAAGTATCAATATGTGGTCTTGAACGCTTGGATTTGAATTCTAGTACTTACACTCTTAATTTTCCTTTTTTTATTTGAAATTTTTGCACAATTTGTTGTTAACTTTTAGCACATACAGCAAATACATCTTCAACCTTTACAATTGGACTTTTCAATCCCCAACCTTTTAGTAGTTCTATTTGCATACTTTTTTTTTTTATTAATCAACTTCATTTTCATAATCAACCATAAATTAAATCTATGGAGTATCAAATTACTCGTCTTCACGTGTATAAATCTATCATTTCATTAACTTGAGCTAAATCATAATTTTTACAATGAAAATGACTAAGCAAATTATATTAAGCACTATTATTAAAAATATAGAAAAGTAGAGGACACATTTGGTTCATAATTTGTTTGACTTAATTCAAATTTTGAAAATGATGAAACCGATCAAAAATAGTCATAATATGAAGAAAGCTCGGACTTTATAGAAGACTTAAGACGCGGCTGACCCAGAACCAAAATATTTGGAGGCTCATAAATTTAAAATATATATATTATATTTGTTTTTTATTATATCAAATCATTGATCTAGGATAGCCCAACTCCACACCTAACTAACAAAACTTACCCAATTAAAAACTCAACTCCAAAATCCATCTTCTCTCCAATTTGGAAGTTGAAACTTTTCAAAGTTTAAACCACCAATCTCCCTCTCCAATCCAGTAAAAATATATTCAGTGGCAGAGCCAAATATATAAAGTTGGAGAGTCCTCAAACAGAGTTGGAGCTAGGATACAGTAAAGGGGTGAGCTGAAGAAAGGAAGAATATCTCTTACGGGGGTTCGCTGCCCCGAAATTTTTTTCTCAAACCACAATTACTTAGTTCATTTTTATGAGAATCTAATGTTTTTTTATAAATCATAATCTTTAAAAAGGTTGCAAGATATCGAACAATGCAGTTAGACGTATTTAATACTCACTTCGTGTTTGTTTTGATTGTTTGAAAAGACTAGCATCAATACTTTCTTCTTGGTTATTGAATGATTCAAACTTAAACCGAGCTAGGCACTACTAAATTTTCCATTATGTTTTCTGAGACTATGTTTCTTTTTCCAATTTGAAAACCGGCTGACAACAAAATAATCACGACTTGAACTCGAGTTAGAATATGTTTCGTAGAATTAATGTTCTACTATAGCAAGAAGAAAAAAATCTCTAGCTTAAGTGAAAAAGGTTGAAGATGAAATCGTAATTAATTTTTTTGTGTCAAAGGCTGAAGACGTGAATGATGTCTGTGAAAAAGAAAAAGTGATCTTAAATGAATCATTTTTGTTGGACTTTATTTGTTTAGTTAATTCATTGTTGGGTTTGAGCTTTAATATTTTTTGCTTTGGTTGGTTATTTAAAAAAATTACAAATTTAAAAAAAAATTCAGAAAGTTGCCCCCCCTCCTCCGCCCCTGAACACACTCCCACACGCCACATTGAGTCAACATAGTTATTAGAGTTATAAGCGATATTTCTCTTTTACTCATTCTATTTTTTTTAAGATAATTTATATGTTTCATGAGTTAACCTATTAAATTTTTTTGGTAATGATTGAATCAATTGAATTGATTAATGTAGACTTAATTTAGTTTTGCCGATAAAACTATTGCAAAATTAGTTATGATTAAAAAAAAAAAATCAAAGTATTTTTTTGTTAGGTATTATATTTTTTTATCGTTTTATTGTTGAGTTTTGAATTTTAAGTTTAAAAATTTTAGTTTCAAAAAACTCTTATGAAGAAAAAAATGTAAAATACACCCTATAATTTGATAGCCCAATTTTTAAATTTTAACTCAGGTTGAGAAAACTTAAAGTGCAGCCCTAGGTACGGTAAGGCCATGCTGCTAGGAGAGATCAAATTACTTACCTCTATTCTCTTCTCAAGTCAATTATTAGGCAGCAATTAGGTATCTATTTTGTTAAACTTAAAATTATAATTTAAATTGATTAAACATATTTTTTATCTATACATTTCATACGATTCATAAAACTTTTGATATAGAACATGTTTAACAAAACTTTTGATAAAAATTTTAACAAAAGTTGATGAAACGTCTACTGAAATACGTAGTTAAAATTAATTATTGACTCTGATCTTAATATTTTAACAATATTTTAAGCTAAATCAAACAGGAGCTTAATATAATATAAACTTGACGCCAGACGTTGCTTGACATCTTCCGTCAACATCATGAACGTGAAAATATCAAAAAAAAAATTGTAAAACGGAATTTTAGGTTCAAATACGAGAGTGAGGTTCAAGTCATCTATCATGTAGATATCATAGTAAGGTTCAAGTCATCTATCATGTAGGTAGCAGTCGTATTTCCTAAATCATTTTGTTGAACTATGTCGCTTCTAATACGTGAACCGTAAAATCAAGATTCTAAAAAGTGCGAGGCATGACAAATGAGTAAGATCAAACCTTATAAGTCTAATTGTAATAAAATGTCTCCATATATTTAATATTATTTTAATTATTCTAATACTGTTGAATAAATAAAATAGTGCATACCATGAGAATGATATAAAAGAAAAGGAGAAAAATGTTTTAATATAATAATGTTAACATACCCATATTATAATTTGCATCATTCTTCTCTAGCTTGTTTTTTTCTTTTTTTTTCCGTTAAAGTATGTGTTGTGACTTTCTAATTTTCTATTTATTATCTTTTTATTTAACCTTAGAGATTAAAAAAGAAATTGGAAAAAATAAAAAGGTGGGCCCCTTTTTGGCACCTAGGCCCACATTAAGTGGTCAAAATAGGGTTGATCGCATTTTCTACACCTTCCCCCATATGCAGTGCATTTTTCTCACGCCTCAAGCCTAGGTCCCGTCTTCTCCCGTCTTTTAGAATATTGCTTTGAAGTCTTGGTAAACTGTACCTCTTCAGGCTAGAAAGCCACCTGGTTAAGCTCTATGGCTAACTCAGAAGGCACGAACATGACATCTCTCATCTAGTTCAAGCCTTTTTACTGAGTTGAAGCTCTTGTCTGGACGATCCTCTCTCTAGTCACTGATTAATTGTCATGCCAAGCGATGTTCTTTGGTGCTTCATAACTAGGACACAACCATTTTTGGGTACAACATTTGCCCCCAATTCAAGTTACAAGGTCGGGCTTTCTAATTAGGTTGGAAGGGCACAAGTCACTAGTTGAGCATATTTAGCTGGTCTTAACAATCAAGACCTTGTTAAGTGGCACCTATATATCTTTTTAGGCCGGTGATCTAAAATTATTGTTATTGCACCCAAGCTCATGAGGCCTGGGTTTTTGAGTAACTCAACCTTCTTTTATGCAAAGATCGTGTGACTGTGTAATTATACTTAAGAGACTTTGATGCAAAGATCGTGTGAGTGTGCAATTATACTTCACAGAGACTTTGATGTTGAGGTAGTTTCTTGGCTTGTGAGCGGAGATTGTTGTTATCCCAGTGTGTATACAGCTAGATTCTCAGCCTCGAAGGATTGCATTTGTCTTAAGGGTAAATCCAACATTGGTTAATTATAAAAATTACAACCAACATATAAAGATTTGGATTACTCCTCTTAACAAGATTGACCTTTTAAGATAGAACAACTAGTCTTAATATGGTATTTTGCCCACAAAGTTCAAACGAACAGTCAGTCCGTCTAAAACTCAAATGAGTCATGATCTTGGAAGGATATGGTGAAGGTAAATCATACATCGGTTAAGTATAAAATATTAACCTATTATATAAGAAGAACATGTACTACTCCTCTTAACAAAATTGAATCAATTTGTTTTTTGTGTTGAGGCAGTACTTACAGGAGGTAGCCTGTTCCCACAATCAAGCCAGTTACTCTATAAGAATGACATCTCAGAGGATATATCCCCTGTCTGGGCATGTGCCCGACTTTCACAAGGGGTGGGGCCCCCTAGTGTAGGGGGCCCCACCCCCTGTGAGAGTCGGGCATGCCCGACCCAGGCAACATATAATGCCCTTGACATCTCATACCTGTAATAGAATGGTCAGTAGATTAATAGATGGGAGAGGATGTAAAACTTAAGGCAAATGTCACATCTCGTGAATCATACACTGTCTTGAGTGCCTGACATGCTCCTATTACATCTTGAAATCGTTGGTAAATCACACTATAGTAGTGTGGAACGCACTGAAGTTAAGCTGATCACATCTTGAGTTGCTCTGGAGCTCTTGATCCAACTTCAACTTTGTCGTCTCTGACTGTCCTGCCTAGTACTTGAGCTCTGTGCTATCAAACTCAATGTCAATAGAAATAGCAATGGTAACATCTTCAACTTTTGTCGTCTCTGACTGTCCTGCCTACTACTTGAGCTCTGTGCTATCAAACTCTATGTCAATAGAAATAGCAATGGTAACATCTTCGTGCCAATCACCACAAACCAATTCCTGTGTAGGCAGCTTCATCAGAGACATAATTAGGGCACCATCAGTACTGTCACAGGAAATATTCATCTTCTCAAAAACACACCAGCTGTACCTGCTAGTTTCTTCTGGTTCGGGTACCATACCTGACTCAGGAAGAATGATTAAAGAACACAAGTCTATAGCCACAAAATGTTTCACTTAAAACAAGAATATAACAAGAAGACTGATGTAGAAGTTAGAAAAGAGTGAACTTTTAGTTTCATCATTCAAGTGGCAAGCTGACAATAAAGGAATCTAGAAATTAGATCTATCATGTTTGCTTATGCTTAAAAATAGTAAATGCTACTTTTAAGTAACTTTTTATGCCCTAACATGTTTGGATAACTTACTTTTGTTTCCTTTAAAGTAATAAATGTTACTTACTTTGAAACTAACTCTTACCTTACTATCAAAATAAATAACTTATTTTCAATTTTGATCAATGAAAAAAAGTTAATTTAAAAATTTATTTACTTCCTAGTAAACTTTTTAAGCTTAGCCAAACATGAACATCTGTTTCAATAGCATGCATTCCCATAACCGTCCACAGCAGTATTTGCCGAAATCAAATCTTAAAAGTTCCAAAATTGGACCTCGGGCTAAGGATCCCCCTTATTAACTGAGAAGAATCTTATATGAACCTCAACTAATTTCATTTATTGGTATTTTGCAACACTGGCGCTTTTTCCACAATGAACTAACTAAGAGGGAATCCATAATTGCTTCCATGGTAATGGGCAAAATGTAAAAGGACACAGATGCACAAGGACATTTTTCATTTCCATCCCTGCATCATAGTCAATTAAAATATATTTAGAGAAACTTCTTCCAGCATGATAAATCAAAGCAGATTCAAATAATCAGTAAATGAGTGTAAAGAACAACATTAGTGTAATGGGAAGCAACGGCACATATAAAATATATCAATTACCTTTCATCTTACACTAATGTTGTTCTTTACACTCATTTACCGATTACCTTTCATCTTTCCTTCCTCTTCTGACCAATCTTGTTCAAGGCAGCTTTTTGCAGTGCATCTCTTCTATTTCCACTACCACCGCCGCTAGCATCTCCACTTCCACTTTTCCCGGCTTGCCCAAGATCACTTTCTGCATTAGTCCCTACAGCATTCACAGCAGTGCTGCTTCCATTCTTCCCATTGCTACCATGTTTACTTCCTGAGGCAGGTCCATTCAAACTATAGTTTCTGGGGTTAGCATCCATGGGTCCACCAAATACATTTGATGATCCACATTGTGGGGCATATGCAGTCAATTTCTTTAGGGACAATTCATCGTGATCGGTCGATGGTGGTTGTTCCAAGTTGTGGAACTTATGGCGATGGTGATAAGAGTGCAGGCCATCCTAATTAGAGCCTCTTGCTGCAGCAAAGTTGTCAGTAGTTCGCATGTCATTGGGCATCACTAGATTGACTTGCTGTTGGTTGTATCTAAGGTCATTTTTCAAAGGTCTGGGAGCAGAAATTGATGGCCATGTTTGAAGCTTATTAGTTGTGGATCCCATATCTAGATTGTTGCTACTCCCTTTTGAACTTTGATATAGAAGATGGTCTATTGAATGAGCTTGTATGTCACAAACTGTCCCACTTTTTGCACGTTCTACACTACAATCAACTACTGAACTGCTTCCAGTGATCCCATTAGGGATCTGGAAGACATTTGAGGATGTATTATACCTAGAGAAAGAGAGAAGACAGACAACTGGGCTAATTCTGCTGTCAATTCAGTAGCGGAAATCAGTTGTCCAAGGAAAAAGGAAACTGATTATACTTTTTCCCAGACCTTGAGAAGGCTGATTGCTCAGAATGTTGAGACACAGCAGTTATCTTGAACAGTCCTCCCAATTTCCTGAACTCCTCTAAGCCTCTTTAAGCTAAGCTCCAAGTTTGGTTCTTTAGATACACCAGTCACATTATTGTAAATTTCTGAAGACATGTTAGCACTGACATCCTCGAGTTTGCTGAACAGGCATTCACCAGTGGTCTTGGATTGTCTCTTATCAATTAGATTATTGTTTGTATTGCAATCTATTTCCAGCAATGGCTGTTGTTTTGCTCTTTGATGTTTTAGGTGAACTTCAATTGGATTTTCCTGGCGATGACTCTCTAAGCTTTTGCCCTTCGCACTGGTATCTAGAAAGAAAGATATTATGCTTTGTTAGATAACAATAAAATACAATGCAAAAAAAAAAAAAAATGTAAAGTATCAACACGAGGTTCTTTTCCTTTCTGTCCTTCCCTTGCTATACTCATTCTCACCATTTTGTTGGCGGCAGTTTCAGCATTTGAGAAGGTATCTTGAGCACAGCTGCGGTCTGGACACTCAGCTAGATGATCTGCTGGGGACACGGCTTGAGAGCCGCCAACTTCTACTTTTGTCCAAGAGCTCTGCAAAATAGGAGTAAAATTATACTTGTGATACGCAAAAAAAATTTACAACTTCCAACACAAAAAAGCTTTTAATAACTAATGAACATTTCAAAGTTTATGTAACAGATTGTTCTTCCTCTAGTTCTTTTATCCAACAAATGAGTAGAATTGGATTGTTGAAAGGCGGATTGATATTATTTCCGAATAAAGACGTATTTTAACTCTAATTTTTGCATCTCATTTCAGATGCCCACCATAATTTCGTATCAGAGAGGTGTTTGCTAAATACAAGAAGTGGAAATGCAATCAATCTATAGAATCTTAAACAATCTACCCCCCACTGCCACCTGCCAAAAAAAAATAGATAAAATAAAAATCTTCTGCCCCTCCCCTCCCTCCAAAGGGAATTTGAATTGGACAAGCCTTTTTCATGTTCAAAGTACTTAGCATTGAGACAGCTGCTATGAGCGAAGACATTTATAAAGCAATGCATTCAACATCAGTGAGCAAACAAAACCAAGACAAGTGCATATTACAACAATAAATTTGAAGCTTTTTCATTGGAGATCTAAAGAGTATATGCATCACACATTCCATTGCCTTGCTTTCAGCCCACCTGATTTATATAGGAAAAGAGCCGATAAAACCATAGAGATTTCACATTGCAACCTCCAACAAATCTGGTTGGCATTTATTTCTATTTTTCAGGACATGTTATTAACCACAGAACTGTATTCTTCAAAGAACCCTTAAACCTAAATGCTTATTTCTTTAAGTATTGAAAATCCTTGCATATTCTCCCGAGATTTCTGACTAAAGTTTAGTTTAAGCCTCAGAAAATGCTGGCTTTTCCTGTTTACTTCTATGGGATTGATATGTATGTCTAGCAATACAGCCCCTCTTGATTTTCCTAAAAGCTTTACTAATTCGTCATACCATTACTAAATAAACTAGTACTGGTGTCCACAAGCTTTCAGGCTTGTGATCTTGACAAATTTAGCAATAAAAAACCATGAAGTTATAAACTATCAAATGTTGTAGGGAGTACATAAACCTTGATAACTTGGTACAAACATAAACCAGAGAATTGAGTTGTTACTTCATACTGGACTTATCCCCATGTAATACTAATTGTGAAAATGATCCAGCTCCAAACACGGTATCGTTTGATGACAAGCGTCCCTCTTGTAAGTTGTAAACAGTAGATATGACAAGGTAGATTGCTAGCGAATGGTATTGGGCTTGTCATCCTCCTAACTGTTTGCTGTGGTTACTGATGCCTTAATAGTAAATAGCTACTAGCTTACTAAACAAAATAATAAAAAAAAAAAATATCTTGTGGGGGTTGAGAAAAGAAAATCAGCATTTGCAGACTCGTTCAGCATTCAACCAATAGACCTTCCTGTTCTGTCAAAACAATTCGAGCTACTCCATATAGAGACAAAAAGGAAACAATCTTAACTGAAAGCAAACTGTTAAAATGCTGCCAAGCGCTACTTATTTCTCATAGTTAGAGCGAGCGCTCCCTAAGATTCAACCAATCTAAATGGTAACAGCTCAGAGACAGTCAGCTGGTTCTGCATATATACAAACCACTTTAGCTAACAGGCAAACATAAGATTATATAGTTCGTCTGAAATATTAAAAAAGAATAAAGTACTACCTGAGCATCACTCCCATCATCGCTTCCATCACCAACATCTAAACCATTGCTCTCATTATTTCCCCCATCATAGCTGCCGCTGTTGTCGAACTTGTCCCTACTTTTTGATTTCACAGGTTTTCGAGTTTGTGTACCACTTTCACTCCCACTTCCACTAGACTGATTATAAGCAATCGATCAATTACAGTAAGATAACAAGGAAATAGCGTGAAATTTAAAGAAATTTGTAATGTCGGAACTATAATTTAACAGGAAAATACTAAAAAGTCTCTGGAAAATATTTCAACCCAAAAGGCGCAATATAAGAATATCTAAAAGTACAGACTGAACTCCTCAATGTTGTGAAAAGAGGCATGTTCAGACTTTACACAATTTTCCCTTAGCCACAGTGATATTCCTAAAGCTCGTTTTTCTTTTGTTTGCAACTGTGGATGCCAGGAGGTCCAAGACAATGAAATCCAGAAAAATCTACAATTTATCAACGACCAATACCCGTCAGTCTCCTATTGTTTTGGAGACGTGTGCCTTGAATATTATTTGACAGAGAATGTGCAATACGTGCACCACCACAATTAGAGAAGCATGCACAAAGAGAGTTTGCTCATTTCCAGTGCATGAAATTCAGAGATCAACAATAGTGCCAAAGTTGAAAGTTATGATAACTCACACTGTGGCATCTCCTCCAGACATGCTGCCAAAGATTCTTCAGCTCATTTTTACGTATAGGTTTAACCAGGAAGTCAACTGCACCTTTTGACAAACACTTAACGACTAAACGCATCGAATCATGAGATGACATCACTGTGCACAAACCTCAACAATTGTCAGGATCAGTAACATCTATTATATGATATCTAAACACAACACAATAGTTCTACTCTAATATAACTAGGAAAGGGGAGATAAGCACTTACTAACAACAGGAATATTTTTGCGTGTTTCGTGGCTTGTGATCTTGCAAAGAAGACCTATTCCCGAAACACAAGGTATTACTACCTCTGTAAGCACAAGATCGATATGGTTGGTTAAATCTTCCAAAATCTTCCATGCTTGCAATCCATTAGATGCTTCAACCACTGCAATTGACCGCTTGAATGTTTAAACATTATAAAATAAAATAAGCATTTGAGATATTATTGTCCCCGATATGAAATTGACCAGTGAACTAATTTTATTTTTGAGGAATATTGATCCTGACGCACCAATACCTCTCTCACGCTAATTAAGATTACCAACCTTCATAATTGCAATTTCGGAGCAAAGCAGTGACAACATGCCGTGTAGAATCATCATTCTCAACCAGCAGGACCCAAATGGATCTTACATGAAGTAACCTCTCCCAACATACCACTGTCCCTTGAGGCTTCAGCTGCTGTTGTACTTGCAGAATGCCTTGACCTTGTGCGGTCACATTGTTCCCATTGTTATCAGTTGTTTCAACCTTCAAGACATTGTCCTTCAACAAAATTTGCCCCTCATGCAAAACTACATAATGAATGGCATTGTCCTCATTCAGGGACTCTTTCTCTCTGTTAGAGTCAATATTCATTGAAACACTCCCTGCAACCAGATCCAAAGACAACGATTAGAAAGGCGCGACCTTTCATAAACCCTCGTCAATAAAATCATACAGGACATAACTAACAGCAGTAGCTTCTCTCTTAAACAATCAAAATTCTTCATAAACAAACCGTAATCCACAGGTAGATCTGTTAAATAATCAGCAATAACACAACAGGCAGAGGCAAAATTAAGTAACATGTTTTTGTGGTTTCCCCTAAAAATATCAGACCAAACCGTTAGCAAGCCTGTACACAGGAATTTCTCAATGACCTATCAATTCCTCATACCCGTCTACCAATAGAACAGAGTATAAGCCAGTACATTATACTCCAAACCCCAATCGTTGCCGCCTAAAAATTAATTCTTTAGAAAATGAAAACTAAACCAGTATTTTGAAACAAATTTATCACACAAATTAAGCATTTTCCATCAGATAATTAATTATTCCATCCACCATCATAACAGAGAAAATTCCCATGCCAAACAATAATCAGAAAATGCAAAACAAAAATGTATAAACAGAAAACAATATTGTTAAAGAAAAGGTTTTCTACGAAATTACCTTCAGACGTCATAGATTTACGGTGAATCTGCCTACAAAGAATTCACTCCGGCATGAAAAATTACCAAGGTCAAAGGGGTAAAAAGAACGATAATGTAAATAAAATCAATTTATAGGTAGAAATGTAAACCTAAATTATGATTAGATAACGCGAGATTAGGGTTTGAACCAAGATTAAGATATGAAAATTTGAGAAAATCAGGGGATTTTAGGTTAAAGAAGGTTCTAAACCATTCCTCGGAAGAATTTTGGACCCCACAGGATGCTGAGGTGGGCTATTGAAGCGGGCGAAAAGCTCAAGGGATTTGGCCGAATCAAACCAGGTTCGGAGCCTAAACACGTGGAGACACGTTGAACACTACTCATAGAGCTTCATTTATTGTAAGTGCATGTTTAGTGGTGTCGAAATTATTTTTTAAGTGTTTGTATTTTGAGTTGGTAATGAATATATATATATATATATAATAAATTGTAAGATTCTTATGAAACGTGTGGATAAAAAATATGACAAGTTGAAATTATAATTTAAGCAATTCTGAATATGTGCTAAAACTATTCATAGTCGCGCACTACGTAGACTCGATAGTGCGCAACTATGAATAGTATTATTCTAATACATTACAGAACCGACCCAGTTACATAAGTTGACGTGACAAATCAAAATATCACCTTCAATTAAAACCAATTTATCACGAGATATTGAAATAAAATGAAATTAAAAGAAACACTTTTTTCATCCAAACAGAAGGAAAAGTAAATCAGAGCATCCTCCCAACGCCGCCATAATTTGAAACCACCAACCGACCGGCCACATTTTCTACTCCACCACTTAGCTTACATCTCCGGCGACATCGACGAAATGATGGACACAAGTAATTGCTTGGTTCCTGTTTTTTCTTAAAGAAAATGATAAAAAAATCGAAATCTATGTTCGCTGTTCAAAATGAAACACAGGAAAGCAATCTTTGTCAAATATTGTTATGAGCTATTAACGAAAACTGGACGGTGAGAGAGGGGTTGAGGTATTTCGATTATTTTTTTATAAATTTTATATTTTTGTTTGTCTTTTATCCTGACCATTGTATGTCTATTTGATATGGTATTTTGTTTATTTAGGATTTTTTTTATAAATTTTATATATTTGTTTTCCTTTTATTCATACCATTGAATGTCTATTTGAGATGGTTGTTGTAAAAAAAAAAGTCGATTTCTTATGAAAATGATATAGATGGAATTAAAATTGAGGCTCAGGTATTTATTGAAAAAATTGTATTGTGACTGCAATTTTTACGCTTGGATCTCAACAGACTTCTTTTTAGGATATTTAATTTTCAATGTTTTATATGTGTAATTTTGGTGTGTTTATTCAAATTTTGTATTTTTATCTAGGAAATCAAAATTTATATTTCAATGATGAGACGGTCAATATGAATGTTGGAGTTGTAGATGACAAAATTTTTTGAGAATCTAATAATGAGACAATAAGGGAGAATATGAACATATTGAATGATGAAATGTTAGGCAAATATAGTGTAATTGTACTTAAGGTTGGGATGAAGTTTAAGGACAAAGACGAAAGTTTTGAATTTTACAAAAGCTATGCTTATCATCTAGATTTTCCAGTTAGAAAAAGAAATTTGAAGGAATGTGATGATGGGATTGTAAGATATGTTAGATGTAGCTGAGAATGTCGAAAAAGTACTATTACAAGCAATTATTTGAAGCCTCAACTAACTATTCAAACAAGGTATAAAGCTAGACTGACAACATAGTGGAATATGGATAATTAACACAGTCTATCTTGAACATAATCATAAAACAAGCCATTTCAAATCCAGGTTGTATCGATGCAACCGACAACTTAGTACACATGTAAAACGGAAGCTTGAATGTAATGATATAGCTGGAATTCTATTACACAAAAGTTTAACTTAGTAGTTGTTCAAGCAGGCCGATATGACGAGATGATATGTGTCAAAAAGGATTGTAGAAACTACATTAAAAAAGTTAGGTAGTTAAGACTTAGGGAATGAGATGTTGCTACAATACAGGCTTACTTTTCTAAAATGCAAACACATTGTCCTGGTTTTTACTTTAGTATAGACCTAGACGAAGAATATCGATTGAAGAATATATTTTGGATAGATAATAGGTGTAGACAAGCATATAAGGAATTCAGCAATATATTGACCTTTGATACTACATACCTCACTAATAAATATGATATGCCTTTTGCCCCTTTGTTGGAGTGAATCATCACGGACAATCAACATTGCTTGGATGTTGATTAGTTTCTAATGAGGATACGAAGACGTTCGTTTGATTGTTTAGGACATGGCTTAAATGCATGAATGGTCAGACTCCCAATGGAATAATTACCGAGCAGATAGGGCTATGTAAAATGCAATTCAAATAATTTTTTCAAATACAAAGCATATATGGTGTTTGTGGCATATAATGAAGAAGTTACCTGAAATTTTTGGCAACAACAATCATAAAAGGTTTCATACTTTCTGCTATACATGGTTTAGTGTATGATTTAGAGTTCTGAAGAATTTGAACATGGAGTCCAAAAGAATTTGAACAAAGTTGGAGTCAGATGATTCAAATATATAATTTGCAAGAGAAGGATTGATTGTCTAGACTTTACAAAGACATTCGTTGGGTTCCATGTTTCTTGAAAACTAAATTTTTGGCGGAGATGTCTACTACTCAATATAGTGAGAGTATGAGTTAAATCTTCGATGGGTATGTCCATTCAAAAACTTTGTTAAAGTAATTTGTGGAACAATATGAACGTCTAATGAAGAGTAAAGTGGAAAAGAAGTTTCAAGCAGATTTTAAGTCATTTTCACAAATGGTTCATGTGCAACTAAGTACGAGATGGAAAAGCAATTTCAGGAAATTTACACCATCCCAAAATTCAAGGATTTTCCAGAAAGATGTATTGTCAGGTTATATCTACTCAAGATGGTTGTTTAGTAACAAAGTATGAGGTACGCGAGGATATCATATTTAATGAATGAGTGAAAAAAGAAATATTTACGATTTCATTTCAAGGAGATATATGCCATATTGTTTGCAGTTGTCACTTATTCGAGTATAGGAGAATAATATGCCAACATGATATCTCAGTATTAATCCATAATGATGTCACAACACTTTCTAAGGCGTATATCTTGAGGAGATGAAGGAAAGACGTAAGTAGACTCCATACGAAGGTGAAAATTAATTACAATAGTTGGATTAGTAATCCTGGACAATTACATTATGATCAATTGTGCACTGCATTTGCCAATATAGCAGACTTGGTAGTGGATGATAAAGAACGAACTCGAAAGATTATGGAGTGGATTAAATTTTAATCGAATGACTTATCTATATCGAGATTGAGACTAAGTTGTGATAGTAATCTCCACTCCCAACAAAGTGTTCAAATAAGCTTGGGCAATACTAAGCTCAAAAAAATGCAATGGAGGTAATTTTGGATCTGTAATTCTGGAGAATAAAGAAACGCCTAAGAAGCTTCGTAGAAAAGGCCCATTGAAAACGAGTTCGATTAAATTTAAGGTATGATAACCTCCCTAGTATTACATGCTGAATGTATACATTTTCATGCATATTATGTTGTATTCCATGCAAATCTAAATTATCCATTTTGCCTTGTTTTATTGTTGTTACAGGTACCCTTGAAATCACACAAATCAAAGAGCTCGAGACAAATGAATGTGGGAGACAATGGTTCTTTCATCCAACTATCACAAGAAACTGGATATCCCCGACTGCCTAACCTTCATTTTTCGCAACCAGCACTCGTAAGTACTGTGAGAGATAGATTATGATGGACAAAATTTAAGTGAACACTTCATTGTGACATTTAAATGTGCAGGTGCTCACTATCAACATTGGTGCCATTCAAGTGGAATGAATTTGATGCCTACATTTCAGATAGATTGTAGTTTCTTGCCATTGTATGGGGTACATCGACATCCAGTCCAAAACGTATTTCCCAGAGTAGCGGATGAGTGTACTAGTGACCCAATTCATAGGCTACATATGTAATTTTCATTTACTGATATTATTTCAACATTAGACACTGTATGCTGCTATATGTTCACTCTGTTATTGTAAAAGCCAAATATATATATATATAAAAGTGTCTATCACATGTTTACTGTTCACCCTTCAACCAATACGATGTAGTTTTGGTGTTTTGTTATTCTAATTTTGTCCTAAGCTCACACTTTTGCCCCACAAATTTTCATTAAATTATTAACAAAGCAGCTTTTGTTGACTTTTTTTTTTTGTTTTTGAATGTTTAGCCGTATTTTTTGACTTGTCCTTCCTTTTTTTTTGTTTTTTCTTCTTTTTATGTGGCAAATCTCACCCTTTTGTCCTATAAAATAAAATAAAAGATAAAGAAGTCAAAGAAATAACCAACAACATATCCAACTTATTATGGTATGTGACACAGAAATTTCTATATCCGAAATTCACATAAATAAAGATATTTCAACGCTATCAAGATAACCATGATTTATTGTAGTATTTCCAAAGAGAAGTTCGAAGTTCAGAGGACCAAGTGTTGGTAAATGTGGATTCCTATGTTTTGGTTATACATTAATGATGTGAACTTGAAAGGTTTTGCTAAATTTCATGTTTCTCTAAGCTGCAGTTTCTGTTGTCTAACTCAAAAATCTGCTGCACCTTATATATTAAGTATTTTTACATAATTCTAGTTGGAGACGATAGCCCTATGGGTTACCTAACCATTGGCTTTGGTTTCACATAATTTCATGTTATATAACTCAAGTTATGGACAATTTTGTAAACTGCGACCGCATGAATCCGAGAAACTGCCTAGGATGTTTCGGTGAGCATTTTAGTAAATCGAAACATCGCGTCGGGCTATCAAATTTTGATATGTGGTAGCTAAATGGGTATAGGTTTCCTCAAAATTTCATATTTTTTGGTGATTATTTTTTATGTCAAAGAAATTTTTGTTACTCCATGAGCGGGTGAAGAAATTTTAGTAACACTGCTCTTATTTTTAAAATTTTCTTCACATGGTCATAGAGTAACAAAAAATTCTTTGACATAGAAAACGACCACCGAATAATATGAAATTTTCAGGGGACATATAATACTCAGGTAGCTACCACATATCAAAAATTGGTAGTTCGACGGCATGTTTAGGCGTACTAAAATGCTCACCGAAACCTCCTAGGCAGTTTTTCGGATTCATGCCGTCGACGTGCCAGAATCGCTATTATAAACTAATAAAAAAACTTTAAGTAGTATAAATATCTTCTTAAACTTTTGTGGGCCTTGGTTTTGTAGTAGTTTTAGTGGATTCCCATGTTTTGATTACACGTTAATGATGTGAACTTGAAAGGTTTTGCTAAACTTCATGTTTTTCTAAGCTGTATTTTCTGTTGTCCAACTAAAAAATGTGCTGCACCTTATATATTAAGTATTTTTATGGAATTCCAGTTGGAGACGATAGCCCTATAAGTTACCTAACTATTGGCTTTGGTTTCACATAATTTCATGTTATATAACTCAAGTTATGGACAATTTTGTAAACTGCAACCGCATGAATCCGAGAAACTGCCTAGTATGTTTCGGTGAGCATTTTAGTAAGCCGAAACATGCCGTCGGACTATCAAATTTTGATATGTGGTAGCTAAATGAGTATTCTATGTTTCCTGAAAATTTCATATTTTTCTGTGATCGTTTTCTATGTCAAACAAATTTTTGTTACTCCATGACCGGGTGAAATTTTTTTAGTAACATTGCCCTTATTTTGAAAATTTTATTCACCTGGTCATGAAGTAACAAAAAATTATTTGACATAGAAAACGATCACCGAATGATACGAAAATTTCAGGGGACATAGAATATCAGGTAGCTACCACATATCAAAAATTGGTAGTCCGACGGCATGTTTAGGCATACTAAAATGCTCACCGCGAAACCTCCTAGGCTGTTTTTCGGATTCATGCCGTCGGCGTGCCGGAATCGCTATTATAAACCAATCAATAAACTTTAAGTAGTGTAAATATCTTCTTAAACTTTTGTGGACCTTGGTTTTGTGGTAGTTTTAGTGGATTCCCATGTTTTGGTTACACGTTAATTATGTGAACTTGAAAGGTTTTGCTAAACTTCATGTTTCTCTAAGATGCAGTTTATGTTGTCCAACTCAAAAATCTGCTCCACCTTATATATTAATTATTTTTACATAATTCCAGTTGGAGACGATAGCCCTATGGGTTACCGAACCATTGGCTTTGGTTTCACATAATTTCATGTTATATAACTCAAGTTATGAACAATTTTGTAAACTGTGACAGCATGAATTCGAAAAACTACCTAGGATGTTTCGGTGAGCATTTTAGTAAGTCGAAACATGCCGTCGGACTATCAAATTTTGATATGTGGTAGCTACATGAGTATTCTATGTTCCCTGAAAATTTCATATTGTTCGGTGATCGTTTTCTATGTCAAATGAATTTTTGTTAATCCATGACTAAGTGAAGTTTTGAATTTTTTTCCCCCACTTTGCCGAGTTACTCGGCAAAATCATTTAATTTTTTTTTTTTTAAATCTTTTTTTGACTTTGCCGAGTTACTCGGCAAAGTCATTTGAAATCTTTTTTTTTTATGTAATTTGCACTTTTAGTCTACAACTTTTTTAATTTATAACAAATTTACCCATAATCTTTTTTTTAGCATTGACCATCCCCGGCCTTTGAATTTTGTTTCAAATTTTGTTTTGTCTTCCTCTTTAAATAAACAAAATAAAAACTAATAACAACAAAATAAAATAAAATTGTAAATATTTTATTTTTACTGGACAATATTTTTTTAAATTTTTCCTAAATATGTTTTTTATTTTGGAATTTTTTTTTTCTTTTTTTGTATTTTTGTTGTGTTAGTCGACAAATTTTTTTTTAAAATAAGATTAATGTTTAATATCATTTTGTCCAGTTACTCAACAAAGTCCAATTTGACAATTTTTTAACTTTTTTTTGTCGAGTTACTCGATAAAGGGAAAAAAATTTAATTTTTTGGATTTTTTAGTAGAAATTTTTTTTTTCATTTTTTTGGTCGAATAACTCGACAAAGGGAAAAAAAATTATTTTTTTTTCTTTTTTGATCGAGTAACTCGACAAAGGTTTAAAAAAAAAATCCCGACAAAGCCCAATTTTTTTATTTATTTATTTTTGGTCGATTTTTTTCATTTTTTTTTCTCCCTATTCCAGTAGGATGTTTCGGTAAGCATTTTTGTAAGTCGAAACATGCCGTTGGACTATCAAATTTTGATGTGTGGTAGCTACACGAGTATTTTATGTTCCCTGAAAATTTCATCTTGTTCGGTAATCGTTTTCTATGTCAAAAGAATTTTTTTTAATCCATGACTAAGTGAATAAATTTTAGTAACACTACCTTATTTTGGCCATTTGATTTTATTTTTTTGTTAAAAAAATTAAGATTTTTACGAGTTAGAAAAAAAAAATTAAATCTTTATCAGGTAACTAGAGTTACAATTAAAAAATAATTTGAGCACTGCCAAACCTGCACTTATTCTAATCTATTTTTAATTATAGCATTATTAATAAGAATATTATAATTAAAAGTTATAAAAAATAAAATATGTTGTTGATTTTTTTCATTGAAAAAAAATATTAGAAATGAAAAAGCTCACCTTTTTAAAAAAAAAAAAAAATGCGTGAACAGTAACTTTTTCGAGTTACTATTTAACTCGAAATAGTTTGTCGAGTTGAATAGTAACTCGACAAACTTTTTCGAGTTAAATAGTAACTCGAAAAAGTTACTGTTCACGATTTTTTTTTTTTTTTTTTATGTGGACTTTTTCATTTCTTTTGTCTTTTTATAATTTTTTTTACTTGACAAGTTTTTTTCTTCAAATGGCACATTTATGATTGAGTAAAGCAAGAGTAGTGTAGATTTGGATATATACTGATTTGGTCTCATGAATTTTATTAAAATTTGACATTATTTTTTTAAATTAGATTAATCATTTTAGCCGCAATTTTTTCATTTTTGTCGAGTTTCTTCAATATTTTTTTTCTCATTTTTTGGGCTTTGTCGAGTAAATTTGGATTTGACAATTTTTCTTTCTTTTTTTTAATTTACAATTTTAGTCTCAACTTTTTAGATTTGTAACTAATTTACCCACAATTTTTATTTTTTTTGTCATTGACCATCCCCAACATTTAAATTTTGTTGAAAGCCTAATTTGACCATTTTTTTTTTTATTTTTGTGTGATTTTGTCTTAAATTCTACAATATTCATTTATTTGTCCTAAATTCTACAATGTTATAATTGCTACACATGCAACGCACAGACTTAAAACTAGTATATATATATATATGCTTACATTGTCACATGTCTGTTTCAGGTGCCAGATTTTTTAGTTTTTGAAATATGTTTGCTTTATGCCCTTTTATGAAATTTTATAACAGGTACAATGAGGTAATACTTGAAAATAAAAAAATGAATTCTCATTCTTATAACAAGCCATTCTAGATCCCAGCTTTGCAATAGTAAGAGTATGCTTGTTGATCAATCCTTTAAAAACAAAACCATACGATCCTTCCCATAAAATGCTCTTAAAACTTCGTACATCATGATTTGCATCATAATCATTTATATCTTTATCTTCTATATTTGAGCATAAATATGGGATTGTTTCACTATCAAGCGATGGCAATTCAATTTAAAGGCCAAAGTCCCTATAACCTGAATCAATGCCTTCATTTACTCTATTTCAAGATAATACACAAGAGCTCCTTGTGTCACTGCATAACAAACAATTATGAAATCGAAGTTCAACCAGTGAGGATAGTTTGGATACTGCAACACTAGTTGACCACAAATTTGGATACGTTAAAGACAATGGAATTGATAAGATGCAACCAAATGAAATTATATACATTCACCAATATGAAACCATAACTATTCAGCAAACGTTTCTTAATCATAAATCAATTTTTCTAACTTATTTTTGTCTTTCCATTTCCTTCATTGTTTTCTTCCGCACTTCATCTGCCCTTGCGAATGGTGACATTGGTCGATATCTCCAAGTCTTCTTCAAATATCCGAGCAAATATTTTGAACATACGCAACAATTCTTCAATTTTATCTTTCGCAGGTCTACCCGAAGAAACGCCGCTTGATTCACCTACATCATATGCACAACTGGATTAGTTGTCGTCACTCTATTTGAAATATCCACAATTGCTACTACAACAAAAGAATATCCTCCATTTATTCGCAGACTTCTTCTCTACCTTCATCCATTTCACAAAGCCCCCTCCACAGGACGGAGCATCGTTGCTTTTTTGGGTAGGTCGGCAAGTAGTGCCGTGATCGTCTATAACTATGATAAATTCATTTATTTTTTCCTAGCATTGTAACAATTCATTCGGCACCTGATGAAGGACCAACACTAGTTGGACTGCTTTATGCAAAAGGTAACAAGGAAACAATAAGTGTTACATTAAAAAGATCTGCTCTTATACAAGTCATATTTCAAATCATAGAAGATAATGTCCATCTAAAATAACAGAAAAATATAAGTGAAAATCATAGCTAATTTCTAGTATCCTTTTAATTTGCTTTGTTCCAATTATCTGCTTCAAACTTCTAGGTTCCCTACTTACATGCTACTCTCCTGCTATGACTACTTCCAATTTCATTTAAAGTTTGTATTTTGATAATTTTCGTTTTGTTGTTTGGGTTTTTTAGGTACTAATTTTTGTTAGTTGTTTGGATAAAAATATAAAATTTGAAGAAATACCAAAGGCCATAATTTGAAAATGGAGCTTGATGATTTATCGAGAAAAAAATGAGAACGAAAATCTGAGAATCAACAAATAGTATAATTTATCAACAAATACGAACCCAAGATTCAGCTTTTACTCAAAAAAAGAAAAAAAGGACAGAGAAATATCAAATGCCCTAATTCGAAAATGGAGATCAACGATTTTTTCTAAAAAAAATCAAGAATTTAAATAACCTCAATAATGTGGCAACCAAGAATTTAAATAACCTCAATAATGTGGCAACAAAGCAGTACTAATTGTTGTGGTGACAATTTTTCTCCTTTCGGCAACCTAGCTTTTGTCCGAAGACCACCAGCTCTATCCGATAAGGGGTGATTTCGAACAAAGAATGAGAAAATGAAAATGTTCTTTTTCTCCACGGTTTGGACAATCAAAAAGTCTTGGACAATTTGGGAAAAAATGATATGGATAAATCAGTCATTGCACTATACTTGCCACGTCAGTTTCTCTAACCGGGTCTGTAATGTGTTATGTACAAGAAGCAAAATCTACATAATGCTACTTGTACATCACTCATTACCTAAACTTGTACAGAAGCTAATGTGGAGAAAAGCATCTTGTAGGGGCACATCCATCCATGCCAATTGCCATTATTATCTCAAATGACTTTTCATATGCCTGAGTCGAGGTTGTTCACATAAAATTAGATTAATAATATAATCTAAGTGCTTGTTTGTCATAGCTGAAATTATAATTGATGTTGACTAAATTGATCAATTATATTTTTTATTCACACATTTTATATGACTGGTAATTTTTCACCTACTTATTATTCACACACAATTTGTAAGATTTACAACTTATAAATTATAAGCACTTAAAAATAATTTCAGTACCGCCAAATATGCACTAAGTTCGGAGTTCGAATTTGTGAAATTACAAGACATCAAAGAATTTGGTCATAAGATAAATCGTAGTGACATGTTACGCTCTAATACTTAGATCAATTTTTGTGTTACATAATACAAATTGATAAAAATTATGCGTGTTCACATTTTATAGAAGGTATCACTTGTATTCACGGTGATAAAACTTACTTAAATTTTTTTTTTTTTTTTTTTTTGTAAAAATCTAAACTCTTGCTGTTATATGAAAGTTATAAAAACAGAAGTAAGTATAATACAAAAATATTCCAATATAAAATGAGAACCATTATGTATACAATATTGTTCATGAGAATAAGAATATCTAATTTAACTAAAGCCTTGTTCTATTCTTCAATTGCATCAAAATTCCTAATAAATGTGCAATGTATAAGCGTACATTACGAAATGTCCCATTACCATTTGAATCATTAGATAAAATTTCAATTTTTCTTTTAACATTAATGATAGATGAAATAATTCATTACACATGATTTGCATCCGTCATATGTGAATTGGATCTTTATATGCATCTTAGGGAGAGAGATAGAATTGGTGCATGAAATTTTGACGGATATTGTAGGCGTAAACATTTTATTTGTATTTTGCACATCTTTATCCATTCATTTTTTTCACTTTTTAAAAATAACATTTGATATTGTTGGAAACGAAAGTGAGTTCGATATCACTTTATAGGAAAATTGAGATTTACTTTGAGATGACATAACAATTCAAGTATCAAGACAAAACTTCAATTTATTATTAGTTTGATTTTTTACAAAATCTATAAAATTACATGGTTTTTAATAGGATCTTCAAATAATGTATTTATCTTACTACATGTATCTATTAATAATATTTCCTAGATCATTCTGATTCATGTATGTAGTTAATATACAAATTCACTTAATTTCACGTGTCTAAATTCTAATTATTACATACATATTGACTACTAAAATTCTCAATTACATGAACATAAAATTAATTTTGGTTGATGTTCCAACAAATATTTATGAAAGTCTCATTGACTTATTCCAATATGTATTTTTTGAAAGATATTATTGAAATATTATACGTATACAAAGTGGAACTTATGAGTTCATTATTATTATATGAAATTTTAGGTTTTACTTATTTTCTTGTCATGAATTATTAAATATAATTTTAACGTATGTTGTATGTAACTTAGAGAAATAGACAGAATCGGTGAAGAAAGTTTTGGACATTGTAGACCTAAATATTTTATTTGTATTTTGCACATCTTTGTCTGTTCATTTTTTTTTTTTCATTTTCTTTAATTAATATTTGATATTTTTGGAAGTGAAAGCGAGCTTGATATCATTTTATAGGAAAATGGAGGTTTACTTTGAGAGGACAAGATCAATTTAACACAAAACTTTACTTTATTTCTTAAATTGACTTCTTACAAAATCTGTAAAATTACATAGATTTTTATAGGATCTCCAAATAATGTATTCATCGTATCACATGTATCAATCAATTACATTCATTTCTCTATATCATTATGAGTATGTAGTTAATACCAATATTCAGAAAATTGGACCGGCCATTGACTCAGAAAAGGCAATGGGTCAATGGTCAAAATGTCTAATCAGGTCGAACCAATGTCGAACCAGTTTTAATTTTAAAATTAAAAATTAATCCAAAAAATTCTAAAAATAAGTTATTTGTAAATAAACCAACATTTATAGACAAAATTATTCACAAAACTTGGCTTTAAATAGATTTTTCATAAGTTTCAATTAAAAAAATTAAAAATTAATCCAAAAATCTAAAAAAAAAAAATATGAAGAACAACTAAAGAAAAAGAAGAACAATGAGAGAAATGGAAAAAAAATGAAAAATGAGTGATTTTGCCTTAAAAATTTTCGAACCGAAAAATCATTAAAATCGGACCGATTCTTCCAGTTTTCCTGTTCAACTGCTAAAAATCCCGATTTCTGGTCTGATTTTCTGATGGCCAGTTAAATGGGAAGACCGGACCGGTTTTACGACTGGTTTTCTCAGTTGAACCGACCAATCTGGTCTGATTTTCTAAACACTGGTTAATACACAAATTCACTTAATTTTATGTGTCTGAATTTTAATTATTAAATACATAACTGACTACTAAAATTCTCAATTACATGAACATATAATTAAATTTGGTTTATGTTCCAACAAATATTTATAGAAGTCTCCTTGACTTCAATAAAAAGCACATTTTTTCAATAGAATATTTGATATTGTTGGAAGTGGAAGTAACTCGACGTCACTTTGTAGGAGAATTGAAATTTACTTTGAGTGGACAAGAATACTTCAAGACAAAAGTTTAACTTATTTTTTAGATTGACTTCTTACAAAATCTGTAAAATTACGTAGTTTTTTATAGGATATCCAAATAATGTATTTATCATATTACATGCATCTATCAATAACATTCATTTCTCTAGATCGTTCTGATTCATGTATGTAGTTAATACACGAATCCACTTAATTTCATGTGTCTAAATTCTTATTAAATACATACTGACTACTAAAATTCTCAATTACATGAATATACAATTAATTTTGGTTTATGTTCCAAAAAATATTTATGAAAGTCTCGTCGACTTTAATCAAAGAGTTAAAAAGTCTCTTTGACTTCTTCAATATGTATTTTTTGAAGGGTATTATTGAGATATTCTACATATACTTAGGATAAAATCTCACATAAAATGATTCTCAAGTTATGTGATATTTAATGTATTATAGATTTTTGGACTATTTTTTATATTATGTAACACAGAAATTGATATAAGTATTAGAGCGTGACATATCACTACGGTCTATCTTATGACTAAATTCTTTGATGGGGTAAATAGCACTAGAGGTCCCAAACCTTTGACCCTTGTGATAACGGAGTCCCAATTTTTTGATGTCTAGCCTTTCAAATGCCTGTACATGAGATCCGCTTGTAACGAAAACGTCAGTTTGACCGTTAAATGGTCAAATTTTTATCAAAATGACAATTCTACCCTTAATTTAATTTAGGATAAATAGTATTGGGAGTCTAACGTTTAAAATTTGTGACAATGAAGTTCCAATTCTTTGATTTATAGCAATTGGGATATCAAACATTTCAAACATTTGCGTCTGAAGTTCTTTTGTTATGAAAAACGTGAGTTTGAGTATTAAAAGATCAAAATTGAAGTAAAATGATTAGTGTGCCTATATTTAATTTTGAATAAAATGAAAATGAAGAAACAAAAAGAGAAGGAAAAACATAAAGAAATAATCCTCTTTCCCAATTCAAAACCATCCACTCCAACCCCAACAGTAGTGTTATATCATGATAATTGGTATTCAACCCACTCCATAATCATCCGGGTGCGTTCTTTATCATATGCTACCAGGTTTGCTACCTAGACAAATGCAAGACACACTTGATCATAAACGTAACTGCCAAAGAGTACTAATCCAACAATTATAATTGATTTTAACCTTCGTGTGTGGTCTACTTACATCTCTCATCCATCTCCTCAAGATATACACTTTATGAAGTGTCGTGTCATCGCTACGGATCAATGCTGAGATAATATGTTTGTATATTATTCTCCTAAACTTAAATAAGTGACAACTGCAAACAATATGTCATATATCTTTCTGAAACACAACCGTAGATAATTTTTTTTCACTCATTCGTTAAATATGATATCCCCTCGTATCTCGTATTTCATTACCAAACAACCCTATTTAATATAGATAACCTCACAATACACATTTCCAGTAAACTCTTCTTGAAACCCTTTGAATTTTGCGATGGTGTAAATTTCTTGAAATTGATTTTCCTTATCGTACTTAGTTGCACATGTGACTATTTATAAAAATGACTTAAAATCTGCTTGAAATTTCTTGAATCTGCTTGCACACGTGTGCGCATACATATATTATCTTTGTTTATTTATATTTAGGCTGTGTTTGATTGCACAATTTTTCATGAAAAATGTCACATCCATAAAAAATAATGTCACATCAGAGAAAAATATTTTCCAACTTTAGCTGTTTGATACAAGGTGGAAAAAGAAAAAAAATTATAAGGTACAATCACTTAAAGCATAGATTTGGCCATTTTGTTGGAAAATGTTTTCTCACCATTTTTGTGGTTTTTAATTTCCTTGTAACAGGGAATTTTTTTTCCTTTTCCACCCTTCTTTAGGGTGTGTTTGATTGATTTGTTTTCCATGGAAAATGTCATATCCGAAGAAAATAATTTCTACTTTAGTTGTTTGATACAAAGGTGGAAATGGAAAATGAATTATAGGGTACAACCACTTTAAGCTTGTTTTTGGCCAATTCCATGAAAAATATTTTCTTATAGATTTGATAATTTTTATTTTTCAACTTACATGAAATTTTTTTTCTTTTCCACATTTGCCAATTTATTAGCATATTTAAAGTTTAAATTATGACCAGCTATAATCCTTGTCATGCTATAATCCTTGTCATGTTTGATGGCACAACCTTTTTTGAACGGTTTCCTTATTAGAGATTAGGCATGTCAATAAATGAAAGATGAGGGATAGCTTTGTTAAGAGATGAAAGTTGTTAACAAGAAGTGTTACTGATATTTTCCATTAACGTTTTTAAGATTAGCCAAACACGATGAAGGGTTCGTTTCGCAATTTAACAGCGTCATCGAAGTCGGATCCTCCCGTACTGCCACTTGCCCTCACCCGAACCCGCACCGTTCCGGCCGACGCTCAATCAATCAATTAGAAACCGCGAAAATCAAATCCATCAAGTTCGAGCTCTCAATTGATTAATCATTCTTCAATAAATTATTCGATTAGAAATTTATTTAGCGAGAATATTTGAGAAAAAATGCCTCCGAAGCAGTCAAAAGTGGATATGGCGAAGAAGCAGAAGACAGTCGAGGACAAGACTTTTGGATTGAAGAACAAGAACAAGTCCAAGAATGTTCAGAAATACGTCCAATCCCTCCAACAATCCGTCCAGCCCAGGCCTGACTCCAGCAAAATTGATGCCAAGGTCGACTTAAATTCATTGATTATGTATTTGTGGATTATATTTGACTGTTTATTGATTGATTGCTTATGTTTTTTATATGGGAAATTAACAGAAGAAGAAAGAGGAGGAGAAGGCAAGAGAGAAGGAGCTCAGTGAATTGTTTAAAGTTGCAGTGAGTCAACCCAAAGTTCCTCTTGGTAATTTCTCTAATTAGTTTTTCCTGTAAAATATCTTCCTTTTCAATTAAAAAGTGGGCAGTATTGTATAAGCTCAAATGTGCTTAGATAAGAATGCATATATGTATGCCACATTTCTGCATAAAAATTGAATGAGTGGTTATAGCTTTCTGCCCTTATTTTTAAATTTCCTTTTTTCTCCTGAGGGACGAGTTGGTATATTAGATTCTAGAAATTTAGGATTGACAATTTGTGCGTGCATCTTATATCTTTGTTTTGGCTATCTGAAATGTTAGTGACTAAATTTTTGAGAATCCGACATTTGACGTATCCAGGTGTTGATCCGAAGTCAATATTGTGCGAGTTCTTCAAAGTTGGTCAATGTGCCAAGGGTTTTAAGTGCAAGTTCTCTCACGATTTGAATGTTCAGAGGAAAGGAGAGAAGATTGATATTTACAGTGATAAGCGTGATGAAGGTTAATAATGGAAGTTCTAATTCTATCATCAAAATCTCCAATTTGGTTACAATTTTTTCATTATTTTTATTTGTGTTTGTGTATCTCGTCTCTTTGTTTCATAAAGAGGAAGAGAAGGAAACGATGGAGGACTGGGATCAAGAGATGTTGGAGAAGGTTATTCAGTCCAAGAGCCAGGAGTACAACAAGAATAAGCCTACCGATATAGTAAGTCTTCACTATTGATTTCAGTATTTTTTTAATTATATCAGGATTTCGATGGAATTCTGACGGGGATCATTTGCTGCTGTCTTTAACTACCATCGATATCTCTGCCTTCTTTTTTGGTTATGATTTTAACCGATCTGAATGAATTTCAAAGATCCTATTAACTGGCTGGTAAATTTAGAAATTTCTTTTGCACAAGATAGAGACGTTTAGGAAGAGTACTTGTAATTTCAAGAGATTGGTAGATTCCATTTTCTATTTCTGTTTATTTTTGTCGATGCCAAATACTTACATTCTTGTTTTCCATGTTAAATGTGTGATTATGATGGGGGTGTAATACTATTCTTGCCCATGGTGGGGTTGTAAGTTTGGCCCTTTCCTAGCTTCAATTGAGGAACATCATATCAGTAGTCTTCCATGGAATAATCAAACTAGTAAGATAATGAAGCATGGATGGGAAGTATGATGTAACAATTCAGAATGCGGTTGACAGATGCTGTGGATAGGCACAAGCATCAGTGCAAAAATAGTTCGAGTTTGGGGCGTGTAAGAGCAGGCCCAAGTTCATAATAAATACCATTTGACTTTGGAGCATGTTGATACACAATGTAGCGAACCAGTGTAGAATTTTAGAAGTTTGAATTATACGTCTATTAACGAAGAGAGAGCATGGATTCAATAGGAATCAGAGCATGAGGAGTGACCGAATTGGCTTTCCACTGACTCAAGCAGATCTTGATACAATGACGGTGTACCCCTTTATTAGCTATAGCAATGATATGTATGCTATGGAGGAGCTATGTTCTGCATTTTGCAATGAAATGGAAGGTCGTGAAGAAGAGATAATGAGTCTAACTTTGCTTGTAATATTGAAAGATGCTATATGAATAGGGTTGAATCCCTGTATTCTTGTTTCAGGTGGCATCAATTGTATGGATTTTCCCATTCTCTACTTTTTTTTATTCAAATTTCCTCTTGGCTGTACTTCTGACTCTGTTTGTGACATATTTTTGCTATATTATCTATATATACATATACACATATATATAGATATATATATCATGTTTTGGCATTTCAACCAATCTATTTCTTTTTGTTTCTACTAATTATTTTTGCAGGTATGTAAATACTTTTTGGAAGCAGTGGAGAAGAAACAGTACGGTTGGTTTTGGGTCTGCCCAAATGGTGATAAAGACTGCCATTACAGGCACGCACTTCCTCCTGGATATATTCTAAAATCTCAGATGAAGGCTCTGATAGAGGAGGAAGCTGACAAGTTGCCCATAGAGGAAGAGATAGAAAATCAGGTTAGTTTAGCACATTCTTGTATTACTTGTCTATTATAACTTTGTGAGTTCATTCCATTTAAATTTGTTTGCTAATATTTCTATTATTAAATCCATTTTCAGCGTGCAAAGATAACTGCTTCAACTCCTATGAGTCCGGAGTTATTCATGCAATGGAAGAAGAAGAAGGTTGAAGAACAAGAAGCTGGTTTGGCTGCACAGCGGGCAGAGAGAGCTAAGAATGACCGTATGAGGTACTGTTCAACTCTTCTTGAGTGAACATGCGTGTTGGATATATTTGCTTGTATGGCAGTACCTGCATTAAGTATTCACTTTATTTTGATTCCTGTCTTTCCCAGTGGGCGTGAGCTATTTTTGTCAGATGCTAGCTTGTTTGTTGATGATGCTGAGGCCTATGACAAATACCAAAGAGAAGAAGAACCAGATGCAGAGAAAAAGGTAACCATTATGCTATTTTCCTCGCTATGTTTCGTCAAATATTACTTGGCTACTTGCAGACTTAATGAACTTCAGTGGTCCTTAAAATTCCATGATTGGCAAGTATGCTAAAATTTTGATTGCTTTTGTTTCTTAGAAATTTTTTGGGAGTGGGGAATTGTTAGTAACGAAAATCATGGAACTCAAGTAGCCCATTTCAAGTTTGAACACAGTTTGAAAAGGCCAGCCTGCTTGAAAATAACATTATACAAGACGATACCAGTACACCTGAAACCTTGGAGGTGCCTCTGCCTTCACAGGGAGGGTCTATGGGGGACTTGCAGGTTCATGTACTGGATGGCATGGCAATTGACGGCACACATAAATATGGATAAAAAATATAATGTTGATAGTAATTCCTAAAGTTCATCGGTGTCATCTTTGAAGAATATTGTTTAATTGTTGATTGCATTCTAAGCATTTCATCTTTGAAGGGGCCAACATTTTTTACGAGTCTATTTGGTAGCGTTGAACCGATTCTAATTCTAGCACAAGATCCAATTGTACGAACAACACAAACCAGTAATTATCTTCATTGAGGAGAGAACTCTTGGCAGGTTTTCCAACTTCACGTGTGCTTGTTTGCCCAGTGGAAACAAAGGCATCGGCCAAGCAGAACCCGTGTGGTATGCATCGTCATTTTGCTGAAATTTAGAGCATGATTTAGCACTTCAGTCCATGATGCATCACCCATAGAATTAGGTGGTTCTATTATCAAACTTCGGTTCTCTAGTCCATGATAGGTAGCACGATGGACTTTTGTTTCCTTAGTCTCGTTACAGTTTTCAAGAGAATCCAATCTAAGAGTTCAAAACAATTTTCTTCCCAGTTTTATGATGCTCTTAGATTGTATTCTATTGAAAACAGTAACGGGACTAACGAAACAAATGTCAATCCTTCTGCTGATCTTGGACTAGTGAACAAAAGTGTGGTAATAGAAAATCTATTTCTATGGTTCATGCATGGTTGACTGAAGCACCAAAGCATGCTGTAAATATCAGTGAAAAGACGACGCATACTGCCTCGGATTATGTCGTGGTTGCTTCCTTGTTTTCCCACTGGACAGAAAACCACACATGGGGTTAGAAAACCTGCAGAGAGTTCCCTCTTTGATGAAAGATCATTACTGGCATGCACTTTTTGTACATTTGGATCTGGGTCTAAAATTAGGATTAGTGTAATGCTTCCAAACTTGGTGTATCATTTCAGCAGCTATTTGGTTTTTACTTTGAGCCATTTCAGCAGCATTTGCTGTATCATCAATTTCAGGTTGATAAAGATTCCTTCATGGGCGGGCCAAGTTCTTCCATGGCAACTACAGGTGATGCTGAAGATATTGCTGATAATGAAGACGACGACGACGACGACGATCTCGATATGGATGAGCTAAATGAACTGGAAGCTAGCCTGTCAAAAACAACATTACAAATCAGAGAACCAGGTAACGTGTGATCTGAGAAAAGGCAGAGTATACTCTTTAATACCATTTCTTACTCAGACACTTGCTGTTTATGGATATTCTCAACTGGTCGCCTGCTGAAGTTACTCTCAGAGGGGGATAGTAATGGCTCTGTTGTCAACTGATGGCATCATTAGTACATCTTTTAGACGAGTTGTTGATCATTCCTATCTTTTGTAGTCAGTGCGATTTAGTTATAGATTTGAGCCAGTTTTCACTAGTTATTGAAGTTAAGAGGAGTCGTGGACATCATTGTTTAGCAGAATCTTCGGAGTATGGCCCGCATGGGTGTTTTCTTTTGTTTGAATGGTTTGTCTCTGAATTTTGAGGATTTTTGTCTGTCTCGATTAACAAAATTAATAATGACAATGAATTACTGAATTACATTACATTTGATGTGTTGAACTATTTCTTCATTTTAAATGTTGAATTTCTGGTCAGTGATTTGATATTTGGTCATGATTAAGATAAGAGAAATTAATTAAATTCACAATACAATTTTTATTATCTACACTAGGTTTTAATTGCAATAAAGGTCTCCCAATCTTTAACATTTTTGACACTTATGTTTCTAACTTTTTTTCGTCGTATTGTTATGATTAACTTTTATTTAATTTTACATCTTGTCTCTTATGACAATTTTTGTACAAATATTTTGCTAATGTGTATTGAAATGAGGAAAAAATATTTTATCAAATTTTTGTATTTATTATTTATTTTGTTTATTTAAAAATTCGATAGATAGACAAATATATGTTCTCTTAATTAATTTTTTAGACAAAGATAAGACGTACAAATTAATAGATATGTGATAAAGAAAAATTAAAGATATAAATGTCAAAGTAAGCTATACTTGAAAATTTTTATTACAATTAAAATTTAGTGTAACTAACGAGAATAATGTGATATGAATATAATAATTCGAAGTATTCCACCCATTTGCCCCCAATCATTTTTGCGGAATTATCTACTGGTAGAATACTTTCGTCGCCGCCGCGGGCCGCGGCCACTACACTTGCAAACACAGCTCAAAAAGCTCGAGAATCAAAGATTTGATGCTGCCCAAACTATTCACCTTGCCATTCATCTCCCGCGCCTTAGCCGCCAGCTGTTCAACCCCAGGTAAGCATTTTTCGGTCATCGTAAATCCCGAAGCTAGAAAACCAGAGTTTAATTTCACAGGCCGTGTTCAAATATTTGTCACTTCTCTCTCTCTATACAAAACACAGCTCGTTGAAGAAAACAAATCATCATGAAATACCATTTGCACACAACACTCCAAAAAAACAAACCAACCATCAAGACTTTCCACCCGAAATTTCAAGACCGAAGTCACAATTTGTTCAATTCAAAACAAATTTTGGCAGGTTTTTGAAATTGAAAATTCTCTATTTGCAAGGAAATTCATTTGAACTACTACGGTTAATGCAGACAATTTTATCCATTTGACAGCTGATGATTAGATATTTCTCTCTTCCTCCGAGCGCGGCGGCAGCAATGATTGAGACCTGCAAAAGATGGAGGGGCTTTTTCCCCGTTTCCACTCCGTGATAATCAGTATGTGTGATAACTCGAAATATGCATAATGACAATATTGAGTATGTAAGTTCCGTTTTTACCTGGAGGTTGCCCTAATCTCTATTTATGGAGATGACTTTAATGATCATTTATGGCGGGTGTCTCTTCCTTTTCGTCTTTATTAGGAATTAAAGAGCGATGTTTCGTCTTTCCAACTGATAGCGTTTCATCTTCACAATGGCCGATGGTAACTTTCGTTCTACGGGTCGCCTGACTGATTGACTAGATGGCAGCTGATTTCTGATTGTCTACCTACTAGAGGCGAGTCTATGAAATCGGCAAGCCGGGTGGACAGATGAGACGAGCAGACACTTGAGGACGGCGTCTGAAGTAGAGTAGCAATCATTTACCGAAGTGTAGTCATATTTATCATCAACATCATTTACTTAATTTAGGACCCAATATATGAAGAAGATTTCTTCATGTTTAATGAAAAACACGTACATAATTTAATCCATTCTTACAACGGCAAAAAAATACAAAAAAGGAGGATTTCTCACACTCCCTCCTCCTCCAGTGTATGTATGTGTGTGTGTGTGTGTGTGTATTTTTTTTTTTTTTTGCAAAATATGTGGTGAAAGTAGTGGCCGCAGCAATGTGGTTGCAAGTGTTGTGGAGCGGCGACGAACTTAAGAAAGGTGAGTGGTGGCGGTGGAAGAAGAAGACTGGTGGGGATAGGTGGTGGTTTTGCTTTTGGTGTTTGGGAAGAATGAAGAAGATGACTTATTTGTTGTTTTTCATATTTTGGGGCATATTTGATTATGTTTTTATTTTTCTTTTCTTTATTTCTTCTGTCCTTTGTTTTTTGCTTAGTTAAAGGGAGATTAATTTTGTCTTTTTATTTGACATTAACAGCTAAAATGGACAGTTTCTATCGTCAGGAACTTACCATATTTATTTCTTCAAAATATTGGGAATTGTCCATTGTTATTTTTAAAAGTTAAGAATATATTCTTACGTTTTTAAAGTATTGAGAACCAAATATGTTATTTTTCCTAATTTCAAATAGGAAAATTTGTCATTTTCGTCTCCAACCTTTACAATATGTATTGGCACAAAACGCCCATACTTTTGAAAATTTAGCATTTTCACCATCACATCCACATTTTCTTGCGTAAAATGTCATTTCCGTACATTGTCATCCAAAAATATCCATTAACTCTCTTCCACAACATGATACGTACCATAAAGGAAGGGTAATTTTGTCCACAAATCTATTTTACATGTCCTACTATTCAAACGAAAGAAAATAAACAGACAGACGCAAACGTGGTAGTTTCGCCGAAGAAATCTCCGACTTTCGACCGTGCATTGTGCAAATCATCCTCAACCATCTGTTGGTGAGTTCGAAACTCATTTGTTTGCTTCATTACATTTGCAATTTCTGGCTTTGTTGTTTGAGTGGTGAAAGGATTTTTGCGGTTTTCCATTTCGATTGTCCTTATGGAATTTTTTTTCTATTTTTTGTTTTATCTTACAGATATCATATCAAATCTTCTTTTTCAAAACGAAATGCTACCTCCAATATTCAGACAGTCCGAAGATGATCCACCCTAGGGGTGGGCATTTTAATCAAAACCAAACCTCCCGAACGGAAACTGAAACTGAACTGGAACCGGTCCGATTCTAAAAAAATAAAATTAGGAACTGGAACCGAGAACCGACCGGGTTCAGGTCGGTTCTTGGTTCTTGAACTAGAACCGTGGGTACCCGATTGGAACTGAATTTATCATTTTTTATAATTTTTTTGTTTTTTACAATTTATTCACTCTAACCCAATAACCCACAATCCAACACCATGGTACCAAAGACAAGAGTCCAACTGTCAAAGATCCAAACAAAAAGTACAAAATCCATTACTCTTAAACTTAAACTCAATTTACCCAATTCTAATTATCCAAATCTCTAATTCTCAATCGCTATTTGCTCATATGCTCAATACAAACATTGTTGTATGTCTCGCACTTTCGTTCATCTCTCTCTCGCTCAACACACAGTAAGACGGCGAATGTGATACTCCTCTTTAACTGAAACGAATCCTCAATTTTGAGAAGTAATTTTTTTTTTCTAACCCTAATTTATGAATTTCCAATTTTGGTGTCTACTCTTCCAGTTAATGTTTATGTCTTTCATAAATTGTTTTACTATCTACCATACTTTAATGTTAATGGATTTGCAATTTTTAATTTTTTTAAAAACATGTTGTCAATTAAAGATTTAAAAAAAAAGTTATGGGTAGAACCGAACCCGAACCGGATTGGTTCCGGTTCGAGTTTGGTTTCAATAATTACGTGAAACCGAATAGTTCGATTTACGAAATATCCGAAGTGTAACGGGTTGTTCCATGTTAGATGTGTTAAGACGGGCGGGCTGATCGAACCCGCATCTACCCACCTGTCTCAACCCAGAACCGCGGGCCGACCCGTGAACCGGGCGGGATGTTCACGGCCCGGGCGGTTCAGCCTTTACTGTTGGCCTATTTTGATTTTTTTTTAAATAAATGGCAGAGAGCCGCTTAAAGTGAAAGATGTGATACATGCGTGTTGTTTTAGTATTTAAATATAAAAAAAATATATAAATTGAATTAAAAAATTAAAAAATGTGAATTTATCATTGTTATTTATTTTTTATTTAGTAATTTAACACATTTTTTGCTATATATGTAAACATTTTTTTAAATTACAATAGGTAATTAAATTTTTTTAGTAATTTAAGAAAAAATTAATTTTTTATTCATACGGACCGAATCGGGTTGAACTGCGGCGCACATGGACTCGACCCGGTTGGGTCGACGGGTGGGCCGGGCTCATATTTAATTTTTGTGGGCTGGGTTGATCTAGCCCGCAACCCGTCGTAGCGCGAGATTTTTCTAATGCAGACTATCATTGGGCTTCATCGGAGGCGGGCCGACCCGATCCGCCTGACCCGGATTGACACCTCTATTCCACGAATTAAAATATCCGAACCGACCCATCCAACGCTTTGACCTAATCCACCCAGCTACCGTGAGTTTTTGTTTACTATCATGGTTATTGACTCTGTGACTTTTGGTTGTCATCAGGGTATTTGTTATCATTGTTTACTTCTGTTTATGTCTTCTGTGTTGTAAAGTATAGATGGTGTTGTGGTATTGCCATGTGATTGCGTCAATATTTTCGAGGGGCCTGACGGTCATGATTATGTGGATGACGTCCACAAAAAAGAGGCATACATGAGGACATATACCCCATTAATTACTCTCATAACAGTACCAAAGTCGTGGCCTTACCCAGGTCTCAACACTCTCACTCCACCCATGTACACAAAAAAGACTGGGAGGCCGAAAATGGCAAGAAGAAAGGATGCCAATGAAGAGGCACCATCAAGCTAAGTTGTAACGACCATGAACTTTTCCCTACGACCTTTCGCCTATGAGCTATTCCGTGCGACGTTAACTTACATACTGTCCACTGGAGGTTACTTGTCCAATTGGTACCAGCATTCACCAAAAGTTCCTCTTAAGGGGAGAGGCCAAGGGTTTGAATCGTTGGAGACGCAAAAGAAATACGGTTTGGAGCCCAACCTCTAGTGGACAGTACGTAAGTTAACGGCGCACAAAATAGCCCTTAGGTGAAAGGTCGTAGGGGAAAGTCCGTGGTCGATACAAAAAAAGCGCGTTTTTTTGTAACGACTAGGATCCATCTAGTCGAGATCTTACCCTCAGCCGTACTAATCCATACTGTCTGCTTTGGGAGTGCCTGAGCGCTCTTAACTTCTCACGGATTTCTTTTGCGTCCCTAATGATTCGAATACAAGGCCTTTCTTTATGAGGCACTTTAAGTTGAATACTGGTACCAATTTGGTGAGTAATGTAACACCCCAAAAATTTAGAATTTTATTTCAGGTTAAAATTCTTAGCAAGTAATTGAGGCCACATGTCTGTCCAAAATCCAAACGGGGTCTGATAAACCCATGTCCACTAAAGAAAATATCCAACGATTTTTGAGATTAATTAATTAATTAATTATAATTATTTTTTCTATAAAAGGCAAGATTTTTAAATATTTTAAATTTATGGTAATTTCACCATATCAAAAACTTACCAAACTCCAAATAGATGAGTGCATGCAAGAGGCTGGAATAAATACCAAAAATCCTCAATTTTTCCCTTCATCCTTTCCATTTCTCCCTCAAAATCGGCCCCCTCCCCATTCCCTTCATCCTTTCCCTTCATCATTATCTGTCATTAAGGATGTGATTTGTAATTAATTGAAATGTTGATGATGTCTTGTAGTATAAAAATTAGTTAGGGATAGATTAGTAACATATTAAAAAGATCGAGGACAAAAACTGCAAAATTTCCTTTAAAATATAATAGTTTTCCCTCTATCAAAAATACTGTTGATGTCGGATTCTGCACTAACCACCTGTCAACAGATCTCCAGTTAATCATTTGCCAACTTGTATGTTACCTGCACACTAAGACGACCGTTAGACATCAGGATCACCAAGGAAAAAAAGTCCGTCGATCGTTGGTACTCTGACGATCAAGTCAACTGCCGGTATATGTAAGAGATAACAATATACAAAGAATGAGATTTGGTTATGGGAGAGACAAGCATGCAGAAATTTGAGTAGAGTTTAAGGGAGAGAATAATGCGTACCTTAGAACAACCGGATATGTCTTATTTATAAACTCAGAGTTCTAATTGATTTAGGAAAACAATCAATTAGATATCTAATTGGATCATCATTCCTTATGGGATAAGGACAATCGATTGTCAAGCCAATCTCCCAAATTTGAGTCCTTATTTAAGTTGATCACGTTGTCTAATCTTTAAGAGATTGATATTTTATTTTCTTGTGAGAATCAGTGTGGCAATCGAACACAATCTTTCTTTGAACATATCTCTTAGTCATTCTAAAATATTATGCTGCTCGCGAATTACGATGAATTCGAAGCCTGGCGAAGCTTATTGGATCGGCCATGAGATCGAGGACTTTCATGGGCTTCCTGCACTCCGATTCATGAGTGCTGATATGTTGCTGGGCCTTCGCGGCCTTCTATAGATTTCTGAGGCCTTCACTGGATTTATGAGGCTTTCGTGGGGCCCGAATTGGACCTTTATTGGGCCTAGGAAACCTTATCAAAATCTGGTGGTAACAAATATTAAAAACTAAAGATTATCCGTTAAGACTAATTTAAAATATAATAGTTTTTCCCTCTACCAAAAATATTAAAAAATAAAGATTACATATAAAATAGTACTAAAAATCATGCAAAATTTACAAGAATTTAGCTTTTGGAGAATTCCAGACGGGGTTTTCAAACTTCAACAAATGCAACACTTTAGGGCATGTTTGACATAGTTTTTGGAAAAAAAAAAAAATTAACAGATTTTAATAAAATATTTTGTTAAAAATTTGTTAAAAGGTGTGATGTTGTATACTTAAAATTAATTGTTAATTTTAATATTAATTTTTTAAACTAAGCCAAATGAGAGCAGTCTTTAATCAATCACGTGAATTTTCAAACTTTCAGAGGTCTTTACAATGTAGATGTTGTTAATTTTATAATCAAGCAGTCGCATACTTTGCTCATGGTTTTTGGTAATATTTTTGTCAACATCCATTTCTCTCTTAGCATTAGGGATGGCAATAGGGCCGGTCCGGTCAATCTTTTGACCCGCCAACCGTCCCACGAAATTTTTTTTCCTTTTTTTGTATAAAATTGAAAAAAAATTAAAAAGGAAATAATTTTTTTTTTAAATATTTGTAGCAAACAAAACAAAAAAAATTCAAAAATGGAATAGTGGTATAATGGTTGAGATGTATAATTTATAATTTCAACCCGGGTTCGATTCTTCTTTAGTCTATTTATAACAAAGTTTTAATTTGTATTCTATTTTATGATTTTACAAAAAAAAAAAAAAAATTCTTGATAGGGTGGGGCAGGTCGCGGGGCAGGGCAAGGCTGCCTCGCCCCCCTCCCCCGCGAACTCCGCGGGGCAGAAAAATCCGCCTCGGACATGTCTCTATTATCCGAATAAGCGGGGCGGAGCGGGGCGGGGCGGGGCGGGGCGGGTTCGGGGCGGTAGGTTTTTTTGCCATCCTTACTTAGCATCTTCAATGCAACACCTTCTAAAAAAAATTTATGTAGTAAGAGAGAGAAAATAAATAGAGAGAGAGTGTGTGGAAAGAGAAAAGAGAAGGAAAAATAAATGAGAGAGATAGACACAATTTAATGTAAAAATAGGTGGAATGTGTTTAACAGGATATCTAAAATTAGACGGCATGTTGGACGGCCTTCTACAATAAATATTGCTACATCAGTTTTGTCTCATCCACCTCATCGTCACATCAGTTGGACATTGTTGTATTTGAGATGCTCTTAGAAACTCCTCCAAAAAGGGATAGGAAAAAAAATAAAAAAAATAAAATATATATATATATACCAGCTGCTGCCACACACCCGAGACAGGTAAACCCATCCGGTTGGCCCAGACTTAATACTGCAACAAAAGACCTGCTGGCCGAAGCCCTACGGAGTTGACTCGGTAGTGTGGACACGTGTTATAGGATCTAGATTCATGGGCCCACTGGCCTAGGTTCTGTCAACCAGTGGTCACTATGTACCACAAACTCGAGGCCTATTTTCAACCTTCAGATCTTTGCAAAACCGACAGTGGATTTGAGGGTTGCATGAAACATGAAGAGGATTAGCTAATAGCTAACACCACTTTTCAAACGTGGAGGGACCATCGATTTTGTGGATCATATACACTCAAATGTAGCATCAACCAAATCACCAGTAGTCCCTACTTTCTTTCACGATTTACTCGCACAGAGCAAAAAATCGGCGCCCTAATATGGGCACCCGTCAAATTTTAGGTTGACACGTTTTGATTTAATTTGGAGCCCATTTATCATATGAGGGCTTATCTCCTATTTATGGTGGACAAAAAGTATAATGTCCACACATGACGTGGCAGTCAACCCCCTTTATTACATATTATAAAGAGATTTTTTTATAAATAAGTCACTTTTTAAAAATAATTTTAAAAATTTATTTCTGTAACAAATATTTCAAAAAATACTATTTTTTAAAAATATTTATTATAATTTATTATATTAAATAAGATATGCTAACTGAATACGTAAAAGTCGAAATTGATTAGAAATTTTTTTATTGAATCATTAATTATCAGATTTGATGAGAATTCATATATAACATAATCTTTTATTGTTATCAGACAAATTGCAGTTGATTGATTTTGGGCAAAAAAAATACTCTTTCTTCAAAACACGATGTGCGATTTGTTGGTGAAGAACAACTCTATTAAGATTTATAACATTGTGTAACATAACTGTCAAATATATATCATTTGTATGATATATATCTGTAACAACCACAGACAAAATTCATGTTCTCTTCAATTTCAACATTTGTAACAATTTGAGATGTAAAACATAATATCAGTTTTTAAACAAAAAAAACTCATGATATCATATGCATCGTTTTAAACATCAATGTTACAAACATCATATTAAACAATAATGTACCAATAACAAGTAGTATTATCTGTATTATTCATTATTATATAATAACTAATCGTGTAACATGTGTTACATAATATTGCATAAAAATCAATGTTACAAAACAGTATATTGTAACATCTCTATCATTCAGTGTTACAGAATAAACTATTGTGTAACATTTGTTACATAATATCACTTAAAAACCAGTGTTACAAAACAGTGTATTGTAACATCCGTTCAGTGTTGCATAAGAGTATCTCAGAACATCTCCAATGTACTCTGTCTATTGCTTTTTATACGTGCCACATAAACATATATAGACGGAGTTATATAAAACAATCTCCAATGCTTGCTGATAAGGACTCCATCTATCTGATGCGGCATATTAAAATATAGACTATGTCTAGAAGTCCGTCTATATTTAGACGGACTTCTAGACGGAGTGAGTCAACAAATTTAATTTTAGACGAAGTGCATTGGAGATGAATTTTAATTTGACCGTCTATTCTATAGAAGTAGTGCCACATGAATTGAAATTCCGTCTATTTTACTTATCACATAGACTGCAATAGACGGAATGATTTGGAGATGCTCTCAAATGCACTCCGTCTATTACTTTTTAGATGTGTCACATAAGCATATATAAACGAAGTTATAAAAAACCCTCTCAAATGCATAATGACGAGGACTTCATCTAGCTGATTTGGCACACCAAAAATAGACTCCATCTAGAAGTCTGTTTAAATTTAGACGGACTTCTAAACGGAGTGACTCAACAAATTTAAATCAATCTTAATATTTTATTAAAAAAAATCCAGACAAATAAAATATAAATTGAAGACTTGCCAATTTTTAAAAAATTTAATGCCACATAAGCGGTAATATTAATTTTAGACGTAACCCACTGTAGACGAATTTATAATTTGACCGTCTATTCAATAAATGTAGTGCCACATGGACTGAAAGTCCGTCCATTTTACCTGCCACGTAAACTACAATAAACGGAGTACATTGGAGATGCTCTAATTACAGAATAATCAAACGTCATAATAACAAATTGAGATATAACATAATCTATATTCTGTTATGCATTGTAACGTGACGATTCAGAGTTTCCAATGTTCAACCTTGTCCAAAAATGGTAAAGAATGTATTGAGATTTTGTGAAGATTTGGAGCTACAGATATTTCATGAAGATTTCTGAAAATGATTTGCATTGATTTTGGAAGATTTTGGTATCTCGATTTAGAGGAGATTACTTTAATTTGAGGACGTGAATTCTAGTTATAGAAATGATTGTGTACTAATTATAATTTGTTTTAATTTTAAATAATTATTTTATTTATTAGTATAATAATATAAATGTAGTATTTTTAAAATAAATTAGAGAAACTCAAATTTGAAGTTATCTGATATATCTTTTTAAGCTGTTTTTTCCAGTAAAAAAATATTTATTGCCTTTAGTTAAACATCCATAAATCTAATAAAATGTCCAGTGGTGATTGAACGAGTGTTTGACTTTAAATGTCAAACACTTTTATATGTCCAATCTCCACTGGGCAAGTGTCCAGTGAGTTTTATAACTCCTTCCTAATGTGTAGAAGAGATCACTACCGTATTTTAATAATGTTTAGTGGATGTAATTTCCACTATTACAAATAAAAAATTAGTTTTTGTTTAATCACAATTGTTGACTTTTTAAACATTTAAATATGAAATAACAAAATTGTACTTAATCAACAAAATACCACTTTAAATTAGAAATGGTAATTTTGTCCGTTTAAAAATATTTGAAAAGTCAACAATTGTAGTTAAAAAAAAAAAAAAAATTTAATATATAATCTGTACCAAACGGGATGTCAATTTTTTTATTCCCCACTTTTTACCTTTTACCTTTTATTTTATTTTATTTTTTCATTTTGAAGTTTTTTAATCATTTCTTAATAAGAATAGGCGACAATAATCACTATTCTGGTATTAAAAATAAAATTGAAACAATTTACATTTTTATTTATTCAAATTTCAAGAAAATTAATTATCAGAATTATATGAGTTATATGAATATAAAGTAATCGTCTAAGTTATTCAATATAATAGTAAGAAAATAAAGTAAAATTTGAATCAAATCAGGTGTTAATGAGAATTTTACACAACCAAAAGTTTTCATATCCTCTTCTAGGGAAATTGGGCTATGGCCTACCCCCAAACTTTAGATCATAAATATTTTTCCTTCTTTTGCTACACAAAATTTGTCCAAGATTTTCATGAAATTGACCCATAATAACATAGTTTTTAAGTGCAATGATAGTATCCAACCAAATAGATTTATTAATTTTGGTTCATATGATACATTTCGTTTTATGCTTGACAAAATTAAAGGACAAACTATTGTGTAAAGCTTTTTGTTCCACTTTCATACTTAAAGTCCGTTTGACATTACGGTTGTGGGTAGAGCTATTAGCAGTAAAGATTTTGGTAGTAAAATTTTTGTTAAAAAATTGTTGACTGTTTAACTGTGAATAAAAAAATGTTGTAAATATTAAATTGAGTGTTAAGCAGTATTCAATCAATATAGATTGATCTGAAATCTAATTCACATCCAATATAGTACCTATTAAAATTAATATTTTAATTAAATTATGATAACACAATTATTTTACTATATATCATATTAGTTAAATCAAACATATTATGTGTAATTTTTATTATATTATTTAACACGCAAACATATTTTTTTTACTTTATATAAATATATAAATTGACAATTTGATACAAGTAATTAATGTTGTAAATAAATTAATAATTTTTTATGTATTAATGATAATTTTGTTAATTTTTCAATTTAATTAAATATTAATTGTAACTTTTCGTAAAACCTCAATTATAGTTTTTTTTAAAGAGAAACTCAAATTTGAAGTTATCTGATATAGCTTTTTTAAGCTGTTTTTTCCAATCAAAAAATACTTATTGCCTTTAGTTAAACATCCATAAATCTAATAAAAAATACTTATATTCTTTAAAAAATAATTTTACATTAAAAAAAAGTCCTTCCAAACCCACTTGTAAAACTGGATCAAGAGCTAGTTGAATTCTAACCCAATCAAATTCAATCTTGTTCTACTCTGATTGTAGCGACTCTAGAAAGGAGGGGAAAAAAACCCATCCGAGGAGCGAACAATGTCGCCGATGAAATCGTCTCATATAGACATCGATAAATTGAGGGAGCGATTAATTGACAGGTCTAAAAGCTCAAGCCTCAAGCATTCACATTTACATATACAGAACACAAACCCGAGCATTCACATTTACATATACAGAACACAAACCCATAACCGCGCGCCAATCGACAACAGCTGCAACCAGCAGCGGCAGTACAATGAACTCGAGCTCATCGAACCCCACACCACCTCCAGCGCCTACGGACGGGTCGGGTAAGAAAGTCCGAAAGCCCTATACCATAACCAAGTCCAGAGAAAGTTGGACCGAAGAAGAACACGACAAGTTCCTCGAAGCTCTCCAACTGTTAAGCCCCTCTATATTTCCTTCTTCGTATATATATACTATATATGCATGTCAGCATGTGTAATCTCTCAACAATTGTCTGTCCGATATGCTGTTCATTTTTTTTCCTCGACCGCGAATCGACAGTTTTTCTTTATGGAGTGAAAACAGAGAGGCGTGAGTGAGGAACTGATTGAGGTCTACTTCTTGGTTAAGTAAAATTTTGCAGCGGCAAGTAAAGACAGCTCTAAGTGAAGCAATATAAGATTATTTTTACTTGTTTTAGTTCTCTGTTTTCATGTAATTATTGCTCGGGATTAGGCGTTTGTAAGTTAATTGTTGTTATTTCAGGGTTCTGAAAATAGCATTACCTTTGAAAACTGTAATTAAAATTGCGATGGTTCACTGTTTAAGGAATTGTTTGGAAAATAAGTACTAAAATTTTCTACATGAGCTTTTTGAAACATCAGGCTGGGATACTATTTTGTTGTGTTGTGTTGTGTTGTGTTGTGTTGTGTTAGGGGTGTAAACAGTCCAGTTTGACGATTTTTGATGAATTTTCAAACCAAAATGTTTATAACTGTTTGATAAAATCCCAAACCTAAACCGTCATTTGTGTTTGGATTTAAACCGTGGTATTTGGGGGAGTTTGGTTTCAATCTATATTGAGGGAGTTTTTATTAATTACTGGTTTTAGATTATAGTTATTGAGGGAGTTTTTTATTCATTAGCTTTCAAGTATATGAAAGAACTAATGTCTATTCTGTTTAGGGGTTGGTTTGGTGTTGATGTGATTTTGAAAGAATTAATTTTTACTTTGTTGAAGAAAGAATCAGCTTCGATAAGAATTAGTTAAGTTTTTGGTAAATTTTTGTTTCAGAAATTATGTATCTTTCAATATCAGCATTTTAGCGTTTGGTAAATAAAAGTGAATTACTACTGTGTTCGTATTATTATTATTATTGTTGTGTTCGTATTATTATTATCGTTGGTAGTATTATAAAATTTATTGTACTTATATAACAATACGCAAATATTTTTTTAAGACAATATATCCACTATAGTTATATTAAAACAAAAAAAAAAAAAAAATTAATAGTAAAAAATGAATTAATTTAATTAATTAGGATTGAATTGGTATTTTGATTATATATAATTGAAGAAGCTAACATTTTGCTCTTTCTCAAATTTTATGGTATAGATTCTTTTATAATAAGTTTATCAAACATTTAAAACAAGTTCTGATTGTTTGAGAATAAGAAGTTGAGGCCAAACGGGGTCTAAATTGGCTTGTGACTTCAAGGGTTGAGTGTAATGCATTCAGTTAAATTAGAAACTATATGACTTTCAATTAAAGTTCCTATCTTTTCTAGTACAAGGAGTGACTAACAGCCACCAACTATTGAGTAGCAATGCATTCTACTGGAAATTTCAGATGTGTTCATATTTTTATTTTTTTAAAATTGTTAAACGGTTTGGTTTGGTTTTGAACTGCAATTAAAATTTGTAACCTAAATCAAACCATTTGTTCAAAACCATATCATTTAAGGGTCCACGTGGCACCAAATTGACGGTTTCAAAAAGTTAGTTTCAGTTTGGTTTGATGATTTTTACTTACAGCGCTAGTGAAACAATTTTCTGAAGCTTAACTTTCCATTTCTCTGGTAAATTCAGGTTTGATCGTGATTGGAAGAAAATTGAAGAT